>OX243840.2:3706875-4324687 GCA_945859575.2 Herminia tarsipennalis | reverse complement strand
GCCATGTAATTTTCAATTGCCACGATCGATTTTTTTAATTTTAATTCTGCGGCTTCTAGAATACCTCTAGAAAGTTCTCAAATGAAATTAAAAAAATCGAAGGTTGCATCAAAATATTTTTTTTGTGCTGCTACTTTTTGCTGCCAGTTTCAGACTCATCTCCTGGATTATAAACCTGTAGACAGATTTTGTGCCGATTTGGTATACATATAAATATTGTAAAAGCCTTACAATAATGTAGACCAAAGAGTAACATTCAGTTACTTATCTACTTTAGGTTTATTTTTGCAAAATATGCTGTTTCACTTCACGTTTCGGAAAAATCGCAAAGACGGGGTTAAAAGCGCACGTACACTTAAATAATATACATATGTCACGTGCAACTTCGTCTGCGTAAATTTTCCCCGTATTTGCAACATTTCTTATTGCTGCTCCGCTCCTATTGGTTGTAGCGTGATATGATATAGCCTATAGCCTTCCTCGATAAATTGGCTATCCAACAGTAAAATAATTTTTCAATTCGGATCAGTAGTTCCTGAGATTACCGCGTTCAAACTACACATATTTTTTCGACCAAACAACCTCTAACAATATAAAATAGCTGTCCCGCGCAACTTCGTATGCGTAATTTTCCCCCGTTTTTGAAATATTTCTCGTCGCCTCTCCGCTCCTATTAGTCGTAGCGCGATGTTATAGCCTATAGCCTTCCTCGATAAATGGGCTATCTAACAAAAAAAAATTTTTCAAATCGGACCAGTAGATCCTGAGATTAGCGCGTTTAAACAAACAAACAAACTCTTCCGCTTTATAATATTAGTATAGATAAGTGTATTTTTTTAGCTATACAAAGACCTATACCAATATTAAACAGTATGGTAAGGTACATAGAAGCCATAGCTAAGCTCTTGTATTGCGTTCTCCCGCGTTTCTCTCCTGAAAACTTGATAGAAATAGGTAATTGACTCGTGCGTGGTCTAATTTTAGCCGCTGCCTGCTGACCAACACGTGAAGATGCTCGCCATCGCGGCTACTTTATTTTTGAAGAAAACACAACATTTCATCTAACGGGCTCATTATGTCTATTATCAATTTTAACCTATAATATCTAGGCCAAGCTTTTGACGGCGAAGTAGGTATTCGTGGATGGTTTTCCCGGTTCCCAATTTAATGAAATACCTTGCTTCGATTAAAACACCCACAGAGAAAAAAATACGTTGATGAATAACGTACAAATGTACCTACTTTTTAGTTAAGAAGTGGTATGTTAATGATTTGGAATAGGAACTATGACGTCAGTACTTGTTATTTCATTTTCGGAAGCTATCATAAAGAAACAGCTGCCCTATTGCGGCTATAACCTAGCTACACCTAATCCATTTTCACAAATCACATGAAACAGTATCATCGGGTTCGTTTATAACAGCTGCGTGTTATTTCCTACGCAATGACGTCAGAATGTTGACCCCTTTTGGTCGATGTATCTTCTCTAAGCATTTATACAAATCATGCTGAAAATGTGGTTAGAACGGTTTTCGAACGTGCGCGCGCTAATGAGAGTAGCTCGGATACCATTTATAATAAAAGGTAAAGTAACAGTGTTAATGACATCCTACGTAAAACACACCTTTTCTCTATACCTACTAATAGATACTCTCTAAAACTCAAATAAATTCGCTCTCGAATCTTCAGCGTGCCCATAAATCCAATTACTTAGGTGTTTATTTTTTGCTACTAAATTTGCAAACACAAAATAAAGAGTTAACCAACTTTGTTCGATTGTGAAATTGTTTCCCAGTTGTAACTAAGTGATTGGTTTTCCAATTAATTTTCATTCAATACACTTGCGTTTTGACGTAATCCTATCGAAACGTATTGTATTTGAATTTATGGTAGCAATATTTTCTAAGATGACATCGCTTTCAACTTGAGTTTCTTCTATACGATTCATTCGCAAAACTTTTGAAGTATACGGTATAGGTACCTAAAACTTTTTTGCGCTTATAATATAAATATTTCAAGATAACAAATACTTGGTTCTTTTTTGAAATTGGTTCATCGTAAAGGTTATCCAAATATAGATAACCTTTTCACAGATATCGACTGAGGTCCAATCCAACTCTGTCAATACACTGAGCCCGATGCCGCCATCTTTCCAATATTTTTATACATAAGCAAAGATGTCCATGCTTTACAGCCTGTCTACCGGAATAAAAATGATTGTTAACATTAACCTTTTTTGTTTTTGTTCTTTATTTAAATTTGTCTTTCTTTTTCAGCTCTTGGGCCTTGCCGTGATAGGTATTGGCGTGGCATTCCAGTTGAACTGGAGTCCTATCAAAGATGAGTTGAAGGCTCACCTGACAGTCGCACCATGGGGCTTTATCGTAATTGGCGCGATCATGTTTGTGATAGCCTTCTTCGGTTGCTGCGGAGCGATACGGGAAAGCCACTGCATGGTTGTCACGGTATGCAATGTTTTGATACTTTTTAATATCCTTTTGTAATTGGAAAATTGGAATGCCATACAATATGGTTCGGTTGAAAAATACCTTGTACCCAACACAACCTCGACAGTTATTGAAAGAATTTTTCTTGGATTCGAAGTCAATGGAATGTGTAATCAATGTCAGTTTCTTTGACGTATTATTCCACCTGTTACTACGCACAGAGGCCACTATAGCGAAACTTGCTAGTTTGTTACCGTAGTAACAATCGTCATCATATCCAACAACACCCGACGCTTTGTGACTTTGAGCTTGTGTGACAATCATTTTTTCGGTTAGGTTATAAGGAAGGGATCCCACCACCCACCCTCGATCTGTAATCACCACGATTGAAGTAGTAAGGAAATGCCCTTAATACAATCGAAATAGATTGACAGACGGCACTCAAAAAGAGAGACCTGCAACAAAGAAAATTAGTGACAGGTACTCTCACCAAGTCGAGTGGTAGGTACTTCCGGAGGTGGTGATTCACAGATCGAGGGTGGGTGATGCGATCCCTCCCATAAAATCTACTTAAGATGGATATCCGCCATGTGACGCCTCATGTTGACTGCCTCTGTGGCACGGTGGGAGTATATCCGACTGCTACGCAAGAGGTCGTGGGTTCGATCCCCACCCAGGATAAAACTTTGTGTGATGAGCACGATGGTTTATTCTGGGTCTGGGTGTTATTTATCTATAATATGTATGTATGTATTTAGAAATATATAAGTACGTTTATCAGTTGTCTGGTTTCCATAGTACAAGCTCTGCTTAGTTTGGGATCAGGTAGCGTTGTGTGAGTAGTCCTAAGACATTATTATTCAATCGGTTATTTTTTCGGTTTTCATTAGAGATGTGCTTACGATTAGCCGACTTGGTAAAGCCGACAATATTTTTAAACGGCGACTAGACTAGTCGGCTAGCGAACAAGTAGACAAAGGCGCCGAGACTTTTTGGGACCGGCGGCGGCGGCGAAATCGGCGGCGTGACCTTTGAGCTTGACCTTTTCTTACGTGATGATATTTAATAAAGCAACTATTGATTAGGGTTATTTTGGTTAGAATTTAAAAAAAGACTGACTGCCTCTGGGGCGCGGTGGGAGTGTGTCCGACTACTACGCAAGAGGTCGTGGGTTCGATTCCCACACGGGATACCACATAGCGTGATCCACAAATTGTTGTTTCGAGCCTGGGTGTACTTTGTGTCCGTGACTTGTATGTTTGTAAAGTTCCAGGCGACACAGGCCTTGTACCCTACTGCGGGAGTCGTCTTTTAAAAAGAAAGAAAGAAAAACAATGTTCCCATTGCAAGGAAAACATCTTTAGTGCTTTGATTGGTTAGGGACTAATTATTATTAAAAAAATCTAGCAGTTGAACCATGTCAGCACCCCACAATATTAGTGCTGACAAAATAAGTATCCTAAAAACTGTTACTTTGAAAAACAACATAATACCTACCTATTAATTTTTCCTTCGATTTTTACATAATAAATATTAAACAGGAAGGGGTCGACTGATTCTTATGTTTTGTTACGGAAGAAATGGGGTCAAAAACTGACCATATTTGTGTTACGTAATAAATAAATAGCGCTTAAGTCCGTCATAATGAAATCGTAACCATCATTAACATTTGTTTTAAAATCATTCTAATAACGCTGCCTTTTGTAAATAAGAAAACTTTAGGGATTGCTTGACGTTTTCACCTAGATCCACTGACAATAATCACATAATGGCTTATCAATAAGCAATAATGAAAACTGGTAAAAAACAGTTTTTATTCAGATTTTTAGCTTTTACTTTTACCCGACTGCGAGGAAGGGACATACGTACATTTTACAATAATTTTGTAACATTAAAAAATCAGGGGATTTTTTTTGTTAATCCCAAAATCCCGATATCGGAAAAAAATGCTGCCCAATTCCTAAGACCCATTACCATTTTAAGTGTACATTAGTCTAATCATACTTCTTTATATTTCAGTACGCGATCTTCCTGTTGGTAATCATCATCGTGCAAGTGGTGATCGCTGTTCTCCTGTTCGCGTACCAGGACACCATCAAGGAAGGTCTGGGCAAGTCTGTCGAGACTCTGTTCGACAAGAGATCCAGCAGCGAAGTTGACAAAGTCACCGAGGGAGTCATCAATAATTTACAACAGCAGGTATTTGTAAACCTAACGATAGATGGCGTTGCCAGGATTATTTTCCAGGAGGGGATGGATGTCAGTCTGCAGCGCAGTCTTTCGCATGACGCTGGGTATTTATCATTGGGTCATTGCCTGGTGATTGACTTGCTGCGTATTTACCAGCGGTAAAAACCTAGCTGCCATATGATACGATGGATAGTAATATCAGGCTGGACCTGCTACAGGCGCGGATCCAGGGTTAAGTTCTGGGGGTTTAACACTTTGACCCAACACTGGGCAAGTGTGAGTAATTTTGCCCGTCAACGTGGACCAAATGTATGGTGGACACTTGAAAATTCATGAATCAGGGGGGCGGGGCCAAGTGCCACTGTTGCCGCCCTCCCCCCCCGCTTTAGGGTTTTCGATTTTATTATCCTCACATGATGGCTGGCATCAACAAAAAGATCTTTGCCAAAGCAAAGTCATATTAATACAATAATTGCATTTTTGAAAGTTAGAATTTGAAGAACTATCACGACTTTTATTATTGCTTCCTTACAGAAGATAGATAAGTCCAGACCCTGCAATCGAACCCGAGACTTTTTGCTTCTTCTTCAATAAAATTATTGTATTAATAAAGTAATTGGCAAGAAATGCCTATAAAAATTACTATAAAGTCATATTAATTTTGCACCACAGGAGGTGCACATTGTCTTATTATTGACTTCTTACAACAATTCCGGCCAAGTATCTACAATTTATCTTTGGGTATACGCCCATGGTCCATGATCGTTACAGTTTTATATCCAATGTTCAAAGTTTGCCTTTATTAACACTTTCAATCTTACTGGTTCGAATTAAAAAAACATTCTGATGGATGGCCCATTTATCGAGGAAAGCTAATAACATCAAGCTACGACCAATAGGAACGGAGCATGCAAAAACAGGGACAATTGACGCAGAAGAAGTTGCGCGGGTCAGTTAGACGGCTATTACACTACCCTGAATCAGGGCCCTAAATCGAGGTGACCTTGAAAATTAGTTAGAGAATTACGGCCCTAACTCTTATTACACCTCTCTTTTTAAGGGTTTAGGGTCCCTGATTCAGTGTAGTGTAATAAGCGCATTAGTTACAAACGACCATTTACTTCCAGTTCGAATGCTGCGGTAAGGACGGGCCGCAGTACTACGGCGTGTCCGCAGTGGCCTCCCTCCCCAACACTTGCTGCTCGGGCACCAGCGCCTACGGCTCGCTCATCGGCGGCAAGTGCACGCTCGACGCCGCCAACGGTGGCTGCGTGCAGAAGATCACCAAGTTCTACGAGGATTGGGGCAAACCTATCGCTGGCGCTGCCATCGGTATCGCTTGTATTGAGGTGATTATACTGTTCATTTTATAGACTCGATTAGCTTTCATCACTTAAAAACTGCTCAACAAATGTTGATGAAATTGTACTCCATATAAATGCTAAGACAGCCATTTAGTTGGGAAAAACTAACACATGATTCTACCTGTCTGTGTGTTACTCTGAAGAGCTTAAACAAGGTACATTCGTTTAGTGGCGAATTCGATAACACCGTGCAAAAAAAAAAAAATTGTCTATGGTCTCCATTGCAAACGTCAAATTCTATACGATAATTATTTTCCAATAATGACATCGCTGGACTTGTAAAAATGGCGGCAAACTAACCGGCCATTATTTTTACAGCTCCGAGTTTAACTTGTAAAAAATGATTTGAATACGTGATATTTGACACTGACATTGGCAGAAATTAGCCGTTAAAACGGCTAGATTGCCATAAACTCAAAGAAGAAGAAGAAGACATCGCTATTCGAATGTGACTTTGTCTAGGGATCTGTGTTTGGTTAAGAGATAGATTCTTCTAGGGATAGATATTTTTTTGACATTCACGCGGGCGGATTCGAGAGCGTAAGCTATTGTAGCTAGCTAGCTTTCACTCTCGACTCCGCTCCGCTATCACATTTTTTTTTCTTGCAAAAATTGAATTTACACAACTTTAGTGAATACCACGAGAGGACTCTTAAAGGTTACGAATTACGGCCTGTACTGTAATTCAAGTATTCCTTCGTATATTGAAATACATGAATTAGAACCTGCAGTATGTCTTCAATATTATTTACCATATAAATGGTTGTCAATAAAAAGCTGTTACTCTTTTCCAGGTGGTCGGAGCTCTGTTCGCGCTGTGTCTCGCCAATTCCATAAGAAACATGGACAGAAGGTCTCGCTACTAATATTTTGTACATTTAAACTGGTACCTATGAACACTATTTTTATTTGGTTATGTTATGTTAACAATATTTGAGCGGTTTGTTCACTGCATGGCTGATTGATTTGATTTTTCTCAAGGGCATCTAGCACAAATGCTACTTATAACGAGAAGCAACGCATTTTTTTTAGTTATTTAATGTCTATGGTACACTCGATACCTGTCAAATTTTCATATAACACTTTTAAAACGTTTTTAAATATAATCTATCCCTTTCGCTCCAATTCCATTAAAAAGACAGAGACAGCTTGTTGTCGTCATCATCGTTTAAGTATTTGTATAGTCCCATTTTCTAAACTGTAGAATTTAGAAACAGTGTCTAATAATTTCGGCTCGGCAATTTGATACCAGTTATAAAATACGCGAGACATTGTTCAATATATCTTTTTTGACATACCTTTTCGGTACAGCGGCTTTTTTAACTTAGTTTTAATTAATTATTTATGGGTATCGTGAGTGCTTACGACTTTAAAACAATAATTCATGTTTTATTTAATTAATTAATGTTAATTAAAAATTATTTACAAGCGCTGTAAGTGGCATTCTAAACGTTTTGAATTCCACTTGAAACTTAATTAACCAGTGAATCTCGAAAATTTCATACCATTTTCTATTATAATTATTATATTCGTAATTCTGCTTCATCGAGCCAAGTGGTATTCTCTTTAACATAAATAACGTACTAATATATAAAAACGTTGTCAAAATTACACATTTATAACGTTTTAACGCATAAATAATATAAGAGTTAATGAAACGCGGTATTATGTTAATTGACAAATTTTACTAACGAATGGACTATAATTTTCACACTTTTCCATAGTTTTGAACATCTATTAAATACAATAAACGTGAAAATAGTGTGTTTAACTTAATATGTACCTACTTACGTAATTTATATTCATTTATTGTTTACAAATTAGGTCAAAATGAGCCTTAAAAATAAATGAAATAAACGTAAAAAATATCAAAAACCTAAAGAAAAGAAGTAAACTTGAAAATAACCTTTTTCTAAAATGGTTGGAAAAAATGCTGGCATTTTTTAATATATAAAATTAATCTGTTATTATAAATATGTAATTTTGACAAAGTGATTTTCTTAAACAAATATTTGGCTTAATGAAGTGTATTTATATACTTACTTATAATAAATAATGCTTATATTTTGGATATCGCTTCACTAACATTGTCGTGCGCAATTAACATTTAAGCTATTGTATTTTTAACTAACTAAATGGGCGTTCATGTGGCATTAAAAATATGGCGGCCATATTTTATATAAAATAATCTTTAATAATTATTGTACACATGTAATGCGTACAAAATGTAGTTGGAAAAACGTCACTAATATCTTTTATAGGAACTTATTAAATATTTACTTACACTTAATTTATAAATTAAAGGGTTTTCGAAAATAACTTTCACAAGGGCGTTCTATTACGAATTATTATTCTCACAATTATATATTTCATAATTCATTAATAGAAATAAAGACTCTTCTAGATATTAATATTAAATAATATTTATTGCTTCGAATTAAGAATCTCAACTTATTTTTATATTTACGAAATTAGAATCTTGTTATTGTGATACTGTATGAAAATAACTTAATAACATGTTTAGAAAGTTTAGGTGTTCAAAAATATAAACAAATTCAAAAATATATGACTGTAATTTATTTTCATATTCGTTTAATTTTGATTATATTTCATTATATAATGATAAAATTGATGTTTTAATAGATATTTTATAAGATATTTACGATCGACAGGCACAGGTTATAAGTGTTAAAACATTCAAAATATTGTTTGTGCCAAATAATAAATACATACTAACCAAAGTATTTGGTCAGATTTGATTTTTCATAAATGAGAAAGAATTTTAAGATGACAACGTGGTGCCTTGCACTCATTGATTTGATAGAATTTTGTAATCAATAAAGAATGTGTGTAATAATTGTTGTTTTTTTAAATAACACCTTTAGTTTTAAGGCATAATGTGAGGAAATAATTGTAGCTCTATTTTAAATGCTTTTTAAATCTTTTAATGAAGTGGTTTATTATATAAATGGTAGGTAATTTTGAATTCATGATTCTCATTCCGTACTTACATCTATCACATGCACGAATGGTAATTTACATACCAAAACACTGCACATTTATGTTAACAAATAACAGAAAAACCTACTAAGTTTACAATTCTTTCCTCATAGTACTATTTTAAAGCAAAGCTTTAAATATTTTGCACAAAAATATATTTTTTTTTTGGAATTGTTCAGCAAAGCATGTACATAACTAGGTAAGTCACGATTTTTGTAAATAATAATACTAATTGCATGCATTTTGGTTTCGTGTAAAAGTTTTAAACGCTGTGTGTTTTTTGTTATTATTTAATCATAATTGGTTTTTATGTTGTAAATAATTTTGTTGGTACAGAGTTAATTAATTTGATAGTTACTTAAAGTAATTCCATTGGACATATAAAATATCCATGTATATGTGTATATATTTTTATTAGTATTTTTATTAATAGTTTACGGTTAGCATGAAAGGGTTAAGTTTATAAAGTTGTAAATAATGTAGCTATGTATATTTTGTGTTTGTTTATAATATTTTTTGGTAAAACATTCCATGGTACCAGTGTTCATGTTTTCATTTTTTTTATTATTGCTAGGAATTTATTAAAAAAATGTATATTAAATTCTATTTTCAAATTTCAGGTACGCCTAAAACGAAGACATCACGATAATAACATTCGAATAAGAACAATAAAAATCAACGACAGATACAAAAACATAAGTTACTTATGTACAAGTTAAGTTAAGGTTAGCTCGGTCTAGCGCAAGTCCCACCTTTCTGAAAAATACAACTTAGGAAAGTTTTATTTTATTACCCCACAAATAACACCATCTTGAATCTTAGTTTTCATATTAATCTTTGACTAAAGCTGGTTAAAACAAAAGCCTTCAAACTCATAATATTATTTGTTTTATCGCATTAAGTGTACTGCTAATAAATTAAACAACAGTAAAACCAAACTCATAACTTAGCGTCTCAAAATACAAAGCCTCATTTGCGACAACAAATAAAATTAAACATTATGTCAACAGCGAAATATTTTACAAGTAATATAGGGCATTACATATGAAACATAATTGTGCCTCTTGGGAAGTTATAACTCCAAAAATGTAACTTTACAGGAAGCGCAAAAATATATCAGCGATTTTGAAATGTATTATTGAGTGGCTAAGAAATGTAACTTCTTTAATTTTAAAGATAACTTAAATCTGTTTACACCAGTCGATAGAGCGTGTAGGTATTACAATCATTTTTTATACTAAACTCATTATTGATTATAGCTTCGGTTCCGAACTTGTGGCTATTTATTTACCCCGGCAGGGGTAAAATAGCTATTTTTTGCACTAGAGGTACAGAATACAGGGTTCAAATAAAATATACTGATTATAAAATTAAACTTTCCCAAGTAAATTTATCTCGAGTAAAACGGTAAGAGTTTGTATTTTAAATAAAAAGGTCTGCAAGTATCAATAATGTTGATGCCTCCAGATACCAAGATGCGCTGTTCCTTACCATTATATAGTTATCATTCATTCTTTTGTTGCACAGTTTAAAATATAAATTTTAGATATTGTTAAGTTAGTTAAGATAACTTTGTAATGTTGATAAACAATAGAAATTATATAAAAGTATTTTCATAAATCGGCGTTATAAACTAGGTACGTCCATTTTACAAATATTAAATTGTTAAAATTTATATTTATGCATTTCTATATAAAAAATGTGATTTATTAAGTGTTTCACATAAATGTAAATAGTAAATAATATCGGGAGCAAATGTCTGTTTATTGTATTTTGAATCTCTTGTGCATTTTTGATGAAACTGCTTTTGTGGATGAAATATATTGTATTGTATGGAATAAATAAAACATTTTCTACTTCTATATTTGTTCTTTTTTTAACAATGTAGGTTGAGTGTAATATAGATAGGTATCTATACTAATATTATAAAGCTAAAGTTGTTTGTTTGAACGCGATAATCTCAGGAACTACTGATCCGAACTAAAAAAAACTTTCATTGTTGGATAGCCCATTTATCGAGGAAGGCTATATAACATCACGCTACGACCAATAGGAGCGTATCAGCAATGAGAAATGTTGCAAAAACGGTGAGAAGTTACGCGGGACAGCTAGTGATATATTATGACATGACCACCCTTTGTTGCATAGGCCCTATGAGTATACCAACATGCACCCACGCTCAACAAAAACAATTAAGGCCAGGTGGAGTGATTAATACAATGGTTTATGGTAAACATGCGACCGATATAACCGGGCAAGTCCGGCCACGCACAATGTAAGGTTCTGTAGTATCCCATCCGAATAATGCGGGGTTTTCTGTTGTTTTTGTATCATAATACTAACAACGTTATATCTAATAATAATTTTCAATGTAATTTTGAGCAAAATTTTGTTACTTCTCATTTGATCAGCTGTTACTCGTAAACTTGTGATAGTTTTCCTTTTAATTTCACTATTCATACAAAGTCAAGAATTTAGCCAGCAGGGGAGGGGAGGGGCACTTCGCTCTAACAAAAATTTGCACTTTAAAGCTTACCTAATATTTCACAAACGGAACCCTACATCGAAAAATGGTCTTCACAAGCCCGAAACGTTCTTAAAATACCTACCTATCTAATAATACAACACACGATAGGGTAGGTGAGAAAAAAAAAGTTTGAGTCCCGGGGAAGGACATACTTGGGATAGTTTTTATCGCGATAACCGACATTCACGCGGGAGGAGCCGCGGGCGAAACCTAGTTGAGAATATATCCATAATATACCTAGTCTTAGTCAATGTGTATTGAGTACGCTCTAACATACTTATTTGATAACGCTGTTGATATACATATAATAAAATCAATGTACTTACCTACCTAATGTACATTTTACATAACTTGCAACAATAAAGCTGTACTCTACACATGTGTTTTCTTTACAACGATATTTTATTCTCGGAACATAGACATGCAGTTTTAAGACAAGTGTGGTTATCATTTTTTGGTCTTTCGAGCCGGATTTGGAAGTGAAGTGTGTAAGTTAAACTGTTTTCTACCTCACAAGCGAATCGGCTTGACTGGTCTCCTACATACGAGTGGCTCTATTTAGTTGAAAAGTCGCATACATATTAAGAAATAAAACTACTCCCTCCAATCTGAGAATCCGTCGGATTGGGTGAACATTTACTTACATCCATAAGTCAACATACAGCGAGTTATCGTTGCCGTGTACAAATAACCATCGATGCGTTTGTCAGATGTACCTTTATATCATCACACCTGCACGTCAAACTTACCGTCCATTTCTTTAAATTCGAAGTCAAACTGCTTCTCGTGAACAATGAACAGTTCCAACGAGCTTAATCGAGTTATGCCTATCCAGCTTATCCCACGCATATCTACCTATTAGTACATCTGATTAAATGGTTTTCAATACTAGTATAGTATTATATTATCTGTGGTTTTCAACATGAAAACCACAGATAATATAATATAGAAGAAGGACGATGGCGTGAGAATCTGCTCGCCACTAAAATCACATCTGCTATCGCGACGTCCTGCGTGAGCGATCTAGACGCGAACGCGAAGCGGCGCGGCGCGGCGCGAAAACAATAAACATTCGAAACCTATTGAAGTGGCCTACGTGACCAAACGCACGTGGGGTGCGGTGCGGAGCGGCGCGAAATGAAGCGAACGCGATCAGTTGGCTTGATATTTTCGCGCGAAGTGGACGCGTCGGCCATATTTTTTTTTCAAGCAAAAATTGTAATGGAGGTAGAACTTCTTATTAATTCTATCCAAGAACGTCCTACATTATGGGACAAAAGGACTAAAAGTTATCACAACCGGTTATTATCGCACTGCGAATGGGAGGCTGTGGCTAAAATAATTGGGACTACAAGTAAGTACAACATATTTGTTTATTATTATTACATTCTTGGCAAAGGATGTTGCTCAAAATACAGTTTAAAGTTTTCTCTTGCCTGTGCGGCTGCTCGTGATGTAGCATTGTATCTTCTTTGAGAATTATGTCTTTGTGTTTGTGTCATATTTTGATATGTTTTTCGGAAAGACATTAACTCATTCTCATTTATTGATTCAAGATCCCTTATAATATTGTGTAGTAAACATATGGCTTTGACGATATGAACTGCATTTGTAACATTAGTTCCGATAGATTTATGTAGAATTCTGAATTTAGAAGTTATTGAACCAAAAGAACATTCCACCACCATTCTGGCTCGAGATAAGCGATAATTATAATTATCTTTGGCGTCCCCTTTAACCGTTGACTTTTCTGGAAAAGGTCGCAACAGGTATTTCTTTAAAGGAAACGCCGCATCTCCAAGGAGCACATACGGAGCTATGATATTAGAGCCCGGTAATACTTGTTCTTTAGGTATTTTTAGTCTTCCTTGTTCTATTGCTCTTCGAAAGGGGCATTCCTCAAAAACACCGGCATCGTTGTCTTTTCCATAGGAACCCACATTTATTATTACAAACTTATAATTTGCGTCAGTGACTGCTAACAACCCAATCGAAAAAAAGGATTTGTAATTATAATACATGGAACCACTCTTTTTTGGTTTTATTATGCGAATGTGCTTTCCGTCAATACATCCAATGCAATTAGGAAACTGCCATCTGTCCCAGAAACATTGCGCTATGTTTTTAAAGCTATCTTCTGAAGGTTCGGGCATGTGTTTCCTAACTAATTGAGTCCATATAGCTTTGCAAACTTGTGGTACGATTGTAGAAATAGCAGATTTTGAAATTCTGAACGAGAAAGCGAGTTGCCGATATTGTATACCTGTGGCCAAATACCTGAAATAATGCATAATATTAAGTTTTTAATTCCTTTTCTTTTTTCAGGTGAAATGGCTAAGAAAAAATGGAAAAATTTGAGAGACACGTTTAGTAAAGAATTAAAAAAAATTCCTAAGCCACGTTCTGGGACTGACGCCGATAATGAGCCGAAGTATACAGGCACATGGCCACATTTTGAGGCCATGTCTTTTTTAAAAGTAGTTCTGAAACCCCGACAAACAGAAGGGAATATTATATCACAAGACTCCGAAAGCAATTCTGTAGATCTGTCAGTGTATTCAGACACGGCTAGTCCGGAAGAGATATTCAACATGAACGCATCCGACAATGACAACACCCAGCTCCCTGAATCTTTATCTATTTTAGAAGAAATACCACAGAACATGTTCATAGATAACAGCCTTCGATAAGATCGTCTACCATCGCCCTCGTTGCCAGGTCCTTCGCCTTCATCCTCGTTATCGGTGCCTTCTTCTTCGTCCTCGTTGCCAGCTATCACAAGACAAACACGCAAAAGAAAAGATATAAGTCTCGAAGCATTTCTCGATATTGAGAGAGAAAAAATGAAAATTCTTCGCGAAGATCAACCAGATAATACTGACGACGACCTTCTTTGGTTCAAATCAATATTACCTTACATGAAACAGTTGCCATCACTCAACAAATTACATTTTAGAACGCAGATGCAGGAGCTTCTTCTAACGGAGCTGTCAAAGTTAAACCCACCACAATCCAGTGCTCAACAACATGGCTATTACACATCTTTGTGAAAGTATTGCAATTATGTACATACTTACTAATTAAACTTAATTAATATTATATGTAATTTCTAACATTTATTTCATAGTTTTCTTACCTCAAAGTCACCATAAGTCGTTCTTCTACAGAAATAGGTTCCTGAAAATTTGTTGTAGTAAATTGCAGAACAGGTTTAATGGCTTGTACAATATAGTCAAACGTTGTAGGTAACATTCGACAGTATTCCTTGAACAACAGGGGTTGAGTACGTAAATCCTGGTACAAATTATGAAATTCCCCATGAGTATGCCTTTCTAAGTACACAGTATTAGTTCCACTTCTCTGCTTTATACACTTCTTCAATATTTCATATTTAAGATATGAATTTTCCAACAACATTAGCTTCCGTCCGTCCATGACAAATGTTTAACTGAACTGAACGGCGGCGGAGGGCGCGGAGGGGACGGTTCGCGCGCACGTAGGACAGAGTAGCCGCATCGCTCCGCATCGCATTAAATTCGCATCGGATCGTTTCGCAATCGCGTTCGCGTTGAGTCGTCCACGTAGGACAGTGCGTATGTGTGTGTATTGGATTTGCCTAGTTACGAGTACAATATAAGTAAACCGCTAACACCTGTAAAACGCAAATTTTAAACAACAAGGACTTATTAGCATGCCGCACTATAGTATCCAGTTCATAACAATGGCGCGTGGCGCTTCGTTTGTTGCGACGAATGCTTAACTCAGACATTTTGCCCAGCTGGCACTTAATCACAACGATTGATAGCGACGAGTATTATTTACCTTGCTCCAGGATGTATGTTGAAGGGAGATAACGTTATAATTCGCTCGCACAACTTTCATAGCGTAATAAACATTAGGTAGGTACTGAAAATGAGTTGTGCTATTAACCACTTTACCTATAAACGTGAATTCTACACATATGACGCGGAAAATAATTGGGAACTATTCAAGTAATACGCTGAAAAACAAAAAGATCAAAATAAGTCTAAAGAAATAAGTATCATCAAAAAACCTTACAAAAAGTAGCGTCGATGTAACGACGCCTATCGACATCTTACTTCAAGTACCTAACATTTGTGTTGTTAGGGTTGGACTTGTTCTAAGGAGTAGGTATCTACTAACAGGGTGTCCACATTCTGGAAAGTCAGGGAAAAGTCAGGGAAAGTCAGTGAAATCGAGGGGCCATCTGGAAAGTCAGGGAAAAATGAAGATTTTACACTGTTTTTATTTTGTTTTATCCCAGTTGTAAAATTGTGGGTTATAATTAAAGACCAAAAACGAAGTCATGACTACATTGGGTGATCTACATTATGACTTCGTTTTTGGTCGTAATTAGATCGCTTCTTTTTAGTTTTCTTTGTCAGTAAGTAATGGAGTGGAATGATCAATATTATAAAGTAGTTTTGGCCAAAATTAGATTAAAATTAACAAAATTTTGATCGAAATATCGCGTTTTTTTTTCAGAATTGGAGTGAACTACACTATGATTTCTTTTTGTCATAATTAGATTAATCCTTTTTTGTTATTAGCTAACCCGCGCAACTACGTCTGCGTAAACTTTCCTCGTTTTTGCAATAATTTTCCTTGCTGCTCCGCTCCTATTGGTCGTGGCGTGATGTTATGTAGCATATAGCCTTCCTCGATAAATGGGCTATCCAACTGTAAGATTTTTTTCAATTTGAATCAGTAGTTCCTAAGATTATCACGTTAAAATAAACTCTTCAGCTTTATAATATTAGTATAGATTGAATTCTCGGAACACATAGACGTGCAGTTTTAAGTGTGTGGTCTATCACCACACACAATGACTAAAGTATTTATGTGTGAAATGACTGCCGACTGCCAAACATTTTAAATTTTATACCACAAAACGAAGAGAGACTGGCTGGTCGTGTACTTGACAGTAAAAGGCTAGCACATAACAGTGACTAAAGCGTAGTGATTACTTTCTCTATGACATCCAAATCTTTGTTTGGCAAATATATGAATATTACCGTACCGTGGTCCTCGATATCAAAACTGAATTTACTACATTCGATAAAACTTAGTTTTGCGGTCATACCAGGCCATTCATTAATTAAGCAAGGATGATTTTGGCGATTTTTGACCCCGCCCCTACCAAACCCGCCTTCTTACGTAAGATTTTATCTTGTTTTTCAGAATAATACATTTATGATTTTAACATAATATAAACAACAGAGATTGTAAATTAATATGTAGGTAAATCGAAGAGTATGTACAAATGTATAAAAATAATATAATATTACATTTTGTTTTAACCCTTTCTCCCCCCAGATATCCTTACGTAATTAATGAATGACCCTTAAAATGAAACTACATTTTATAAAACGCAGCACAGCTAATATTATTAAAAAAAACACTTAATGCATAGAGTTTATGATTTATTTCATTAACACATGGTATACAAAAATATTATTACAGTATTTCTTCAACTTAAAAAATAGCACCTAACATTATAACACAGAAATAGCTTTTATACACTTTCCGACTCCTAAATCGAGCCACACCGGCTCTACTTCCTTGAGGATTGACAATTATATATATATACTAAACACATGATTATAGCTAGTATTAGTTCACTATATCAGGACAACGCCCGCACTAGGGTACCAGCTCTGTTGGGGACTTTACCAACATAAAAATTACGAACAAACATATATGCCTACCTACACACGGACTGAGAGGAACAAACATTTAAAGATCTTACAAATCTGTTTAATCTCTTGCATAGCAGTCGTACGAACTATCAGTGCTCTGCATTTTTTTTATATTTAATACTATTAAGAATGTTATAGAACTTACAAAAAAACATGGTGGCTTGATTTAATAGTCTGAAAGTGTAATGACGACAATAAAATATCTATGTATGTAGTTTAAACTCACAACAATGGAATGTTTATAATACCTTGTCATGTTGTGCCATATCTATAGCATTCATAGACAATTGAGATCCATTCCTAATTGTTTGGTATAAGTGCTAATAGACGATCCAACTTGGCGTTAACTACCGATAGCGATAACGTTTAACCCTTTAACGTAGCTATGGGTCTGATGGACCCATGTATTGATATAGTAATGGGTCCAAAAGACCCTATCTATACTATACTATATATGAAAATTTATATATAATCTATTCTGGACAACAACATAACCTATTTATAATTTGTGCCGTAGTAACTTTGTGCTACATAAACAGCTGGTAACGTAAAATCATAACACGAAACAGCGAAACACCATTGTTATTTTATATTGAACTAGCTGTCCCGCCCAACTTCGTCTGCGTAAATTTTCCCCGTTTTTGCAACATTTCTCATTGCTGCTCCGCTCCTATTGGTCATTTCGTGATGTTATATATAGCATAGCCTTCCTCGATAAATGGGCTCCAACAGTCAATTCGGACCAGTAGTTCCTGAGATTACTGCGTTCAAACAACAAACAAACTCTTCAGCCTTATGATATTAGTAAGTATAGATGAAAATTGCAAAAACGTGATTTTTTTTTTCATCTGATAACCAGATGAGACATCTTTTTATCATTTTTTTTTTGGTGTAAGGAGATATCACGAGTATTTTTTTCCTTGAACGAGGGATTTATAAAATAGTGGCTAAAACGAAATCACATGATTAATAGACGACCCCTAATTTAAGTATTTAATTATTTCGGTTTTAAAGATTTTACGCGTATTTAAAGTATTTTCACATGTTAACACACACAGCTCATCTTTGCGGTCTATTTCACCACTCGTAAAGCTTTCAACTTTCATGCTTTAAACTTACAAAATTACTTTCATGTCTTTCTCAACATAACATATCCATACTATACACGTTACTTCATTTTATTACTACTATATTTAAGGGTTAACAATACAAAAACGATTTAGGTTAAATTCATTGGTAGAAAAATCCAAGTGGTATAGTCTATTAAGGGTATTAGCTAATAGATAATTAAACTAAGTAATATTTAGAAAAAGCTATAAAAATATAGTAGTAGGTATTCTTAAAAATATAGTAATTTACAAAGAAAGAGTAAAATTAGAATGAGAAATGTAATTGCTATTAAAATACGGTAATTACGGTGTATATAAGTATTATTTTTGAACAGTATAGTGTCCATATTTAGATTTATATTTGCATATTTTAAATATGGTATTAGTGTACTATACTATAAGGTACTCATTTGGCTATTCAAATATACACATTCGTGCCATTAATAGTGCCAAAGAATATCGAAATTGATTTAAAAGTGGTACTAATGTAAATAAATTAACACTGAAATGGTCATATTAACACTATATTTGTATAAGTAATAGAAAGGTGTGGTCAAATTCAGAATGATACTGAGTATCTATATTTTTATTTATTTATACCACAAAATGATGGTTGCGCGTCACGCGTCACCCATAACATTATCAGTGCTAACCAAATCCTTATTTGGAGATCTGAATGACACCGTACCGACTTGAGACCTTCTCATTTGAGACATTATCATTTGCCCACTAATTACACTTGCTACAGTGCCCGTCAACGGAAACACAGTGGTGTGTTAAAATCACTATTTCACGGAAGAATAACTCACTGTGGTGGAATCAACCAAGACGGCCTACGGCTTAAATCTAACATCGGTAAATCATACGTAATTTTATTAAAATCTGAATAACCTAAAATTTAATTCATTATTTTCTCTTTCGTATATTTGTAACTGAAAAAGTATCAGTTAAAAACGGTATGACTTAAAAAAATCTATGGCATAATAATGCATTCGAATTTTGCCAAACAACGTTCGCTGCGGAAATATAACAAAAATAAAATGCTATAATAATGCAATCGAGCGCGGTAGGGAATGGGAGCAACATTTGACTCAATCGGTCAAGTGTCAGTCGCTCACATGACTGAAGAGGGGGGGGGGGTACATTTGGTACAACACCAGTACACCAGCCACCACCACCATGGGAGGGTTATTGCTAAAACAACATCAGTCCGGAGTGGAAATTCTTCAATTCCCCAAAAAAAACTGTTTTCGTCGAGTTTGGACCGGCAATGACCCTATTGTCATCTACCCCCCCCCCCCCCCTTCAATCCGCGATAGGTATATACCATTTAATTATATATCATACAATACACTGTCTGCTGCTAAAAAAAAAAACGACCACAGCTTTCTGTTACACATAATGACTCTCCCCTCTTCCTAAGTATTTCAAAGTTTTAAAGCCGCCGAAAATGCCATTATAGATTTTTAAAAAAACATAGCATTTATTTCAAAAATAAAGACTGGTCCATCAGCTATACCTGGTGATTTTTATTATACTAATAACCGCCCGCTGGTGGCTTCTTTACATAATCTATACTAACATTATAAAGCGGAAAAATTTGATTTTTTGTGTGTATTGAATAGGCTCCGAAACTACTGGACGGATTTGAAAAATTCTTTCAACGTTGTGAAGCTACACTAACCACGGGTGACATAGGCTATTTTTTGTCCCTGTATTCCCACGGGAACGGGAACTACGCGGGTGAAACCGCGAGGCATCCGCTAGTACTAAATAACTTTGTAATATAAGTTTTGGAAAATATTTAATATTTTAACCCATAATCACCTACCACTTATTTTTGGAATTGTGACATCTGACGGACTATTTTACTGGTAGTGGGTTAATTTGTTTTTTCTTTTTCAAAAAATATTTAGTGTAATGTAAAGAGGCCTAGAGCGGGAGGTTAATAGTAGGTATATTAAAAATTACAATGTATGTTTTGGCGCCATAAAAATATCTTGCAATATCACAAATATCTCGTGGACTTAAAACCTAAAGAGATTTTTATAAACTTCATGATTTCTACACATTACACTTTTTAAACTTATTTATTCAACTATAATAAAGCCAAACTGTTACGAAGTTACTTAGCAACCCTTTAATCTTTAATAATTTTGACAATGGTTGCTAAGTAACTTTATTTTTTTTTTAAACAAAACTAGTAACGTGGTATTGTGGACCCACATTGCTAGCAATCTTGTTAAGCTCTATGGCTTGTGTTAGGAGTAACGTCGGTAGCATAATGGGTAGGATTCGAATCCGCGAACTCATGATTGCGAGACCGATGCCTTAGCCATTAGGCTACCGCCGCTATTATTCAACATTTTAATATAGCATGCACGCTTCTGTTTTACTGGCATTTGTATCTATAAAGTAAATATTCTAGGTAGTTTTCTCAAGCGTTTCGACAGATTTGAGATATTATTTGGTTAATGGTAACTTGTATAAAATTGTCTAAAAGAGATTTGCTTATAATTGAGTACATCTCCATAATTCTACATATAAAAGTAAAACACTGTATTCATCCTTACATAGTATAAAACAAAGTCGATACCCGTGTCTGTACGCCCAGAGGGTGAATTCAAGTATTTATAGCAGTGCAATTGCAGTTAAGTTTCGATTAAAACGGCCATTTTTGTTTTCTTGTAACTTTGCGATCGATCTCAAATACGCTTGCGTCAAGTATGCGTCTCGAGAGCGCAATAACGACATTCTAGTACGGTACGCAAGCGTTTTGAGATCGATCCATAAGATACAAGAATAGGAAAATGGCCGTTTTAATCGAAACTTAACTGGAACTGCACTGTACTGCTTTAAATACGTGAATTGGCCTCCAGATCTTCAAAACCAAGCAATGCATTTTGTTTTTTTTTTACTATCATTTATTACATGCATATTATGTGTATACAGGCTGATTTTTAATATACCAATAACCTCCTGCTAGTGGCTTTCTTACATTATGCCAAAAACCTTCGTAAGAAAATTAAAAAAAAAAAATATAAATGAACCCTTCACTACGTACCATCTACCTCACATCTGAGAGGAGTAAAATCGATGATTTTTTGTCAGGTTTAGGGCCTATACCTCACAATAAACAAACTCAAATATCTTTATTTCGTAAAACTACGTAATGATTTTTTGAAAAAAAAAACAAAAAGAGGTTAGGCGGCAGTTCCAAGTGTAAAGCTCATGAGAAGAAGCTGCTAAGAAACTCTGATTTTACTCTAGTAACATAAACTACAAAAACTAGTTGTAGGTGATTAAGAGTTAATATATTTAAAAAAAAATACATAACTGATATTACAAAGTTATTAAAGTGTTACGTAAAGAAGCCACAACCGGGAGGTTATTAGGATTTTAAAAATCACCCTGTAGTTATAGGAGGAAATTTCGTTCGAAGCCAGAGCGAGCCAAGAATTCATTATTTATACTATATTATTTCAAAATACAGTTTTTTACCTTTCCATTGTAGATTTTACAATTAGCTAAAATAATGATATGTTCATATATTTTCTACAGTAGCTGTTGCTTGGTCTTCCGAGTTGTTTATTGATGAATCATCTGAAAACAAGATGTGATGATTAATTAATTAGAAAGGATATAAGAATACGGGTACATAGACATAAGAGACTGGACTACGCCTTCCCTTTCAAGTACCTATGAGAGAAAGAGACAAAACACTGTTACGTCACAGGTTTATGCATGGGCGTACCCAGCTTTTGACCTATCAGCGGTCTTGTTATCCCATACATAATTTGGACCACCGTTTCATACACTTAGCGCGTGAATTTTGAAAAATTCTTTCTTAGCGGATGCCTACGTCATAATAACTATGTGTGTTATAAAATTTAGCACAACCCGTTCAGTGGATTGAGCTGTGTGTTGATCAGTCAGTCAGTAACGGTTGCTTTTTATACAGGGTGTAACAGAAATGTGTGGTCAAATTTCAGCAGCGGATAGGATATGTTATCCGTATTGCACCATGGTGCCATAGCTGGTTGCATTATTATTACAGTTATAGCATATTCTTTTTGTCAAAATTTAGTAGTGAAAGGCGTATGGCATAAGAATTATACCTCCCCTGGTACAAAATTCGATTGGATTATTATGGCATAGAACTTTTTAAGTCATACTTTTTTTAATTAATAACTTTTTCATTCATAAATAAACGAAAGAAAAAATAATAAATATATTTTTAGGGTAGTCCGATTTTGATAAAATTAGGTATGTGCACTCAGTATCATGGGCACATACCAACCCTTGAATATGATCACACCTTTCTGTTCCACCTTGTATGTACAGAAGATGTATCTATTACAGTTACAACTCACAGTTAATAAGTAGCTCGTGGGTGTAGAACCTAGGTAACAGTAGAGTCAGCATGAGCCCCATAATGGCCGCTGTCCCGCACACCCAGGCGAGCGCATCGCGGTAGTAATTATCTGGCGCGTCGTCTGCACTGCGAATATTAAACATTTGGTGTTGGTAGTGTACACTATACAGAGTGTCGATTTAGTAAGTTGAATCCTAGAAGAGGGATGATCGGACAATGACACTAAACATAAAAAAGTGCCTTAATATTTCAATACAAAAATTTTAATCAAATTCGAATTCACGCTCTACGAATTTTTTACAAAAAAATATTACAGACTTCAAAAATAAATATGTACAAAGCAAAAATAATACACCTAGAATAACAAAAACGAAAAAGTTTGAAGTTGGTGCCATGAAATAGTAGTCTTTATGTTTTATTCGGCACCAACTTCAAAATGTTTAAATTGTTTTTGTTACTCTAGGTATATTATTTTTTGCTTTTAAGTTGCCTTGTATTTATTTTTGAAGTCGGTAATATTTTTTTGTAGAAATGTTTTTTATTTCTCACTTTTTAGTGGAAATAAATCTATCTATTAGAAAGCTACATTATGGAGGAGTAACATACGCTATATTTTATTGCCAAAAAAATTAAAAATCCCAACGAAAATTGCAATAATATAACTCAGAGTTTAAAAATTTTTCTGCTTGTTTGGCGTACGCTGCGGAAGCTATTGATGATACATCAAAATAATGTACTACATATTTATAGTACTAATCATTACCCAAAAAACTACTACTGTAATAGTTAAGTCACAATAACCACTTGTTGTACGGGTAAAATCGAAAGATGTTTATACTCGTATCATGTCATTAATCCTTATGCAATTAAATAGTTTCATAATTAAGGTTGATCATTCACGCACGTTTAGAAGTTACGACGGGTATAAAGGTAAAAGTAAGAATAAACGGGCAACCGGGTTCCGCAGCCGTTATTACAGTTTAGCCGTTAAAATATGAAAAAATACAATATTTTTAAAAGACAACACATAAATGCTCCAAATTTAATCAATATTCATTGTGTAGTTTTCGAGTTAAATGCCTCTGACATGGCGGAACTATAAGATTTTGGTATTTTGGTTTCCGTAGCCAAAATGCGGAATCGTACACGGAACGCGTATCCCGGGTGCATTTCACCCGACGCCGGACAAGTGTGAGTCAAACGCACGACGGAGAGATGTGCCCCTATATTAATATGCAGGTAGCATTTTGATTTACGTGATTCCACACTCGAACACAATGACAAATAACGAATTAAAAATCGGCTTTATTTATGGCCCAAATAGGCAATAAGTAAAGCCGTAGGTAGTGGTAAATACCTGAGAGATTTATAAACTCACGCTTATCGCATACGAAGCCGCGGGCATAAAATTAATGTAGGTATTAGGTTTGTTTGAAAATCTTACTATGATATGACACCCGGCCAAAAAGTTTTTTCACAAGCCCTGTATCGCGGGGGACTTTACAAACATACAAGTCATGGACACAAAGTACACACAGACTCGAAACAACAATTTGTGGATCACATAAAGTGGTGTCCCGTGTGGGAATCGAACCCACAACCTCTTGGGTAGCAGTCGGACACACACCCACCGCGCCACAGAGGCAGTCAAATTACATATAATTTTAGTATTGATAAGTGTTTATACTGATTATGGGTAAATATATTTAGATGTATCTACATTTCATTCTTGTGGCAATAACTCATGACTAAGTTTATCAATATTTGCGTGAAATTGAGTTCATTGTATTATATATTATTGTAACAAAGCAACTACGTAAATACTACCTAATTGTTATGCACAATGTAGGTACTAATTGATTATGTATCTTTTAAACAGCCGTCTCAAATATATCTACAATGTAAGTACACAAAGAAATAATGAATTCTCGACCGATAATTAACTTTGAGATATGCTCAAAAGTATTTATGTCACTACTATTCACCTTAAAGTGATAGAGACAGCATGAGACTTAAGACGTCTTTCAATTAAGTTCACATCGTACCAAAAATGAATTAGAATGGTCTTTTTAAACTAACAAAATTTACCATTTTCTTACTTTACTCCACATGTTATCGAATTTTGTTTATAGTAGGGCTTCCGGTTTTTTTATTTTAGATTGAAACTTCGTTTAACAAACATAAAAATTAGTCTTTTGTCGTCAGAAGTTATACGACATAAAGAAACTACTGCTATGGACTGTCCTTTATCGTAGGTACCTGATTTATCACACGAAAGTGTGTATGTACTGTCAAGAAAGTCCCGGGAAACGATCAATTATACACAAAATGTTATTTATTCATCCATTTTTTTTAAACTCCTTCAAATTATGCTCCTTCAGAAACGATACATTTGTGCCAACGAGTAATCCAATCATCAAAAACAAAATTTAAACGATTTTTCCGGAATTGAGTTCAGTTCTCGCCGCAAATGAAAACGGGTGCCACGAAATGGTAATTTGAGTTTAGGAAAAAGATAGAAGTAAACTGGACCTATATATGTTGCTCGATGGTATTTGTTGAGTTTTTGATCAAAAAATCGTAGTGCAAAGGAGCGTATCGATTTTTTTGCCACAAATCTATAGGCCTACTCTATTTCTTTAAACGAAATACCTACATGAATTTTTGTTTACTTAAATTTCTTACGTATACAGGGACTATTCTAAATATTTTTTGATAAGTACAAGAAGTTTGAACTCATGGACGATTTTCTGGAACGAGTGGATTAAATAGATGTTCCTGCTTCTCTATATTACAAGCTCATTTTTTAACAAAACTTCGTTTTCATTAAATTAGAGTAGATTTCTTAGCCTTTTTCGTTGAAATTGCTCTCTTAAACGCCGCCTAACATTCAATTAATATTCTTTATTTACCGTTTAAGTCAAAGAAAACAGTCAACATGACTTGTAACTTTTATTAACTTTGGCGTGGTTTTTCACTCCGAAGCTTGTTTTCTAGTTTGCATGTCAAACTCGTAAACCCATGTCTCTTCACCAGTAACAATGTGTTTCATGAATGTTGTGATGGAATTGGAATGGAATCTTCCATCACATCTCGCTTTTTAACGCTCCGTACCACTCATAAGCACGTGTTTTAAAAATCACCGTAACCCTTCTGTAACACTTTCAGGGACTCCGAACACGAAATTCCATTGGCGATACACAATTTAAGACAAACTCTTTGTTCGATGTTTTTGTCTATTATGAAATTAGCAATGCACACTAAATATAACCTAACTAAAAACAGCACTGTATTTAATCTAAAAAACAGATGGAACTCAAACTCCGCACCAAAAGAAAAATAGTTGTACCAAAAGACAAAAAAAATGCAAAAAATAAATTTCGAACCATAAATTAATCATCCATTTCCGATACTTTTTTGACTGAATGTATACTTACTACGTCTGTATGATAACGATGGCAACGCCACACGCGAGCTTGTCAGTGAAGCTCATCAGCCCATACACGAAGGCAGATGCTTCAGTCCTGGCTCCCACAAGGTCAGCCGTCAACGCTAAGCTTGTTACCAACATTATTGCGCCGCCGAAACCTGGAAATTATATAATGTTATGTGAAATATATCAGAAAATACAGACATACCTTTTAACTAAAAAAAATATTTTTATTTAAAACGAAATAAAAGTAACTGATTTGACAACCCTCAGTTATGACGTCATATCATGACTGTGTAATATCTTGGGTCAACTCACACAACGCTATCTGATCCCAAACTAAGCATAGCTTTGTACTATGGCAACTAGACAACTTATAAACATACTTATATATTTCTAAATACATACATATTATAGATAAAATAACACCCAGACACATAATAAACCATCGTGCTCATCACACAAAGATTTATCCTGGGTGGGGATCGAACCCACGACATCTTGCGTAGCAGTCGGTAACATTCCCACCGCGCCACAGAGGCAGTCATTTTATATTAAAACGAATTAAAAGTAACTGATTTGACAACATTCAGTTATGACGTCATATCATGACTGTGTAATATCTTGGAACAACTCACACAACATCCATGCAAACTAAGCATAGCTTGTACTGTGGCAACCAGCCAACTGATAAACATACTTATATATTTCTAAATACATACATATCTTTACTAATTCGGTCCTAATTGAAAAATTCTTTCACTGTTGGACAGCCCATTTATCGAGGAAGGCTATAGGCTATACAACATCACGCTACGACCAATAGGAGCGGAGCAGCAATGAGAAATGTTGCAAAAACGGGGAAAATTTACGCAGACGAAGTAATAACACCTAGACACAGAATAAACCATCGTGCTCATCACACAAAGTTTTTTCCTGGGTGGAGATCGAACCCACGACAGATTTAATGCCGATACAATACCTGTTCCCTACGTTCCACTCGCGTATTTAGGCACCTGTCCCACCAACGGCGAGTAGCGATTTTATCGCTCAAGAAACGAACAATAGATGCATTTTGTAGATCCCGTCCGTGTTTGAGAGATGCAGTATAGAGAACTCGCCGGCAGTAGGAACGATCAGCGGAACTATTAATATCTGTATCTCTTTTGTTTACACGGGATCTACATAAGTATGTACGTTTCTTGAGCGATAAAATCGCTACTCGCTTTCTCGCTGCTGGCGGGACAGGTGCCTTAATGTTAGTTATCACGATGCCCCAGCTTAAGCTAGCTCTATATTAGATTTTATCAAAATCGGTCCAGTAGCTCGAGATTATCCATAGCAAAAAAACAAACAAATAATTCCCCTTTGTGTTTGTATAATATTAGTTACTATAGATATTTTTTTTAAAACATAACAAAGCAATTGAATGAAATCATACAATACATAATAATATTGTAATCATTGTCAATGTTTGGTTCAAATGGATCATGCTAATAGAAACTCGTAGTCTGCCGTATATTTATTTTTAAAAGGGAACTGTGCTCAGTGGAAGACCCAGGGAGAGGGGAGATACAAAAATCAGACATCTAAAATGTAAACTCACAATACAAATTAGTTGGGTGGGACTTGGAAGTAGCATTATCAAAAACGATAAAAAAACAAAACAAGGTACCTATTAGAATTATAATCGCACAAAAGATATTAGACATACCCTTCTGAGGGTATACTCACCGCACAAAGTCTTTTAGTAGTCATTTAAATTTAAAAAAAAAAGATTCCTGTTTTTGTTAAAAGAGCGAGAGTAGTTTTTCCCGTTAAAAGATTCCTGGTCTGTCTTTTATTGGAGGTTCCATCCCGACCCAGGATTTAATTTTATTTTAAAACTGTATGTGATGAGCACGATGGTTTATTCTGTGTGTGGGTGTAATTCATCTATAATATGTATGTATTTAGAAAAATATGAGTATGTTTATTAGTTGTCTGGTTACCATAGTGATCAGATGACGTTGTGTGAGTTGTCCCAAGATATTCTTATATTATTATTATTTGATCTTTTGAAATCTTGTGGTAACAAAAAGGTGTCATCCAATTCGACACTCACACATAATATTTTTAAGTACTTGTTAGTAATTTTATATCTTGAACTGAGTACCTATCTCTAATTTTTACTATATTTTTAATTATGACATATTTATTTAGGGGGGCACTGCTCAAAGTATATCCACAAGGATAGTATTATCCACAGCTGATATTTGGCCACACCTTTCATTTACACATTTTGCATGTGATAAAATAAAAGTTATTTTAGATCTAATTATAATACACTTCCGGACTCCTAAATCGAGCACCATAACTTTGTAAATAAGGAAATATATAATTTGGTAATCACTGTCTTCAATTCCCAAAACCGAAAAAAAATCATATAAAAATGCAGTGACCCGATTTAGGAGTCAGAACTTTTAAAGGAAATATACAAACCTATTAACACAGCAACCACATAAACGAAATAAACTTTATAATCTTCATCAGTTCCTAAATATATCCAGACGAATCCAGCCAAAGCACACGCGGCCCCAGTAAGATAACTGAGTTTTCTACTACAAGACCTGGGGGCTAGGCGTTGTACCCCTGCCGCTGCTAGGCTTCCTAGGTACAAGGCTAGGGGAACCGCCGCTAGGGCCCGCTCTGCTAGGCCTAGGGTGCGGTGCAGATATAGGGGTATTAACACCTGTGATATGTTTACTACTAGTCTTGTGGACATGTATATACCGGCCACCTGAAAAATAATAATTATATCAAATAAAGTGAGGTAATGAAATTAGGGTTGCCATCCGTCCGGGTTTCCCCGGATTTGTCCTAGTTTAAAAGGGGAATATATATATCCGGGGAGCGTCCGGGCGGGGTCTCGTTTGCAGTCCGGGTATTTATAAAATTTCAAGTCATGTGACGCTGCCGACGGGCATCAGTATCGAATGTATAAAATTGTTGAGTAGTCCAGGTTTTATACTTCAAAATCCAGGGTTTTTACGTTTTTTAACTTGTCTTGTTCTGGTTGCCAGATTTTAAAGATGGCAACCCTAGTTAAGAGGTAACGCGCAGCCCAGTTATAGTAACGGGGCTGCGCTGTGACTCAAACAAATAGACTAGCTCCGATCAGCTGTTTAGAAGATAAAATCAACTGTTTACCTCACGTGACGGAGGGTTTTCAATAAGAACACATAACCGTCTCATATGTCAGCACTGATTATACATTAATACACGATAAGATATATAACCTATCTAAAGAAGATTCAACAATGAACAGTAGCAGTTCACATTGATAATAAGTAAATACGACATTGTTATCTGAAGTAGTATCATGTGTAAGGGTTAATAAGTTACAATCAGCTGGTCGATATATCAACAACGACTTGAGTATTATGATAAGTCCTGCTTGCGTAGAGATAATCAAGTCGAAATTGGTTGCCCTGACCGTAATCGGTTTTGGACAATCTTATGTAAAATCAGTCTAATGGCAAATAATTAAAACTTATGGATTCAGGCAGGTGTATATAAGAGGGTGCATTTGCAACCCGCTGTCGGAAAAAAGCTTGATGAGCATTTATTTCGTTTTATTAGTGAAAAATTATTATATCATAATGTTAATGTTTAACGGGAATTTTAAAGATATGTACTATCTTTCCGTGTAGTATAATGTGTAGATTCTGTTGCATCCCCTGATAGAAATAAAATACGTTATACATTTAAAATGTATAGAAGAAAAAATCGTATCAGGCGGGACTTGACCCGACTGCGACCTTAGGGGTCCGGCCCTAAGCCGTTTACCAACTCCGGCATCAAGACATGTTCCGCCAAAGTCGAATAGCATCCACATACGATTTCCCGTCATCAACCGCGTTCCTAAGGAAATTGTACGGCTCTGTGAGTTTCATTGCAAAAACCATTTAAATACATATTTTTGATGACGCTGGACTGGAACATTACTTTTTGTAATTTTCGAAAGCATTTTGATGCTAATTTTATTTACAGACATGCGATCACGATTATTATAAAACCGTATCATTTGGAGTGGCGCCTAAGACGAATTTTTCCTCCATCACACTAATATTATAAAGGCGAAAGCTTGTGAGTGTGTATGTTTGTTACTTCTGCACGTCTAAACAGCTGGAGCGATTTTAATAAAATTTGGTATGGAGTTAGCTGACACCCTGGATTAACACATAGGCTAATAAACCGCGGGTAACACCGCGGGGCACAGCTAATAAATTATATGTATGAAACCGACATTAATCTTAAACCAAAAATTTAAACTACCCAAAGGTAAGCTGCAGCTTGCACGTCCTCAAACACAATATTGAAGACATGACATTCACCCATCCACAGTGAGTTCTGACAGAGTACGGGACGTAATCTACCAAGCACTACCTCTCGAAGAGACCTGCGATGTCTCAGCAGTTGGCAAATTACAAGATTGATTACATTATCGTGGCATTACTACTAATGTTACTAATCTTGTTAAAAAAGAAAAATACCTGATACATAAGCGGCTTACGTAGGAACTCATAATGCGCACCGCTTGCACCCTCAATTTGCAATCGATCTTGACGCGCTTGGTTATTCTTCTCGGTCACAGTGAGGTGAAATATGATCGATGATACAACTCCAACTCCGAGCACTATGTAAACGATATGTCTGAACTTCCACGCGTCTGTGGGACCTATTTGCTAAAAAAAATTACTCATAAAAAAAAATAACTTTTTGTCTCGTGTGTTTTTTTTTATTAAAGAAAGAAAATGTGAATATAAGCGCTGGTCTCATAGTCACGTTTAGGCACACTGCCAGCAGTCTTAGTCTTAGAGTTCTGCCTTCCGCGGTCCTGCATCACAAAAGGCGTCAGATCGTGACGATCATCAGAACCTCAGTGACCGCAGGCAGTGTGCTTGGCGCCTTAGTCTATATAATATTTATATATTTTTCGCTTTTCGATTTTTAAAATGAAATGTCACAAAAGCAAGTTTGGAATTTTGAGATTTAAAATTTTGCTTCAATTCACGCATCTTAGTTAATCTACAACGTCGCATCGTCCATCTAACTTCATCTAAGTACTAAGCTTCATTTAGGGCTGGTAAGCGGTATGGGTATAAATGAGTATGTGCACAATATCTACATATTAATAGCACCTATAGATCTTCTAAACTTTTAGTAGTAGGTAGGTACTTTAATAATAGGCATGTATTTGTTTTAGTTCTTAAATTATTATTGTTGAAAAAAAATGCAGCGCCAAAAAACTACTCCTATTAGGAAAACAGAACATTTAAAATTACAAACTGTTTTTTTTTAATTTGAAAAAGCATTATCAAAAGCACGCCATCTGGGCGCGTAAAAACTCATGGATTGTAACGTCACAAAACGTGCCAATAAGGGCATAGCATGTCAGAACATAATATGAACTGTTACGTCATAATTTTATCTGACCAATTTCGTTTCAACTACCTCAAATTTCTAGTCCGATTTTTGGTCTTTTTAATAAATATTTTCATAATTTTTAGATGCATTTTATTTAAAAATATTGACGTAGACACAATTTTATTCTAAACCAATAAAGTACATTAAAAAAATATTGTACCCTCATTTGCGTTATATGCAGGTTCCTTATTCAATCGTAATTTAAGGAAAATAAATGACGAATAATAATATGCACGAGATTGGCTGTTTATTTTCCTTATGCACAGATTTACCTTCAAAGGTGTATTTTCACTTGGTGTATATGACTGATTGATGAGGAAGGAAATTAAACATGATACAAATACGAAAATCTAATACATATAAAATTTCGTTATTCTCCGATACGGCTCGAACAATTTTATTGTTTTTTTTTTCTTATGGTCGTAAAGTTTTTTTTTTTAATTTTTAATAATATTTTTATAGGTCGTCATGTCTTTTTTTAAAAAACGGGGTAAATAATAATAGGCCATTAAAGTCCATAAACTAGGGAAACTGAATACTACAAAAATTTTAAGCAATTTGTAAACATTACATAAATACATAAGACTTACATGTGTATCACATTCCCCAGTCATACGTAATATTACCCATGTGATAATGTAGACGAATAGGTTTGAAAACACTGTGAAACCATATCTGTAACAAAAACATTGACACTCATGACCTCGTATGACTAATTGATATATTTGATACCTATCGTTTTTTGCTGATTGAAATGAGTAATTTATTATCTACTAGCTTTCGCCCGCGGCTCCGCCCGCGTGGATGTCGGTTATCGCGATAAAAACTATCCTATGTCCTTCCTCGGGACTCGAACTATCTCCATACAAAATTTCATCTAAATCGGTTTAGCTGTTTGAGCGTGAAAGCGTAACAGACAGACAGACAGACAGACAGACAGACAGACAGAGTTACTTTCACATTTATAATATTAGTATGGATTTTCGGCATTGGGTATTTTTTAGTACAATTGACGTAGCAAAAAAACATATAATCTATGAATTTAATTTTATATGTGCATATAGCATTTTAAAGTTATGGACACTCTAAAATACCATGCATGCACATGGATTTAATGGAAAAAAGGACATACCTACCTAAGGATTATTAACAATTATACTAGCTTTCGCTCATGGCTCTGCCTGTGTGTATACAAATATCATAAAAAAATATGATAAAAGAAAGTCCCTTGCCGCATGTTCATGATAATTTCAAAAACTATAAAATTGATTTACATGCAATTTTCACTATTTAGTATCTGTAAGATATTTTTTCCAGAAGGTTTATATGGATAAATCATGTGTGATAGTGGAGAAAAGTCTTAAAATGAAAGTCTTGACTCCCTCACTCATTCATTCAACAACACCCAGCCCAAATCCTTGAACCTAGAGAGAAGATATTTTGCTGATTTTTGTTTTGTGATGTAGATAAACCAGGGGGTCTTGTAACTTTGGGATTGATCAAGAATACGAAAATGGCTGTTTTAATCGAAACTTAACTGCAACTGCACTGCTTTAAATACGTGAATTGACCCGCTGTAATGACAATGGATTTTAAGAAACTACAGCTCCAATGGTGTGAAAAAATTTAACACTTGCAAAGTTGCAGGGTTACACTAGTATTACTATTAAGTTTCATCCAAATAATAAACTTAACCAACGTCATCTAACCCCAAACTAGGTAAAGCCTGTACTATGATAATCAGACAAACTGATATATATACTTATTACAGATAAATTACACCCAGACTCAATACACAAAGTTATATCCTAGGTGGGGATTGATCCCACAACCTCTGGCTAAGGCACCTGTCCCACCAACAACTATGAGCGAAATGCAAGTAGAGATTTATCACTCAAGAAATGTACAACAGATGTATTCTGTAGCTTCCGTCTGTGTAAACCTGGCATAAAGCCAGCAGTGTGAACACTCAGCAATCAACTAATAATATCTGTATCTTTTTTGCTTACATAGAATCTACATAAGTATGTACGTGTCTTGAGCGATAAAATTGCTACTCGCTACTCTTTCTCTTGTACAGGTGCCTTAACAGTCAGGGTCACTAACCATTAGAACATCCATCCACCAATACATCCATAGTCATAAGTTTTATTAGTAGGTTTCATCAGTCTTCATGTAAGTCTGGTCCTACACACATTTTCTATTTATCTCATATTTATTTGTTTTATGCATCATAGTAACTCCTTCAACACATAACTACCGTATTTCTTTTATAATCATTTATTTTATAACAAAGAAGTGTACCTTATAGCAGTGAGATGTGTTCTCGTATGATCATCCTCTGACAATTCAGGTATTAAACTTAAATGCGATATCTGCACGGCCGCCCATCCAATTTGGAATATAATGATAAATGCAGCAAAATAGTACATCTGAGCCCACTTGTGGGCCAAAGAACACTCAATACAATCTGAGAATATGAACGGGAATGATACCAGGACACAGGCCGTACCTAAAATATAAAATTTATTATAAAAAAAAATTTCTTAAACAAATTAAAATGTTGAGTATTTTCTTTATAATACAACAGTGGCATGCATAAAGTGTTAAGCAGATAATGTAGCCTATGGAAACCTGCAATAATGCCTTCATGGATGTGTTGCTGGCCCTTTAAAAAATTATTTACTCTCATCTTGAAGAACCCCACACTATTCTTTCAAGGAAAATCTACAACATACTTTTTTATATGTTGAAGTCTGCAATTATATGGTTAAACATTTTTTTAGAAGGAGCGTTAACACAATAATCTTATCATAAAATTAAGCAACTGTTAAATATAATACTTGATGTTTGACATTTGCGCATGGAGTGAAATTGCCAAAAACTTACACAAAATTTGGTTATCTGGCTTCAATTTAGGTTGCAAGATATTATATATTCTAGATTTGATTTTATAATCTAGATATTATATCATCAAATTACAATTTATTTGACTATAAGGAGGGTCAGTATTTATCCCAAAAAAAAACACTATGATGTCTGTTTAACATGGCAATTAGGTTATAGGTTTTCTTTTTGAATACATTAGAAGCCAACAGCAGAGTGAAGCAATTTTATACCTCCTGTTGGTAAAATTAGATTATATTGAAGGCATCATAAACAAGTAAAACAAAAAGAATATAAAGTCCTATAAAGTTATGATTTATAATAGTCAATTAATGTTAGAAGCATATATTAAACATTACAGTTTATGGCACTTAAAGAATATCTTTGCAATAATTTAATATTAAAGCACTAAATACCTGCTATAGAGTATGAAACTTATAGCAGTTATTAAGTATCATTGAATTACTTACCAAATAAATGCCACAATTTTCGCCGGCCATATTTCGCGCTCAGAGTACTATCCGTGTGATCCGAGTGGTATCCAACGAAAGGAGTTGCTAGGGCATCCACCACTTGCCCTATCAACATCAAATTACCCGATTGTGATGCCGTAAATTCAAGAACTAGATGAAAAAACACTAAAAAGTATGTAAACCACAAACTCGCACAAACATCGTTTAATACATGTCCGATCCCGTAGCCAAGCTGCAGCCGAAGGCTTGTTGATATGTGCACAAATTCACTATCCATTATGTTTTATTTCCGTTAAGATTAGAACCGAAAATTCGAAAAATAAACTCAGTTTTTTTTTTTTGTTTAAGTGCACTGTACGCAGGTTGGGTGTTGCTTATGGAAAATGTTATTAATTTGTTAATTCCACGTGGTAAATATTTAACTGAGTATCTCTACCTCGTGTTTAATCCTATTGTTTATTTGTTTGAGTTTGAGTAGCCGAGCAAGTTTTACTAAAGTTGTAAACTTGTCATCAGCTCTGCCTAGTGATGGCCAGCTGCGCGGAAGTACTGTAGCGAATTACATCATCGCGCTCTTACCAAAATATCGATAAAAAATTTTGGATTATAATAAAAAAAAGTGTAATTTTGGATTACTAAAATTAATAAAATTATTAACGTTAGTTGTCGAATGTAAGGCATAAACAATTTACAATGGCTCAAAATTATCTGTTACAAGCTCAACTTTTTAATGAATAGTGGATTGCACTTGCACATGGGCAAAGTACGTGTATTGCTAATAGTGTTATGTTTAGCACTAATTGACGTAGTATATAGAAGATTGAGTTGTGTCAGGAAACCTCAAAAAGGCAAGTCTATTCACACACAAATTTATTAGATTTTACACTTAAGGAATACACTCACAAAGTTTATTTGTTAACGATTCTATACTCGAGAGAAAGTTACGGCACGGTGCAGCGCAATGTAAACTACTGTCGAACCCATGCCCGTGACTGAAATTGCCAAGTTCTTTTCTCACGGCTTTACTCTTGCAAACTTGGCATTAAATGTAAAATCAATCTATTCCAAATTTTGTCTGACGTTCATAAGCTATGTAACCTAGTAGTGAATATAGTACTTTGAGCCCTAAACTAAGTCATATAAATTTATTTTCATATCGATATTTTATTTCTCTTTCCCTTGTCCATCCCTAAAATGTGATTGTCATTATCATTTGCACTTGTCAGTACTATTTTCATTATACGCAGTCGACGTACGCCAAAGAGGTTATAAAATTTCGTAATATTTTTAGTCTACAGTCTACGCAGAGAAATTTGCTTGAAAGAATAACATTTCTTACGTAGATCAATGATAATATTAACGTGAATGATGGTTTTACGCTACTTTTAAATGAAGCAAACAGGTAGTAACGTAGTTTTAGCAATTAAAAGCTATTGAGGATACGAAAAACGTTTCAATACTTTGTGGTATCGAGTACTTGACCTTTCAATACCGATACTTTTATACTCGATACTTTGCAATCGATACTTTTACTCAATGAGTACTTTTTGGCTGGTAACGTATCGAATAAATGTTACAAATTACCTAGGTACTTAAAACTTAGATTTGCAGGGTCAAGTTCAATTATATGTTAGGCTTAGTTAAAGTATCGTTTTTTCCTATTTTTGACTATCGGCGATATTTTTATTCTACATAATCTTCTACATAATCAATTTTTGAAATTTATTTCAGGGTAGCAAATTCGATATTTTACACACCATCCCGTTTCGGCTGTATTAGCTCAGTATTTTTTTTATTATTTTATTTAATTCAGGTTTTGTTCTTCGTTTTGTCTTGAACTCAAGTAATAATTTTACAAAGACCACCTGTGGGTGTATCCCACTATTTCCATGGAAATACAAAATTGATCCCATGGGACGTGCGTTTTTTCCTATTTATATGACATTATTTCCATTACAACAAATCGCAAATGGTAAGGACGTTTTAACAATACACATGGCTCTCTAAGGTGGCATAGGCGTTTTAATTTGTCATAAATATTGTACATAATATATAGCTATAAAATAGTTCCTATGCACAAACGTCTCGCGAAGCTGCAATAGAAGTAGTGTAATTAAGGATCCTGTAATGTAGGCACATCTCTAGCGAGATAGGCCCTTCTCCAGTGACATCTGTCGATGGCTGGATGCTTGTCTTTTGTCTACGGCTCAACTTGGTTCCGTTAAGTTGACTCTGTAATTATCCTAATAAACCTTTATATATTACATATATTTCAGTGGCGACGAGGATTAAAAGAACGTGCGTATGCTTATAGTTTGTAAATTTTTCCAAAAAAGTACAAAATGGCTATTGGAAAAATAGCACCTTTTGACCTTACGAATGACAGTTGGGAATTGTATGTCGACCGATTAGAACAATATTTTTTAGTTAATGCGGTAAAAGCGGAATTGTAAGTACCCACCTTGATAACGGTAATTGGGAGTGAGGCATATGAATTGATGGTGAATTTATGTACGCCGGAGAAACCATCGGCAAAAACATATGACGATCTCACGCGACTTATGAGAAACCATCTTAATCCCAAACCGAGTCAGTTGGCGGAGAGGTTTAAATTCCGACAGCGGATACAAAATAAGAACGAAAAAGTGTCGGCATACGTAGCTGAGTTAAAAAAAATGATTAAGAATTGTGGGTTTAAGGATTCGTTGGTAGAGAACTTAAGGGACCAGTTTATATGTGGGTTGAGGAATGATGATATCCGTCAAAAATTATTCACGGAGGACGACTCCATCACATTCGATAGAGCGTATACAATTGCGGTATCCATGGAGGCGGCGGAGACGAACGCGGCATTGGTAGAAGGCTGTACCAGAGGCAGGAGCGTTGGTGACAGTATACCAAGTGCAGATGCGGCTGCAGTGAACTTTGTGGGGCGTTACAAAAAAGGAAGAGAAGGTGCTCAAACCGAGAAAGCTGGCGGCAGCCGCGGCTTTCGGGCGGTGCGTGATGTATGGACCACTAGCACGTCGAGGGGCAACGGGAAGCTTCATAGAGTCACTGATCACGGAAATGAAAAGTGTAATGTGTGCGGTGGTAACCACGAGGAAAATGGTTGCAAATTTAGGTTGTATGTCTGCAAGGTATGCAACCGTGAAGGTCATTTAAAAAGGATGTGTCCTAAGTTGCGGAGAAATGTATCACTACACAACATAGAAGACGAGTATAGTACGAGTATGGACAGCCTGGACAGTGATAGTGATGAGGTAGATTATGTAGTTGATAATTATTCCTTAGATTGTAGTGCTAAGTTGGTTGGACCATATAAAGTTGAGGTGAAGATTGAGAACAAACCTATAAGCATGGAAATAGACACTGGCAGTGCTATATCCTGTATGACTTACAAATGTTATAAAGACTTGTTCAGTCATTGTGGATTGAGGTCATGTAATTTACAATTAAGGTACTACACGGGGGAATTAGTGAGGCCCGCGGGAAAAATTAAGGTAAACGTGCAGTATAAGAATAGGAAAAAAGCGTTGGATTTGTATATAATACGAAATGGAAAAGATAATCTGTTAGGTAGGTGTTGGCTTAGTGAGTTAAGTATATCTTTACCTACAACTAACTTGCATAATGTTACCAATGTTAATAATTATTTTGACATAAAGGAATTTAGTTCCAGATACTCTGAAGTTTTCAAGGATGGTTTGGGTCGGTTCACTGGTGGTCAAGTCGGTTTCCGTTTGCGAGAAGGGGCAAAACCGATATTCATGCGTGCACGACCACTTGCATATGCGCTGCGTGAGCCGGTGGCGCATGCGCTGGATCAAATGGTGAAGGACGGCATACTTACACCAGTTTCTACGTCGGACTGGGCTACACCCATTGTACCCGTTATGAAAAAAAATGGCACCATACGGGTATGTGCGGATTTTAAGATGACTTTGAATAAATGTTTAGAGGTAGATCATTATCCGTTACCCAAAGTGGAGGATTTACTCACAAAGCTACATGGGGGTGACAAATTTACAAAATTAGATTTATCGCAAGCCTATGCTCAATTTGAGCTTAATGAATCTAAAATTTATACTGTCATAAATACTCATAAAGGTTTGTTTAGGTACAATAGGCTTATTTATGGGTTAGCCTCTAGTCCGGGTATTTTTCAGAGAAAACTAGAGCAACTCTTTGCGGATATGCCTAGAGTGGGAGTCTTCTTGGACGACATTATCATTACGGGAATAGATGACCAAATGCATTTATCTACGTTACATGAGGTGTTTAATAGACTACAGCGATATGGTTTAAGGGTGCAAAAGGAAAAGTGTACTTTTTTTGCTGACACGGTAGTGTATTTAGGTTTCGTTATTAGTAAACATGGTATACATACGTGTCCAGAGAAATTAGAAGCAATTAAAAAAGTTCCTGTCCCTACGAATGTTTCAGAATTAAGATCGTTTTTAGGATTAGTAATGTATTATGCAAAGTTTGTCCCAAACATAAGTACAGTTTTAGCACCGTTGTATCGTTTACTAAGGAAAGAGGTTAAGTATGAGTGGTCTGTAGATTGTGAGCGAGCTTTTTCTAAAGTGAGACAGTTGTTAGTATCTAGTAAAGTGTTAGCGCACTATACCGCCGAGTTGCCGTTGGTATTGACGACTGACGCAAGTAGTGTGGGATTAGGCGCCGTCATCTCTCATTTGTTTCCAACCGGCGAGGAGCGTCCAATAGCTTATGCCTCGCGGGTACTCAATACAGCGGAGAAGTCTTACTCACAGATTGAGAGAGAGGCATTGGCCATAATTTACGGGGTTCGTAAATTCCACCAACATCTTTACGGTCGTAAATTTATTTTGAGAACAGATCATAAACCATTAGTAACGATTTTTGGGGATAAGAAAGGCATTCCTGTAATGGCTGCAAGTAGGATGCAACGTTGGGCTGTAATTTTAGCTGGCTATAATTATACTATAGAGTATGTACCTACAGATAAGAATGCAGCGGATGCTTTATCACGTTTACCAATAGAGGGAGAAAAACATTTTAAAAAAGAATATACGTATTTAAATTTTGTGCAAACCTTCTTACCGCTTACTAGACGAAAAGTGGTAGATACGGTATGTAAGGATGAGTTGTTGCAAAAAATTATTAATTTTATTAAAACGGGATGGCCGAACGAATGTAAAGAGCAAGAATTGAAAGCCTACTTTGCAAGGCACCATGAACTATATTTAGACAGGGGTTGTATAGTATGGGGCTACCGTGTGGTTATACCACATGAGTTGCAGGCATTGGTATTAAAGGAGTTACATTCAGGGCATTTAGGTATAGTCAAGATGAAAGCCCTTGCACGAAGCATAGTTTGGTGGCCCGGCATTGATGGAGATATTGAAAATACTTGTAAACAGTGTGTGACGTGTTGTCTGGAGGGAACAGCACCACCAAAAGTACCACCACAATCATGGCCTTTTATTCCAGAACCTTGGTCGCGTTTGCATATAGATTTTTTAGGTCCATTTCGAGGCAATACCTTTTTAGTGCTTATCGATTCCACTAGTAAGTGGTTAGAAGTATTTTTAATGCCAAGAACGACAGCTACTTCGGTAATAAACGTGCTACGTGCTACGTTTGCGCGTTTTGGGTTACCTAAGGAAGTAGTGTCTGATAACGGTCCACCCTTTACTAGCAGAGAGTATCAGGCATTTATGGACAATAATGGCATTAAAGTAACATACTCGGCAGCGTATCATCCTTCTTCGAATGGGTCAGCGGAAAATGCAGTCAAGTTGTGTAAGCGGGCTATCAACAAGTCATTAACGGATGGGGTTGAAATAGATGCAGCGTTACAGACGTATTTAATGATGTATAGGAATGTAGAGCATAGTACTACTGGTGTGTCACCAGCTATGTTGCTACAACGTAGGTGTCTAAGAACAAGGTTAGACTTGCTTAGGGAGGATAGGCAAATTGAGTCGAGAGTACGCGAAGCGCAAAGTAGACAGAGATATTATGCCGGGGGTACCGACAGAGATTTCAATGTAGGGGACCCTGTCTGGGTAAAGGATCATACAGGGGGAAAGTGGCTGGGCGGTACTGTCAGAGAGAAAGTCGGTTCACGTAATTATGTTATTGATAGGGATGGTGGTTCCGTCTTGAAAAGGCATATAGACCATATTAAGAAAAGGAGAAGTAGTTATGGGGTGTCAGCGATATCTGACGACCAAGTTAATTTGGTACCTGCGATATCTGATAGCCAAGTTAATTTGTCACTTCCCACTGTAGCAGGGTTGCTTCCCGGACGGGAAACGACTGGTGAAACGAATATGGGCACTGGGGTGGAGTGTAGTTCGAATGTGTCAAGCGATATGTGCGAACCGAGCACGCCTGGTGTACCGAGCACAGAGGAATCAGCGCTCGCGGATCAATTAGAAAAACCCGCAGAATCACCAGTGAACCGCCCCAAAAGGGAAAGAAGGCCGGTACGTCGGTATGGTTGGGAAGAATTTGATTAAGTTATTTTTGTTTTGATATTTATTATTGTCGTTTAATGTATTAGTCTTTTAGTAATTATTATTGTTATTGTAATTAGTTATGTTATGTGAATAAGGGTGGAGGTGTAATGTAGGCACATCTCTAGCGAGATAGGCCCTTCTCCAGTGACATCTGTCGATGGCTGGATGCTTGTCTTTTGTCTACGGCTCAACTTGGTTCCGTTAAGTTGACTCTGTAATTATCCTAATAAACCTTTATATATTACATATATTTCAGTTTCACTATTACCATCAATGGACATACAATTGAAATAGTGGGATACACCCCCTTATGTGAGCAAAAAAATCGTGATATTGAACTATCGTTCCTTTTTTAAGACCATGTATGCACATTTTAATTTTACTTACGATTACTTAATGTTAATTGGTTTATTGGTTCAAAATTGGAACGATTTCAAGTCGCCCCGTATCTCTATCACTTGTTGTCATATTAACTCTCGTATTTCTGAAAAATTATATTAACGCAGTACTGGATTGTTTATTTAAGTATTAATTCGAAGGTTTTAACTACATTTTGTTATTCAAATTGCACTAATTGCCCTGTTTTTAGATGTTATTTCGTAATAATTGGAAAATACTCTAATTTCCGATGGCTTGTTAATATATTGTCAACGTGCAATAGTCAAAGACTACGGTAACTGTAACTGATGTGATTGTTGCCAGTTATAGAAAAGTATGCTATGCTGTGTCGCACAGTATACTACACTTCATGTACACAGACACACACACACACGAGTATTTTTCTTAGGACCTAATGCATCATATAGTCTGCACGCAAGGTCATAAGAAAAGTACTTGATACCTTGAGGTATCGATACTTTTAGTTCGATACTTTTCCAAGTAGGATACTTTTTTTGCGATACTATTCATGCTCATGAGTACAGTATCAATGCTTTCGATTTGATATCGTGTCCCAATGAAACGAAACGGATAAAAAGCCATAGACAACTCTGCAGTGATATGTCAAATCATCTGTCAATGTCAATTCATTCCGAAATCATGAGAAGTGCGAACGTTTGTTTGAGCACGTCCTACCTTTTCGTCTTCGGTGTATTTAATTGCACTTTCACCGCTTCGTGAATACTCATTAGTATCAGTTTTAAATGTGTTGTGATAGTAAACGGTCGTCTACTTAAACATATAATATAATACTCATGCCATGGCAAATGCCGCTACCGAAATGGCATACAGAAATTACTGTGTGGTGTTTATAATTTTCGCTCTAGCGATAGTCCAAGCGGTTGGTTACGACACAGAGTTGTATGAAACCAAGCCTTGCGACAGCAACGCGTGCTTCGACAAGCTCCAAGGGTCTTTAGGAGACTGTTCGTGTAATGTTGACACCATCGATTATTTCAATAATATAAAAATTTACCCTCGCCTCCAGAGTCTAGTGAGAAAAGATTACTTTCGCTTCTACAAAGTCAATTTGAAAAAAGAATGTCCGTTTTGGGCTGACGACAGCAGGTGTGCGATGAGATATTGTCATATCAAGACTTGTTCGAAGGAAAGTGTGCCTGGTTACAAGAACGAATATGAAAATGAAGTGTTTATAGACGAGAGCCCTGCGGCTAAGTACTTCAAAGAAAGCCAGCCTAACTGTGACTCTGATACAGACCATGATCACGACTTGGGTTACCTAAATATGACTATAAGTGCGGCTAGTCAACATGAAATAGCCAAGTGGAAAGTTCACGATGACACTCTCGAAAATTTCTGTGAATATGACCATAAGGATGTTGATGCTGAATACGTGGACTTGTCTCTAAATCCTGAACGTTTCACTGGGTATAAAGGACCATCAGCAAACAGAATCTGGCGAAGTATATATCAAGAAAATTGCTTCCGACCAAAGCCTAACCCTTATGTATCTTTTCCATTTGTAATGACTTCGGATCTTGGTAACATGTGCTTAGAGAAGAGGGTGTTTTACAGAGCCGTGTCTGGTCTACATACAAGCATAAATATACACTTATGTACTAAATATTTACTATCTGATAAAGGAGCAGGGTTCTCCACATCACCTGATGGTGAATGGGGACCTAATCTAGAAGAGTTCCAACGTCGTTTTGACCCGTCACAAACATTTGGTGAAGGCCCAAATTGGTTGAAAAACTTATATTTTGTTTACTTACTTGAGATGAGAGCTTTAGCCAAAGCTGGACCTTATTTGGAAAGTGAAGAATACTTTACCGGTAACTCTGTAGAGGACGAAGAGACACGGCAGGCTATACGTAACATGCTTGGTGTGATTTACTCATTCCCTGATCATTTTAATGAGTCCTCAATGTTTAACGGAGGTACACAGGCTGCAGATTTGAAAGTAGAATTTAGAGAGCATTTCCGGAACATTTCTAGGATAATGGATTGCGTTGGTTGTGATAAATGCAAGCTTTGGGGTAAGTTACAGACGCAGGGACTGGGCACAGCACTTAAAATATTATTCTCTGACAGATGGAATAGCCCAGAAAGTGATTTGCATCAGACAAAGCTGCCAGTGAGGCACAAATTTCATGAGAGGCTACAGAGGACAGAGATTGTGGCATTGTTTAATGCATTTGCCAGATTATCTGAAAGCATACGGCATTTAGAAGACTTCCGAGTTATGCTGAGGTGAGAATTTTGATGTAATTAAATAGTAATTAGATTTATCGAAACTGATTTCTATTAGCAAACCATAAAGAGAATTCACTTTAAAGCAGGATAAAGACATTTATGTTGGCATGCCAAGTGGTATCTCTGGTGATGGTAGTATTTATAAAATATATAACAATAAAAAAAAAATAGTATTTATAGGTGGTGGGTAACTACGTAACACCAGATGAGCCATTGATGTGATTGCCAATTAGGTAGCATAAAAATGCACAATACAAATCAGTTTTTAATTCAATATTGGGTCGTGGTATATGTATTTTGCTATTATATAAAACATGGGAAAAATTATCATATGCAAATTTACAGCCAGCATGAAATATCAAATTAGTTATGCTCTACAATAAAATCAGCTGTGAAATAATGCCAATAAATCTTGAATATTTTATTCACAAAGTTTCAAATTTAGAATTATATAGCAAAATACATCAGTTGCTATGTTGAATATTTAAATTTAGAAAATTGCATGATTTAAATACTAATTTATTAATCTAATTTTAATACTTCTAGTTCGTCTAAATACTGTTGTAAGTAGATGTTTGTGGTGGGTGTGTGCTTTTTTCTGCATGGCTGTTTGCGCTTAATACCTTTGCTTTTATTACCAAATTTAGTAGTAACTAATGGTCATAGACAATTTCTTATTAAAACTTTTTAAAATTCTTGGAATAATTTTTCTGACTACTTGTTGTGAAAAAGGCAGTAAAATAAGTTGTCATCATTTACATAGCTTCACATTTTACTTGCGAACATACCATGAGAGTTGCTACACATATGTTGGATTCGGCATTATTCGGCACAGGCTAGGCGGTATATGTGGAAGCATGCGTATTATGTCGGTATATGTGTTCGGAAAAAAAGTTGCTGGGCCTTGCCGACGACTTTTTTGTGTTACCCAAACGGCTCTTGTTAATGAAGCCAAATATGTGTAGTAGTAGTAGTTTTGGTTCGATACTTTCGGTTTCGTACTTTCGAATCGAACCTGCCTAATCGCTTATACTATATGTGTAGTCTCCCTGAAATACTATGCAAAATCCATAAGACCAAATCCGTATTTGTAGTAGATTGACATTCACTCAAATTAACAAGCAAACTCTTTATTTATTCTCATTTTTTTTTATTTTCTGTAAAAAGGCGCAATGTAGTTTCTGATAAGAACTTTTTAAAGGTGTCAATACACTCAATTTGCATATTTAGAACGTTTTGTGTGTGCGGGAAAATTGCTATTTGTAATTAAAAATTAAATTTAAAGTAACATACCTATCCGTAACAAAACAACGGTAACATAGTTTTTTCCTTATAATAAATGTTATCAAGTTCATACAGAACTGGTCAATAATGCTTTACTTACCTAATTATTTGAAATAGAGTTCAAAGATTAAATGTGTTGATATTTTTATAGTTTTTGTGTGGTATTATCACGTTTTTGACGTAATTAATGGGCGTTTGTTGTGCAAGTGTTTTTTAATTTAAGTGTCCCTTTGACATAATAACATAGTTTAACAATCATTTTTATAAAAAAACCTATTCATCGTTCGTATTTTCAAAATGTAAATAACTTATTAGGTACCTTGCATTTTTTTATAACCTGTTAAATTTCATTTTTGTCTTCATTGACGTTTTGCGTGACAAAAAAGTCACGCAAAATGTAACAAGTTGCGATTTTTTGCAAAATTACTTTGTTCACGCAACAAATGAAATATTTAACTCTCTTAAAAGATTCTATTCAGATAAAAAGTGAACAAAATGGGCATAGAACACAGTTTTAAGTTCTATATATACCTACCTATAGCGCGCACATACGTACGTACGTTCGGTCGGAACAATAGAAACTAAATGAAACAAATAGAAATAGGTACACATATACCTTTTTATGTGCACAGATGTTTAAGGTTTTAGTGAATTTATGCGAATTATGTAAAAGATTCAATACACTGTCCGATAAATAGAAACACTTTCTTCCCCTGCTTTTTTTGTTTCCTAAGGCAAATTCTACTTAAGACGGATATTTAATACTAGCTGTCCCGCGCAACTTCGTCTGCGTAAATTTTCCCCGTTTTTGCAACATTTCACGTCGCTACTCCGCTCCTATTAGTCGTAGCGCGTTGTTATATAGCCTATAGCCTTCCTCGATAAATGGGCTATCCAACAAAGGAATTTTTCAAATCGGACCAGTAGATCCTGAGATTAGCGCATTTAAACAAACAAACAAACAAACAATGAAACAAACAAACTCTTCCGCTTTATAATATTAGTATAGATAAGTACCTACCTACCTACATCTGGTCAGCTGAAATATTTTCCAATACATAATATTAACGGTACTCCCAAGTGTCACCCGATTTCCAAAGATATAAGAAAAATATATATTTCGGCGACCAATTTCGAATCCTAACAGCGCTATTTGTGTAAAGTTAATACGGACTAATAAAATATTTGTGCAGTTAGTATCGTTAAAAATATCCTCACATTGCTGAAAATTCAACTAGTAGGGATAAACAAATCCAAATAAGGTTCAAATTTAAAATATCGTAGTAGGTCTGGGTGTACCCAGCAGAGGGGGGATTTGGGGGTTAAAATCTGAAATCTAAATGGAAGAGGGTAACAGGGGCAATTGCCTCCCCCCCCCCAAACTCGAACGAATGACCTTTTTTTTTGGGGAATTTGAGAATTTTGGCACTGGACTGGTGTGTTTTGATAGGCAATTGCCGGTAGTGCCTAGTGTACCCGTATTGAATGAAATTCAACTCCCCACCGTCATGAAAGTGACCTAAACTTGGCCAGTTGAGTCAAATGTTGCTTCCCCCCCCCCACCTGAACAAGGTTCTGGATCCGTGCCTGGAAATCTACCACGAAATTGCGAAAAGGTACACAGTACACATTTCGCTGGTGTGTAGTCAATTGAACCACTTAAAACCCCCCTAAAATTACCATCCCCCCCGAAAAATGATCCGGGATACGCCCATGGCAGTAGGAACAAATATCGTACCGTAAATTTCGTTTACATTGGTGTAAAGGTATCTCACAATGAACGTAACATGTGCAAATTAGAAAGCAGATGTTTTGTTTTTTTCTTTTTTCACATTCCGGTTATTGTTGCATAATTTGTACCAGTGGTTTCGCTTTATGTATTAGAAGTAAGATGTTTTTAATAAAAGTTCAAGCTTAAAGGCACTTCTCGGTGAAAGGAAAAAAAATAGCCTATTTTTTATTTTAATAGTATTATGGCCGCTATATGTGCCTATCAGGATGATATATTAGTTACTAGGTGCGCAACTTAGTTTGCGTAAATTTTCCGTTTTTGCAACATTTCTCATTGCTGCTCCGCTCCTATTGGTCGTAGCGTGATGTTATATAGCCTATAGCCTTCCTCGAAAAAGAGAAAGAATTTTACAATTCGGTCCAGTAGTTGCTTAAATTACCGCGTTCAAACAAACAAATTCTTCTATTATAATATTAGTTTATAATATTAGTATAGATTTCTTGTTGATTTCTTACGTGTTAGTAATGCAAAAAATACATCCTTAAATTTACCAGAATCATTGTTCAACCTACTGCATAACGCGACGTCGCGTTTTGAAGACCAAGTGATATTAACTCGTACAATTTCGATCGTTATGCGAAAATTTGTCAGCTGTTACGGTTCGTCTGGCGTTCTGAATACCAGTCTATGGGTATTTAAGGTCATTCCTCTTTTGTCCTTGGTATTATTTAACAACAAACTTATCATTTTGAGAAATGATATAAAGTTTGTTGTTAAGAACTATACACTTTCACCGGGTTAAGTTCGTTCCACCTTTATTAAAAACCTTTAATACATCAAGACGCCTTTGGAATAAAGTGGTCATTGGTGGTCGCTATGAAGCTTACTTTATGTAATTCTTGTGTAGAAAACTGAATTTCTTTTATAAAGTCAACGCAATACCGAATTTTACAAATTCAAGTACAATTTTATTACTCACACGTCTGTGGCAGTCCCGTCCATATTTCCCTAAATACATAATTATCAAATAAGGTGACGATCGGCATACATTTAAATGTTGTTAGTATCTCTTTACGATAGTAGGTACTTATATAAATACGGCTTATACATGATTTACAATACATTTTGATACGACAATAAACGCGTTTAACTTAGGTAAAGTATTTACCTTATGCTTGATGTTTCGACCGGGTTACACCGATCGTGGTCACAAGTATAATCACTACATAGTATAAAACAAAGTCGCTTTCTCTGTCCCTATATCCCTATGTATGCTTAAATCTTTAAAACTACGCAACGGATTTTTATGCGGTTTTTTTAAAAGATAGAGTGGTTGAAGAGGAAGGTTTATATGTATAATAACATGAGAAAGAAACCGTTTATCCTAAAATATCTTGAGGATAAACGGTTTCTTTCTCCCAACCAGTTCGGCTTTCGGAAAAATATATCAACATGTGATGCTGTAAATAGTCTTATAGACAATGTTACCAGGGAAGTGGATAATAAAAAGAAAGTACTGACCATATTTCTCGATTTAAAAAAGGCTTTCGATACCGTATACATCCCCGACCTAATTTCGAAACTGGAAACAATGGGAATTCGTAGCCATACACTTAAAATCTTCCAAGACTATCTCTCAGACCGAACTCAACGGGTGAAAGTACAAAACTACCTCAGCACAGAAGTAAGTGTCAATTTTGGGGTACCGCAGGGTAGTGTAATCGGTCCAACTTTATTTCTCATTTATGTCAATAGTCTCTGTAATCTTAAACTCACAAACGGCAAAATCACAGCTTTTGCTGATGACACCGCTCTCACCTTCTCTGGCATTGACTGGAACGATACCTTCTCTTCGGCTCAGAAAGGACTCAACTTGGTCACACAAACTCTCAATATGCATCTCCTGACTCTTAACACAGACAAAACTAAAATACTCACTTACACTCTCCGTAGACTCAACCAACCCCCAGACTCTCTCACGTTATTAGCACACTCTTGTCCTCTACCATGCTCCGCACCTTGCGCCTGCCCTAGCCTGGAACGTACTAATACTATAAAATATCTTGGAGTAACACTTGATGACAGATTGACCTTTATACCGCACGTTGAACTGCTGGCAAAGAGAACAAGAAAACTGATATTTATTTTTAAGCATCTTCGTCACGTGGCAGAACCTCAAATCCTCAGAACTACCTACTTCGCACTCTGTCAGTCTCTACTATGCTATTGCGTTTCAGTTTGGGGAGGAGCACCCAAAACAGCCATGCTCAAACTTGAACGTGCACAAAGAGCAGTTCTGAAAGTTGCTACTTTTCGACCCATTCTCTTTCCTACTACAGTTTTGTATAAAAATTGTGAAGTACTGACGGTCAGGCAATTGTTTATATTAAATGTAGTACTCCATCAACATCAAAAAACACCCTTTCAAGTACTTGCCAAAAGACGCAAGGACAAAGTATGCCAACCATACCCCAGTCGGTTCACCACAACACAAAGGCTACTTTGTTTCCAAGGACCACATCTTTACAATAATTTAAATAAAACATTAAGTTTATACTCACTTACCAGTTCTGCGGTAAAACTCAAATTAATAAAATGGTTGCTAACTATTGATTATAATGACACGGAAAAATTATTACATATGGGACTCGCACTCACATAGTATACATACTCTCACATTCACAACATACACACACCCACACCCACCCACACAAACACACACACACACACACACACACACACACACACACACACACTTACAGTACTCCAAAAGTAATAATGCGCATAGAAATCTTCGGAAATCTTCGTCATTGTTCGGCAACGGTCGTATTACCCGAGCGTCGAAAGACGATATTTATATAGAGTGGTTAAGAGCAATTTCTCTATGCCTAATTTTATATATTATGTGTTTTGTGCTAAAACAGATTTGATTTACCTGTAACGAAATTTGATTCGATAATTCCATGTAAGTAAATAGCGAAAACGCTACAATCATTGTTGGAGTGATTAGTTTTCAAGTGTCTTACCGAAGTTGGTGTAATTATGGAGGAAAAGGTTTAAATAACATAAGGTTTTATTAGAAGGAGAAAAAAACGTTTTCAAATAGAGGTTTACATAAAATATAATCAAAATCTCAGTTCAAATTTGTTTACAGCACTAATCATTCCAGAAAAATAATACAATTATAAAAAAATTAATCAGAATCGAGGAAGACCTCTATTCCCGACATCGCAGATTCATCAGAAGTTTCATTATGCTCTTGTTCATTTACACTTTCCTCACTGCTATCACCTGTGTAAATAATCAGTTTATCGGAATAACTATCGATTCTTGGCTCAAATTTTCTATATTCATCTTCGCATTGAACCGCATGATCAGAAACTTTTTTCCATTCTTCTGGTCCTATTTTATTGATTTTTTCTAATATAGCATCTTTAACTGACGTCACAGTCATTGCAATATTTCTCTTGGCCACGTGTTGCTTTATTTGGGACCAAATATTTTCAATAGGGTTAAAATCGGGATGATATGGTGGCAATCGTATAATTTTATGCCCATGTTCCTCCATTATACGGTCAATGGCAAATTCTGTGTAATTTTCTTTGTATCTTTGTATAATTTTATACAAATCGGGTTTCAGTTTCTTTGGGTCATGCGGAATGTTGTGTTGTTGTAACCAAGCTGTCATTTGTGGTTTAGATGTGTTTGAGTTTGGTGGTTTCACAGACAGCTTATTATGATATGGGGCGTTGTCTATTACCAACACACTATTAGGAGGCAAGTTGGGAATCAATTGATTGCGTAGCCAAGTTTGATAACGTTCCGCGTTTATTTCTTTATGATAGTCACCTTCTGAGTCGACACATTTATGTAACATTAGAGCCCCTGGGACGAAGCCTTTTTCATTGCCTGCGTGTACAATAATTATTCGCTCTCCTTTGGAAATGGGTTGTTTGATACCTTTTTTGTTGCTATCTTGCCAAGTTTTACCCTTAGTATGTGATGTGTGCACATACGACTCGTCCATAAATACTATGTTTCTACCAGAACTCCTCAGCTGTTGTATTTCTCTGAGATATTTGATCCTTTTTAGGCGTATATCATGTTTTTCCATAAGTAATTGTCTGTTATTATCAGTTTTCAGAAACCTAAACCCCATGTCTTTCAAGATCAACCTTAAAGTCTCGGCACAGCCTTTGAAATTAATAGCTTCGATCAACTTTATTCTTAAATTATTTACAGTTGGGAGTTCTTTCAGCGTCAATTGAAAATTGTATATCATATTACGAATAACACAGTAGTCGAAATCATCAAGTACCAGCCGAAATCTACTTTTAGGTCTTCCTTTTTTCGGTGTAGAAAATTTCTTTGATTGATTATGTTTTTTTTCGTTTAAGATATTACTCAAAGTTCGTCGCGAAATTCCTGTAGCTTTTGTAACACGGTCTTGAATTTTTTTAAAATAACCATCATGGTCTCTGTTGAAAACATTGGCTTCATTTAAGAAATAAAGGTACACATTAAATACCATTTGCCGTGCTTGTGAATTAAGCGGTTTTCCACGTTTAAATTTATCCATTTTGGAAGAATTCGTCTGAAAGAAAATGGCATGGGCAGAGTTAGGTATATATTTTTTATGCATGTTTATCTATTTATTTAATTTAAATAAATCTCATTTTTTAAATGTTTTTCTAGTACTTAATATGTATTTAATGTAGGTATTTTATTTTTTTAATATTAAAAAAACGTGAAATATGTTATTTATTTTCCTTTTTTCAAAATATACTATTTAAATCTGAATAAGCTAATTAATGTTGAAATTATATTTACCAAGAAGGGTGTGTAATAGCAGCTCTATATATTTCCACAAATAGAGAACACGTGCAGTCACTACCAATATATAAAGACGACTGACAGACATTTCGCTGACCGGCGACAGCTGCCGAACGCCCGATTTGTTTTCGATTGTGCACACATGATATTGACTCCTATCTCTTTTAAACAAGGTGCAAAATGCAAATGCCTTGTTTAGGGCTCTTACGATTCCATGATTCGAGTGTTTCCGGGAATACGACAATTAGCGAAGATCTGCATGTGCATTATTAATTTGGGAGTACTGTACAGTACTCCCAAATTAATAATGATTAATAATGAAGATCTGCATGTGCATTATTAATTTGGGAGTACTGTACAGTACTCCCAAATTAATAATGCACATGCAGATCTTCGCTAATTGTCGTATTCCCGGAAACACTCGAATCATGGAATCGTAAGAGCCCTAAACAAGGCATTTGCATTTTGCACCTTGTTTAAAAGAGATAGGAGTCAATATCATGTGTGCACAATCGAAAACAAATCGGGCGTTCGGCAGCTGTCGCCGGTCAGCGAAATGTCTGTCAGTCGTCTTTATATATTGGTAGTGACTGCACGTGTTCTCTATTTGTGGAAATATATAGAGCTGCTATTACACACCCTTCTTGGTAAATATAATTTCAACATTAATTAGCTTATTCAGATTTAAATAGTATATTTTGAAAAAAGGAAAATAAATAACATATTTCACGTTTTTTTAATATTAAAAAAATAAAATACCTACATTAAATACATATTAAGTACTAGAAAAACATTTAAAAAATGAGATTTATTTAAATTAAATAAATAGATAAACATGCATAAAAAATATATACCTAACTCTGCCCATGCCATTTTCTTTCAGACGAATTCTTCCAAAATGGATAAATTTAAACGTGGAAAACCGCTTAATTCACAAGCACGGCAAATGGTATTTAATGTGTACCTTTATTTCTTAAATGAAGCCAATGTTTTCAACAGAGACCATGATGGTTATTTTAAAAAAATTCAAGACCGTGTTACAAAAGCTACAGGAATTTCGCGACGAACTTTGAGTAATATCTTAAACGAAAAAAAACATAATCAATCAAAGAAATTTTCTACACCGAAAAAAGGAAGACCTAAAAGTAGATTTCGGCTGGTACTTGATGATTTCGACTACTGTGTTATTCGTAATATGATATACAATTTTCAATTGACGCTGAAAGAACTCCCAACTGTAAATAATTTAAGAATAAAGTTGATCGAAGCTATTAATTTCAAAGGCTGTGCCGAGACTTTAAGGTTGATCTTGAAAGACATGGGGTTTAGGTTTCTGAAAACTGATAATAACAGACAATTACTTATGGAAAAACATGATATACGCCTAAAAAGGATCAAATATCTCAGAGAAATACAACAGCTGAGGAGTTCTGGTAGAAACATAGTATTTATGGACGAGTCGTATGTGCACACATCACATACTAAGGGTAAAACTTGGCAAGATAGCAACAAAAAAGGTATCAAACAACCCATTTCCAAAGGAGAGCGAATAATTATTGTACACGCAGGCAATGAAAAAGGCTTCGTCCCAGGGGCTCTAATGTTACATAAATGTGTCGACTCAGAAGGTGACTATCATAAAGAAATAAACGCGGAACGTTATCAAACTTGGCTACGCAATCAATTGATTCCCAACTTGCCTCCTAATAGTGTGTTGGTAATAGACAACGCCCCATATCATAATAAGCTGTCTGTGAAACCACCAAACTCAAACACATCTAAACCACAAATGACAGCTTGGTTACAACAACACAACATTCCGCATGACCCAAAGAAACTGAAACCCGATTTGTATAAAATTATACAAAGATACAAAGAAAATTACACAGAATTTGCCATTGACCGTATAATGGAGGAACATGGGCATAAAATTATACGATTGCCACCATATCATCCCGATTTTAACCCTATTGAAAATATTTGGTCCCAAATAAAGCAACACGTGGCCAAGAGAAATATTGCAATGACTGTGACGTCAGTTAAAGATGCTATATTAGAAAAAATCAATAAAATAGGACCAGAAGAATGGAAAAAAGTTTCTGATCATGCGGTTCAATGCGAAGATGAATATAGAAAATTTGAGCCAAGAATCGATAGTTATTCCGATAAACTGATTATTTACACAGGTGATAGCAGTGAGGAAAGTGTAAATGAACAAGAGCATAATGAAACTTCTGATGAATCTGCGATGTCGGGAATAGAGGTCTTCCTCGATTCTGATTAATTTTTTTATAATTGTATTATTTTTCTGGAATGATTAGTGCTGTAAACAAATTTGAACTGAGATTTTGATTATATTTTATGTAAACCTCTATTTGAAAACGTTTTTTTCTCCTTCTAATAAAACCTTATGTTATTTAAACCTTTTCCTCCATAATTACACCAACTTCGGTAAGACACTTGAAAACTAATCACTCCAACAATGATTGTAGCGTTTTCGCTATTTACTTACATGGAATTATCGAATCAAATTTCGTTACAGGTAAATCAAATCTGTTTTAGCACAAAACACATAATATATAAAATTAGGCATAGAGAAATTGCTCTTAACCACTCTATATAAATATCGTCTTTCGACGCTCGGGTAATACGACCGTTGCCGAACAATGACGAAGATTTCCGAAGATTTCTATGCGCATTATTACTTTTGGAGTACTGTACATATTTGTCACAAATAGGAAATTAAGTTTAAGTATAAGTTTTAATTTAATCGAAACACCCCTGTACGCTTCTTTTGTTTCTTAATAATCATGTACAAAACAACAAAACAAAATAAATGTAATAAAATATAATATTAAATGGATCTCTCCCAGGGAAGGGCCCAACACCTTTAATACAAGTTGCTGTAGCAACTTAGCAAGGGTATTGGGAACAACACACAATTTGTACCTAAGTTATATTTCTATGAGGTTGTTCTAGTGTGTAAAATGTATACGTGTTTTTGATAATAAATAAATAAATTGAAATAAAATTGAAATTGAAATTGAACATCCATTAAATAGTGGAGAAATACGGAGCGGAGCAGCAATAAGAAATGTTGCAAAAACGGGGAAAATTTACGCAGACGAAGTTGCGCGGGTCAGCTAGTAATTTATAATTGACTAAAGTTATAATCATTTACAATGTCCATAAATACGATTTATAAATTCTCTTTTTCTTCATAAGTATTTATCCCACGTGGTGGTGGGATCCCCTCTTCGTATTCTTCCCCCACTTCGTCCTCTCGTTGATTTTTAAAATTCTCAGAACATTGTAAATAGATTTTAGGTAGTATTTAATGATATACTGTAGATACTAATGGAGAAGAAAATCTTGCCTTTTGCTTTCACCATTCTATAACGACAGAACTTGGTTAAAATTTTTCGAATATAATAATGCTATATGATGTTTGTCATTCAGTAGTTTCGCCACATTTTCCGAGATTTTGTCTTTTTCAAAGTCACGTTAAACAATTAAATTAGATTAGCAGTACTTTTGTAATTATTGTAGTTCTGTAAAAATTGTTATTTATTACATATAAACTTGTTTTATATACAGAAGGTAAATGCAGCCTCGTTTTTTTGTTTATCAATTCAAAAACCTTAGCTTAGATGATTTTAATTGACGTTTTATTTTTTTTAATAAAAATAACAAGAGTGTAACAATAATCCATTATATTTTCACTAACCTCAATTTAATATCCCTATTATCTGAAGGTAAACAAAATTAATCGATACCTGCAATTAATAGTTATTTTATAGTTTTTCTCATAAAAGTCCTTGACTAAGTGCTAGTTAATGCGAGTAATATTTCTTGAAAAACGTCGATTTAATTGGTGATTTATAATTGATTGTTAGGTGCACATAGTAGGTAGGTACCCGTATCAGTACATTGTGACGTATAATAATTGTAAACTGGTTTATGAGAATACACTTCCACAATGTGAAACGTATGTATTGCGGTTTTCTTAAGCTATTGCATAGCTTTTATCACGGGCTTTGAGCGCGGCGACCGAATCAATAAATTCCGTAACGAAAATAAAACCTAACACACCCCACTCCGTCTACCATGTAGCTCGGCCGAGCGTTCGCTTAACGTATATGTATATGGTACGACTGTACGAAGCTCGCACGGATCGAGACGAGCTGCTCCGAAATGTAATGAAAATAAAAAAAAACTGCAAAAATAAATAATTAATAATATGTAATTGCATAAGTTGATAAAAAATGCTATGAAATAGCTTTACCGCGGCAGTCCCCGAGTGCCACACATTTTTTCTCGCCTCGATCCGTGAGAGCTTCGTTTAGCCAGGTCGAGTCTAACATACACACCTTTGTCATGCCCCCGAAGTTTTAAAACACGTAAAAAAGGGAAGAGTAATAATAATAATAATCTTGGGACCACTCACACCACGCTATCTTATCCCAAACTAAGCAGAGCTTGTACTATGGAAACCAGACAACTGATAAACATACTTATATATTTCTAAATACATACATATTATAGATAAATAACACCCAGACACAGAATAAACCATCGTGTTCATCACACAAAGTTTTATCCTGGGTGGGGATCCAATCCACGACCTCTTGCGTAGCAGTCGGATACACTCCCACCGCGCCACAGAGGCAGTCAAAAGTGTATGGCCAACCGGCTAACTACGTCATCAGTCAATTCCACCATGACATGTCAGTTTAGATCAATCGTTTAGGAGGCGAAACACCTAAGCTCTTGTATGCTATATTTTTAGCCCAGTTCCTGCAATAGTTCAGAGAAATGACATTCAGAACTGGTTCTTGAATAACCATAAACAAATAACATAACAGGTAAACATAATCAAAAAACAATACCTACGTGGTCCACGCTGGTTGGGGCACGTATCTCGAGAATGACTCAATCTGTCATTCTCCGTATTATGGCGTAATTTCCAGCGAAATGGTAGTGTGGATTTGTTTTGTGACAGACTTGTCTCATCGACAACGTAAACAATCTTTTCATGTGTAAATATGGAATCAGATGTTTGTTATTTAGAAACTGATGGAATATTTTATGGTCCAGATAATGATGTAAAAGCAAACGAATCACACTAATATAAAGGCGAAAGTTTGTGAGTATGTATGTTTGTTACTTCTTCACGTCTAAACGGCTGGTGCGATTTTAATAAAATTTGATATGGAGTTAGCTGACACCCTGGATTATCACATAGGCTAATAAAACGCTGGTATCACCGCGGGGCATAGCTAGTTAATTGTAATTTGAATCTCAGCTAATCTTTAATTATTTGTCTCTTGTCGTGCAAGGAAGCATCTTATGTTCAGTTGTTTTCTAGGTTCTGGCATTGGTCCGAGCAATACCTGTAATTTGTTAGTTTATTTTTAACTACATATTCATTACTAGCTTTTCGCCCGCGGCTCCGCCCGGGTGGATGTTGTTTGTGATACGGGGGCGTCCATAAATTACGTGAGGTGTTTAGGAGCGGCAGGCAGGGGGAGGGGGTCGAGCTGAATCTCACCAAAGCTCACGTACCTAATTTTTTTCGCAAGAAACTATCTAAAACTGGATTAAATTGGGTAATTTTTTCATCTCATCAGAGAAAGAGAAGGAGTCCAAAATTACCTCACATAATTTAAAGACACCTCCTTATCGCTATAAAAACTATCCTATGTCTTTCCCCTGGTTTGAAACTATCTCCATACTAAATTTCATCTAAATCGGTGTAGTGGTTTAAGCGTGAAAAGGTAACAGTCAGTCAGACAGAGTTACTTTCACATCTTTACATAGTATGAAATAAAGTTGCTCCTGCTGTCTGTGCGCTTAGATCTTTGGAACTGCACAACGGATTTTAATGCAGTTTTCAGCAATAGATAAAGTGATTCAAGAGGAAGGCTTATATTTATAATACATTATCCCCAGGAACGGAATCCACGCGTACGAAGTCTTAGATGGACACCCACGACTTCGTAGTTCGTTCGTCTCTTCTTAGTCGTTCTTCACTTGTTTATAATATTAGTATGGATTGCAAATTGCAGCCGTTTGATACGAACCAAAACCTTGACAGATACCAATGCTGTTTATGTACATTTTGCACGTTTTTTTATGTTGTAATTATTGACTTCTGATATTGTGTGTACTAGCTTCGAGTTTACTTTTAATTATTGACTGTATTGTGCTATAATTATTGTACATTCATAATGCTTACAAGTCCTTTTGAGCCAAGATTTTCTTTCTCTGAATATCTTTATCTCTTACTAGCTGTCCCGCGCAACTTCGTCTTCGTCTCATTGCTGCTCTGCTCCTATTGGCCGTAGCGTGATGTTATATAGTCTATACCCTTCCTCGATAAATAGGCTATCCAACAGTGAAAAATATTTGCAATTCGAATCAGTAGTTCCTGAGATTACCGCGTTCAAACAAACTCTTCAGCTTTATAGGATTATTATAGACTAGCTGTCCCGCGCAACTTCGTATGCGTAATTTCTCCCCGTTTTTGAAACATTTCTCGTCGCTTCTCCGCTCCTATTAGTCGTAGCGCGATGTTATATAGCCTATAGCCTTCCTCGACTATCCAACAAAAAAAGAATTTTTCAAATCGGACCAGTAGATCCTGAGATTAGCGCGTTTAAACAAACAAACAAACAAACAAACTCTTCCGCTTTATAATATTAGTATAGATTAAGTTTACTATACATTTACCTACATGCTTTCTTAAGGCGCTGTGTATTTTAAGAATATACAGTAAATTATTGTTAAGATCGTAAGTAATTAATCGTTTGTTGCCAAGTTGCAATAAATTATACTTCTTTATCTCTGATTCACATGTTATGGATAAGTAGTAGCTTTCTTTCCAAGTATTATTGATAACAGTTACTGTTAACATGGATTCATTGTTAATTCGCGATAAAATGCATCCGATGATTCCGATGATAATAATAATTTCCTATTAATATTTATGGAAAAGTTTCTGTTTCATACACAATCACAACTGAACCACTTAAGCAATTTGAGAAAATTTGACACATAAATTGATGTTTTTGTTGACTGTAATGACGAATCACACTAATATTATAAAGGCGAAAGTTTGTGAGTATGTGAGTGTGTATGTTTGTTACTCCTTCACGTCTAAATGGCTGCAGCGATTTTAATAAAATTTGGTATGGAGTTAGCTGACACCCTGGATTAACACAAAGGCTAATAAACCGCGGGTACCACCGCGGAGCACAGCTAGTGATGCAATAAAAGATAAATAATGTTTTAGTGTCCACGATCAAAGACATTGAGCTACTAGCCGACAATGAGTTTTGTTCGTAAACGTTAGATATAAAACCCCAAAAACGCACATTATGGTGTAGGCCGTTGTTATGGAAATAGTAATACCTAAGTAGTAATATTATTACTGCCTCTGTGGCGCGGTGGGACTGTATCCGACTGCTATGCAAGAGGTCGTGGGTTCGATCCCCACCCAGGATAAAACTTTGTGTGATGAGCACGATGGTTTATTCTGTGTCTGGGTGTAGTTTATCTAAAATATGTATGTATTTAGAAATATATAAGTATGTTTATCAGTTGTCTGGTTGCCATAGTACAAGCTCTGCTTAGTTTGGAATCAGATGACGTTGTGTGAGTTGTCCCAGGATATTATTATTATTCTTGTTTCTTTATTTAATTTAGGTAAATGTAAATTGTTCGGTTCAAACAATTTTTGTTGTTTAAGCTAGCTCACACCGTATCTTTATAATTATCATTGGTTTTTCCTCGGTTATCAGTTGACTTGGTTTCTTATATTTATTATTATGTATCTGTCGCCGGTGCTATATTTTATCTGGTTACTTCTACTGGTTTTCCCAATATATTTGGTTTACTCGCGTCAACAATTTGAATGCTATAATTATTGTAAAATAACGGTAAAGGACATACAATTAAAATTACATTTTGATTGTTGAATCGAAATTCACATTAATTTATTAGTAGTACGTTCTAGTTTAAATTTCTCTCAAGCTCTTCTGTCTTCTGCTTAGGGTTTTTCTGGAGTTTGTTGATTCTGACTATGGATGGACTGCGACACAAATGTTGCGTTGCTAGAATGCGTGATTTCTCTATCTGTAGAGGTCATTACAATAGTGACGCTAATTTTCTTTCTTACCAGCTTATTATTTATTTATTTATACATATATGAGGTAGGATAAAGTATCACAAATTTTGTGAAATCGAAAATTTTAAACATAAAGTTAATGAATCAAATCGAAATGTTTTCCGAATTGGTCAACGATTGGCCAACAGAAAAATATGCTTAATAGGAAGATATTCTTTTTTCTGTACTATGTAGTACATAAACACAGCGATGTCATTAAACAGCTATATTTAGACACAAAGCGTGCATCTCACATGGGAGATATACAGGTGTGTGTGTGTGTACCTAGTGTTCACAAATATTTGCTTTGTTTGCGAAAGTGATTGTCAGCAGGTATCGATTGTATTGGGTGTTAAGTGTAACTATATGTTCATCCGTTTTTGTTATATTGTAGGGTATCCAATCAATGCATGTTCGGATAGCTACCTTTTGGAATTATAAATGTGCTAAGTAATAAATACATACCAAATAAGTCACTTTTATAGCATTCTGTGCTGCTTAAATCTAAATGGATGTATACCTATTAGATATTATTGGTAAATGTGAACAGGCCAGTGGTTTCTTATGGTTAAAAAAGTAACACCAACGCTTGTCTTCGAAGCTGGGAAAAGCACTGATTCCACGTTATGGAAGGTGATACTAATAATCGACATGCTGTCAAAAATGTCTCAATTGTTTGGAATACGTTTTCGATTGCTGTTAAAAATTAATTTATGGTGAATGTATAACCTACTTGCTAACAACAGTTAATAGTAGAACCTTAGGCAGAACAGCTGATTTTGCACGCGTTTGCGCGGGAACGCTCCCGCCAATTTGCAAGTCAATGAAGTCAAATGAGTAGTGGGTCGTTTCTAACGGACATTTCTGCATTATTGCAAAATTTTCTACAGACTCTAGGTGTATCGAATTTCAAGCGTCTAAAATTTAAATTAGTTCAAGTAGACATAGTAGTTAGAACAAAGCATGGTGACGTTTACGCATGTCGATAAAATTAACTTTAATAATCATTTACTTAATTTTGTATGTTTCATTTTTCATTTCAATCTGGATAATGCACGTTTATTTGTAAGAATTTTGGCAAATAGTAATGGAATATTAAATGTTTTACACACAGCACACAGAAAGAAGGGAGTCAGAAGCCAAGTCTTTTCGGAAGTTTCCAAGACACAAAGTGAGAAGATGGATGAAGAAATCTAAAATAATTATAGAAATAATCTTATTGGCGTTATAAGGAATATGTTCCTTCGAGGTCTTTTTAGACTTTATATGGACTAAGACTGCTTATAGTTTTAGATTCCTTAGTGGTTACTTCATGGTGACTAATGGCGTTTAGGGATTATGTAATGGCTCTTCGAATCATTCATTTGATTCCTTGCAGGTGCTGAAAGTAATGATTAGTCTCAAAATGGCGATTTGTGCTTATTTTTCTATGTTTTTAAATACTCAATATTGAGATTCTATTGGCTTAGTTATTTCTTTGTGTAATATTTATTTTTTCTTGTAACTATTGTATATCATTGATCTTCAAATCTTATGTGTAACGTCTATAGTTTATTACTGCGGAAGTGAATCGAAAGCGAACCGGAATCATTTTAACATGATTTAAATTTTTGCGAAGTTTCGTTTCTTCCCCAGCAAAGTGCTATATGCGTAAATGACTTCCTTTTAACGCCAATTAAAAATTCATCACAAGACTTAAAATATTTATTGAAAATCCAGTGAAGTGTTGAGCTTAATTTTTATACAGGGTAAGGCTAAACATTGAAATGTATCGATTCTTATCATGATAATCGCAGTCGAACCATTCGTGTATTATTCCCCACAATTGCGGTCATTAGGTCCGGTAATTATAGTATTTGATGACGTTTTTAAAACGATATCTGGTGTCGATATTAATGTGTTATTATACGTTTGTGTAGATATCATTAAACATAATATATGTAATCTGTCATTCGAATGTGAATTGTCAAAAATCTCAATTTAATTTAATTTTAACCTGTCTTTGGATGAAGTATTTTTAATTTTGGAGCCACTTTGGAAAAGTGAATACATTCGATTGACAGACAGGCAGGATTATCTTTACAATAATTTGATTTTGTAGTTCAAAATTTTATTAATTTTATCAATTTTCTCTTCCATTTCGTGTCCGTTAGATGTTCAGCTTTGCCCTCGGTTTCCTCTTTGTTTAGAATAAGGTTAAATGATAAGTATATCATAATATAATAATAAATATAAAATGTAATAGAACTTTGAACGGCTATTGAAATTCCAACATGTTGTCTGCCCACTTGGCAGATGAACATTTTTATCACGACTACTCTGTTTAATGATAGTATTTATTTTTAAATACCTTGGTGCGGTTGGAAGTATTTGCCAACCGTTTTTTTTAAAAAAGGTCACTGTAGAAGGTGGTCATAAAACTATTACTTCAGTACAATGAATTGTATAATGATAATTCAATTTCTTATCAAATTAGTCTTGTAATAATTTCAACTCATGTACAAATGTAAAAATAGTTTAGCGCTCTCGAATTGTCCGTGAAATATTTGTTTGACATCGAACGCTTATTTTAAAAAAAATTGTAACAATTATTAACATTACCGACTTTTAGGTAGGTACACATTTTCTTCGAAAAGTACATTGTTCGCTCTCAATGTCTTTAAATCTGACTATTGTAGTTGTTTAGCCAATTCATAAATCAGTTCAATTTGGAATTTCATACAAATTCAAAGTTATTTTTGCTTAGAGCCTTTGATCTTTGCTCTAAGCAATGCCAAAAGTAATTAAAATATATATAAATAATAACGATTTACGGTAAGCAAAAATAGAGTTTCCTGAAGCACAGAATGTCATACGTATTGTTATTGGACCGGTAGCGGCCATTTTTGATCAGTGCTTTGCTATTATTTTTTTTTCAAGGCTATATGGTATATTTGATACGATCCCAATTTGTAATTGGCGGTGACCCAAAAACCATAACCAAATTGTAATTGTACGTTACGAGCAAAGTGTTTTAACTGATCGAAAATGAACAAGGCGATATTTTCATGATGTACCATTTATGTTGATTTTTGTGTGATTGGTGTAATTTGACGGTATTTGTCATTTTATAAAATCGTTGTTTTCTGAATAGGCAACATTCATAACAACATATTATATACTTAAGCAGTCGGATAAATAAACCTAAGAGTATGTTTTCAATTGTAATTGTAATTGTTTTGGTCACAATTTTTTTTTACTCACGAATTATTAGTTATAACATATTGAAAGGTGATATAACTGCCCACCTAGTGAAACAATTCTGTAGGGGTCATTCGTCTAGGGCAGATTACTGTGTGCACTTTTTTTGAGAATTTATAACAATTCGCCCAATTTAAGTTGGCCGGGCTGAAGTTAGTAAGAAGTGGTTGGATACCTACATTTTATTGACATTGTCTTGACTACATACTGGTTTATCTCTTGTAGTTTGGCGACTGAATTCAAAGTCATCCTGTATTGTTTCTATTCTTTATACTTTGAAAAACCGCATTTCAATCACCATTTTACGAAGTTAGCTAACTTCAGGCCGGCCATGTAATTTGTCCGAACTATGAACTATTTATAATGTCACGTATCATAATATCATTAGTATATAGTTCCTGTTCACAAATTATTTCTGACGATATTGCCATGGTATTTTTTTTATATTGTACAATGTCACCCACGTCTAGAGATTGGTCCATTAAAAGTTGGGGTCATATACCACATTTTTTCTATAAGGTTATTTTTATGGGGAATTCTCTATAAGAGGTTTTCCAAATATTATTTCTACAAGTTTTTTATTTTTCTGTTGAATGTATTAGAAACTGTTATACTCGATTTTCGTGTTATTTTATAACATAGTTTGTTTTATGTTTTGATATAACTTTTTTGCAATTATGATAATGTTTTAGTACATGTTAATAAAAACGGCATTGATGTTCAAATATTTTATTTTAATTTATTATAATTCTCACATTGCACTTGTAACAACGAAAAATAATATAAGGTAATAAACTTTAATTACATAATATCTTATTTATTTAGTAGGGATCGTACCTATAATTACTTAAAAAAGTGGTTTTAATGAATCAAGCATCCATTTCTGTTACTTATAATAATAATAAATCCACCTAAAAGGTACAACTGGCAATATTTTTTCAGGTTTTGTTTTATTTTAACATGTTTAAAAATATTAGAATATCCTAATATCTATATTGTCTGTGATTTTAGAGTCAAACGTCATGACAAAATTAATTTAATTTAATTTATAAATAAATTAATGTTTTACATATATTTATTTGTTTCTTTTATCCTGTTTGTTGCACTTTATTCTTTCCTTTCCCTGTCTAGAATCAAAAAGTTGGAGGAAATTTCCAAAATTTCAATATAATATAAATTAATAAATAAAAAAGCAACTTGGTTGCTTGCTCTTATATGACAGCAACTTATATTTAAAACGAATTAATATACCTTCCTATTTATATACAAAGAATATATATATTCTTGCGTGCACTTTGTCAATAAATATATTAACGTGTGAAGAGTGTTGTGTGGTTTTCACTAACATAATATTAAAAAAATAATAAAATTCGGTTCTTGGCAATCTGAAATGATTTTATTTGGTTTTTCAGGTCGCTCCAAGAGTATCATGGTGCGCCAAGCTTTTTGCAATGCGCAATCAGAGCGGATTGAAGTCAGAACATACAAATGAATATTTTACTAGTTTTGTTTCCAAGCCAGTCATTTTTTAAATATATTTTTAGTGCTTACAATTTATATAGGTTTTATGAGAAAATATATATTACAGATCTTAATCGCGTGATTAATTTTAGGTAAAATACCTTGTTTATTGCAAATAATTTTCGTGAACAGTCACCTGTGACCACGGCGTTGCAATACGGTCGAAACGTCGGGCAATAAACAAAGTATTTTACCTTAAATTATACACGCGATTAAGACCCGTAATATATATATTTTCATAATGTGTACAAAACGCGAAAGTTTATCAACATTTATATAGGTTTTATATTTTTAGTGCGAGTTTCTAAAATGAAATGTACCTACCATAAGTATTATAAGACGGAAGAACTTTGAAAGTATCAATTTAGTAAACTTAAACTTATACACAGGTTACAATGGGTTACAAATAAAGATTTATTAACAATATAAAAGATTTTTCTTAGGTTTTTTTCTACAGATTTCAGCATTTTTTTTGGTGGTAGGTATAAGCCATAGGCTGTTTAGGTTACCACAGTGAAAAAATGCTTGCGTTTTTTGGCGCTCTGCTCTCGGTCTAATAGGCCGTCTTGGTGGGTACCACAAGTGTCAGTTATTCATCCGTGAAATAGTGATGTTGACAAATCACTGTGTTTCGGTTGAAGGGCACTGCAGCAAGAAGAATTACTGGGCAAATGAGATTTACGAACTAGTGTCTCAAATGAGGAGCGCAGTGCGGTGGAATTCAGATCTTAGCCAAACAAGGATTTGGGTGGCACTGATACTGTTGTGGGTCAGCGTGACGTTTACTTACCATCAGGCCACCTCCACGTTTCTTCATTTCTTGTTATAAATAAAAAGTAAAATACCTACATTCCCCAGTTCGAGTAAGTGAGAAAATAAGGCAAGGAAACCTCACTGCTAATTATTCGAGCAATTAAGTAAATACCATACCTAGTTGTTTTTTACTCGCGTAGATATTGTAGTTGTAGACAAACACCTTGCTTTTGCAGTATACTAGATACTATAGTATTACAAGGTCAGTTTAAATTAGGTAGCTAGGTAGGAAGTAGATTTACAAATCGTCTTTTGTTACAAGTTACCTACTAATTTAAAACGTTGGCAATTGACATTTTTTTTAATTTGAAGCCTACGATTATATTAATTAATCGGTAAAAATCAATTTGTCACGATTAATAGTGCTTAATTAGGTACGTTTGTATTATTGTTATTTGAAAAGTCGTAGTTTGGTGATAGATTGGTAGGTACCTACCTAAGTGAAAGTAGTAAAAGTATCTATGAGGTTGAGGTACCTAATAAAATTGAGTGGAAGACTGAACTTCGAAAGACACTACTCACAAATTGAATTTGCACAACTGAAGGCCTATTCTAATTTAATTAAAACGAAGTTTCGATTCAAAATGAGGTGGTGATATACAGAGTCACCAACATCAATTCAATCCACTCGTGTCAGTAAATCGTCTATGGGTTCAAACTTCCTGTGCTTATACAAAAAATAATTGGTATAGTGGCGGTAAACTCAAGAAATTTAAGAAAACGAAAATTCATGTATTTCATTTAAGTAGGTCTACTGCGCAGGACGGAACTTCGACTTGATCCATCATCGACAAGACTCGACTGCAATGAGCCTTCCCGGTCTTGTATTTGCGACTTTATGAGCAGCTAGCTGTGTCAGAAATAATAGAGTTACCGCTTTTGTTTAGTTTTATACATAGTGTCGATTTAGTCAGTCGAAACCTTGCAGTTAGGTGGATCAGACCATGACACTCAACCAAAATTTTTTCATAAAAATGTTTATCAAAAAATTGGAATCCGAAGATTCGCGCTTATACCGCGACAATGGTTTAATCGCACTTTAACGTGTGACCTTGCAGGTAATTTGCGAGCGAAAAGAGTTGTTAATAATTATCAACATAGATAAAACCTACATGATGGTACCCCGCCACCTAAGTAGGTATACTACTCATTGTTACCCGTTTACTTCTCCGTCGTAGGAATCTAAAAGACATAGGTAGGTAGGTACTATTTTAAAAAAAAAATCGGTTTAGTTTGATCACCCCCTGCAAGGATTCGACTGACTAAATCGGGACCCTGTATAAAACTAAACAAATGCGGTAACTCTATTAATTCTAACATACCTACCTACCTACTGGGCTGTGACACATACCACAGGTCGATTTATATTTTGTGAAGTCGTCGTCGAACGACGTAGTGATGTTCTTGGGGATCTTTTTAAATTTTCTGTTTGATTTTCAACAGTTCACAGTGGCTGTGGGTCTAGTGGTTAATGACCCTGATTGGTAAGCCGGAGGTCGTGGGTTCGATCCCCACCCAGAATAAAACTTTGTGTGATGAGCACGATGGTTTATTCTGTGTCTGGGTGTTATTTATCTATAATATGTATTTATTTAGATACGTATAAGTATGTTTATCAGTTGTCTGGTTGCCATAGTACAAGCTCTGCTTAGTTTGGGATCAGATGACGTTGTGTGAGTCGTCCCAAGATGATATTATTATTATTACTAAGTACCTATAGATAACAAATACTATTTACCCGATTTATGAAGTCGACACCCTGTATCTAATAACGACAAATTAAATGAAAATGCTTACAATTTACCTTAAGATTTTAGGTAGGTACCTAAAATTAATAGTTACAGCAGGTGTGCAATGTTATTGTTCAGATTGCGTTTGAACAATGTTATTACTACGTCATAAAGCTAGTCATAAGATTTTGGAGACCAGACGTCTACGTGACAACGATTTCATTCTTGAAGCTGATTAATTCACTTACTAAGCGAGTAGGTGACTGTAACAAAGTAAATTTAGGTAGGAGCGTAGTAGATACTTACGTAGGTAATGCACTGTTATCGGTAAATTATATGTTTATAAGGCTACGTCATTAGTGTAAACGTGCTGTTGTACGAATAGGCTTCCCTTACACCGTATCTTTGTCGGGAAATACCCAAATTCATACTGCAAACTTGTAAACAAAAGACGATAAATGTATCATCGCCAATTTTGATGAAATTCAGCATGGTGAGTGAGTATTAGGGAGTGAAATAGGGAAGATCAGAGATGAACGTAACAATTTTTAATTTGCACGTAGTATCTCGCTGAACTCTTTTATCTATAAGGTAGTGCCTTTTAGGAGCAATGACTTTAAATGCTATTATAAAATGGACTTACCCCGGGATTCCAGAACCCAGAATTTTTATATAATTGAATCGTCAATCCATACTAATATTATAAATGTAAAAGTAACTCTGTCTGTCTGTTACGCTTTCACGCTCAAACAGCTAAACCGATTTAGATGAAATTTGGTATGGAGATAGTTTGAGTCCCGGGGAAGGACATAGAATAGTTTTTATCGCGATAACCGACATCCACGCGGGCATAGCCGCGGGCGAAAGCTAGTATAAACTTCACTCATCGCACATAGGTAGGTACCTACTGGGGATACAGTTTTCAAGATATTTCGGTCAGAAACTCATTTGTTACGTTCATTCCGCGTTACTTTCGTTCCCGGTGTCCTCTAGGTTACTTTTGTCGTGATAAGAGAGTTAACAGACATTTACGAAATGGAGCTACAGGCAAAAGTTAGGTTTACTTAACATTTTAATAAGTAGGACTTACCCGAGTAGAACCTAGAACCTCATTAATTCATCTATACTAATATTATAAAGCGGAAGAGTTTGTTTGTTTAAACGCGCTAATCTAAGGAACTACTGGTCCGATTTGAAAAAATCTTTTTTTTATTGGATAGCCCATTTATCGAGGAAGGCTATAGGCTATATAACACCGCGCTACGACTAATAGGAGCGGAGTAGCGACGTGAAATGTTGCAAAAACGGGGAAAATTTACGCATACGAAGTTGCGCGGGACAGCTAGTTATAAAGCTGAAGAGTTGGTTTGTTTTTTTGAACGCAATAATCTCAGGAACTACGGGTCCGAATAGAAAAAATATTTTACTGTTTTATAGCCCATTTATCGAGGAAGGCTATAGGCTATATAAAATCACTCTACGACGAACAGGACCAGACCAGCAACAAAAAATGTTGCAAAAACGGCGAAAATTTACGCATGACGAAGTTGTGTGGGTCAGCTAGTTATCTATAAATTTTATTTAGATATTATATATGATATTATAGGGCGTACCCCTGGGGGTAGAATTAAATCACAATTTCTACAGCTATGCAGTTTGGCAGGCTTACAAAAATGTAAAATGGGTAGGTTTCGAATAAATGATTTATTATTATTATATTTATTTTTATTACACTAGTGTGCAAACCCTGAGTCTTTACAGAGTACTTTACAAACATACAAGTCCTTTGTTGCCCGTGGTCCACCTGCCTAGTTCACCTAGGTACTAGTATAGTATTAAGTATATTATCTGTGCCTAAGTGGATGGACTACGCGAAATTATTTTTCCCGCGGTTCACCAGAGAGTAACATGTATACGCAATTCGTAGGTAGGTATATGTACCTAGGTAAGTATGTGTTTCCTTATATAACATAACAACATTGTAATAATATTTGAATATACCGATATAGAAACATAAGCTTATCATTATTTTTGGTTATATGAGTAGGTACGCACGCCTCTTATCGTGTTACAAATAATTTTGCAGAGTTCGTGTTAAAATACTGCCCAACTTTGAGTGTTTATTATTAAATTATATGACCAATGAAATGAATCGATAGTATTTGTGTATTATTCCAACCTAAAAAACAGTGGTTTCTAATCTTTTTTATTTTCCTAGTTACCACTTTTGATTACTTTGGAAAGGTTGAACCCTTTTTACCTACAGGATCACCAAGTGTGAATGGGGGAGGGGGCCTTCTACAACCTTAATTCCCCCAAAGCCCTAAGAATAGCTGTTTTACCTCCGCGAAGGTAAATAACCACAGGTCGGAAACCAATGACGTTTTAAGTGAAGAGGCAGGTTTTAAGTGAAGAGATACAAGCGCTCATAAAGCGGTTTCTTAAAATCTATACAATTGACTGACTTAGTTTTCACAAGTCAGTGTCGCATCGCTGGCGTTTACAAATGATAGCAGCGTAATATATTTTTCTCTTTTCCGCTCGTGATAATTAAATTATGCTTTCCTACGACTGTTTTTTTTATTAAAGTGTGACATTGCAATATATAAATTACTAGCTGACCCCCGCAACTTCGAATGCGTCAATTTTCCCCGTTTTTGAAAATGTTTAATTGCTGCTCCGCTCCTATTGATAGCGTGATGTTATATAGCGTATAGGCGAAATATGCCTTCCTCGATAAATGGGCTATCCAACAAAAAAATAATTGTTCAATTCGGAGCAGTAGTTCCTGAGATTACCGCGTTCAAACAAACAAACAACCTCTTTAGCGTTATAATATTAGTATAGATTAGTTTGCCGTTTTTGAACCCTTATCTACACCTTTTTACCTAACACATCATAGACGGAAACCCATAGAACATTAGGTTCATCCATAGAGCTATCTCTTGAAAGTGTTAGTCTTCCTGTGATTGATACAACCTACCCTTAGCGGCGGGGATGTAGCTAGCGTTAAACAGGCCCCGTATCAAAATTTTTGGGGTGGGGGGGGAGCACGTGTCTATAGGCCCAAGCGGCCAAATTAGGTACTAATGCGAGTCATACCACAGAACATTGATACCTAAGTACTAGATAGTCATACGCTAGCATATGTTGTACGTCTATGGTCATAACACCCTCCTGCGCAGTATGTGTTGCTAGCACAGAAGCGGAGAGGATGCAATTGCTAATGCCCTTGTAGTCTTGTATTCAGCTATGCCCCTGCTCAGCGATGTCTCCCCCAAAGTAACTTCTTGGGTTCCTCAAAGGATCAAGTTCTGCCCCCAAAAATAGAAATTCAAGGGTATTCGGTTTATTCATATAGTATTTGCTTGTACCTTTAGAGGCTTGTTGACTGTTGTTGGCTGCTAAGCCAGAGGTCGTGGGTCCGATTCCCAAACGTTGTTCCAAGTCAGGGTGTACTTTGTGTTCGTGATTTGTATGTTTGTAAAGTCCCCCGCAACACAGGGCTTGAACTCCACTGCGAAAGGGGTCTTTAAAAAACTTGTAGAAAGTTAGCACTTGTCGCAACAACGGCGAGAAAGCGAGCAACTATAAACGATTTTCTTGTTCATGAAAAGTATAATATGTAGATCGCGTGTAAACAAAAGAGATAGACATACATTAATAGTTGATCTCTGATTTTTCACACTGCCTCTGATAAATCATTCACACTTGCCTGAGCGTACAACTGCAAGTCATCAGCGTAAAGATGAAAGCACATTAAAGAATTTTAGTAACGACATCGATAATAAATAAAAATAGTAAAGGTGAAAGAATACCGCCATGAGGAACACCAGCTTCAAGATCACGCCACCTCGACGAAGAATCTATCAGGCGCACTGACTGCTGGCGCCCCCGACAATAGAATTAGAACTAATCAAGAAAAATGGGCGAGATCTTTACATAACAGAGAATAGAGAGTAAGATATAGTGACAGACGGCATCAAAGGCATGGTTGATAATTGCTCGGTACTCGCCCGCGCCGGTAGGACACTTTACCTATAGCGCATTTATTACAAGGTCCATAGGGGTAAAGTTATTTTGTTTATCATTTTGACCGAGTTTTTTTTTCTTATCTATCATTTTGATGTGTGGTTTAACTATTGGGCCACATAATCTCTTCCTACAGGTCGTCATTTATCAGTAACCGCATCATAATGTGGACCTAATGGTCCACACTATACTAATATTTTAAAGCTGAAGAGTTTGTTTGTTTGTTTAAACGCGGAAATCTCAGGAAGTACTGGTCCGAATTGAAAAATTCTTTCACTGTTGGATAGCCCGTACGACCAATAGGAGCCGAGTAGCAATGAGAAATGTTGCGCGAGACAGCTAGTTATCTATACTAATATTATAAAGCGGAAGAGTTTGTTTGTTTGATTGTTTGATTGTTTGATTGTTTGATTGTTTGATTGTTTGATTGTTTGATTGTTTGATTGTTTGATTGTTTGTTTGTTTGTTTGTTTAAACGCGCTAATCTCAGGATCTACTGGTCCGATTTGAAAAAATCTTTTTTTGTTGGATAGCCCATTTATCGAGGAAGGCTATAGGCTATATAACATCGCGCTACGACTAATAGGAGCGGAGAAGCGACGAGAAATGTTTCAAAAACGGGGAGAAATTACGCATACGAAGTTGCACGGGACAGCTAGTTTATAAAAATAATAATGGTCACATGTACACCCTCTATTCCCTCACTCGTGCTATGAGCCCGACGGGACCGGAGAGAGATTAGACGCAGGACCGACGGCTTAACGTGCTCTCCGAGGCACGGAGGGGTTTGACAATTTTGGAAAACGGTCACCCATCATCTATTGACTGACAGTGGTACCGTTGCTTAACCTCGCAGATATCATAATCTGCTCGGTCGCTATAGAGTTAGGGACCCCTTAAAAATAGCCATGTATGTAAAAGCTATGATGCAGGCGCGGATTCATCATGTTGTGATGTTCTAGGGCAGCTATACTCTAAGTGTGTTCCGCGGAACCCTAGGGTTCCGTGATACCTCTGTCGGGGTTCCGCAAGAATTTAGAAATAAAAAAATCAAAACACCTCTCTCTGGTCGCTCCGCGGCTGTGCGGACTCCGCGGCCGCGCGGAGACAAAACGCTATGAATGTTATTTATTTATTTATTTGTATTTGTATAAGCTTGTGTTACATTAGCTGGTACAATATCTTATAAGTTTGGTCTCAACAATTTTATACTTGTACAACGCGTTCGCTCTAAGTTTGCCGGTCTGTGGAATGCGCGTACCCTCCCCCACGTGACAACAAAACTTATAATGTGTCATAGTTTTACCCAAATATCTACCGTACACAATTTTTATTGTTACAATTAAATAAAAAATTTCGAACGTCATACACTCATACCTATCGCCAGCGGCAAACTTAAAACGAGCGGGTAGTATACTTGTAAGCGCTCAGTCTCTTTGATAAAAGCCGCCTCTGAATTAGACGCTATAGTTGTCAACAAGCGACTTTCGTCTCTAACTTCAAAGGATAAAGTCGATATTGTTTACAACGCTATTTTTAAATTTCAGAGAAACTAGTGTTCATTGTTTTACTGCCTGCTGTATTCTGTTGTCTCAGTTTTATACATTTCTTCCCTGTAGGTTCTAAATTTAGTCTCTTATACGCAGTAACGATTGTGCATTATTTAAACCCCACTATACTGACTTGTAACATTATAAATAAAGAAGAATGGAACGTTGGCTTAAAGGTGTTAAACGTGTTCCAACAACATCTTCTAATGACGCTGAATGTTCAAAAGCAATGCGCGCGGAGAATTTAGCAATCACCGATCCAGAAGATGATGCCACGAGTGCCACGACGTCAAGCTCGACGGTTTCAAAGACGAAAAAAAGGAAGTATGATGAATCTTATATCAGTTTCGGATTTGTTGATTCCAACGGCTCACCTCTCTGCATGCTCTGTAGTAAACTGCTTCCTAATAGTTCCATGGCACCTGCCAAATTGCGTCGACATTTAGAAACCGTACACCCCGAGACTAAAGACAAGAATAAAGAATTTTTTGTTCGCAAAAAAGATCAGTTATTAGAAAGTCAAAAAAATATGATGCATGTAACACAAACTACCAACGAAAAGGCCACGGAGGCATCATATTTAGTTAGCTATCGCATTGCACAAGCAGGTGAAGCGCACACTATCGTTGAGAAATTAATAAAACCATGTGTATTAGACATAACAAAATGTATGCTTGATGAAAAATCTGCAAAGCATCTTTCTACTGCTCCGCTATCAAACGATACTGTTTCACGACGAATCCATGATCTGGCAAGCTACGTCAAACAAGAACTAGTTACACGTCTACAAAATACACGATTCGCTTTGCAAATGGACGAGTCGACTGATGTCGCTGGTTTGGCTATCCTGCTGGTTATTGTGAGATATCCATATAAAAGTTCTTTTGAAGAAGACATGCTTATGTGTTCATCGCTGCTTACAAACACTACCGGGGAAGAAATTTTTAATAAAATAAATATATTTTTTGAAGAACATAATCTCAGTTGGAACAATTGCATTGACATTTGTACAGATGGGGCCAAGGCGATGACAGGTAAAACAGCAGGAGCAGTGTCACGAATGAAAAATAAAGCGCCTAATTGTAGGTCCATTCATTGTATTCTGCATAGACAAGCACTTGCGATGAAGCAAATGCCGTCTAATCTAAAATTAGTTATGGATGAAGCGGTAAAAATAATTAATTTTATCAAATCACGACCACTACAATCCCGATTGTTCTCATTATTGTGTGAAGATTATGGCAGCAAACATAAAACACTGCTGCTCCATACAGAAGTGCGATGGCTGTCTCGGGGAAAAACTTTAACAAGGCTATTTGAACTTAGAGCCGAGTTACAAATGTTTCTTTCAGCAGATACTTCTTTTAATTTAAAGGACCGTTTGTATGATAAAACTTGGTTGTTCCGATTGTCTTTTATGGCGGATATCTTTCAAAAACTTAACGAATTAAATTTATCGTTGCAAGGTAAACAGACAACAGTGTTTCAGGCCTATAATAAAATAACTGCTTTTAAAAGAAAATTAGATTTTTGGATCATTTGCATTGGTAAGAAAGAAATAGAAAGTTTTACGTTACTCAGTGAGTTTGTTAGCGAAAACGACTCAGAAATGTTTGAAGATAATGTGTTTGAAGAATTGGTCCAATATCTCAGTTCGATGCGCGCATCTTTTGAAAAGTATTTTCCCGAAGAACACAATACAAAAATTAAAGTGAACTCCTGGATTCATAATCCTTTTTTACCCAACTTGGAAAAGCCTGAAAACATGTCAAATGAGATATATGAATCTCTTTTAGAAATGTCATCAGACACAAGTATGGAGTCATTGTTCAAAACGACGCCTCTTAATGATTTTTGGTGCAGAATCCAAGATGAATATGCAATGCTTGGCCAAATGGCTCTGGATATTCTTCTCCCGTTCCCAACTACATATTTGTGCGAAACAGGATTCTCTACCTACGCAGCCACGAAAACAAAATATCGCAATAGACTGGACGCCGAAGCTGATATGAGACTCCAACTTTCTTCCATCAAACCTGATATCAAGCAATTGATGAAAAATAAAAAACAGTTTCATACCTCCCACTAGTTAGATTTTTTCTTTTTTAATGTTTTCTATTATTGTCCTTACCAAGTGGTGAAGTAAATAATAATTAGTAACTGATACATTGTACTTTTATTATGCTGATTAATAAAGAATACACTTATAAAAATAATTGTTTTATTGTAGGGTCCCATCAAGTATTTTGCTTCCCAAAAGGGTTCCGTCATTTAAAAAGTTTAAGAACCACTGTTCTAGGGGGAAGGGGCACTTTGACTTTGATGGCATGGCGAACACTTCGAAATTCCTGAGGCCAGGGGGGGGCACTGCCCCTGTTTTGGATCCGCGCCTGTTATGATAGCTAGGTACTTTTCGGATATTAATATTTTGTACAGATTGTTTGTATTTTGTACAGATACTAATGATAGGTAGGTGTGACTATGATATCCTTATCATGAATGGAACTTTCATTTGTGCTCGCGCTGTCACAACGTGAGTCATAATTTGGTGATCCACAAATCGTGGTGGACTTGCAAGTCTGTGATTTGGTTGTTTACCTACCTACCGTGCCTGCGACACAAGGATTAGATGCCTATTTAATAGGTGGCCTCCCTCTTGAACGGGAGCACTAAGTAGGTATTCTTTTGGTTTATTAGATCCTTGCGTGGGGCAAGGAATTAAATATTCCAAGGGAACATACCAAGTTCATAATTTTGTATAAGTTAAACAGGGGTTCAAGAGTGGGAGTTCTTTAGAAAAAAAAGGTGTAGGTGGAGTTTCACGACATTCTTCAAGTGTGATATCAGGCAAATCGACTTACAGCCGTTTTCAATAATCTGTATATTCCATCGATGGATTTGGTACTACTTAGGGATACAATTTTTACATATTTTGTACGGAACTTATGTCAAATATACACCTAACTACTTATCTTTAGTAGCCAAATCGATCGGTAGATTGAATATTGAAAACGGCCGTAAGGGACTGTCTCCACAGTCAAGAGGATAATACGCCAGCGTGTCGTCGCGACTTGTAACGGAATCGCCGCATGTCCGCGACGATGATCGTCACTTATTCGAGGCGGGGCGCCTGCGTTTGACAGCGCACTCCCTGAGAGATCGTGGCGCTCTTGCTGCGAGAGTACCACGGCGGTACGATGACGTTTCTCTCGCACACAGCCACTCGTCGCAACGCCGTGTGGAGACACGTTCTAAGAGAGTGTATAGCAGTGGCAGAGGGCCCTTAGAACACCATTCTTTTCGGTTTCCCTTTGAATTGTAGTTACATAATATTTTAGGTACAAAGAACCGTGTTCACCAAGATAGATTTAACATGGTGTATAGTATATTAGTCGCAGCACCTTACCCCATATCAAGTTTATAAACATTCAAACATTGTTGGCAATTTGAAAAGAGTGGTCGCGAGTTTTTATTGCCAGGTTCTTTTCTCCGGCTTTGCCTATTGTTTGCGAATTTAGCATTACATGTAGGTACATGTAGAATCCCGACGTATCACAAGAGTTGTTTTGCATCCTAAGTGAATAAAGAATTTTGTTTTTTTTTAAATTAGATACATGATGTCGGGTTACCTTAGAATTTTTTGAACCCTTCGCTACTGGTGTATAGAAATAGGTGGCACGACGATAGTAGGTATCGCCGCGATTTCCCTCCCGTGTAGACGGTTCCTATATTGCTGTAGGTATAGTGTCTACCCAAATAGTATCTAATCGAAAACCAGTGTGAGAACAGAGCGATAAAACAGCTCTGCCATCGCGTCACGAATTTCTCCGTGTCCATGGTTATGACATGTAGGTACCTGCCATAACGTTTTTTTTTTCTTCGTTACTAACCTACATAGCCATGTTAACAGAGCGGGCGACAATTAAAATTAATTCGACCGGTATTGAACTAATAGCCAATAGGTGCATATTTATAATGGTTTGTTATCGTACTTATCAATACGTTGTTAGGTTGTGTGAAATGCGCGCACACGTCATGTGGGCGGCAAGCCAACCTTGCTCTTATTGATTTATTTCTAACCCATCAACCTTCATTATCGTTATCTTCATTATGAAAATCTGAATATTATTTATAGGTGTTTAACCATCAGCAGTAGGCACCTACCTACCTAAACACTACGTAGGGGGATACATAGATGTTTATACTAAGTTACTTACGCCAAAATAAATGATTGTTGATTGACACATACTTATACCATACTACCTGTGCCCGCGAAGTCCGCGTGAAGTTGCAGTGCTGCTCTCTCCCTATAGACGTTAACGTTATGATAAAAAGTAGCCTAAGTTACCAATTCTTACATCCTTAGCTGTCTGACAGTAAAAGTGCCGTCAAATCTGTCCTACCCTTTTGTTGAGAAACTCAGTTTTTAGGCGATAGCTCAATGACGGTATATTCGATCTTATCCGACATAATTTTGGTTTAAAGTATTTAAAGCGCTATCTTTGTGATTTTTTCCGAATTTCTTGGTCACATAGGTAATTCAAAAGTTAAGGGGGGGGGGGGACACGATATAAGCAACTTTCGGAGCGACTCTTTCCAAAAATATTCACTCAATCAAAAAAGTTTATTTAAACCTTAAAATGTTATTTGTTAAACCTGTCGAATGATGTGCCACACGTTGATGTTTGCTGAAAAAAAAGCATGTAGGTATGGAGTGCCCTAAAATATTTATTAATATTACTTAGCTATAAAACTAAGTAGTGGCTATGACAAGACACCGTTTTACCAAATTTCATCAAGAATCATTGAGTAGTATTTGAGTAAAATGCCTGTGTTATAACACAGGCATTTAGGACATATCGGACAGACAGACAGATGTCTGTCTGTCAGACAGACAGACGGACATGACGAAACTATAAGGGTTCCGTTTTTGCCATTTTGGCTACGGAACCCTAAACAGAATGTTAACCATGAACGAATAATCACATTGTGATTGTAATAAAACATGCCTATTACTTAAAAAAATATATCACACATTTACAAAAACAAATATGTAAATACATTTTCGGCCAAATATTTATGTAAGAAGTTAGGTTCACTAGTTATGCAATATACCAATAGTGTAAGTGATTTTTTTTCTCGTAAAAAGGTACTTAGGTACCTACTCATTTGTCTCATTTTGTTTTATAAATTTCCGGTAAAAAATAATAATGGAACAGATATTTGCCTGATGATTTTTTTAGGGTTCCGTAACCAAAACTCCGTAAACCAAAAAAAAATCCCTTAATATTTCTTTCTTAATAATCTCTAAACCGTTTATTTCAAAACTAAAAATATATTTTTTAGATTTTGACGCTATTATTGCTCTAATATTGCTTTAGAAAGAAAAATGTAAAGTTCAAAGCTAGGATCGAATCTGAGAATTCATATTGACACACCGGGCCGCGATGTATTTAAAGCAGTTCAGTTGCAGTTAAGTTTCAATTAAAACGGCCATTTTTGTGTTCTTGTAACTTTGGGATCGATCTTAAAAACGCTTGCGCACCGTACTAGAATGTCGTTATTGCGCTTTCGAGACGCATAGGTACTTGACGCAAGCGTATTTCAGATCGATCCCAAAGTTACAAGAGTACAAAAATAGCCGTTTTAATCGAAACTTAACTGCAACTGCACTGCTTTAAATACGTGAATTGACCCCCTGGTGAATTAAGTATAGAGCATTTTTTTCCTTTGCCAGCGGGGCATCTAAGCCTATTTCGTTTTAACATTTTGTAATTTTTTGACCATCTATGCCTGTAGCACGGTAGTTTATTGGTAGTTAATAATATCGAGGACCTGGGAGCATTGGAAGCTCAGTGGTACCCAAGATTACGTCAAAATTTGGCATTCCGAGAGCTGTCTTTCTCTTTCGGCCCTACTACTTAGAAAGAGAATGTGGGCTCTTTAGAGCAAACGAGTCTTCACTCTAAGTTTACCTTACGAGCTGTAGTTGTTGAATTCAGGTTAAAGATCAAGCGCATTGTGTAATCTATACTAATATTATAAAGCGGTAGAGTTTGTTTATCTGAACGCAATAATCTCAGGAACTACGAGTCCGAATTGAAAAAATATTTTATTGTTGGATAGCCCAATTATCGAGGAGCTATATAACATCACGCTACGACCAATAGGAGCGGAGTAGCAATGAAAAATGTTGCAAAACGGGGAAAATTTACGCATACGAAGATGGCCGTTCCAGCTAGTTCATTATATTGAGGTATATTGACGGAAAAGGGGGTTTTTTATTTTTTTATTTTGACATCTTCGATTGAGTATCTTAGGTCTAGGGGATAAAATAACTTAAAATAAACAATTTAGGTACCTACCTACTTTAATTATTAAATGAATTCGCTAGATAACAGTATGTTGTTGTATGTTGTAGTTGATATTATTTTAAACCATTTCTTATTAAAAAACTAAACTACCCGTAATGAGAGGCTTAGATGAAGCTTGGTGCCAATTGATAAAATTAACATAGGACTTTCATAGGACATTATTTAGAAAGAGTATTGGTGACTGTAGTTTTGGCTAAATAAGCTAATAACATAAATAATAAAAAGGAGATGTGGGAAAAAAATCGTGCTCCTCCTCCCAATCGGATTTCCGATTGGAGGACAAGGAAAAATCTCCCGGACATCTTAAAAAATCAAAGACATGTGGTCTCCCCATCCACATTACTACATTATTAAATTCCTCCTTTTTACTGCTCAGGAGCTCCTTTCTCCTCATTCCTCCTTTTTACTACTACACATAAAATAAAAACACAAAAACAGTGGGCTTTTGTGAAAAAATATATATTACGGGTCTTAATCGCGTGAATTGAATGAACGGCCGTTGCAATATGGTCGAAACGTCGGGCAATAAACAAGGTATTTCACTTTAAATTATTCACACGATTAAGACCCTAAATATAATTACATATCGCGAAATTTTATCAACATTTATAGAGGTTTTTGTGTTTTTATTTTATGTGTATTAGGTATAAATGGATGTTCATATCACTTTAGAAACGCATTGTAAGTTAAATGATAAAGATATTTATTATGGGCTTAAATTTAATTTAATTTTGTGAATGCCTCATAACATTAATATTGTTTTTTTTTATTGTAAGTTTAAAACTGCATTTTGTTTAATTTGCGAAATGCGTCTTGTGCAATTATTTTATTTTATACCACCCTTATGTATAACACATTTTATGCAAATAAAGGATTTATAATTATGATGATTATGGATATTCAGATTAGGAAAATATAATTAAAACAACACAATTAATTTGGGAACGGAATCGTTTATTGAACCCATCTGTAATAGTAGATAATTAAATTATAGTGTTACTCTACTTTTTTGTACTGCTCAAAGTACCTACCTAGCTCAAGTATTCCTATCTCTTAGGTTATAATGTACCGACAAATGCACCCAATACAGAGGAATTACCACATTTTATTATTATTATTTTAAAATTTCCAATTGTGCTCCAAAATTCAGTGGTAGTTACCAATCACAGTACCTTTGGATCCTACGATTAATACATACATCGATTATTAATTTCTCATGAGAAACGTATTTTATACATAGTTCATATACATGTAGACTAGGAAAGTTCTGTCAAAATACTACCATTGCCTGAGATGGACTATTTTTTCTACCAAAAATTTCTACCATTTATTGCTTCAATAATGTTTGTTGTCATGACTTTCATAGTCTATTTGTAATATCTTTGATTAAATGTCGACTTTTATTCATTTAATAATTATGTGAATGATACTAATGTATGACAGGGTTTTCATAACAAATTGGTCGATTGAAAAAAATATTGTTTTTTTGAACAACGTTAATTATAACTACATATTGTTATTCAGTATATTCTGATAAGATCCAAGAATTTTACTTGAAGTAACTTACTATATTATGGGTTTTACAATTTTGTGTTTGGATACATACACTTGATTACATTATAATCTGTATAAATTCGATAAATATCTACTTCATTATTTGAGATACAAACCAAAATTAAAGTCGTCAATCTATGTCTATTAAGTAGAAGTATTAACTAAATAAGTTTATTGTATAAATTCCTTGTACAATAATAATCATTCTATAATTATTTTTATGTAACAGTGCGTGTATCCAAAATAATTCAGGGACGTCTTTTAAATTTCAAATTAGGCATTACATCGTACCCATTAGTAGCTTACACTAAATAAGTTAATATTTTAGATAATATCGATCAAGTCGTCACTTCGTTTACATTTAATTAATAATAGGTATAAATCTTCCTTTATTGTCTTCATTCTTCACCATTAAAAAAAAGCTGGGTATGAAATTATTGCCAATGAAAAAAATAAGGAACAGTGTTGCAGCGTAACAGGTGGCGGCAAAAACGTTTCGTATCGCTTTGGTTTAGCCATTTAAAATAACAATATAGGTAATTAAAGTGTACATGTCTGCCAAGGTTCATAACCATCCAATGATAATTTTACATATAGATAATGATAGCGAAACGCTATATAGTTATGATAAAAATAACAAGCGAGTTGTCGTTACGTTAAAAATTTAAAGATAAAACATGCTCTTCGAAGATTGAAATTGAGTTAATTATTGAAAAAATATGGAATAACCTGTACATAATATTCGTCTATATAATTGTACTTCGCTATTCCAATAATATTAATAGTGGATATAGTGGAAAGATTAAGATTAGATATTATCGACAAATCGATATCGATACATAACCGTCATCGCTTTTTATTTTTATCAAACATTAAAATCATAGTGTATCGTTGCCTTAAGAAATAATACAATTTCATGATATGTACCTAAGTATACACAAAAAGATCGACAATACGCAAATGATACAAAATAAATAGCATATCGATGACGTCATAATAATTATATACATACACTTAACATACTTTAGTACCCTTCGATTTTAATGGATCTCTATAAATGGTTATTCGATTGTTATAGATGACTATTCTTTAACCGATAAGTAGTTACTAAATCGATAAGTAAATTGTAATCGATATTTACATAAGTACCTATTATTATGATTATTACGCTGTAGTCGCGTGATTGGACCTCTGTCTTTCTCTTGTTCGTTACTTAACACATTTGTGCAAAAGAGAGATTGCACAGCGGTCGATTCACGCGACTGTGTACACTCGACAAGTGCACCTGATTAACAGAACTCCACCCTAGCTCCAACGTCAACGCTTCGTTCGGTTAGAAAGGAATCCATTTAAATGTATATGAAAATAAGTGGGACTTACAGTATATACAAAAATATCACATTACTTCGAGGCCGCAGCTTTCAATCACTTAGTCAATTAATTATTTCGTCTTCTTACCTAAGTTGTCGGTCGTCGGTACGAAGCGTAAAGCAAGTTATCGCAGGAAGTAATCGATCCAACTGAAAATATTGTATTTCGAAGCCGTCTCCTCGTCGCCGGAAGCCTCGGTTCGAGCGCAAATCACTCGGCAGCTCGGACGACTCGGCGAGTCACGTCCGTCGCTCTAACACATAACGCCACCGAACGACAGTCAGTCGTGTACAAACTAAACAATATTACCAATTATACACATCATCGCATCCGCGCCCCACGGGCATCCTCCTTCCGCACCCACTAACGTACGTATATCTAGGAAGAATTTCTTTCAAAAGACTAGGTGCCTCGTCACAGGACTACCGATTCGAAGCGAGCACTACGACACCTACGAGATCTAGTTTTCGAAGCGGAAGAACGTCGAGGAAGCCGCGGCCCGCCCGACCGTCACCCACCGCGGACTATCACAAACGAGCGACGTAGAAAAATATAACGATCTGGACGCGTCTATTGCTAAGTTAGGTACAGTCTTTGGGGGCCTCCGGCGAGGATCCGCCGGAGAGGTCGTCGAGGAAGTCGAAGGTGGCGACGGCGGCGCGCTCGCGCTCGCCGTAGCGCACGAAGAAGCCGTCGCGCCCCAGGATGGAGGGCCGCCGCCCGCGCCCGCAGCGCAGCGCGCCCAGCCCGCGCACGCGCAGCGCCGCCGCTGCGGCAACACGCGAGTTACGCCTTACGCCTACGGCTACAAGCGAGCGCCCTCTGGGCCGACACACGCGTGAGCACCCGCCCGCGCCGCTCGCGCACACACGCGCCAAGCCCAAGCGGGCCGGCGCCGTATCGCCGTATCGCCGCGGCCAGAGATACCGGCGCCGCACTCTTCTACTGAACTGTTCGTCCGACCCCCGCAATCATATTTCTGCCGACTGTACCAGACAGTGGCGGTGACATGATTGCCGGGGACTTTTTTATAGAGCGATACGACGCCTGCCAGGATGACGTCTACTCTGAGTGAGGCGAGAGAGTGAGATGGTGCGTGCGAGTGAGAGCGGAAACGTGTGACGTGGCTGGACGGGTGACCGACAGACAACATGAAATGACATGACACAATTAAATAGGTTCATACAGATCTCTTAGTCTCTTTCGGTATTTTTTTATAAATCGATATCACTAAAAGCAAACTTTTAATAGCTTAGTTGAAATTGAGTTCTGTATGAACTAAACATAAACGTTAAATGTCTTTTCAAAATTAGAAATACATCTAAAATAATAGTAAGTAATAAGACAAATAGAAAAATAACATTTAACGTTTCACATAAAGAAGCAAAACCATAAAGTAAGTATTTTTAAAAACAATTTATGAAAAATGGAACTGAACACATTGAAATGAAAGATATTATTTACTTAATGAAAATAGCAAAATAAATGAGACACATTTACAGAGAAACCCATACAATAATTTATTATCTAATAACAATCCCCATAGTGTGTTAATTACAACTTAATTCTAACATGTATGGATAGTGGAAGACAAATTTGCACGTTATGTAACAATTATTGTTTGTTTTGTATTGTATTTATAAGTATTATGTAGGTGTACGATAGATTTCGAACATTTTGAAACAAGTGTTGCTATTGTAAATTACAACTAGGGCCACGCTTTGATTACCCATTTGATATCGATAAAATTATTGAAACTATAAATAAATTTGTCAACAATTTGTCATCCATTAACCATAATTTTTAATCCCATTAAAATATATTATAATCTATTATAATGTTAATCTTGGACGATATTGATTAAATTCTCATATTGTATGTATTGCTTTTATGAATTTTATTAATTGTTTTAATTATTTAACTAAAAATAATATTCTTCGTCCAAAATTAATTAAGTAATTTGAAATCTATCTGACATTTCTATATTTACGTACAATCTTTAGAACATGTTTTAATAGGATAGGTTATTAAAATTGTTCTAAGAGGAAATATTTTACAAAATGTTTTTTTATAAAGTTCATTTTGAGTGCTTTGCAAGTTATGTTTCGAGTGTAGGTAGTTAAAATTTAGAGCCACCAAAACATTCTAAATTCGTATTTTTTAATATTTATGATAAAAGCAAATGTCAGATAAATGTTATCATAATTAAACATCAGAGAGAGTGTAATGAAACACCGTTGAATGTCAAATCAAACGTCAAAATTACCTGTCTTTTGTCTCCGAGACCTGTGCAGGCGATGTAGCCTTGAGTAGGGCTGCGGCGGTTCAGCGGGGGACGAGCCGCATGATGAAGGGGACGAATCGCTGGACGCTAGCATCACGTCTAGGAGGTTTGCGCGAGCCTGAAATATGAAAAGAGAATGTGATATTTTTTTATTGGCAAAGGTATATTTGTTTTTTTTTGTTGATAAATGAGTATGAAACTTATTTACTCACAACAGTATTTCTATTTATCTAGTATTTTTTTCATGATGCTATGAAATCTGTTCTGAGTCTCTAGACAAGTGGCACCAACCCTAATCGAATAGAATGACGTCAGACTAACGTCGTTACGCGCGCACAGCTGCTTATTTCATATTAACAATTATCTTATTAACAGTGTTGCGCGCGCTACGACATCATTCTATTCGATTGTCATTCTCTTTGATTAGAATTTATGACACTTGTCTATGGATAGTGGAAGACAAATTTGCTATTTGCTTTCAATGCCTGACCAGGCGGGGGTCTGGTCAGGCATTGAGAATTTTCTTTTGATTTTTAAAATTTTATTTTTTGCAATTAATTATTAAAGCATTGTTTGCTAATTTTGAGCCATATTTACAATTTGAAAGGCGGAATTATATTCTTTATGTTCATTAATTTAATTTAGTTATGGATCTATACAAAACAGAAAAAATATTATGCTTCAATTTATGTTTTTTACTATATAAACTAGGTAGAATGTTATCGGTCACCTTGGGATCACTGAAGTCGATATCCTTCTCGACATGCACCCAGCCGGTGTGCGCCCAGCGCGCGTGGTCGCGCTGCGCGAGCGCCGCCGCGTCGCCGCACTCGGCGCCGCCCACGCTCTCGCTCTGACGGATCATCCTGTACACGCACCGACCCATCAACAACAACTAACACGATACCAACAACTTACGTTCTACCACTATGACACGACTTCACCAACTATAAATATTTTTTCTGTATAAAATTCCGTTTGACAGTAGGTCAAGTATCAGTAAACGTGGATTTGAAAGGGGAACCAGAGTACGGTCTCATTAATACCATACGTACGCTAGCAAAACCAATCACTTTCGAGTTGCCTACTCTATTTTTAAAGAAAAGTTACTGTGCTTACTAACAATAAAGACTCAACATTTACCGTTTTCCCAACTGTAAGTTCACTTTCACTCACTTACAAAAACACAAATTAATTTCGTTTTTAATTAAACACAAATAAAGACTAAGATTAAGGTCTAGTGTAAAAAACACAACTAAAACTGAAACTCATAACTTGATTTTAATTTATTCAATTTTAAAAACAATCACTATTATATACCATCTGGCTGTCAAAACAAAATACACGTAATTGACCGTCAAAGATAAGGCACTTGAGTAAAAATACTTTTTATTAATTGTTAACCAATCAGATATCCAACGGAAATGATAACAGAAATCATACTATTTATTATCGGTAATACTAGTTTCCACTGGTCATATTTGTAATCTGACTCAATATTTGGATAGTGGTACTGACGTAATTTGACTAAAAATAATGTGTAGGTACCATTTTATTTTGGATTAAGGTAAATTTGAGAATGACGAAATGATGGTTCAAGTAGGTAATGTAGCCTTGGGCAACAGTTACGTTATATAAACCTTTTAATCGCCATTCAGTTCAAATTGCTAAAAACATTTCAATAAGGTCCTCACCTGTTAAGTTCTTCAATAACATCTTTAGAAGTAGCGGCCTCGTGGAAGCTCAGCGTGTGTTCCTGCTTCACAATGATCGGCTCAGGAACCGAAGTAGTCGGCACCGGCCCCGGCCGTCTCTCAGCCACCGGGATCTTCGACTTATTTCTAATAGGAGAAGACGGTGGCCGCTTCCCTCCTAGCAGCATAGGAATCCGACTCCTCTCCCTCAACCTCTCCTTTGGTGAATCGTTCTTATTACTTATTATCACAGTTTCAGCGGTAGACGTACTCGTCGTGTTAGACTCAGTCATTTGAGGAGAATTCGTCTCTGGGGAGGAGCCTTCCTCCTCTTCGGGGACAGTGAGCAGAGCTCCGGTGCTCCTCCTACAAGCGCTTAACACCTCCTCGACTAACGATATTTCTGATTCGTGCGTTGAATACGGAAAACTGGACGATTTTGTTAGACTCGGCTCCACTTCCCTCTCCATAGGCGATTGTTTGTTAAGCATAATGTTTACCGTGTTTTCCTTCAGAGCGGAGTTGTGGTCCAAACTTCGACTAGATTCGATATCACTCAGCCTCTCAACTCTATCGTCCTTTACTTGAGGAAGTTCGTCTTCTAACTCTGGGGTACTGCCCACGTCTATGATTTTATTGATTTCGTTCTTTCTTTGAACTTTTATAAGATGATGTTCGTCAATCTCATTTTCGGCGTTTTCAACTCTCGAAAATTCATCGAAGAAATCCTCAGATTCAGCGTAAGGGTCCTCGCGTTCAATAAATCTTGGCGTTGATCTTGGCTCGGATACAGTATCACAGAAAACAGCCCTTGGCCGGTCGCCGGGCAGGACGTCACATGAATCGTTTTCAGAGAAGCTACCAAAGGAATCGGGTCGTTGTCTGTCCTCAGAGACCTCGCTTCGAGGACCGACTGAGTCATCATCGAAATCTGCAGTCGCATATGGAGGAGGCAGTTCGCGGATCTCGGACAACGGTCTCGAAGACATCGAATCCGACTCTTCTCTATCTCTGCAATATTTCTGCTGCTCAGCAATAAAATGAAGGACATTCTGCAACGCGTGTTCCCTATCTTGTAGCGCCATAGCCTGGACGTCATGTATTCTCAAATGGCTGCTCGTATCCTGCGCAGGAATACCTCTGGACGAATTTGATGCTAAGCTCTTAGTACTTTCATATTTTACCAGCCGATAAAAGTCTCTGGTGAAATCTAGACCAACATTGGCACAGTCTCCATCCTCACTCAACGCTGTACTGGATCTTTTATCTGGTACATCTGAGGCGCTTGACCACGAACCACCAGGCGAATGTGTTCCGGTACAGTCCCACCTTTTTTCTGACGTATCTGCGTCATCAGCTATTCTACACTCATCGATTTCAATAGTCGCGAATCCACAATCATTCCATAAACAATCACCGACATCTTCTTCTAATTCTAGCGCATCATCTTCCCTGATACTTGGTAAAGTTGATAAGGATATTTGACCAGGGGTAGTAATTTCAGCAAAAGGGGACTGTCTGTCCCTGAGATCTTCGCAGGATAACGATAAGCTCCAGTCCTCTAATTCTGCTCTGTCGTATTCTAAATCAGCGAGGTCTCTATGCCTTTGCTGAAGAGCTGATCTTGCGTCGTCGAGCTCAAGCCAATGTTGGACGTAATCAGCGTCATATTGTGAACCATCTGCGCGATCGTCTAAAGTGCTTCCCCACGATACTCTTTCAGAGCTTGTTGTTGACGCTATTGCTGGTCTTCTTAGCGGTCTTTCAGGAGCGGGTTTCAGATCTAGGACTAATACACCAGAGCTAGGAGTAGGACTGTCTAGGCAACTGGTTGGGCAAGTTGTACCGGCAATAAATTTTAGGCAAAGATGGGAATCTGAGAAGCTGCGAACGACATGTTGAAAAGGTAATACTGGTCTGGACGGTGGGTAGCTCCCTCTTACACCAGCGAATGCGACTCCTATAGGGAAGTAGATGTAATCTGCATCTGTTGCAAGAAGTCGAGCATGCCTGCGAGATTCTCTAGGGTTAATGGAGACGATGGTTTGGTTGTCAGTTTCATCTGAAGCTTCGTTAAGGTCGGGCAGTGCTCTGTCAGCGGCATGGTCGCTTTGTCGTGAGGCGTCTGCCTGAACATCGCTGGACATTGTAGAGTAACCTTCGTCTTTGGCACCACTTTCAGGAGACTCCGCACCAGCCTCGCCCACCTCGCCACTTTCTTCCTCTGTTACTTTTTCTCCACTTTCCCCTGAAATTAAACAAGCACTTTTTTAAGAACCAGTAAATTGGTCTATTCTAAACTATTGCCCTACAGGAGATCAGGTTGATTCAGGCCATTTGAAACTTTTATGACAGTGAATATTTTATTGATTCACATATTGCTTTTTAATATCATAATGTAATTTATATCCTAGACATCTGTGAGTTCTTCTGCGATATGAATATAATCTTCTTTCGAATATTTGTTAAATCTTTTACAGATGTTATTCCCGTAGGAAGAGAAGCCATTGCTCAGCAGTATAATAATATAATATTATCATTACTAGCCCATGTTATCCCACTACTGGGCAATGGCTTCCCTTGTTTTAAAGTACAACCTTGCGACACAGACAGGTTGCACCCGGGACAGGACAGTTCTCGAAAATGGTCGTGCCACATTGAACTGGGATCGTTGCCAATAAGCCTGATAAAGTGATGGTAGATCGATTAGAGCGCCGCGCAATGATTGTTGACATCACAATCCCACATGATGACAATCTAATGAAGAAAATATCTGGACTTAGCCCAGGAGGTTGTTGAAATGTGGGATGTGGATTCAGCAATCATTGTGCCGATAGTCGTTTCTGTCCATGGAAAGCTGGGTCAATGGTCAGATGCAAAAGACAGTCTAAGGGCACTAACCACCGGTAGCTTGGAGTTTTTTGTATGTATTCATATTTAAAGTATAAAAGGCAAATAAAGGGAATAATAATAAATCCCTAGTCAACATTTAATATTATGACGTAGTAACCAACCTCGAACGGGATCAGTGCAAGGTTGTGGCATGCTGAGGCTAAGCGTGGCAGGTCGGGCAGGAGGCGCCCACAACGTGGGGTCCACCGCTGACAGCGCACGAGCCAAGTTCGCTGGAGTCACTTCCAGACCCTGAAAACAAGAAGATAATCTAAATAAAAATGTCGCTATTTAAGAATCATTCTATAAGAAATAATTTTAAATATTTCAAATTTACATCCAGGTTCCTAGGAGGCAAATAAAGGTATGCACTTACCTTCAGTTCAGTCCAAATGTCAGCCAAGATCTGATGCCGTCGCTTGTCGTCCTGGTTGAGGGGGTGAGGGTGCGGCACGGGCGGCGCGGGGGGAGGGGAGTCTCTGAATGAGACCAGCGACCCACAGGAGCCGACGTCTACCAAGTGCACTGAAATGTTTCAGCAGAAGTGTTAATCTTTAGAGTAAGAGAGAGAGAGAAAAGTATAATATTTATTGATACTACGACGCCTCAATTTTTGGCATCTAATATACCGCACTTTAATTAAAGAACAGGTTTGCGAGAAAAGAATTTGGCAATAACAACTCATGGCCACTATTTCAAACTCCAATTTATTAACTCATACTTAAAAAGCGTCATCATTTGCATGAGATCTTAGCACTGTTACTTGCATAACCGCCCAGTTTCCAAAGAAATTCTCCTATCTAAAATTTGGTCAGTAAGGAGTACCTTGAAGATCCCGAGGCGTGTGAGGAGTGATAGGTGTGTGTGGTGTGGCCGGCGAGGGTCGAGGCTGCGGCCGCAGCTGGCGTACCAACAGAGCGCTCAGCGCGCGGTTCTGTACCTCAAGCTCGCGGATTCGTGCTCGAGCGCATCCCAGTTCCTCACGAACATTCTGAAAATGCGAAGTCACCGGTTAGCCACCATGACAACTCTAATGTTGTGTACGACCATAAGCTACGGTAATAGCTTACCATCAGGCGGGTCGTATGCCTGTTTGCAGTGGCAAAAATCATCGTCTTCGTGAGTATACATGTGTCCCTACTTGGAAATGATTTCGCTGCAACGCCTTGGCCACGTTGGTAAGTAACTAATTAAGCTATCGAATCAATTTAAGGCCTACTTTTTTTTTTAATTTAACTCGAATCTGAAATGTTTTAGTAACTAATGTATCTACGTCGGAACTCCTGGTCAGTAGGTACACTTAACATTATTTTAATAATACAAAATCCAAATGATAATTCCAACCATTAAAGTTGAACGAACACAGCTTACGCATTAACAACCCTCCAATCTGGCAATCTTTCTCAACATTTTACGTAATGGCAACAAAATCCTGAAACATCTATTACGGGGCATCCCCAAATCAACGGCAACGCAAAAGTTTAGCGTATCTATGGTCCCTTACCCCCCTGTTTTCTCGTCAAAACGTCTACGAAATAAACGCGCACATTTTAATTATACTTCATTAGTTAAATTAAATTCGAGAACGTAATTGACGGGAGGTAATTACAGGGGGTACAGAATAAGATACTGGTCCTTCCTTGACTTTCGAGAGTCTTCCTTGGATACGGAATAACTCGGATTTCAGGTCGGGTACGGATTTCGGGAACAAAAAGTCGATTATACCTAAATACACATTTAGGCTGGAAAATTAAATAGTAAAAGTCAAACACAAACAACAAAATAATATAATTCTTAAATTTATTTAATTTAAAAAAAAATGGCAGTTTTCAAAATACTGCTAGTAATGTATGTTAGTTCTACGACTAACATACATTACTAGTATTTTAGAAAACCTTAGTAATTAACTTAAAAGTGTCAAAATCGGATGCATGATTATCATGTTTTATCGCAAAAAGATCAAAATGACAGTCAGTATTTTTAGCATTCAGTCGAAATTTCTATAAACGCAACCGTTTCTACTGTTTTAAATCTCCCGCCATAATTCTGGGAACATCCAAGTGCACCCGCTAAGTTTGTTTATTAAAACATTTCCACGAAGTTTTAGAACGGAAATTTTAAGTTTAATAAACCGTAAATGATATTAATGGAGTTGGGTTATAAATAATTTTAAGTGATTTTCATTATGATAGAAGGGATTTATACGTAGTAGATACTGTTTAGGGGGTTGGTGTGTGAAGGTTTAAATTGAGTGTCTTTTCATTTGAACAATAATGAGGATTGACGCAGTACTTTTAATTTTAAAGACTATTTTTCAAGTAACAATTTACAACAAGTATGGAAGTATAGCTATCAAAAGTTCTACATCAAACTATAAACTTAATCCAAACGTATCCAATAATAAAGAGAACATTTGCCATAGATTTATGTACTCAATCATATTAAAATAAGGTCCAAAGTCATTTAAACTATGTCAACAGTTCGAAGAGTACCTTCTACCTACGTATTCCCAAGTTTTCACTCAAAATTACACGTGAATATACCTAATAACCTCACCCCATAAGATCTTTCATCACGGCACCCCATAAAGTCTCTAATTACTCTTTAGATGATTTCCTATAATCAACACACATGGTGTCTTCGTACCTAGGGGTATTATGTAGCACAATTTAATGGGTTATCAATATACTGAAAGGGGATGAGCATCCATCAGTTATAATCATCGTATGACGTTAATTACTCTGTGATAATTTTGTACACGGTAAGAGGAATTAATAAAGCTGAGTTGATACATCTAATGATGTATAGGTATTTACCTAACTCTAGCAATACTTTTTTTAAACAGCTGGTCACACAAACATTTCCCAAAATGTTTATTTTTAACTTTGTGATAGTAAAAACTGAGCTATATTGGGCTGATGTTTAACTACCAAAGTTGGTCATTAAAATCTCCGGGCGTTATGTGAAAACAGACGCGTTAAACTTTCAAAAACAATCAAAAACGGTCGTGGAGTGCAGACGGCGCCATCTTTATCAGTAAAGTTGGTGGGAATTCGCGCCAAAACTATAACAACATGGCGGCCATTGGCGGGACTCGCAAACAGGATTTAAACACAAACGCATTATCGGACAGATTACGTCCAGATTATAGTGGGTCTGGGCTTCTAAAATTATTACGGTGCCAGCTAAGGCCGGAGTGTCCCATTTCCGGCGATTTATGTGCGAATGTAGGCACCACATAATCCATGGTGCGGATATAAGGGCGACTATAATTATGAGAAAACAATTTCCGGGATGCATCTTAAAGCCTCCCGGGATTATTTACTCGTCGTTTTTTGTGGATTAACATCCGCGACTGTATTTCTGTTTAATCTGCCGTACCAACCTACGGGAAACGTGGCGATTTAAATATAAATAATATTTGTATATTTAACGTTATCTAAGAAACATTCTAAACTGAATTGGCTCTTAAAAATAATTCATCACTTAGTTCATTATTAGTTAGTTCATTTATTCATAAAATAATATTTTGCTAATTTAAAAAGTTAGCAAATATATTATTTTAAAATAATATCGATTCTTTTTAGGGTTGCTTAGGCAAAATGGCAAAACGGAACCCTTATAGTTTCGCCATGTCCGTCCGTCCGTCCGTCCGCAGCTTAGCTCAGAGACTATTAGCGCTAGAAGGCTGTAAATTTTATACACCATATTACTTACGCCGACTAAGTGAAAGAATAAAATCTTGAAAAACATTTTCCTATACGTAAAGTGGGTGTGTGATTTTTTTTCTCACCGGGTAGGTGAGTTCTCATAGTGTGGGTATCGTTAGATAGCTCTTTTAAAAACATTTAAGGGTTGTGAAAACCATTTGTAGGTTTAGGGATCCGTTTGTGAAATATTAAGATTTGTAGTGCAAATTTTTGTTAGAGTCAAGGGTGTCCCTCCCCCTGCCAGCTAAATGATTGATGTTGAGTATGTGAAAAAAATCACGGAAGTAGTATATATAGCGAAACTAAAAGGAAAACTATCACGGATAAAAATGCTTTACAAGTTTACGAGTAACAGCTCATCAAAAGAGAAGTAACAACATTTCGTACAAATTCCATTGAAAATTATTATTAAGTAGGTCTAACGTTGTAGGTATGAAACAAAAACAACAGAAAACCCACATCATAAGCCGAATTACTCGAATGGAGGGAGGGGGGGGGGGTGATTACGGAACCCTACATTGTGCGCCCGACATGCATTTGCCCGGTTTTTTTAAACTATAAAACCGAAAGGAAGTCGCACAAAATATTAGACCAATGACCAATTAATCATCCTGTTAGCTTTGTGGTTATTATATGTTTATCGCAATACTAATAGCCATTATTCCAGCCTTTGATCATCATTTCTGCCGAGTACAGTTATACTTATAAATATATAGTTTAATCGCTTTAAGTAAACGTAACTAAGATATGCATATAAAACAGCAATGCCAATTCTGTATCGGTATTTAATAAAATTTATGAAAATATATATATTACGGGTCTTAATCGCGTGAATAATTTAAGGTAAAATACCTCACGTTTCGACCGTATTGCAACGGCCGTAATATACCTATATATTTTCATAATGTGTACAAATCGCGAAAGTTTATCAACATTTTATAATTTGTATAGATATTTCACGGACTTGTTTGGAAACTGAACTACACATTGCAAAACTCACTTTCTGAGAGAGCAGCGCTCGCACGACTTGCTGCGCGACATCGTCAAGCCTGCGCTCCTGGTCGTTGCTGCCCAGTCCTGCGGCGCACGCTGACAACTGACTCTGTAGCCGCTCGTTTTCTGTGTTCACTGTTGATAGCTGACTTTGGTAATGTGCTGCTGATGCCTGGGAACAAATAGACAAGCTTATTGTTTTTGTTCTTTTGGTGCCAAGTGGTAATTGTTATTGGTATTCATGCAAAATGTGTAACTTTGATTTTGATTTACACGAGTTAAACCCTGAGAAATGATTGACATTGTTGACTTCTAGAAGTTTTGTATCAAGTTTTAAACTAGCGAAATTCTGTTAAGTGGGTTTTGGTGATTTTGGTGTCTTAATAGGACACAAATTATGCTTTTTGGGAGTTGGCAAGAGTGAACGCACATGACAAAATCTAAAAGTCTGAAAGCGATTCTTGATACTAACAAATGAAAAGGAAAAGCATTCAGCAATTGTAAGAAAATTACAAAACAGGATATTCGAAACATTCTATTTATATTTCCACAAAGTTAATATAATTTTTATCACCCTTGAATCCATTGAAAACATGTTTTTGTTTACCGTGAACAAATCAGACGCAATAAAAATATCGCCGGTTATTAATAACTTGGTGGTAAGGAAAAAAACAAGCTTTTCTATTGCCACCAGCAATATTTTTTCAATCTCACTCATCAAAACGTCATGGCCACTCCTGTCATCAGTACCGTTTCACTAAAAAAATACCCTCGAAAAGGGACGTTCACACTCTTAATTAAGCCCGAATTCTCACAACAAACGAAACCAGTAAACATTGACCTCTCATACCTCCCGCTGTTCGAACCAGTCCTCAACACTTCGGAGCGTTTTAATTTAGAATCACAGGTCTACTGACATTTGACGAGTTTCAGCTAGTTATCGCATAAACGATTTTGAATCTTAATTTTAGCACCATAAGATTCTTTTTTAATAGTAATTTGGATTTGGTGTGAGGTTTTCATTAGTTATCAAGTGAGTACGAGACAGCGAATCTGTTTGTCTGTATGTCTGAAACAACACTCGGTTGATATGGTATGAAAGGGGTTAGCTTTGAATGGGCGAGGTGCTTTTAATTTGGCAGTAGCTTTATACGGCTCTTTACACTTTTTTGGCAGTAATAATTTTCGACCGGCTACTTTTTTTAAAGCTGCATATTATATTAGCTATATCTATGCTTTATTAAAGCTTATTCCTATAGTATGACTGCTTCTTGCTACCAGGGGGTCAATTCACGTATTTAAAGCAGTGCAGATGCAGTTCAGTTGCAATTAAGATTTCGATTAAAACGGCCATTAGGTATATATAAATACGCTTGCGTCAAGTATGCGTCTCGAGAGCGCAATAACGACAGTTCTAGTACGGTGCGCATGCGGTTTTAAGATCGATCCCAAAGTTACAAGAATACGAAAATGGCCGTTTTAATCGAAACTTAACAAAGACAAATTCTTGTTTAATAGCGACAGCTGCAAACAAGAATTATAGATACGTTTAGTGTTAATAAGCTTTTTAAGCTATTGCATAGCTTCTATCGCGGGCCTTGAGCGTGAAGACCGAATCCAGAAATTCCGTAACGAAAATAACCTAACACCCCCCACTCCGACCGGCACAACGGTGATACTTTTTAGTTTTGCCATCTATCGATGAATAGCAGAACTATTAATGACTTTTTTAAAAATAAAAAATATTTTTTTTTTTTGAATTCCTTAAGTTGATAAAAATGATGCAATAGCTTTACCGCGGCAGTCCCCGAGTGCCACACATTTTTACTTTAAATTTTGAGTGGTTGTCAATATAGTACTCAACCGACTCCCCTATTATGCCTTCACACTAGTGCTAAAGTAGGGAAATTACTTTCCCGTTCTTTACACTGTAATACTTAGCAGCGAATTCGACCAATGCACTTAGGGCTTTTTTCTATTTAGACATTTGCTGTCAGCCTGCGGTAGTCGTCCGGTTCAAGGATGTTTAATTTTTTCATACAAAACGAACAAAGCGGCAGCGTTGCGGCACCGGTGCTGGACACGCACGACAACAGGACGGCAACGTCCAATATTGCCACATGCTCACGTCGTTATTGACTAGTGCGGTGAATATAAGTCTATTTTCATTTATTTGAATTTGAAACGGATTATATTAACGTGGAACAATATAGACATCACTGCAGTTTTATATGCTTGAAATTTAGACGGTTGGTCGGACTGCTGCCGTCCTGCAGCGGCCCTGCTGTGGGATACATCAAACGATACAGAAACGTACATCTATCCGACAGGAAACGTCCAAATTGAAAGAGCCCTTACTGCAAATACTTGGTCTTATCGTTTTACAAGTGTTCTACGTCAGATGCAGGTGTGAAAATGATGACAGCTCAGTTTGCCGCCATTCTCACGATTCTTTCGTATTTTTATAGCAAACTGTCACACATTTATTGTCACCAAAATCTTTATACAAGTTTCATTAAACGAGGCGAGTTTAAATATTACACGCTCTAACTCATAATTATGCAAATAAATCGCGTGTCGACATTTCTCACCTGTGGTGTTAAACATTAGTGTTTGTACACTAATGTTTCGTCGTTTGCGTCGCTTTATAATGCAAGTTATAATGAACAAGCATTACTAAAATAACTAGGACTAAAGGCATGGACGAAAATCGTAACTACAGAGTACTTGGGGCAGGTACAAGACAATTTTCTCACTACTTGCTTACGAGAAAACCTACTCGAGTGAAAGATGCAAGATACACTTATGAAAAGGTTTACCTTACTGTTGGTCCATGAATTTATGTAATACGTAGTAGTCACCTTTTTGTATCAGAAAATATTTCGAAGAAAAATATTAGTATAATGGGCCACTATAATTCATAATAATAAATAAAAATAAGCCACAAAACTAAAGCATGAATTTCCATGTGTCAAGAATGCCAATTATGAAGTTAATTTCGAAGTATGTTTGCAAAAAGGTTGTGTTGAAACATAGGAATGAGTTTTTATTTATTTCTACATTAGTCTATAGTTAGGAGTACCTAGTTACTTAAGTCATGTTTTACGTACTTACATACAGCTAAAGAAAGAAAAAGCATAGCTCTTTTCTCAGAAACTTGAAGTGAATTATGACACATCAAATATAAAAAACCGACCAAGTGTGAGTCGGACTCATGCATAAAGGGTTCCGTACAATTATTTATACATAAATCATGTTTGTTGTATGGGAGCCCCCTTAAATATGTTTTTTAGTATCTGTTGTTATAGCGGCAATAGAAATACACCATCTGTGAAAATCTAACTATCACGGTTAATGAGACACAGCCTGCAGACGGACGGGCAGCGCAGTCTTAGTAATAGGATCCCGTTTCACCCTTTGGGTACGGAACACTAAAAAAACAAAGGTATATTTAATAAACCCCTTCTTTATAAGTAGGTAGGTACATATAAAGTATAGGTAGATTATATAAGCTATATTCAAGGCATTAACACAAACAATTTAATTAAAACGCCACGTGATTGACGGCCGCAGATCTACGTTTATTTCATGATTGAATTATGTTCAAACCGCACCGCCATTTGCCCTTCTGAACACTTAATTTACTAAATTTCGTTTATATTTTACATTTCGCAAACCACAGATGTTTTGTGGAATCTGGTAATTAAAGTGAAGAGCTTTGATTGGTATCCCATCGAACGAGGCAGGGGAGATGGAATATTAATTCGATTTCATTTATTTGTCGCCATTTTGTTATTAATGTCAATAAAATGCGGCGTTTTTCGGAATCAATGTTCGGAATGTAGGCAGATTAAAAATTGTTCTGATTTTCTTCATCGTTTTGTAGTTCTAACGAGTCTAGGTTACAGCCATTGAGGTATTAATGTTAGTACATATTATCTTGATGGTTATCTTTGCATTATTTTATTGTCGATATATCGTTTTTTTTAAAGTTAACACTTTGATTAAATAATGTCGTGTTGGAGCAATCCCTCAGTAAGCCCAAAGAGTAAACTAATACTACGGAAAAAGAGGGCCCTCTTGCAGTGTAAAAAAGCAAACCGTTTTGATTTTGACAGACGACAATGCGCCATCTGAATTTTGTTTCCAGAAATATCATTCATGCGGTATATATGGTATGCTAGGTCTGACTGTAGGTTTTATTAGCAACAACTCATTTTATTAATTTCAACGATTGTTTTAAATGTTCTCATTTTATAAGAGAGGCATATTTAAGTTTTATATTGAATATCAAAGTCATGGAATCGTTAAGATTAATAAACAACGTTGTTGCTGATAAATGATTCAGTTATTTGTGGTAGGAAAAAATAAGAAAAGATGAGTTTATTAATATAATATTTATTATGTACCTAAGTACCTACTTACAATTTTATTAGGTTTTCTAACAAAAGCACAAAATCTAGATATTTTTCCTAACGCGACATTATCGAATACCATATTTTAAACAATAAAGTGTCCGTTGCAAGATAAAATTAAATCTATAGATTTCATTTAACACGGGGCCTATTCAATGCACTTGTACGAAATTATCACAGCCACAATTATGAAACGGAACAACAAACACGCAAACCCAAGATAACACATATATTATTCAAATAACTGATAGCTCAGGGCTTTTGAAATTATCGACTATGAAACTAATTTAAAATAATACAACCAATGAATAAAACTTCCAATTCTGTGACGGCTTGTTTGACAGTTGTCAAAAGATAACTTTTTTCAAGTACCATAAACAAACTGAACTCTTACTATAGAGGCCAGTGTTATTTAGTAGTGACAAACAACATTATTTAAAGATAAAGCATTTTAAAGACCATTATTTGATAAAACAAATATAAAAGCACTGTTTTATTAATTCTTAAAACAAAATAAAACCTAAAATTTAGTTCAAAATGTTAACGCCATCTATTAAACTTGAAAGTAATGAGGTAGTGACTAAATATTTTCGGAAACAATAAACAGATGCCGACTCTTCAATTTCTGATCTGTCACTTGAACGACAGTGTCTCCCCCCTGAGTAAGCCTATAAAAAAAATGAAGCTACTATTTTTGACGTATGACACTCGTTGAAAATGGCGCGCTAGAATAACTATGGCTAGAACATCTGATAGGAGTCTTCTTACCTCTCAAAAAGTCCATTTGACCGTACTTTTTGACAGTTTTTTTCTTCAATTTTATATGCCGGATTAGGAATCTAGACATTATATAATCAAAGAGTTAACATTACCTTTATGCAAACACGGAATATATCTATTTATCTTCACATTTTACCGCTAATTAAACTACCAACACCAACATATCAACTTCGTACTAATCAACGATTCCTTAATCTTTAAAAACTGCTGACTCACAAGATTAATAGTTAAACAGAAATCGCGCTACGTCAAGCCGAAAATAGTCATTGTTTCGGCTTTCACCAAAGTGATTACATTTGTGGTAATAACTAGAATTAAGCCGAAATTCTATTAATCATGGCTTGCAGTACATCATTAGCTTTGTTCGGTCACGCGCGTCAATGTGAGGGCTCGGTTAGTTGTTTCTTTTGGCGATTCAGAAACGTGCTTATATTGAGAATTACTGTACCTAGAGGAGGTTGATCGTTTTGCCCTTTTTACACTAATATTAATACTTACTAATTAACCCGCGCAACTTCGTATGCGTCAATTTTCTCCGTTTTTGTAACATTTTTCATTGCTACTCTGCTCCTATTGGTCTAGCCTATAGCCTTCCTCGATAAATGGGAACCAACAGTAAACGGTTTTTTTTCCATAGAATGTGTACGCAAAACTTGGTCAGTCTGAATTTTTCCACATCTCTAAGACCAACCATTTAGCTGGCAGAAGGGGGGAGGGCTCTAACAAAAAATTCCACTTTAAGGCTTAATATTAAAGCTTATTATTTAAAAAAGCTATTATGATTTAGGGTATCTCTTATTAAGGATAAGAGATACCTACCCTCAATCGATAAGTTATAATCACAACCAATAATTTGTAAAACATCTATCTAACGACGACCCACACGATAAGGTAGGTAGAAAGAAAAATAAAATCACATCCACACTTTACGTAAGGGATTTTTTTTAAAGATTATTTGCCACTACTTTGTCGGCGTAACTATTAAGTATACCCATGACGAATTACAGCTTTTTAATACTAAGGGTCTCTGAGCTGACCAGGGGACAGACAGACGGACGAAACTATAAGAGTCCGTCTTGCCATTTTGGCTACGGAACCCCAAAAACACAAAAGTTTGTTACTTTTTTACGTCTAAAGCAGCTGAACTGATCTAAGTGTTATTTGGTATCCCGGGGATTAAAATATGATAGAATTTTTTTATCACCATAATCAAAATCTAAGTGTTCTAAAAAATAAAGACAAAATTTAATGATTTCTTATTATTTTGATTTATTTTGAATGGTGAATTAGTATTCATACATTACAATTTGACATCAATTATTCAATGTTTCCTAACAGGAGACGCTTACATAATAGACGAAGGCAGTTTCCAATTTAGTTGGATTATCTTATCGGCGAGTATTCCGAGTTAGTTTGGCATCTCGCAGGCCCGTGTCGGTAATAGCTACCTAAATCTTATTTCCATTGTTACACGGTAATGTTTATAAAGCTAATTTATTATTTGTAAGTTATCCATCGTGATACACTGTAGACCATGTTCTTTCCTAAGTTTTAAGCTTGTTATAACTTTAAAATAGTAAAAGGCCCAATAGTTTCAGATATAATGCATAACTAACAAACAATTTAGATTTTTTCCTGTTTATTAGCCTTTACGCAAACAGCAACTTCGTCCATGTGGAATTTTGTAAACATATTTTTGTAAATTAATGTTTATCGATACCATCCGACTGTGCCAAAAAAGGAGTGTTTTTTATAAGGATTCTTTATCAATATATAAATAAGGTCTCATTAACGATTTCAAATAAAGTTGTTAGTTGGTTTGTCTCAGTTACATGGGCAGGCATGTTTTCCACCGATTTCAAGACAGAAGGAAGGTCATAATTCACCAGATTTAAAAAAATATCGAATTGTAAAGAGTATATCAGTGGTAGTAAAAAGCCATACAACTGGCAAATACTTACCCAATTTATTACCTATGTAACCCCTTGTAACATAAGCCGTACCGTGCAACCATGGAAACATCCTAATTGGTTTCGTTAGTATACAACTATGCGAGCCGAGTTATACGCGGTAACGTAATTATGATACCTCTGCCTGCCCACAAGCAGAATAGCGTAATGAATAACTCTTCGTATAAAATGCAACTCAAGCTTTTCAGATAGTGGTTTGTGTTTAATTATTTTGGATTTATGCTTGGGAAAGCTTTAAGTTTAAACAAATTTTGTTTTTTAGTAATTACATTTTATAAGTGTCTGTTTTTTAATGAGTGAGTAATATACAACTACTGGCCTACTGGTAACCATTGAAGTACATATTATGCTACATAATAATAATTCTTTATTCACTTAGGAAGCAAAATACTACACTTGTGAAAAGTCGATTCTACAATTACATGTAAGTGTTCGCAAACAATAGATAAAGCCCGAGAAAAGAACAGGAGAGCACACAATAAAAAACTCGCGGTCACTCTTTGCAAATTGCCGATGTTTACAATGTTTCTCTGTTTATAAATTGTATATGCAGGTAAGGTGCTGCCACCATTATATTACACACTGATTAGAGGATTAATGCAAAAATAAGACGTCAAAAGTCACGAGATTGGATATATCAGCCACAATGGGCACAACATAGTAGGAGTACCTACACATTGGTTAGTTAGATAGGCTGCGAGTTTTTATTCCTTTATTCTTTTCTCTAGCTAAAAGCTTTTTGATAAAATAAAACTTCCACAGGGTACAAGCACTGTGTCGCGGGGGATTTTACAAACATACCTACAAGTTTTGGAGACAAACTGCGACTTTGGAATGTATGTACAAAAGAAACCATAACGATTTAACCAGCTTCTTAATCTTTTATCTGTTTGCATCAGGAGTTAAAAAATTAACACCTTACCTAATCAGCATGGAGAGTGTGGAGACCCAAAAGCCGTTGTTCTGAGTGATATATTTATTTATATCCTTCCGTAAATTAACATACAAAGTACGTGGAAGAAGTCGTTTACATAAAGCAGCTATCTTTATAAGACATTTTGGTAATATTTTAATTTGTTTATCTGCCATATTTTCCCGTTGTTTTTCATACATAATTAAGTGTGGCGTCTCGACCACCGCCCTCCCGGCGCCTCTGCCAACAAATTGTATCATTTTCATTTATTTGCAACACTGTACTATGCATAATCTTGCTGATAAGATGAGCATAATGTTGCAAGCATGAATAAGATTTCGCTCTACCAGATTGCTTCACAGGAAGAGTTATGTTTTTGAATGTGGGTGAATGAATATCTCTGCCTCGTCATACTACTTTAAGAAATTATTTTGTTCTGCTATCAAGTGCATAAACGTTAGGTATTTAATTTGTGAGTCTATTGAAGAAGTGACATAGTCTGATGAGGCAACACTCATGCCTTCCTTCCAAAAGTCTTTTTTAGCAGGGTCAATCAGTTCGCGATAGACCATCATCGGGGTGAGGTCCAAATGCTACGCGAAGTACACCGCAGCACCAAGTCTGCACCAGTTTCCGTCACACTGGTTCATTCAGTAAAATTTATTTTTGTAAAGAAAAACTTGATGATTTTAAAAGAGTGGCCCATGAGTTTCTTGGCAGCTTCTTCTCATGAGCTTTACACTTGGAACTGCCGCCTAACCGCATTTTGTTTTTTTTTTCAAACAATCATAATTTTATAAATTTTTTAGTATGTATTAATTTGACGTTTTCAAATAATCACTAACCTGATTTTAGGAAATAAAGATATTTGAGTTTGAGTTTGAGAGTCATATACATGTATTAAACTTAATCTTGCCAACGTTTTAACCCGTACCATGTTCATCACTTCACATACATTACATCTGTTCTCAGTGCTATGTACCTTTATTTAATTATAAAAGTGCAAAATATCTTTGAAAGCTTTCACTCCTAGTCTTTATTTTTGGATATTCTAACCACCACATTCAGTATCCATCCCTAACATATCCAACCACTCATACTAATCCACCGTTTACAAATAACATAACCGAATAACATGCAAACACAATTAGTGTGCGAGTGTAAATTTGAACCGTAGCCCACGCGTCCAACAGTGGGGGCAGATAAACGATGCACCCTAGACCCCTGACTGTGCCGATGTGGCCCTGTAGGGGTGCAACATCGATTTTAAAATAAACTGCCGGTAGGTACCAAATTTTCATGATTGTAAGTTGTACTGATTTTGTTTCGAGAAATTCAAATTTTTGGGTAAGGCTTTTAAGACATTTGTGATGTCCATTTTTCAATTTGTTGATAGCCAATGATAGCTTACTGTCGCCAATTTTGCTAAGGTGATTCAACTACTATCGTTAGTTTTTTTTTGCGTAACTTATGCATTCTCAGAATACATTATTGCGATTTTTCTATATCTTTATCTATACTTCTATACTAATATTATAAAAAGGAAAGATTTGATTGTTTGTTTGTATTAAATAGGCTCCGAAACTACTGGACGGATTTGAAAAATTCTTTCGTCGTTGTGAAGCTACACTAACCCCGGGTGACATAGACTATTTTTTATCCCTGTATTCTCACGGGAACGGGAACTACGCGGGTGAAATCTCGAGGCGTTCGCTAGTATGCTATAAATCGGTAAAAACTGCAGAATTGTGGTTTTTGGTTGTCTTATCACACCAGTATGTATCTTCCCGTTTTCCTCAAAATAAAACTACCCACATTTTCTGCTATTTTCGCAATTCAAGCGGTAAAAACTCCAGCCATTTATTAAACAAGTTAAACTATCGATTTTTGAACCACAGCCCTGACTGCCCTCACTAAATGCGCCCTTGCACTTCAGAAGGGTGAAGCTGAATTATTGTTTAGAGGGGGTGGCCTTTTAAAGCGGGAAACCCCGGCCATTGTGCATAGCCGATTTCCCGCTATCCGCCATTTTAATGTCCTTCCATCGCTCCGTTTCTATGCCGGTGTGTGGGTACTAAGTTGACCAAATAATAAGAGATAGCGAGTCAGAGTAAGAGATAACGTCGTTGCTTACGCAAAGAGAAATGAGTGAAGTATAGTTCTGCTACGGTCATTCTTCAAGGTGTCACCGAGTGCATGTGCATGTCGGGCCACGTACAATGTGGGTTCCGTAGTCCCCCCCCCATCTGAATAATGCGGCTTAAGAAGTGCTACCACAACAACCAACTTAATAATAATTTTCAATGTAATTTGTACGAAAATTTTGTTACTTTTCATTTGATCAGCTGTTACTCGTAAACTTGTAAAGCCTACTTTACTGTGATAGTTTTCCTTTTAATTTCACAACCGTTTTTCATATTCCCAAAATCAACCATTTAGCTGGCTTAATATTTCACAAACGGATCCCTAAATCTAAAAATGGTCTTTACAGCCCCTAAACATTTTTAAAATACATATCTAATGATATCTCACACGATGGGGTAAGTGAGAAAAAAAAATCACATCCCCACTTTACATTATATATGGGAAGGTACCCTTAAAAAAATTTTTACAAGTTTTAATTCTTTCATTTTCGGCGTAAGTAATATGTTATCCATGCAAAATTACAGCCTTCTAGCACTAACAGTCTCTGAGCTGCGGACGGACGGACATGGCGAAACTATATTATACTATCTCTTTATAGGGTATAAGGGACTATAAGGGTTCCTTAGTTACTATAAAGAGATAAAATTCAAAATTCTAAAAAAAATATCTATTGCACAGCAGTTGCACTGCCGTCGCGCCAAAGCAGTCCAACTGACTGAACTCCAATAGATGTTTCGCTTATCACTTGTACCAAATCCATTTTTTCCGTGTGTTTAACATTATTTGTATCAACACATCCATCGCTTGTGTGTGTTCTACGCCTTTATTACTGTTCGTAGTATTTTTCCTATTGTTGTCATGTCTAAAGGGTAACATCAAGTGTCATATTCAAAGTATAGTCTTGATGCTCTTTTCAAAGTGCCTTTTAGCTACTCGAGTAGAGTTGTTTTGGTGTTTAAGAGTATTTTATTTTATTGTTATTTATTTGTACTTTCATAATTGGCTGATTTGTATTTTTTTGATTTATTAGATGTTTATTTAGATGATTTAGTTATACCATGTAGATACACACAGCACAATAAGTTAGGTTTAACGATATTTATTCTTAATAAAAACATAACAATGTTATTTACTTGAAAACAGTAAATAATTACTTACATAAGTAAGCTTAACCAATTAAATTGTTTCGTCGTTACATCGACTATGCTAAAAATACCCATTGAATACCCTTCATTTGTTTGTTAAACTTGTCTGCAATTGAACATTCTAAGAGCTTGGATTTGAAGACATTGAATGAGTGTACATTTTTAATATAGGATGGTATTCCATTATAAAGATGTACTCTATCAAATGTTATTATCAAAGTTAATAATCTAATACCTTTAAATAAGCAATTCTTGTATTATATGCCTGCCCCGGCTTCGCACGAGTGTGATATCGTAGGTTTTTATACCTTGAGTTGCATTATTGTAATTTTCGTAGGGATCTCAATTTTATTGACAATAAAATATAGCCTACTAGCTTTCGCCCGCGGCTCCGCCCGCGTGGATGTCGGTTATCGCGATAAAAACTATCCTATGTCCTTCCCCGAGACTCAAACTATCTCCATACCAAATTTCATCTAAATCGGTTCAGTAGTTTGAACGTGAAAGCGTAACAGACAGACAGACAGACAGACAGACAGACAGACAGAGTTACTTTCACATTTATAATATTAGTATGGATGTTACTCACCGATAATGTAGTTTTCTAATGGTGAAAGAATTTTTAAAATCTTTCTAATTGTTTCGGAGCCTATTTAATGCAAACAAATAATCAATCAAACAAACAATTAAATCTATCCTCTTTATAATATTATATAGTATAAAAGTATAGATATATAATCTGAATCTCGGCAACGGCTCCAACGATTTTCATGAAATTAGTATGTAGTTTCGGGGGCGATAAATCGATCTAGTTAGGTTTCATTTTTAGAAAAACTTCGTTTAAAAAAAAACGGTCTTTAGGTACTAGAAAATAAAAGAAGAAACTGACTGAAAATCATTACTAATTGTATCAAAACCAAACAGGTGTTCAATATGCAACTCAAGAAAGCAATGAGCAATTTGAAATATTTCAAATTTGTTATTTTACCCCGTGTTAAATTTTCGAAACAAATGTCTACAAAGTTATGAATAACAGTTTTGAACAGAATCCTTTTTTTTAAATATCTACTGTTAATGAATGTTCTTTTTTCAGTTGCGGAATAATTAAGTGCCTACACTTAATTATTCCGCAACTGAAAAAAGAACATTACAAAAGTTCAATCAAAACAAAATATGATTAGTAAAAGAAAAATAAGTAACCTTAATTTCTAATTATTACATAAATCTTCCAGATTGAAGGAAAATTTAACGTGACAGGGAGCTAAGCGCCATTGGCTATTACCGAAGGAAACCGCCACAACAAACGCGGCTTGCGCCCAATTGGTACTCGTTTAGTCACATTAAAGAACATTTATCGACCAGCGGGGGACACGCGATCATTTCTGGATTATACCCATCATAGACGAATTAATTAAGAATACTGCCAATATATCCAGATCCCTGTCATTGTAATGTCTCGCTTTAATTTTGTTTTGGCCGTTTTGAGCACAGCGGGGCAGGGGAGATCAATCCTAAATGGTTTATTCTGGACTTGACGCGCAGCCAACTTATTTAGACCTGCAATATTTTGAAAGTTGCCGTCAATTTTGTCGTTAGCGTTTAATCTGCGAGGGACGTGGAGTATCTTGGTATAGTGGTTTTTGTAACTGGACGTTCTTTGAGAGATTATGGATGTTTGTGAGGGGATGAGACGTTTTTGCGTAATTAGTAGTGCAAGTGGTTTCCTTGATAAGTGCCACTTTGATGCAGTGTGGGTACCCTACTGCAATGGGATACGTAAGAGGATTATATTTGAAAGCCAAGAGAGATTATGAGGAGACGAAAACTATTTCGAACGGCCAATGTGGGTATTAGTGTACTCGCAGGGTTATTTTTGTGGTATTTCTATTTGTATGCCCATGATGGTTTTACGTTTTTGGAACCATTTAAGCTTTTCTTTGTTATACAGGTTTTTAGTTAGTAGAAGTTAGAATTAACAAAGTGTTGTTGTAGATATATTACCGTTCCGTTCATTATTGAAATGCAATGTAGTTTGTAAATAACACGCCTAAAACTAATTTCTGCAAGCTTGACGGACGACACAAAAAGAACGATTTTTGGAAATAAATCAGAAAGTTACACCTTCTTTACCGTCTATTTTCTTTTAATATTTTTTTATTTCTTGTTTTTGCATCAGTCCTCTAATATGGCATATAATATAATGGTGGCAGCACTTTACCTGCTTATACAGTCTATAAACAAAGAAACATTGTAAGCATTGGCAATTTGAAAAGGGTGGCCGAGAGTTTTTATTGCCTTGTTCTTTTCTCCGGCTTTACCTATTGTTTGCGAACTGGCATTACATGTACATTTAGAATCAACTTTTCACAAGTGTAGTATTTTCTTTCCTAACTCAATAAATCATTTTTATTATCATCTATAGTGTTGCACATTTTTGGCCATACTTTTAACACATTACATATTTTTTTCTCTTTTTCTTTCTCGCTTTTAAAAATATCTGGCCATGCCCGTATACCTTTGAAAGACGATATTAAACAGGAAGGGTGGTTCACAATAGGGTACAGGTACGAATATCATTCACAGAGTGACGGGAAATGTAAAAATCAAAATTCCCATCCGCCATTCAAAATAACAGATAGCTGTGACGAGCTAGGGGAGGGAGAGGCACAATGACCGAATACGTTGGACTGTTTGTACCCAAACGGGAACATTCTTGCTTTTTCACTAGAATGTAGCTAAGGTATGTTATGATTTTACTGTACGTGGGATTGGCTTGTTCAATTAATTTAAATTCAAAATTCTTTATTCGCTTCGTGCAATAGGTAGAGTTAGAGAAAAGGCAATACAAAGTCATGGTCACTATTTTCATTATTGTTTGACTGCCTCTGTGGCGCAGTGGGAGTGTGTCCGACTGCTACGCAAGAGGTCATGGGTTCGAGTCCCACCCAGGATAAAACTTTGTGTGATAATGACGATGGTTTATTCTGTGTCTGGGTGTTTTGTCTATAATATGTATGTATTTAGAAATATATATTACAGTTGTCTGGTTGCCATAGTACAAGCTCTGCTTAGTTTGGAATCAGATGACGTTGTTTGAGTTGTCCCAAGATATTATTATTATTATTGTTAATGTTAACAATATTTGTTTCTAAACTGTATATGCCGTTAAGGTGCTGCCGCTATATTATACCACAATGTTAGAACACTTATGGAAATTATACAACATCACTACATAGTATAAAACAAAGTCGCTTTCTCTGTCCCTATATCCCTATGTATGCTTAAATCTTTAAAACTACGCAACGGATTTTGATGCGGTTTTTTTTAATAGATAGAGTGATTGAAGAGGAAGGTTTATATGTATAATAACATCCATTTAATGTGGAGAAATAAGAAGGCGAGCAGCAATAAGAAATGTTGCAAAAACGGGGAAAATGTACGCAGACGAAGTTGCGCGGGTCAGCAAGTAATTTTATAATTGGTAGTTTCTACTTCATTGACGATGGTATCCTATGAGTCCGCTAAGAACTGAACTAAACTAAGGTTTATTTTAAAAATGTAGGTAAAAAAGCAGCTCATTATAAAAATCTGATACTAAATAGAATCAGTATCTGTAATAGTAGTTATCAATATAGGATCAGTTACATATGACTGATAACTGATGACAGGCGGTTGAGATCAAGAAGTACAAGAATATCAACCTAGAAGATGCATACCGACTTTCACCATCTTGGAACCCTGTTATTAGCAAATACAATTGTAGCCGTAACGACACCACGCCTCAGTGTAAAGACGTTGTAAGTGTAGTGTGTAGAAGTCCGACAGTACAAATTATCAAAACTATCAAGACCAGGCGAGGGTAATTGAAAAAGCCCGCGCCTCACGGGAACATCACTAAGCTGCCACCAGTTACATAAGTCGCATATAAAATATGCTACTTATGTAACAAAGCTCTAAAATGGTCTAAAAATAACCATCTCATTTTAATTAGGATTTTCGTGACAATTTGGTAGAATATTTTTGTTTTGAGTCCTTTTTACATAAATAAACTGACTGGATTTAATCTAAATTACGCAGTATTTAAAAAAAATTAAACAATGTTGTTTGAAAGCAAAGTTTCCAGACGTTTAGCTCCAAAAAAGCGTAATGCAGCTACATAAGAGGTGAATAATTGTTAACGTACCAATGATTATTAAACAAAGAACGTTTATAATTTGATTACACGGTTGTTTTATACATCGTGTATTTTTCTAAAAACATTTTGAACAAAACATTGGTCCACATCAAATCGGATGTGTAACATTGCGGGTGGAAGACTCCATTGTATGTCCATCTTCAACCAACTTTATATTGAAAAGTGGGGGAGCCAACAATGCCGACGAGCGTAATGAAATATTTTGAATATTTGATTCCTCTTTAAAGTCTATATTATAACGACCAGGCTAACAAAGTCTCCGATACAATCCTACTCCAAGCTAATAATGATATAGATGATGGGTTATGTTACAATGGATAGGCGGAATTCCAGACGATTTCGTGAATTTTTAATTTCACAGTTTTGAGAATATTTGCTGAAGAATTTGCGCTTTGGAGATAAGTTTTTATTTGTCTGTTATGGGATATAGGAGCTGATGTAGTCTAGCTATTGGACGTAAAGTTGTCCAGACAGACTGGCAGGTGAGCAGTTTGTATATTTTAGAAGCTCATTTCTGCGTTGTTGTAGTATCGTGAAGTTTACTGTTTGGTGTTGCATTGTTTGTCGAAGGCGCTGTATGCCTCAGGATAGTTTCGTTATCGACAGTAGCTAATGCTGTGAAATTGGATATAGATGGAACATAAAGTTTTAGTTGAAAAGCAAGGCAGTGTTGTTTCTGTTTAACGCAATTGCAGAACATTGCTAATTAGGTATTTGAATGTCAAATCAATCAATAACAATAAATTATTTTACACTTACCAAATAATAATATGCCTTTAAATGATCTTAAAAATATATATTCGAGCATAATTTAATATGTTTTAGTATTTATAATCATCAAAATAAACACTAAAAGTAAATGATTTGAAGCCAGAACATAATGACGTCACAATGTTAAATTGCATACAAATCTCAACAGAACTATTCGTTTTGACATTTTATAAAAAAGATACTAATTTGACTTGACATTCAAATACTCAATTGAAATCAATAGCATTGTTACCCATGATGATGATGATGATTGTTACCCAAACATGAAGAGTTTCAAAGCTCTGTAATCCATTTCAAATCTCTTCTTTAAAGTTATACTTAAGGATGATTTTACAACAAAGTAATATGATAGACATGAACTGATAGAAAATCACAATATCTTGTCACCGGAATCTATTGCCGAAGTCTGGGCTCATTATGTAATAATGCCTTTTCCGATCAGCCTTTGCGTTAACTCCAGGTTGAAGATTGATTGATTGATCAAGTTGACTCACCTCTAGAGCTGATGATAATGACGCCTTCTCCTGCTTCAAAGTTTCCACGCGGCTCTTGTATTGCAGCAGCGATCGCACTGTCTCTTCCATCCTGTAACAATACATATTTCTAATTAGATCTAAGTAAGTTAAGTAAGTTAAGGGTTATGAATATTTCGATGTCAGGACCATCTCTCTCATTTTAAGGGTAGTTTGGGCTTACATGGGGACATGTATCCAACATATAAAAGGCCTTTGGATATTTTCATCTAAAATAAAATGGAATACACTGAATTGCAATTATAGTAGTTTTTATAGGCATTTCTACAATACTACCAATTACTTTATTAAGACAGGATAGAAAAATTTGAGGTCTGGTAACAAAGTCAAGATAGGTGGTTCGATTCCGGCCCCGGTTTGGTATACGGAAGTCTCGGGTTCGATTCCTGGGTCTGGAATTCATTTTTTTCTCTTTCGAAAATGCAATTATGGTATTAATAAAGACTTGCTATTCATTTAGCACTTGTGATCTAAAGAGGTAAATAATAGTATTATGATTTTAAATCCTGACGATTCTGATGAGCATTTTTTACGTAATTTTTATACGATTCTTTCCATACAGATCTTTTTAAATATCAGCTGCTTTTTGACCAAGATCGGAAGGAATAGAAGAGAGATGGGAGTTTAATATGTTCAGGTATACTAGCATCTCCTCGATATATGAATTTAGGATGCGCTGTTTGGATGGAACTATAATAAAGGGTTAAAGTTTCATTGTCGTTCAAAACCATTATGTAGTCGACGCTTCATCCTCTTCAGAGACAAGTAACTTCGCAAACTGAACATAGTTATCGATATCTATTATCATATCGTTACTTCGTCGTCTACCAAGTTGCCAACTTGTGCGTGTTCCGAATAACTAAGAGTTTAGTGTCAGTTACATTCACTTCAACATCTTTTGTCTCTTTAGTGTCAGTTGGACGAACTTTGCGATCTACCCTCATTATCACAGTTTTATTTAGTACTGTGATGGTACTTTTCCTTCCTTATGTTGTTCCAATTACTTTTTGAATTCTATATTGAGTCATGGTCATTGCTCTATATGCATTAAATGTTATAAATTTCATTATCTTCTTAATATATATAAATCTCCTGTCACGATGTTTGTCCGCGATGGACTCCTAAACCGCTTAACAGATTTCGTTCAAATTTGCACGCAATATGCAGTTTGGTCCAACTTGAGAGATAGGATAGCTTAGATCTTTAATTATAGTCGCAATTACTAAAAAAAATTGGGATCCCATGCCCACCCGTGCGAAGCCGGGACGGGCCGCTAGTAGTTATATAGTTAAGTAAAATTGTTTTTAATGCTCGATGTGTTTTTCGACTACAACTGATAATAAATCTGCTAAATAAATAAAGTGTATGTTTTTTAATGCTTCTGTTACTACTCCTACTTTTTACTTTTACCATTATTATTGCATTTAATTAAATCCTGACATGCATTTTAAATTGGCTACTTGTAATTATTTCGATAAAACATTCGGTGAATCTATGAATGTGTTACAGAAAACTAATAGTGAGTTCTTAAAGATTACAACTCTTCTTTACAAAGACAAACGATCTCAGAAGACACTTCATTATGCAGACAAATCAAACTGGCAAGCGAGATTTGCATATTCAGTTCGCGAGCGGGACACAGAATATTTAGGTAAAGATAGAAAGAGACGAAGCTATTGTGCTTGGAGGCACTTCATTAGAGGCGTCTGTTCTCGAGAGTAAGTCACTGTCAAATGACGATAGTGAAGAAATATGGAAGTTGATATTTTTAGTTTTGCAACACTAGTTAATATCGTTGAACTGACTTTTGATAATTTTAAATTTAACTGATGTGTTACTTAGCTAGCAACTTAAGTTTTTTTGACTGGTCTGTTGGTTTAGTGGTTAGTGAACCTGACTGCTAAGCCAGAGGTCATGGGTACGATTCTCACCCACGATAAAACTTTGTATGATGAGTATGATGGTTTATTCTGTGTCTGGGTGTATATCTATAATATGTATGTATTTAGAAGTTCTATGGTTGCATAGTACAAGCTCTGCTTAGTTTGGGAACAGATGGAGTTATGTGAAAAAAATACTGAGGACAAAAACATGAGCTGAAAATGTTGTATTTGGGAATACTGTCCAGAGGCTGGCTCATGTATTATGTCCGTCTCCAGCTCTTTAGCTACCTTTACCCCAAATTTCATCAAAATCTTGAGAGAGAAAAAGTGGTTCAGCCTTGAAAACAGATAAGACAAAAATAAAAAATAGAGATAAAAATACCAGTAGGTTTCCACTCAAGTAACCAAAACGATGATATTGAGTGTAACCCTATAATAGTCATGTTTTCCTTAATACCATAATCCTAACCCTCCACAGAGTATTAATAATTATAAGAGGGTTGAAATCATTTCGGCCATTTTCTTTCAAGAATTATCTGAAGACTGAAGAACTGAGGAAAGCCTTTGTAATGTAAAACCGTAATACTGTCTTAGAATTAAGTATTAAAATTGGAACTCCTTGATTAATTTCTGAGATTAGAAACAGTGGCATTGTGGCTGTGATGGGCGGATTCATAATTTATTATGTTTACTTTAAGTGGAATTCGCGAAATAGCTGCTTGTTTTCGGTTTGTTTGTGATGAAACAATCTACAAACCAAGAATTCGTCGCTAAACATAAATGAGGACAGAAAATATAATTATTTTGACATGACATATAAATAAGATGATCATTTTTTTTATTAAATGAATGAGATACAAAATTGGGCGTAACTTAGCTCCTCGCAAAATGAACTGGGTTGCATTGGTATTCTGGCTTTTAGGTGGTTTCTACTAAGACCAAAGTGAAAACTTTGACAGACCGATGTTATTTTTTTTTAAAGGCGACTCGCGCAGTATGGTACAAACCCTGTGTCAGTGTCAATTACACCTACACTAGGACAACAATTTGTCAATCACACAAAGTGGTGTGCCGTATGGGAATTGAACCCACGACCTCTTGCGTAGCAGTCGGACACACTCCCACCGCGCTACAGAGGCAGTACCAACAATAATGTTGCCGACAAATTCAATTATTATTGGTTTAATTGCACATACAATTTATAAGTATTAAAGCGCGTTAGAGCCTTATTAATTCATTGGTATGGAATAACGCGTCAGATTTTCATAATATATGAATACATTGATGCGAAATATGAATTATAAGAGACAAATTTATTTTGGTCATACATATTTCAATTAGTTTATTGCTTCTGAAATGATATTATGTAACTTCTGACGCACACTTATAGGATCTAGATATCTTCGCGCTATCTGACACCTAATTCAGAAAAAAGACAATTGAAATTTTTGGAATAGTTGCAAAAGTTTATCACACGCTGTACTCGTGTGATAAACTTTTGCAACTATTCCAAAAATTTCATTACACATCATCATCATCAGCCTATCGCAGTCTACTGCTGAACATAGGCCTCTCCAATTGCAAGCCACTTTGTTCTATCGTCGGCTTCTCGCATCCAGCTCCTGCCAGACGTTTTGCGTACAGACACGCCTTGCCAAATTTGAGTACGCGATTGGCCTATAGCCTTCCTTGATAAATGGGCTATCCAACAGTGAAATTTTTAAAATTCGGATCAGTAGTTCCTTAGATTGCCGCGTTCAAAGAAACAAACAAACTCTTCAGCTTTATAATATTAGTATAGAATAGATAAGCAGGTATATTCTACTAAGTCTAGACGAGTAAAGATCGATTTTGTTCGCAAAAAGTTAGATATTTCCCTAGTTGAATCTGTCACTAATTCGTACAATAACGAGTCCTTTTCTTATGAAGATGGAAAAATATCATTGAGATACTGTATAATGGAGCCTTTTCAATAATCTTGAATAGAAAGAATTGTGTGCATCCTTTGTGCAGCCAAGATTCTTTGATTAGAATTTTTTTGAAGTCTAATAAATGTCTGGGGTTTGATTTAGATTTCTTATTCCTCAAAAAAGTTGGGAGGGTAAAATTAAAGGAGTTATAAGATTAAAGTCAGTTCAGTCATCGTTTTGATTCTCAGCAGAGCGAACGTGTCGATTGCAACGCTCTCGTGCTCTAGATAAAGTGCATACGCAGCAGCGCCCGCGCTCGCTGCCGTGCGCCCACGGTCGGTAGTGCGCGTCGCGATGACCTACTTCCGCGTATCACGGTGTTATTAGTTAGATGATTTAATTTATTTGATAGGTAAATTATAAAAAACTTTCAATCAAAATGGCTAGTGGTACATCCCCTGCTAAGCTAAACATTACGCTCAAATCTGAAAATGAACGTTTATTGTACAACTATTACCAACAAGAAAAAATCGCTAAAGAAGAACTGAAACTTCAGGTCCAAGAATTGCAAGACCAACTGAACATTATTCAACAACAGGTTGGGCAACTGTTGCAAGAAAATCAGCAACTCAAACAATCTTCCGTGAAAGAAGTAACCAATACTTCTTCAGAACGTGCTGAATATTGCACTGATGAAGAAGAACTAGCCAAGGAAACGGAGTGGGTGCGAGTTAAAAATCGAAAGAAAAGAAAACTCAACTCAACACCATCACCCGCTTCGAAATCTTCACTAACATGTGAGGACACCCAAGAAAATAAAATAAAAAAGAGTCCCCGGCCTCCCCCCGTTATAGTGGACGGTATCGAAAACTACCAAAAGTTTTACGACTTTCTTGTAGCGGGATTGTCAGGTGATCCTTTCACCGTAAAAATGCTGCATGGAGACAGCGTTAAAGTGAATGCCAACAACGAGGAAGCATACAGGCTGATTACCAAACACCTGTCTTCCAATAACTGTTTGTGGCATTCTTATGAGAATAAGCAGGATCGGCCCATTAGAGTAGTTGCTAAAAAACTACATTTCACATGCAAGCCTGAAAGGATTATTGAGGATCTACAGAAAAAAGGCTATGAAATAGAATCCGCAGTTAATAAACTTAAGTGGAAAAATAAAGAGCCTCTGAATTTATTCATACTTACATTCAAAAATAACCAGGATATAAATAAAATCTATAGTATTCAAAATATTTTAGGATGTAAAGTTGAAATCCAGCCCCTAAAAACCCCAAAATTAATTCCCCAATGTAAACGATGCCAGGCGTACGGGCATACGCAGAAATATTGCTCGAAAGAGCCGAGGTGTGTTAAGTGTGTCGGCAAGCACCTTACAAAAGACTGCCAAAAACCGGCAACAGACAAACCTAAGTGTATACATTGTGGTGAACAACATCCCGCAAATTACAGAGGCTGTGTAGTAGCCAAAGAGCTGCAAAGTTTTAAAAATAAAAACTTAAAGAAAAAAATCATACAGCATAATAGTAATAATAAGAATGCTGACACAAGCACTACGCAACCAAGGAAGGTCACGGTCGCACTGCAACCATGCCAGTCTAGCAAAACGAGGTCCGATAAAACATATGCACAAACAGTGTCTAAATCCACGAACAGTGTAAACAATGACTCAGACTTGCAACAAAACATAAACAAAATACTTAAGTTTATGTCATTATTTGATGAACGCCTTAAGAAAATAGAACATAGCGCTACAGATGCTATGCCTAAACAGCGGTCATGAATATCTTTCTAAAAATTATGAACTGGAATTCAAATGGACTACTTCAACATCAGCATGAGTTGCAAGTTGTCTTAGATAGAGAAAACATCGACGTGTGTCTGATTTCTGAATCTCACTTCACAAAACAATCTTTTATCAGGCTAAAAGGCTACAAGATATATCACGCTATTCACCCTAACAACTGTGCAAGGGGAGGCAGCTCCGTGATCATAAAAGAAAATATTTCACATTATCAAAGCATGATATGGGAAGAACATGAAATACAAGCTGTTTCAATACAAATCGAAACCAAACGCTATGCAACCATCACTGTTTCAGCAATATATTGTCCACCAAGGTATTCTATAAAAAAAGAACAATACATTAATTTTCTACAAAAACTGGGAAATCGGTTTATTCTTGGAGGCGACTTCAATGCCAAAAACACGCATTGGGGCTCTAGATTAAACAATCCAAAGGGTCGAGCACTACTAAGTGCTATGACAGAAACTAAATGTGACGTACTATCTACAGGAAAACCAACATATTGGCCGACGGACCCAAAGAAAATACCAGATCTAGTAGATTTTTTTATTTTCAAAAATATCTCACGCAACCATGTGAGTATCAAAGAAGGTTTTGATATGAGTTCCGATCACTCACCTATAATTCTGACACTCAGTGAAAATATATTGCTAAAAGAAAACAACCCTAGCCTTGTAAATATCAAAACAGATTGGGAAAGCTTTCGAATAGATTTAGAATCAAAAATAAATCTTAAAGTACCCATTCGAAATGCTGAACAACTTGATTTTGAAACAGAGAAATTTACTTCAGATATTCAACAGTCAGCATGGCAAAACACACCCGAAATCGCTAAGAAATTACAAGAAAATCAATATCCCCGATATATTGTAACCCTATTGAGGGATAAAAGAAAACAGCGAAAAAAATGGCAACAGACAAGATCACCGAACGATAAAAAGACTCTAAACTATCTCACGAAACTACTGACACGAAAAATTCAAGAGTTCAAAAATGACTCGACAAAAAAATATTTGGATGCTCTGGCCAATGACCGTAATACCAATTACTCACTCTGGAAAGCAACCAAGAAATTGAAACGCCCAATTCCTTCACTCCCTCCAATAAGGGAAGAAAATGGGAAGTGGGCCACCAACAATGAGCAAAAAGCTAAAAGATTTGCGCAACATTTACAATCGATATTTCAACCCAATGAAGGACTCACTGAAGATATAACCCATCATAATCTTCAGCACAACCAACTAGAAATTAAATTTGTAACACCGAAGGAAGTTGAAAATGAAATAAGGTTAAATATTAATACTAGAAAAGCTCCAGGTTATGACCTTATCACAGGAATAATCCTTCAAAACCTGCCCCGGAAAGCTCTAGTTAAACTAACAAATATCATCAATGCAACTTTCAGGCTAAAGCATGTACCTTCAATCTGGAAAGTAGCAGAAGTAATTATGATCGTAAAACCTGGGAAACCCCCTGAGGAAACGACATCCTACAGGCCTATTTCCTTATTGCCTGTTATGTCAAAATTATTTGAAAAGCTCTTGCTGAAAAGACTTAAGCCATTAATTGAGGAACGGAACCTAATACCTGACCATCAATTCGGCTTCAGGGCGAAACATTCGACAATAGACCAGATACACCGAATCGTAAACGTTATAGAAAAAAGTTTAGAAGAGAAAAAGGTTTGCTCTGCTGTCTTCTTAGATGTTGCGCAAGCTTTTGATAAAGTGTGGCACAAAGGGTTGATATATAAACTAAACGTCATGCTGCCCAAACAGTTTGCCGATATATTAGAGTCTTATATATCAAACAGAATGTTCAGGATCAGACAGGAAAATGCCTACTCCGAACTTAAGGAAATAAAAGCTGGGGTACCGCAGGGAAGTGTGCTAGGGCCGGTCCTGTACCTATTATACACCTCTGATATCCCAGAATTAGAAAACAACACTATTGCAACCTTCGCTGACGACACGGCCATAATGTCTGTAGGTAATTCTCATAAGGAAGCTGTAGAAAATGTCCAAACAGCTGTTAGAAAAGTGTATAACTGGACCCAAAAGTGGCACATTAAACTAAATGAATCAAAATCGATTCATATCGATTTTACCAACAGGAAACCGCAATACCATCCAATATATATTAATAACCAGACTATCCCATATGCTAATACGGCTAAGTATCTCGGTATGACTCTTGACGTGAAACTACGTTGGAAAGCTCACGTCAAAAAGAAACGAGAACAACTAGATATTCTCTACAAACAGATGTATTGGCTAATCGGAAGGACTTCCAATTTGTCAATCCCTAACAAACTTTTAATATATAAACAAGTCCTTATGCCCATATGGACTTATGGAGTACAGCTTTGGGGCTGTACCAAACAGAGTAACAGAAATATAATCCAACGCTTTCAAAACAAAGTGCTAAGAGACATTGTAAGTGCACCTTGGTATATCCGCAATAACGATCTTCACCGGGACCTACAAGTGGAATTCGTAGATCAAATGATTCGAAAATTCGCAGAAGCTCATGACAAAAGACTTCATAGCCATGTCAATCTTGAGGCTATCCAACTCCTCGATTGTACGGACTTAAAACGAAGACTCAAAAGAACTAAGCCATTTGAGTTAGTGTAGTGTTAAGTGAGAAAAATAGTGACAGTGACAGTGCTTCACATTTAAAACACAAGAACAAAGTGTTATCAATTTATCAGACACTAAGAAAAATCAATGGATAAATTCTTAGATTAAGTATTTTAGCAGTTTAAGTTAACATAAAATTACTTATTAGCTCCAATGTTAGATTGTAATATTTTAAAGAGTAAAACTTTTACTCTTTACAGAGAAAAAAAAAAAAAAAAAAAAAAAAAAAAAAAAAAAATAAGATTAAAGTCTATGACGGCGATCTCTTTGTCTCGTTGTAACAGTTTGAAACTCCGAATATAACCTTAAAATGTATTAATAAACTAAGAATATAAAGTAGTAAAATCGTAATTATACATATATTACTTACAACCGAAATCAAAATTGGGGCAAACAAAAAAATTGCCAAAACCGTAAACAATCTAAATAACCATAGCTAGACTCACTTAAATAAAATTAATCATCCAAAAATTAATTTTCAGGGAAGCAATTGAACCTTTTTCGCGTATTTCCCACGTGGTATATTCTAAGCTGGCAACATTCGGGGGTCGATCAACCTAGGAGCCTTATTACAGTGTAATTTAATGTTTTGTTTTTTTTCGTCGGTGTTTTTTTACACGGGCAATGTTTTACTGCCGCCAGTCACGGCAGTATCGACCGAGGTGTGTTCCTATTTTTGATTAATGCCCACATGTTTTGCTGTTGAAAAATATTAAATTTTGGCCGCACAGGAATTTTCGGGAAACAATTATGGTAGGACGTGCTTTAATTTTGTTTGGCTTTGAATTAATTATCGATACCTGTTTAAAATGCGATGCCAGTTTCGATATTTGAATTGTGATTTTTTAGATAGTACAGTGTTGGTTCACAGATCATTCGATAAATAGTATTTTTATGTGTGAATGCGAATTATGGAATTGCAGTCTTTAAAGTTTTAGTGATAATATTTTCAGTTTTATAATTGAAAATACTTAGTATGATTTTCTTGTTAATTGATTTATGAAGTAGCTTAAAGCTTTGTAAAGGACTTAAAGGATATTTTTTCGGAATAAAAAATAACCACGAGAGCGAATCTGCGAAGAACAGATACCTATTATTTGCTACGTTGTTGCCACATAAACTCAGACGCATAACTCCAAAAAAAGTTCCTAGTTCACTTTCACCAGACACATCAAATCCACATTAAACAATTACGACTTTTTGTCCAAAAACACAAAAAATATGGCGTCCAGTCTCGCCAGGGTGTCCGTTCCCTGGTTCATGCTGCTCGTCCCCTGGCCGGCTGGCTCCCCCATCGCGACAAATTGCGTCGCGTTCAACCCTTGACCAGATGAGTGGTCGTAAATCTTATCTATTAAAACCTGTGGTCCGCTGGTACGTAGGTACGGATTTTATGTGCGGTGTAAGTTATCAGATACTTTGGATTGTTGGTTTTAAACTTTCTAATATTATGAAAGAAGGTTTAAACTAAAGCTAACTATAGCTATTTGTTTGACGTTTCAAAAAACGCTATAACTAACTATTTATAACGAAGATAGACTGCGTGTTATTAAAGTTCTTGGTGATTTCCTTTTGCTCGTTCGGTTAAACAGTGACTATCCTGTGGCGCGGTGGTAGTGTGTCCGACTGCTACGCAAGGGGTTCGATTCTTATACGGGACACCATTTTGTGTGATCTACAAATTTTTGCTCCGGGTTAGAGTGTCATTTGTGTCCGTGACTTGTGTGTTTGTAAAGTCCTCCGCGATACAGGGCTTGTACCCTACTGCGAGAGTCAACTTAAAAAAAAAAAAACTTACAGAGACACAGAGATTTTAGAATATAGGTTATATAGTTTATAGAATATATCATACGCTCATTTGGAACTATAGAGACACAAGTGCAAATTTGTAAATTTACACTTCGCCAGTTGTAAGATTTTTTTATAATACTTATTTACTAATGCTAATGACTATTTCTATATCTTCTAATGTAGTTTGAACAATTGTAATCAGGTCAGTTCAGCATTTTTTTGCAGTTATATCACTGTCACTCCAAATGAACGAATGTGCTCCATGATAAAAGTGTAGAGTGCAATGTATAATATTTATTATCAAAACATCTTCCCGTCAATTCCCAAGTTCGGATAGGTACGTAAAAATCCATACGTTAACATTAATCACGCTCTCTGTACACAACTTGCACCAACCCCCAATATCAATGTGTTTACCTAAGCACATAGGATTACATAATCCACAAGGCTCACATTGTCACTGCTCACCACGGGTAGCTAATGTCCAAATGATAACTCATTGGATATCAGTTAATGCCAGTACCTACTGTTGACAGTATTCAAATGATGCTGGCTGGAGAGAAAAACGGAATTTCAAATTAGGAATTCAGTTTTGTTTTTAAAAATAATTCTGCTATTAAAAAGTGATTTGTAAAAATGGCGGTAAATAGAGCTTGAATGTATAAAAAAAGGTTGATTAAAATGTTTAAAAAATCTGTAAAAAGGTCTTTGTGTAATTAATGTGTACAACAATTACGTAACTGACAGAAATATCGTTTAAGACGCTATTTCATTAGGGAAGTTACTTGTATACAAGTTGCAAATTGCATACGACTTATATACCTGTTTGAGGTATTCGAACTTCGAAATCAATAGTGTTTTATTGTTGACATCAAACTTATATGCAAGTCTTTCCTAATGGAATAGCGCCTTTAGACTACTAGCACCATAAACTTAAAAAATAAGAAGTAATTTTGACATAGATTATAATTCAAATTTAGAATTGTGAAATTAGCGGCAAACTGAGCTTCATCATTCTAACCGTAAAACCGAGTCTCACTGCCGTACTCACAGTCGTTTAATGCTTACTTATAAGATTCCTTTTTCAAATGTTGTCACATAAAATCTTTACTAATTAATGATTAAATAATGTTGATACTAATCAATTTATGCAGTTAAAGTGTATGATAAACACAAGACAGTGGTAGAAATTTACTGGATTATCAGTTAGATTGCCACCAAGAAGTAACTGTGGCAGGGATTATAGGTAACTGCAGTAAAAGCGGCGGCATACTAACTGGTCATAATTTTTTCAGCTCCGCGTCTAATTATGTGAAATGTCCTGTACTTGTTTTCATAGGTGTCTAGGTGGTTAATGATGTAGGAAATCTTATTGCAGTTAAAATAAGCAATAAACAAAAATAAACCTGAAATTATTACAAGGTGTTATTTTTAAAATGTTTGATTATCAGCTTGTTTACCTCAAGTAATACTTTGAATACAACGTTCTTAGTTTATTATGAAGTTCGTAGAACTTTTAACACGTACTGCAAACATCAGCTTAACCAGCTAAATTATTAAACGGAACACCACTTAATAACCCACAGCGTTTTACGTAACGATGCATTTTCTGCGTACAAAATATAAGCAACGAAGAACATCAAACAATATTTTCAGAAACGCCATTTTTTACCAAAATTCACTTTGATAAACATCCATCTCTCGCATTATTTACACACCAGTTGGTTGGCAGTAAGTAGCGGTAAGGACGAGTAAGGATGGGTAAAAGATGAGTAAAGGACGAGTAAAGGGCGGTAATGCCAAGAATGTTCACAAGTTTGCGAAAATGATGGGTGTAAATTTTTAATAAGAATGAGTGGATCCGACGCACCTGTGTGCCTACGTGCTGTTGTTTGACGTCTATTGCAATATCTAACACAGGTAGAAGACATTCTGCTGACTAATATTAAACGAGAAAGTATCTTTGTTGGTTATTCCATCTTCATGCAGCGACGCCGAAAAATGGACGTGATTTTTGAATAAATACGGTTAGACGTCTTTATATATATGTACATATACGGTTGTAGTTTACAAGCCAGAGAATACAGAAAGTATTTTTAAAATTAGTTTTAAAAGTATAGCGATCGTCAATATTAAGCTTTGATTTGATTACTATAGTCCATAAATTGAAAAAAAAAAATGAGTAAGACCATTAGGACCTGAGTGTTGATATAAATATCTATGAAATACGACAGCAATTACAAACAGCTGATTGACGTGACGAGTTCAATAACCACAAAATAACTTTGCACTATGTTGTGACTAGGCAGCTGTTTTTACATTATGTTTTTTATCAATGGCTTTTTTGTTACCAAAAGTGGTGGTATGAAAATAAAGCAATTATATAAAAAACAAAGCATGTCGCGTGCTACACAGCTATAATGGGAGAATCATCAGGCTCATGTCTCTAGTTTAGCGGTAGTCCAATTATCTTGGTCAAATATTATGTTAGAGTTAAGTATTGTTCATATAAAGTGCTGTCTAATCGTACCTTTGAGAAAGTTTGAGTGGTAAACGGATTAAATTCAAAACACTGAAAACCCTCAAAAGAATGGTAAAGTTTATATAAAAGCTTTTAATCAAACTGACACTGTAGCAATTCATATATTTCGAACTCCTAAATCGAACTACTTATTTTGATTTTTATGGTTCCGTAGGCAAAATGGCAAAAAAGTTTCTGTCCGGCCTTATTTTATTATTTTCATTTTACTTAAAGACTATACGAGTACAATGAATATTGATGAAATTTGGTGCATAGGTTAAAGACGCTACTTGGTTTGACAGTTTAATAATAATAATAAATATTTTGGCACTCCATACAAGTAACAGAAACTGAAAACATTTTTTTTAGTGAAGATTAATGTGTGGCGCTTCGTTCCACTTTTACTTTTAAAAACATTTTAAGGTTTCTAATATTCTTTTTTGATTAGGTACGTGAATATTTTTAGAAATAATCGTTCTGAAAGATGCATAAATTGTGTCCCTTATCTTTTGAACGGTGTGACCAAAAAAAATGAATGAAATCATTAGGTAACTAGGTACCGCTTAATAAATACTTATACGCTAAATAAATTGCTTATTTTCACACGATCGAATATACCGTCTTTGAGTTATGGCCGAAAAACCGCGTTTCTCAACAAAAGACCGTAAGTGCCATGAACATACGCTCTTCTGATATTGCAATTATTAAAATCGAATTCTTTTCTAAATAATGGCAATAAAAAAAAAGATTTTGAAGCTGAGCAAGTGATCATCATTACAAGTAGTCATTGTATTAATTTACCCATTTGAATTTACGAGAATAATAATATAACATATACAAAGTGCAGCAATGAAAATAAATTAAAGGTGATTCTGGAGAGTTCAAAGCTATATATAACTACTTGTACGACTTTTCTAATTGTACCTATAAACACGTTATTCTTGGTATAGTGCAAACCTGAAAGTAGTTTGCTCAGAATCAGTAACGCAATCCAATGGAGTAGTTTTTGGACCATGTTATATTTTTCAATTAATTAATTAATCAATCATTAATTAATTCAGTAATCATTCTAACAGCCCAAATTCTATTCACAATGTGATGTGAAATGTAATCATCATTTATTTTTCAATAATAACCAAAGATTACGTACTACGGTACACAAATGAGCACGATAGTGCGAAGAACACAAGACAACTTGAATGGCTTATAACTCTGCAAGTTTTCAATATTATTATTTTCTTTTTTTATATGATTTCTTGAAGTAAAATAACCTTGTATATTACAGGTTCTCTCCTCTCACTTCCTTTTATATGAAATTGATGGTGTACAAATCCAATACCCCATCATTGTAATTTTCTGATTTGTCTCGGTGACGTGTGCGATATTACATGTAGCAATACCAAACCAAATCTTAGCAATATTTCTCTGCCCTGTGTGGTCAGCGTTTCACCCAATAGGTAATGGTTGGAGGCAATATTTCTTTTTGCGACACCCAATTAGGACCGGGTAGCGATAACGAGAGCCGGAGGTCGTGCTGAAGGATTATGAAGACCTTTGTTACACACGAAATGTTGGGTTCGTGTTTAAAGAGTTTTATTATTTTTTGACGTTTTTGGGGTTCAGTAAAATGGTGAATTCCATCTTGTGATATTAATCTTGGATTAGAAATTATGGTAGGTATGTTATCATATAATATCTTCATGTTTGGTTTGACAGGGAACGGATAATTGGTTGGTTATGAGATAACGTCCCATGTAATTTATAGCAAGGCGCTTGACATCGACGTCAATTTAGGTTTTTCTGACAATAAATTTATCTCATTATTATCTTTTGTCTCATCTACAACAAATAAAATACTTAACGATCATTGTAGGTACTAATTTAGGTAAAATAATGTAACTAAACTTTTTAAAGTAAAGAAACAAAGAATGGAAGACAAGTCTGTTCTGGATTGTTTTTCAATCTTAAGGTCTTATCTACGAGTATTAGGACAATTTTTAGGTATAATAGTTGTTTCATTTCTAACAAGGCTGCTACATAACCCACAACCCTTACCCTCACCCCTGAATAAATGAAGGCAGGAGTTGATGAACGGCCATTTTTCAACCGAAACACTTGCCTACGTAATAAACTATGTAGGTTAGACGGCCAACAGGTAAATACCAGTAGGTCAAGGCATTTAGCTGTTAGGCTGCAGTGCTATAATATAATAATGCTTTTGGAATGGGCTGTAGCCAGTTCCACGTTGGCCATTAGTTTGACTGCTGTAACGCCAACTGTGGCGGTCGTAATCCGGTCCAAGATCGTTGTTATTAGTGATTGAGATTACAATCTAGCTTTACGAGAAGTGCCTGTATAACCTGACTTATAGCTGGAGCTGGAGATCGACTTAGTGGCACTTTTAATTTGGGCGCTTTGGATGGGAAGTTTGAAATGGAAGTAGAAATTCCTGCCAAAATCTCACAATAAAATTGATGGATTAAGTTTTTGGATACTAAATTTGGACCTGCTATTTCACCACTTATCATAAGTATGCTATACACTGGCACCAGTGTAATAAAATTGTGTGTTTGGGGTAACAGGGCCTAACGGGCATCAAATAACTTTTTAAGTGGTAAATCTTTAGATCTGTCTTGAAGTCTTATTTTTTTCTGCCTCTGTGGCACGGTGGGAGTGTGTCGACTGCTACGCAAGAGGTCGTGGGTTCGATTCTCACACGGAACACCACTTTGTGTGATTCACAAATTGTTGTTCCTAGTCTGGGGGTATTTTGTGTCCGTGACTTGTATGTTTATAAAGTCCCCCGCGACACAGGGCTTGTATCCTACCGCGAGAGTAGTCTTTTGTAAAAAATAAAATAGTACGGACATCATCATTGTACAAGATTTTTTATTAACCAACAGTTTCTCGTCAGTAGCATTTTAGAATGCATTTGAATATCACAGGAGTACTCAGCGAATGCTTAAATACTAGGCCGCTTCAGACTTGAAACTCCCTGGCATTATATAGTTTCCTATTAAAGTTTAAAACAGTATAACACATTAACAACACTTGCTAACAAAGCGCAACTGTTGGAAACGTTAAAAAGTGCGTGAAAGGTGCTATTACCGGGTGTAGAACAATGTGGATACAATGGAGTGAACGGTGTAAGGGCTGTGCGATAGAGGTTTTAGTTGCTCGCTGTGAGCTCTCGAGGTCAGGTGGGGTTGCAATGAGCGCGAGTTTACTGAGTTTGTTAAAATAATACCAAATACATTCTTCTACCGCTGAAGCATTCGAGACTATATTCATATAGAAAACTGCGTATTGATTTGCAAATTCTTTTTTAACATTGTTATCTCTATCTTAATTACTTTCTTTTTTGGAATTTATTGAAAAGCTATCATTTTCGTCTCAAGTTCATAAATGTAGATCTTCAGCGTTTTATACCATATTGAAATGCCTATAATGTTTAGTCCTGATTGTAGTCGGTGTTTTAAAATAATTTCGTTTATTCATTAAAGTATTGCCACTGTTATAGCTTGAATAACGAATACCCAAACATTAGAAATCCATAAATCTACAGTCTAAATCGCTGTAACTTTTAGCTTGTACCGCTTTTTCACAGTATTTGCAGCGCTAGCCTTCAAGCCCGCTGACTCCAGGGATATTGATGTAAGCGATAAGCGTTTTATGAGCCACATGTGCCACTTTTAACAGCTCCTACAAATGAGCTTGTGTACGCATGTTTATATTTTTTTGCCTGTACATTTTGGCACGGGTGGATAAATTTGTGTTGTTTGAGGTGTACCGCAAGGTCCTATTTTTTCGATCAATACATGGCCTTTGAGTGTTTCGTCTATGGTTTAGGAAATAAAAACTTTGTTAAATTACAGGTAGGTAGGTAGTGAACCAACAGATTTAAATAGACTTAAAATAAACATTAAGTGTAATGTAACTTAAATATTAATTTTAAAGCGCGAATTTACTTTTATAACGATATATTTAATTTTTTAATTGAAATGTTGACTTCTAAGGGTGATAGATTTGCGGTTTTGATTTTAATAAGAACCAATTTGTATATCGCTTTTTATTTCAATATTAACGCTTTAAAACGTATAACGTACGTTTTCGAACAAATGTAAACCCTTTTTGTTCGCCTTCTAACCGTTATCGACAGCTGCGAACATCGACTGCTAAGAAAACCGATCAACCGTATCATCTAGTTTCAGTAGAGCCACGGGAGCTCATTCATCTTTGTCAAACACAATGACTTTTCTTAAGCCTTAGGGGTCTATCAAAACTGGGCGTCTTCATTGGTATCAATTAAATTTCTACAAAAGCTTTAATTTGGCTAGATTTTTTATATGAAAATGCTACTTCCATTAAAAATAATTCATATGACATTCATTTCTTGATGCTTTGTCCACGTCGCACAAGTTTTAAAGCCTAATTATTTTTATTTAAAAATCTTAAGATATTTAAAAGTGCGATTCTAAAGTGTATTTAAAAAAAAACTATGCTTCATGGTAAATGAGTGTGGCGGATAAATAAAATTAAGTGTAGTATTTTATATATACAGGCACTAAAGTAACTATTATGTGCATATCTAAGCCAGTCCGACTAACCCTTGTCAGACCTATTATTCACGTGTATTTTCTTAAATCCTAACTAATATCTAACAAGTACATAGGTATTCATATCTATAAGTGCACTATTACCATCAGCAAATCATTTAAGATCCAATACCCATAAATGATATCCCATAAGTACTTTACCTGCACTTGGCACCATCTGCCGACATAATCTATGGTGGCTACTTCGGATCACCGAAATCACCCCCGATTAAGTGCCCTAATAGCCCATCTAATAACCAATGGACATAAATAGCTGGGCTATGAATTTGTGGGTTATTTATTGTTTATGGTATGTTCTTTGTGGATAAATTCTGGTTCAGTATACGCTATGATGACTACTTTGTTCAATAAATTAGCTACGGCAAGGGGAAATTCTTCGTTCAAATTAGTCAAATCGTCTGAGGAAGTACCTGAGTTGAAGAGTTGTGCTTCTGTACCAGCATTTTTAGGAGTTACTTTGTGCTGTGTATGTGAGTGACCATCATTTTAATTATATATTTTAAGACGTGTATGAAAAAACCAGCGCTGACTCCAGAAGCAATGCTGGAGAGGCAGCACAATGCTGAGTGAGATCCAATTTTTTACACACATGTCAATTTTTTTTAAGTATTGTAATTAAGATTTCCCTAAATGTACTGTGTAAATAATAAACGCTTTTTCTTTCTTTCTTTCTATATAGTTTAGTCGTTGGTGTTGTTTTAATTATATTTATTGTAATAATATCAGTTGCTAAAAATGTCTCCTGGGTGATTAACTTGCAACGCACTACTTAGGTACTTCAAACTTCAAATCCCATCTCATTACCTCATTCATCGTTGAGCTTTTCATAATCTATTTCTGAAACTAACCTACCATAACCTATTGGCTGAAACACCTACATGATCTTCCACTCAGAGCTCAGCGTTTCCATTTCCATAGGTGGCTGACTTATGTGCTGAGTCGAGAGGTCAGTGTGATTTATCGATGGCTATTCTGTCAGCGTATTGGCGAAAATGTAACTATTCAATAGTCGCTAACATTAGTTATAAAGCTGAATAAGTAGAGATATTATTATTACTACAGGTAAATGCAGGTAGGAGCTGCCTAAATCTGTAATTAGTTGTTCTTCTCATGTATTTTTAGTATTTCGAATACGGATGCGTTGTAAAATGTTTATCTGCTGTGTTTAATATGTTGAAATTCATTTTAAGTTTTTAAACTGCGTGTGTAAGTAACGAATCTTTAAGTTAAAAGTTTAAATTAAATTAGGGGAAACCCTACACGTTTGGGAATAATAAGGCTATAGACAATTCAATTAAAGACTTTATTGTAACCTTTCGAGGGATATATTCCTTTTAATAGCTGTTCCAATAACAGTTACTGCATACTCGTTACTTGTATTTATTCCAAAAGTAAAAGTAATGACATTAATCTTTAACTCGCGGAACTTATTACATTTGGAACTCGTATTTGCGCTTAATAATGTTTTATTGTTGCTGCAATTTTAGTGAGGGGACGTAGAATTTTCTAACATCCTACTTCATATTAATACAATCATGGAAATTTGTCAATTACTACCTAAAGAATCTAGATAAAAAAATCTAGGTAATAAGATTAATAATATTGCAGTTATTATGCGGTGATACCTATAATTTTTACATTTTTAAACTTAATTTAGTAATGTAATTCCATCTAAAGTAAACTTTTTCGAATCTCTAAACTAAATAAGCCCAAATGAATTACACACTTTTAAAATATACACATACTCATATTAAGTATTTATCATACTGGACTTGAGTAATAATATCGTAAATATATCCATCTCAATTCACTTCCAAATATTTACCCTTCTTCGAGTACATCTAGAAAGCAGTTTACTTTTTCGTGCCTCGTGCCTCGTGCATCACTAAACGCTACACCGTATGTCAGTACTCAAGTTAAAACGCTTGCCATTTTCAGAAAGTTCTCGAAGGCTCTCACAGGTAATGAGAAACACGTGATGTTTAGAACAATTTCTTCACATTCGTCGACTACGATTAAAGTTAAAGCGACACGGCTTAAGGTTTAATGACAACGTTCTTGAGTTTCATACTATTGTTTTAAGAGGAGGAAGGGTAGGGAATGAGAGGCGTAATTGCGTTGAGAGATCTTGGAGATGGTACAGGTGTGTAAGGATTTTGAAGCCTTTTTGAATGAAAGTAGGATATGGTAATTAATATGTTACGTAAGGGTTAAGTATTAAATCCATGATTTGGTAAGAGCTAGCTCTCTTCGCTCAATGCTTTCGGGAAAGTACGTTAAAATTGTGAAACACTTATTAATTATATTTGTTAAAAGTATCATTTGTAGTGAAAGTAATGCTGAAGGTATTACCTAATTATTAAGAAAATTATAGGCTTTATATGTTTGTTATCTATACTTATATTATAAAGCTGAAGAGTTTGTTTGTTGTTAGAAAAATGGTTTATTCAGATCAGTAGTTCCTGAGATTATCGTACCTCAGGAACCACTGATCCGAATAAAAAAAAACTTTTACTGTTGGATAGCATTGTATCTCGATACAAGGGCTATCCAACCAACCACCAAGATTTTGAGTGTTAAGTTATACAGCTATATGAAAAATGTTGCAAAAACCGGGAATATTTACGCAGACGAGGTTACACGCCTGACCAAGCAGATCAAGATATCTGCAAAGTTAAATAACGTTACCACTGTTGGTCTATAGATGGGTGACTGTTTTCGAACATTATCACACCCCTCTGTGCCTCAGAGAGCATGTTAAACCGTCGGTCCTGCGCCTAACCTCACTCCGGTCGTGTAGGACTTTCGTCCCATCGGACTATGAGAGAATAAAGAGTGCACTTGTGTCTGCGTATACACTTGTGCACTATAATATCTCCTGCCTAGTTGGGTAGTCTCTAATGAGATAATCCGCCGTAACTGACATCGTTTAGGAAACCAATATGTTGTCAGGAGTGTAGTCGTTATATATAAATGTAATTATAGATGATTATGTACAACATTGTAGAATTATATTTTTGTCAATCTTGAAAGGTACTTATTAAAGATTTCATAATGTTGTTATACTAACTTTTTCTGGGACGAATCAAGCTGCTTTTCAGAATTATAGGCCTGAAGTTTGACATATAACTTATTATTTTTTCCCTGTAAGTCTATTTATGGAGTAACTTAACTAAAAAACATCTAAATCATTTTAGTGGTTTTTATCACTTTTTCCTTACGCGGACCGGAAGTCGCGAGAGCGGAAACGAGCCATCCCGACGTCCGGAAGTGACGTCGTCTGAATGGCGCCAGAGATTAGTGTCGCCATCTTGAACCTTCCACTTTTCATATGGAAATCGGCTTCAGAAACTTTTGTTAAGTTTTTGTTATAGCAAAATGATGGAAAAACAAGATTGGTAACGAATTTATGGTAACAAGGACTGTGTCTTGTGGCATAATATTTTCCAGCGATGATTTCGCAATATGATTATTAACGTTACTTGTTTTTTATAAATAAAACTGTTTCTACAGTGCTAAGATTTTGTCCGTTTGTTTGTCCTTTTGTTTCTGCGTGTGTTTGTGTTAACCAAGGATATATTTTTCATTCCGGACCCATGGTTCCCTTGGATAATAACCCCTGGAGGTGTCACAGATACTTGGATTCAGACCCCTGGCACCCCTAGCATACAATGTTGTGTTTATTATTCAACCATCTAAACATGCTATATTTGTAGTAAAAATTAAAAAAATCATAATCATGTTGTCACCTGTTGGTAATAAATCCATTACAACCTACCTTTCAATACTGAAACGCTAAATGACCATACTATTACCTAGGAGCTCTTAGCCCTGTAATCCTCAGTATCTATGTATCTACCTAGATTGGATTAACGTCTGTCTTCGACGTCCATTCACGTCATTTATGGAGATTGCTTCTCCCCTCCCGCCCTTCATCCAACTCTCCGCTACCTCGTCTTGTCAGCTCTCATTAATCATCGAATGTCTGTCAGTTAATGTCTTAGTTGGAGATGGAACGATACTATTTAAATATCGATATTTTTACTTGATACATACTAAAATGTTGCATCCGTTGACCGAGTACCGATTGGCAGTAGCCGATTGACTGATAGCCATTTGATTGTGAAGTATTGATAAAAAATAGCCTGGTGCTAGTAGCAGATTTAATTGATATTTATTTAATTCTGAGGTACTAAAGTTATCGAGATTTTCTATATGTACTTTTATCTTAAGTTCCTATTTAACTTCTGATGTGTATTGTATCGATAAGTAAGGTGTCGTCTATTAATTACGTGGTGTATTTTTAGCCACTTTTTGACCCGTCCCCCCACTGGTGATATCTGGTGATGTTTAGACTAATCCCCTTATCCAAGACCCCGTGTGTTTTTTGGTACAATTGCTTTTTTTTTCATTTTTCATCACAAATTACTAGTCATTTCTAGGTTAAAAACTTGAAATTTTGCACAGGGGTCCCTTTTATAATCTAAGAAAGGATTTTTTAAAATTCACAGGGTGCATTATATTATGAAACTTTGCCGTTAAAATATTTTGGTATCAATCTGGCATCCACACATGCGAAACCGCTGGCATGAGAAAATATAAAAACTTGATGTGGTTTCCGAACCTATTAATTTTAAGAGTTTTTACTACTCAAAATTTGAACAACATACACGAGCAAAGCCAATAGGAAAAGCTAGTAATCTATTTGCTAAAGACACCAACCACCCTTAAAACCTGGCAATATCTTTGTCCAGTAACAGAAGACATCTCACTCTAAAGCAGCACTCGAAGGTGCTTCAAACAGACGAACAATGACCCTCAATGGCACAGCCTCACAAAGGCTTCTGACCTCAATCCATTGTTGCCAATGAGCTGATAAAAACCTTTGTGCTATATCTCGAGAGCTGTTGCCTTATGTTTCTTATAGCACTAGCTGTCCCGCGCAATTTCGTCTGCGTAAATTTTCCCCCTTTTTGCAACTTTTCTCATTGCTGCTCCGCCCCTATTGGTAGTAGCGTGATGTTATATAGCCTATAGTCTTCCTAGATAAATGGGCTATCAAACAGTGAAATAATTTTCCAATTCGGATCAGTAGTTCCTAAGATTACCGCGTTCAAACAAACTCTTTAGCTTTATAATATTAGTATAGATTTGGTAGATAAAGAAATGTTCGAGTTAAAAGATGGGTTATGATATATTTTATAGAGGTTTGTTTTCAGTTTCTGTTTCATCTGTAAAAATATTAGAAGGGTTTTAGAGGGGGGAGGGTTGGGGAACAAAAATGTTCAGAATGTAGTCAGTAGTTTCAACTGTACTTTGTCTAGTGATTATTTAGTGAGCTTCTCCGTGTAAATGTAGATTATTTAATGTTGACCGCGGCTCTGTCTACATATATGTTGGTTGTAGTGATAAAATATAGCACATGTTTCTTCCGGACCTATCGATTTTAATGTGGTGTAAATACACATAGTCAGTAAATACATTATAGTCTTTGTTTATATAATAATTTCTCCTCATATATAGCTGTATGGGCGAATCAAATTATTGTTGCTAGTTGCTAGCATTTGTAGTAACTGTTATACTTCAAAGTAAATGTACAATGAAATACTTAACATATAGACCTACGCCTGTTGCCTACGGCGTAGATAATTCGTAGATGTCTACGACATTCGTAGATGTACTACGTCGTAGACAGCATTTACGGTTGACTTAATCTGTTGCGTAGAAGCCAGTGAGCTGGCATGACGGCATGACGATGTCACCGGAGACATGATTGATTTTGCTTGCTTAGTAATATCAGAAATGGAAGATATCTTGCTTACGAGAGCATATTGATGTTGTTGGTCCTTCGAGCCGAGTTTTGGGACATTATTTTGGGAGCAATGCTGCATAATGCTGTATACAGTATGGCAAAATTTTTGTTTTATTTTTTAACTTCAATTTTTGATTGCAATCAACGTGATGTGTCGTCGATCCTCGCACTAGACATGAATCGAAATATTTTCTTTTCTGTAATTGTAAAGTTCTCCACAGCACAGGGACTATTTTATAGTGTATGAGTTGACTTTATTTAACTTATATTTTATAGTAAAAACATATTCTTTCGTTAAGCATTGTTACGACCTTAATGGCGAAGATACACAACAGGACAGTGGCAGTGCTTTTTTTGAAATAACTAGCAATGTAGGATCTTGTAGCTGTGCAAGTATTCCAGCTACAAGATTGAAGAAAAAAATTTTATACACAAAAATATTTACAGGTCATTGCTCCAACCTAACACCTGACACAGCGTACTCGCAAAAAGCCTCCCCACGTTAATCTTCTCCGACATATTGTCGATATACATATTTCCATCTTCGATTCCCTGAAGAGCTCAATTTTCCCATCATTTTTCCGAGTCGATCAACCTCTCGTCATTAAGGTGTTTTAACATCTGCGGAATGCCGACCCCTGTCGTCAACTGATAATATATCACCGCTTTCGACAATTTGGGTTAGGATACGAGAGTTGCGAAAGAATGCTTGCATTGGAGAAGGTATTGTTGTTAGGATGTAGTAATTAAAAATTGTCAATGTCTAAGTCATATCTTGCCAATTACTTTATGCAATTATTGTATTATATTTTTGTGTTTTACCCGAATGTATGTATACTAAATTTAGTTTAAACTGGTTTCAGTAGATAAGTATAATAGTTATAATAGTTAATTCATGTTATTATTATATAGCCTGTCGCGGTTTGCGGTAGCTGATTTTCCATAGTTTGAAATTGGGTGATTAAATTATTCATGTTGATCTCATGATTGTTATCTATTATATCACGCATTTAGGCAATATTTGCACTTGCTGATTTGTAAGAAAAACCAAAACAAAGTATTTATTTGACATACCATCTCCATTTCTACAAACATCCAAGTTCTGTCACAAATATACACGTCTTCGACAAAGTTGTATAAAACCCTCCCCACCACTCCCCTTCTCCCTCAGGTGAGGCGTTTATTTCTGCCTCAATATATCACTTTGACGTGCAACTTGATGACACAATGCTGCGTTTAACATTTTTTGAGTTTCGCATAAGACACTGGTTCTCATAAAAAACATTATGTACTGTAATTAACCCATATGAAGCTGAGTTCAAAGCAGCTTCTTCCCATGAGCTTTATATTGGAATTTTCTGATTTATACAACAGATTGTAACAGAAAAGTGTGGTCATATTCAAGAGACGATATGTGCCCATGATACTAAGTGCACATACCTAATTTTATCAAAATCGGATTACCCTAAAAAATATTTATTATTTTTTCATCCAATTATTTATGTACTTAAAAAATATGACTTAAACAGTTCTAAGCCATAATAATCCAATCGAATTTTGTACCAGGGGAGGTTGAGGAGGTTGTGTATGGAGACAATTAAACTGTACCTAAATCATTTTACAGACATTAAGTCGCCAACTAAATAAAGTCCGCTAATAAATAGTTTTTATCTAACATGGGAATGTTACAGATGCTAAAATCATCAATTTCTTCTTTACTGAGTAAAATGAAGACAAGCCCACTTTCACATTTACAACATTAAACAAAGATTAATATAACATGCGTCACTTAATATTCTAAAACCGTGACCTGACTTTAAAGGTTAAACTGAGCTTCCAAACGCATTAGTCAAAATTTAAACCATATTATCTTCGATTATAAACTCTATTCCGACTAAGTTAGGATTTAAAATCGAGCGTGTATTTTTAAGTCAGTTTATATAAGACGCGAGCCTGATAACGACAGGGTTTATGACGTCATCAAACCGCTTAAGCTTATGATGCAAACATATTTTGATTACAAGTGAAAACACTGAAAATATTCATAATAAAATGGCGAATGCACGGATGGCGCAGTGTGTAGTGGTTGAATACAAAAGCAACCTGGTTCGACTAGCCGCTGTCTAGTTAGTAGGAGTATTTTGTGCCATTGATTTGAATGTTTGTAATGTACTCTATGATATAGATATTACTGCCTATTCTTTTCTAATTATAATCCAATATGAAATAAATCATATTGTAAGTTTAGGATTATTTATTTATATATAGCGTCTTAATCCTTATGCAAATGCATTTTTGCTGTAAACATCTAGCACTGCTCAAGTCATATCGTGTTATCGGGCTGTCACCTGTAATCGTTAAGTTGATCACTCATCGTATTTTCTTTTACGATTTATGTGCGCATAAATAGCTGACGTTTCATGTGCTATATGGTGGGGTCACAGTTAAATAAAGTTCTTTAAGTAAGGTACAAAAAGAAATTGTAGTCAATAAAGTCTCTATCTCATTTTCCAAGTATATAAAGAAACCTCAGTAAAAAACTGTAGTGAAAAATGCTGTATTGTTTCATCAAGACGATTTCATAATTAGTTTTTAAGTAATTAAGGTTTTTAGCAATATGATTTTACGTTCATTTAAGAATTACTTGAACAAATATAATTCCTATTCAATTTGCATAGAGTTGTAATTTGTATGCGGGTGACAAAAGATAAATGAGTATGTTCCTGCATACTAATGCTACTAATAGTTTTGTTACACACAAATTTTTGAGCCAGACAGACTTAACCCTTTACTGTAACATAGCTGTGAGTCTTGTGTCCCGGTGGTAGTGATATTGATGTTAGTGTGAGTCCACGAGACCTACAACCTACTTATTAACACATAACTTCACTTTACAACTATAATTAAAGGTTAACGTGATGTTTTATCTCCTCACAATGCCTAAACGATACATGGAAACGTCTTCCGCCGTTGCCTTTTCGCACATAAACAGATCACGTCAGAACGAACATATCTTTAACCCTGTTTATCATACAAATACCAACATAAAATCGCTTCCACTACAACCCCACCCAGATATTTATGTAAAAGCTTTATGAGTCAATCCACTGAGTTACGTTTGCTGTTATTATGCGTTCCATTTTTATGTCACTTTCATTTGGCAACTGGCAAGGAATCAACTATTTTTGGTTGATCGTAAAAAGGAACGCAACTGTCGGTGTCACATTGAATTTTATGTGAATTAAGGCATCTATTTAGAATATTGTATGGTCTCTGATCTTTTTAGGGATATGTTATGCGACCTTTTAGATTTATTGAGGAATAAACAAGAGGGATTTTGTTTGTAGTTTGTTGATAAGCTTTTGATGTGGAATAACATTAATTTTAAGACTCAGCTGTAGGTCTGGTAGACCTACCTGATATTGCTATATTGTTGGCAGAGTCGAACATGGCGGGTAGGCTTGGACAAAAGATTTACCGGTAATAACAAAAATTGGCAAAGTGCGAGTGTTACTCGCGCACAGAGGGTTCCGTACATATGCAACTATCCCTATTGCACAAGTACGGAACAATCAGTGCGCGAGTACTGATCGCATTTTTTTTATTTTTGTTATCATCGGTGATTTTTTTGTCCGGGTTTGCCTCTGAGTGTTGGGTCCAGGAGACTCACGAATATGCCAATACTTTAATAATTAAGGGTTGGCCCTATTTTGCTAAAGATTTTTTCGTAAACAAGCTTTTAGCGAGTCTGCGAAAAAGTGTAGCGCATAAAATGTAGTCGTAAGTTTTGTTGTTATAAGAAAGTCAAACACAGTTCGTTGAGTATTTACTGTCACCCAGCATATAATACACAGTCGCTTTGTTAGTATTTTCGCTACCCGCATAAAGCATTAGGTAATAAATTGATTGAATAAATAAATTACTTTTTGTTATTTTTAAAGCATTTTTATGTTATTTTTTTAAGCCATTATCAACTCTTGCACCGTATAATTCCTCGAGAACACGGTTGGTGACGCGACGATCGTCGTAAATCGTACCTTAAGAAGGTAAAATTTGACTCAGATGGATTTTTTGGGATGGGTAAAGGAATAATAAGAATATAGTCAATTATTACAAGACTTTTTTTGATGCTTATTGATTTCCTTTCATGTACTTAACAATAACCAAATACTATTTGGCTGGCCTGTTGGTCTAGTGGTTAGTGACACTGTCTACTTACGACTAATACTGACAAGTTAGAGGTCGTCGGTTTGATCCCTACCCAGAATAAAACTTTGTCTGATGAACACGATGGTTTATTCTGTGTCTGGGTGTTATTTATCTATATTATGGATGTATTTAGAAATATATAAGTAAGTTTATCAGTTCTTTGGTTATCATAGTACAGGCTTTGTCTAGTTTGGGATCAGATAGCGTTGTGTGAGTTGTAAATAAAACTATAAGGGTTTGCATGACGGTTATAACCGACATGCATAACCGAGTTATAATGTACAGATAACTGCCACACATGCTAGGGTTTGCATGCAGGTAGAACTTGTAAGTTTATAACCGTCATTCAAAACCCTAGCATGTGTAACCGGCATAACTATGGTTTACATATTACAAATGCCAAAAATAACAAAAAATCACCCCAGGTATATATCAGTATATTATATTAAACCTCTCAAAATTACCATTCTATCATTCAAAGCCTGCCTATATCGTGATCAAAGCAATAAATCGCGTATTCGTCAAAGTTGGGCCCGGAGTCGGTGCGAGTCGGTGCGATTAACTCATAAACGTGGCTGGGAAGCACCTTCTACCGCCGATCGACACGCGATCCTGATATTAAATCCGTATTGTTAAGTTATTGGACGGAGAACCTGAGAATAATATTGTGCTTAAGTGTGGCCTAATTAGAGATTGTTCAGATCAATGGAACTTGGGAAAAGGCGTTTCAATACAATGCGCTTTTGAATTTCACTCATCACAGGCAAATCTTTGTTGGAGTTGATTACAATTGCAATAAAAATATAGCTATTATTTTGGACCATATACATTTTTTGTAGGATTTTAACTTGAGTTAATGTAGTGTTGAGTAAGAAAAAAAAGTGATAGTGACTGCTTTATATTAAAAACACAAGAACAAAGAGACACTAAGAAGAATCAATGGATAATTTCTTAGATTAAGTATCTTAGCAGTTTATCTCAACTTAAAATTACTTATTAGGAGCAGAAGAAGAAAAGTTTCTTTATAGCCATTAAGAAACTTTTCTTCTTTTAATTTTAAGTTGACATAACCTGCTAAAATACTTATTCTAAGAAATTATTCTTGTTTCAATGTTAGATTGTAATATTTTAAAGAGTAAATTATTTACTTTTTATAGAAAAAAAAGAAAAAAGGATTTTAACTGGCAATGAAAATGGTTTTCTGAGCAAAAGTAGTTGTTTATCGAATACAATAGTTTGCTCACAACTGTATTATAATTATTTAATGTATAGTTTCTGCCTTTATAATGTCTTCTTTAGCGTCCATTCGAGAATTGTTATAGTATAATATATAATAACGACTATAGTTCTTTTTCAAATTTTGTTTTGTGCTTTATATAAAGAAAATAGTCGATTTTCTACTGTTGAAAGTTTAAAACTGTAACTCATATAAAGTGTGCATTTAATTAAGTACGCCATCTATTTTTGAGGTAGTACATTAAAGTCACAACAGCGCGTTTTGAATGGAAAACATGCTTTTTCCTGGTGGCAAGTGACTAATGGCAACACTATAAAAAAGCATATTATAAACAAAGTCATAGTTCCTCATTCACGCTCTCTGACTACGCATAAATTATCCAAAATAGCACTTAAAATTCACATTAATCGTCGTCGTGGAGTGTAAATTATTCGCGGTCGGGTGAATTCAAGTTTATCTGCTAAGCCCTTAAATGTAGTGGTCAAGGTGATAAACCTTTGGGACGTAAATCTTCACAAATGGTTGGAGCTATGAATTGTGGAGGAAGAGAGAGAGGGCTATGTTCGTCTAGTGTCTTCTTTGTCTCTCTTACTGGAAAATTGAAAGAGAAAAATCGTTCCAGATTCCTAAAAACATTGTTTACAGAATAAATAAGTGTATATAGATAATGCCTTCTTACGTGTTTTGAAACAGTGTGCCAATATTTTAAATACTAATTTTTTTGGGTACCCAAAAAAGCCTGTAATAATCGGGTAACAGAATTGTCACTATTTTACCTTTAAATCAACATAAAGAAGTACCTAATAGACAGTGGTTGTGAAAATAAACAAAGAAATCAAAACTCACGTCCATTTTCGATTTTTTTCTAAATAGTTGGCAGTTTAATAAGTCTTTCGCTTATTATATCAAGTCTACATTCCCTCTCATTTCTAAATCAACATGGTTACTTAGTTTTTCCTTATTAAAACTCCCGACAAGTTTAAATTTTCCATTTGAGCTTATTAAAGATAAACCGAGGAACGGGGAAAAATGTCGTCTTCTGAGAGAATTCTAATTAATGTTATACATCAAGAGACTTTCTTGTGATGTCACAAGTTGCGACGTTGAAGTACTGTGGGTATACTTCTGTGATATTATGAGACACATACCAATCATCATCAAGAGTTTGTTTGTTTGTTTGAACGCGATAATCTCAAGATTTACTAATCCGAAATGCAAAATTCTTTCACTTTTGGATAGTCCATTTATCGAGGAAGGCTATAAGCTATATAACATCACGCTACGACCAATAGGAGCGGAGCAGCAATGAGAAATGTTGCAAAAACGGGGAAAATTTACGCAGGCGAAGTTGCGCGAGACAGCTAGTAATTATATATGTAGTTAAAAAAATACGAATTCTTTAACTACACATATAAAAAACGTCCTGACTGGCTGACTGACTTATTTATCATCACAGAGCCCTAAATTAACTAAACGAGAAGTATTAAATTTGGACAATGTTTCTTTTATGGTGTGAACACCCACTAAGGTTGGATATTTTATTTAAGGAGGTTTATAGACCACTGCAAGGGAAAGCATAGAGAATAGCTGTGAGCATAGCTTAGCATAGAATATATTTTTACCTAACATCTTTGCTTTACCCTTATTCACCGGAAAAGCACGAGAACTCACATCACTCAAAGTTCTTATGGTTTGTGCTGTTTATAATCCTCTCGCCGGTAGCCGCCCATGCTTCTACATGAACTATAACTAAACATATTCACAGCTATTTACGTCAAACGTCCAAAGTTGACATCAAACCGTTAGATAAGGACGGTTCCTCTATAATCTCAGAAGCGTGGCGACCGTACCTCCATAATTCATTTATGTAGTTAAGACAGATTACTCCAGGGTGGAAGTAAAGAGAATTGTTCAAGACGAGGCTGATGTATTACGTACGATAATATAATTAACATGTCTGCTTAAGATGTAACTCTCAATTGAGCGTAATGGTATCAAAATTTATATAATTTACTTTAATATTAATGTGTGTGTCAAACGATTGAGGATTATGTACACTCTATTTGATGTTTTTTTGGGCTACGGAGAAACGAGTTTATTTAGAAACTAAACGCCTACGAATCTGACTAAAGAGGTCATACTGCTCACAATAGTGTTAGATTACTTTTTAAATTTTTGTTACTCCGAGCATGACCGATGCACAACGTTTTAAATATCGATAAATAAGACATGTACCATCCATATACCTTTTGATAGTCCCGTCCCAACCGGATTTGTTCGGCAAAAAATATTATTCTTAATAGGCATTACAAAACAATAATAAGCAAATTAGATATATTTCGGGACTTAATCGCGTGAATTATTTAAAGGAACGAGCCTTTTATTTAACCCGACCTTTCGATCGAATTGCACCGATCGGGGTCACGGGTCGACCACGATCAGTGCAATTCGCAATATGTATAAAAATCGCGAAAGTTTAAAAACAATAATAAGCAAACAAACCATCCATCAGCGATAAAATACCTATTTCCAGATAGAGAAAAGTCTTAAGTAAAACGTAAACGAATTTGACCTATATTGGATGCTAACTGTACTGTGAAAGTTCTCTTGCAACCACTGCAAGAGAACTTTCTATTGGCATAACGCCAAAACCGAATCAATATCACACATTTACTCACTAACCATTCACTTAATCACCTCACCCAGAATCAATTAATCGAATTAAAATACGAGCTAATCGGTAAACCACATCGCAATCACTCGATTATTCAAATGAGCCAACCCTCAACCGCAGGCGATTGAAACGAAATAGAACTCGAAAAATCGGGATTGTATTAAAAATGGGGCCTAATCGTCCTTCATTCTTATTCTTGAAGGAAATTAAAAATATAGGGTTAATAAAGCGGGTGGATTCGAGGATGGGTGTGCGTTGAATGAAATATTTAGTTTAGGCAGATGAGTTATTATGTGGGACGAGTTATAAGAGGCAGCGGGAGCGTTAAATGCTGGTTTGAGTACGTATATCACTATAGTATGGGATAAAAAGTTTTCACATAATATAGAGAGGTTGATCGACTTTTTTGTCTAGAATTATTATCGTTTAAATATTTACTTGTCTGACTTATTCCACCGTCTCTTTAGATATTTTAACAGATATGCATCTAACTTTGCTAAGCAATTTAGTAACAAAACTTTTTATAAGACACATCGTTTCCTACAATTATAATGATTAATCTAAAAAAATCATTCCATGTCGTAAATCCGTATAATTATGTACCTACAACAACTTTTGTTATACTTACTATATAAGTAAGTATATAGTTTATAGTATGTATCTTATGTTTTTCTTGGCTTTCCTAAGGTAACTAGTCTGATTGAGAAAGTTATAATGATTCATCTCAAAGCATTTCTAGTATTTTCATAAAATATAGCGATAGAACTTCTTGAAGTGTTTAAATCGCTATATTCATTCCCTTGCACCCTAAAAAGGGTTCTCAGCCCTGACAGCAGCAGCATCAGGAGCAAGTAATTAAATATTTCATCTGATTAACAACACAAAGGACGTTATAGGGCTTTAGAGCCCCTACGGGTATTACTTTTAATTTCTTCTTAAGGGCTCCAAGATTTGCGACTGACGGCCAAGAAAAAAAAAAGATTTAAAGCCAAGAAGGGGTGGGAATGGACAAGTTTGAGTTATTACGGTTAATATTAATCGGTTTTTGTCGTTGACAGTTCTTATTATTAGAGGAAATGTGTCGTAGAGCGGTTTTACATGACAATACGATAACGTTAGAAATAAGTGTATGGAGGCAAACTACATAATGCGCCGAACATGTTTCAACTTTTTGATAATACAATTTGCATCAGTCGTTTAACATGGTGTATAGTATATTGGTCGCAGCATCTTACCCCCATATCAAGTTTATAAACATTCAAACATTGTAAAATTGTCAATTTGAAGAGAGTGGCCGCGAGTTTTTTTTTGCCAGGTTCTTTTCTCCGGCTTTATCTATTGTTTGCGAACTTAGCATTACATGTACATGTGGAATACCGACGTATCACAAGAGTTGTTTTGCGTCCTAAGTGAATTAAGAATTTTGATTTTGATTTTGACCACAAATAATGGGGATGAAGGGCAACAAGAAATTATTACATTATCTAGTATTTTCTTAGGATCCATCTTTATAAATATTATAAATGGTACAAGACGATCTAACTTGGTGTTATCCTATGAAATCGACCAATGGTAATAGAGTATGATTGATATCGTTATAATTTCATGACCGACGCACGAATGTTATTGGACACCAAATATCCTACTTTGTAATGTTTTCAACGTATACTAAATCAAACTTTAACCTTGTTAGTTATTAGTAAGTTCGTCGTTCATCATAGTTGATATACATACTTACCTACTTAAACTTAAAATAATTTATTGATTTTTTTTTAAAGACATCTCCAGTATTACAAGCTCTGGGCTGCGGGGGACTTTGCAAACATACAAGTCACGGACACAAACTACACCCAGACTTGGAACAATAATTTGTGGATCACTTAAAATGGTGTTCCGTGTGGGAATCGAACCCTTGCGTAGCATTCGGACACACAGCCACCGCACCACAGAGGCAGTCAATGTTTAATACATTGACTGCCTCTGTGGTGCTTCGGGAATGGCAAAAATAATGGGATTTCAGTTTAAAGACATTTATTTTCTCAAAAGACATAAAAATATCACTTACAGAGAAAATAATCCGATTGGCGTAGTGAGATTATACAGTTTCTAATCCATATCTATACTTCTATACTAATATTATAAAGAGGAAATATTGGATTGTTTGTTTGTATTGAATAGGTTCCGAAACTACTGGACGGATTTGAAAAACTCTTTCATCGTTGTTAAGTTACACTTAACAACGATGAAAGAGTTTTTAAGAGGGTGGCATAAGCTATTTTTTATCCCTGTATTCCCACGGAAACGGGAACTACGCGGGTGAAATATATAATACAGAATACATGTAATAACTTAAATAAAACTAAAAATAAACTTATAATACAGAATAGGTACATGTAATAACTTAAATAAAACTACTACTAATACTAACTAATTAATAAAGGGGGTAGATGAATAATATTTAGTCAAAAATTTGTTGGGTGTTCGCTAATGACTACACAATAGTACTGGACTATAAAAGTAATGGGATTTTAAAATTATATTACGTCAATTAATTTGATGCAACAATCCTAGTTAAATGAAGTCCCATTAATCAAATTATCAAAAATCCTATCCCGTCGTTTTACGATAAAACTTACAAACTTCCTTTTAATACCGATAACATTGTTTCAAGAAAAACAAAAAAGACACACCTAGACAAAAACAAAGCTGAGATTAACATTTTTACTGTTAATAAATTTATACAAAGAAAGTTAAGGGTTTCATTCAACCGTACTGGTACGGTGGACAAAGAACTTTATACTGCTAAAGTCCCAAGTTTGAGCCCCAGGAAGTTTAATTACGACACTTCTAGTTGTACGTTGTAGTAGGCCAAGATAATTTCTTACAGCCTATTTGCCTTCAAGAAGGGTTGCTGAAGTGTAGAGGGGCCGTACTTTAGCCGGAATTGGGGATAAAATCCTTGATGAAAATTTTGGGATAGAGCAGTGCTTGAATTATTTAATAAAGTTTAAAATGAGGTTTCTGCTTAGCTTTAGCCTATTTTTGAACAAGTAAGATGTGTTATTTTTGTTACAATAAATATTAAATGGATTGAATAAATAACGTATGAAATTGTGAACGGATTTAAATATTGAAGTAACATAATATGTTCGACTAAACTCGATGAAGTCTCGAATTGAACTAATGTTTTTGATCAAATATACTCATTAATATCACGCGGACCGTAATGTCTTTGGAAAAATAGAACCTATTATTGTATTAATTAGTTTATTGATGGCTTGGGACTCATCTTTCTAAACACCATAAGATAGTACAAAACGATTCACACGGCCAGAGGTGTTGCAAAATTGGCCAACGGCATTCGAGTTTCATTTGTTTGTTTGAACGCGATTATTTTAGGAACTTCTGATCCGAATTGAAATTTACTTTTACTGTTGGATAGCCCATTTATCGAGAAAGGCTAGCTATAAAACATCACGCTACGACATATAGGAGCGAAGTAGCAATAAAAAATGTTGCAAAAACGGGGGAAATTGATGAACGAAGTTGCGCGGGTCAGCTAGTGTAATATAATCCGATATCTGAGCCTAAGACGCCTTTTTTCTCTCTTTTTTGTCTATAATAACAGCTAATCATACACACCCTACTACAGACCGTAATGTATTTAATCATGGCGAGCAAGCCCGATAAATCTTCTCTCAAATTGAGAAGCATCCTTCATCCTATATGATTTTATGCGTTCTCTTGCACGTTACTGAAGGGATTTTGTATTAGAGTAGGGTAATAGACTTGTATAGTTTCATTAATTACATCTGATAAAAGCCTACCATGTTGAATTGTAGTGTTCTATGGTTGAAGATAGTGTTTGTTTCGTAAGTTTTGTAGTTGGTAGGGTTATTAGATAAGGGTTGTACGTCATCAGATCAGGAGGATTGTGGTCATTATATTATATTCATTAATCTCTTTTAGATTTTATTTGTGAAAATGTATAGTATGCGTGAAAATTTATAAATGGTCACTATAAATGTTGATAAACTTTCGCGATTTGTACACATTATAGACCACGGCAATAAACAAGGGTAATAAACAAGGTATTTTACTTTAAATTATTCACGCGATTAAGACCCGTAGTAGGTAGGTATATATAATTTTATAAAATGAACATTAGTTCCCTAAAAGATTTTCTTGTTACCGATACTGCTTTTCGAATAAAATAAAATACTACGTTTTAAATGCTGTAAGAAATATGGTTGTCCACAATTTAACGCGTTTAATCAACTGTAATAATAATAAAAAATAATTAATGTAAATAGTTTAAATTAAGGAATTGTGACATTATAACGTTGTATTTCATACAAACTTGTACGGTGTGTATAGTATTGACGTTTCATAAAAAGATAAGTGTCATGTTACCAGTATTTCAGCCGGGCTCAACGAGTTTCTTGTTTCAAACTGATCATTACCTGTAACAAGAAATACATAAATGAAATCACTAGCACATAATATCACCTATTAAATAAGATGGCAACGATTTAATTAAAAACCCCTACTTTAAAAATAAAAAGGGAGCTACAAGACTTCAAGATTCAATTTAAAAAACGTTCATAACGTTATATTTAAGCTGCTTTGAAGAAATTTAATTTCCTGTCCCTCATTGCCAGGCAAACTCCGAATAGAAAATTATCCGACATTTGTGTGAAATCAAACGGGAGTCAATCGAAATGATAATAACTGTTCAGGTGACGACTAGTATAAGCCGACCTATCGACCCTCAAATGTTTTGTTATAATAAAAACATTTCGAAAGTTCGCGAGAGATCATGCTATGCTGGTCAAATTTACATTTCCATGGCGACTACGTTTATTGAAAGCTTTTTGTTACTTTGGCAGTTTATTTATGGATAAAACGATGTAATGAATTGTTGATTAAAATATCGTGGGTGAAATGAAATTATTTATGAAATATGTAAAGGTAAATTAATGGGTAAGTAAAATGTTTTAATCAACTTCTTTGTTTACAAATTGCCACCTGAGATTTAGTCCTTGTAAATAGAAATGTTCTCAATTAAATTCTAGATTTAATCTATGGATTTACAGGGTGTCTTACGGCGATGCCACACGGAGGGAACCTTAAATATTACAGATAAAATATTTTACTGAAAGAAGGTTCAATTAGATTTTAAATATAAATCGAACTGTATTCAATTTTTTGTAATAATTGCCTGTCTGAACCAGGAATCAAGCCTGTCTAAAAAGTGAAAAAGCACCAGTCCTGTATTTTTATGACACCAATCCAAAGGTGTTGAAAGGTTTTGTTCAGTCACAGGGGTTACTTTTTCCGAAATAACATATTTTCTTAATTAAAAAAAGACCATGAAATTGTACATTTATTAAAATACAATTTGTTGTTGTATGTGTTTCTGCTTCTATTTATTTTAATTATTGATCTCAAGTGACAAATTGAACTTAAACGTATTGTTTCAAACATTCATCACACAAATATTAGTAAATCAACAAATATTAATATTATAAGTAGGTGAATTTGTTAAGTAAAAATACTCGTAACAATACAGAATGTTTCTTTTTCATATTTTGCGGGTTCGATTTCTGATCCAGGTGATTATTTACAAATCTTTGAATGCAATTCGTATTAATTTTATAATATTCGTAAAATATTGTATATACATCCTGCTGGATACAACTGGGCATACAGATCTCGCCCATTCTACGCCATGACACCCAATCATCCACCTTCTGCATCAAGTCCAGCCCAGCAACATTCAACAATAGAATTATATACTTTTTAGTTGACTATACCTTATTCTTCTTTAATCAAAAGATTTAGAATCACAGCCGTAAACAGATCCAATATTTACGATCATCAAGTATTCATCAGTGTTTTTTTTTCAACAAAATCTCAACTTTGTTAATATTAAATTAGAAGCCCTCTTTTCCAAACAATTTTCTCCATTTAAAGCTAATAAAGTATTGGAAAGCATCCTTATTAAATTATAAAAAAGAAGCAGTAACGTCTATACTGTTTACCATTTTCCCTAAAAGAGGGGTGGCCCATGGGAAAATAATTACTTCACAAAGTTTCCTATTAAAATTCAGTTTATTTTGCCATTAAGCTATTTGACGAGATATAAAACCGTTTTGCCTAAATATTAAGATTATGCTGTATATTTAAAGGAGTTTCAGATTTGTTTGTGTGTGGTGTAGATTTTGTTATTAGCGATATTTCGGTTATTGTCAGTTCTAGAAATGCTTTAAGATTTGATAGAGCGGCAATTTTTTCTTTTAATTTATAAGTTACTAGCGGACGCCTCGCGGTTTCACCTGCGTAGTTCCCGTTCTCGTGGGTATACAAGGATAAAAAATAGCCTATGTCATCCGGGGTTAGTGTAGCTTCACAACGATGAAATAATTTTTCAAATTCGTTCGTAGTTTCGAAGCCTATTCAATACAAACAAATAATCAAACAAACAATCAAATCTTCATCTTTATAATATTAGTATAGATATAAATAATTTCTACCAAAATATTTTTATGAAGCTCAAGACGAGAAGACAGCGCTATAGTCTCCATTGAAAAAGAAATGTCAAATATTCTGTACATCCCAGTGAGGTGAGGTCAAGCTACTAAGATTTAAAAGGGCTAACCCACATACGCTACAAAACGCTGAAACACGTGTTTCTTTATTAAAAAAAAAAAAAAAACTAACGGAGTTTCATACAAACTTGCAATCCTTTAGAAGACAAATTTCCAAAACTCCTTTCTTAGTCGATACCTATCACTTAAAAGGCATAAACTGCCAAAATTTTGTAGCCCCAGCGGTTTACGGTCTGCGTTGATGAATCAGTTTGGACTACAGCTGTTTTTAATACCTCGAATCGATTTGGAAACTATATATTTGACATTAGCTCCATACAAATTATGTCAACATTCTATCTCTTGTAACCAAATCCATAGTTAGACAGATCATTGTAAGTCAAGTATAACTATCCGTTGCTTCATTATAGGACTAGTAATTTATAGTAATAAGCTTGTTTGTCTCTTATTTTACGTAGTAGAAATAGTAAAACCGCTCCAGCTAGTAACTTGGAACACACCTAATTCTCCTGGGAGATTAGTAGCTTATTTAGTCTTATTTCAATATTCATGGTTTGCTTACGAAACTCGCCAAGAATATTTGACTTAGAAACTATGTCAGACGGTATTTTAGCTAACTTTTGGGCAGTTTTGTGATGCGCTCGCATTTTGATTTAGTTAAGAAGTATTAAAAAGGATTTGCTTACATTTAATGGATTTATAGAATTTTATAAGCTACGGGTCTTAATCGCGTAAATATTTTATTTTAGGTCTACCCGTGGTGACCACGGCCGTTGAAACATGGTCGAAACGTCGGGCAATAAACAAAGGTATTAGCCTTAAAATAAAATATTTTTTAAAGTAGTATTTGTAGTATTTTTTTCAAAATAGAATGTAATAAAATTTTAATTATATTACAAACACACAACGTTATCTGATACAAAATTAAGCAGAGCTTGTACTATGGAGGCCAGACAACTTATATATTTTAGGTTTTACTGAGTTATATTTAGTTAAAAAAAAAGTATTTGAATAGTTGACTAGTTGATCGGTAGTTGTAAGAATTTAGTAGATATACAAAACAAAGAAATATCATAAAATACTTAATAAATCACAATTTAAATAGGCAGAGGGCGTAGCCTACTTACAAGTTTATAAACCATAACCTTTTTTAATATTATTATTGTCTATGACATAATTATTCCGCCTCCATAGAGTTCCAAACGGTTTAAATTATGTATTCAAATTATACAGAGTTGCCAGACTAATCTATCCAATTAAAAAATATAAAGTCACAGCAAATGAATAGACTGACGTTTAGAACGTAATTAGTCAACCCTTCCCGTGTCTGTCTGTCACAATTATAACCCTTCCGCGGTGCGTGTGACGAACGCGGCACTACGTGAGCCACATTCATTATAGAAAAAATAACGCTTTTTATCTATTTGTACTGGCTCATGGGCTGGGAAGATATTTTATCTTCTACTTTAGTAGATTGTTTTTTTAAACAAGGATCAATATATGTAAGATATACTTCTATTCATTGATAGTAGTTTTCATAACAATACAGTGAAATTATTTAAATATATAAAACATTTTTTTTACAAGCTTTTTCACAAAGATAGAATATACAATTAAGTCCAGACCCAGGACTCGAACCCGAGACTTCCGTATGCCTAACAGAGGCCGAAATCGAACCACTTATCTGGACTGTACTAGACTTCAAATTTCTCTATCATTTCTTGCACGTGAGTTGGGCCCTCGCTTGCGACATCTAGGCGCTAGTTATAATAGTTAGGGTTTGAACTTCAATTTTTTCTATCTTTCAAAAATGCAACTATGTCACATTGTTTGGTAAAGCTATCAAAAATGCCAAATATGTAATTAGGAACACTAATTTTCGTTTATTATGAGCACTTAACTGAAACAGTTATTAAAAACACGACCATCATGCATTAGGATTTCTTAAAGTATGGGTTTAAAAGCAAATACAGTTAAAAGCATTTACATAATAATTTGTACAACAATTTTGTTCAAAATCATCGGACCACAGGCATTAAACCACCCCTAGGTCCAAAACAAATCCTTTTGAAATTCTTAGAGCAGCTATCTTAAAAGCAGGCAATTTAATTTCATGCATCCTGAGTCAAAATGCTGCCCCTGCCTTCCCCTAAACGTTATATCACATTAGGGAGGTAATTATACTCATATTTGTATTTTGAGCCCAAAGGGGATCTTACAAAATGGACGAGAAAGCCTTTGCCTTCGTTTTCGACCTTTCATACGCTAATTTGTTTTAAATTATTTTATTTTATTTTTTTCAAGAGGTAATTAGGAGACTTGTTGAAGGGATTTTTCGATATGGGGAGTTTCGTTGTTTAGATTTTTTAGGGGTAAAATGGACCCTGGTACTGGAAGACTATGTTATTTTATAATAGTCATGTCAACAATATCACTCATATCACTTTTCAATGGAAAAGTGTGAAAGTAAGTCGTTTGCGGCTTGTTGAATGAATTTAAACGCAATTCAGGTTAGACTACATAGGCTAGGTTATATCGCAAAAATAAGGCATGAAGAGTTTTGTTTTTTGTAACCCTGTTTTATACCGGTATACATTTAAATCAGGTATCTTTTCATAATTCAAAGCTAAATTAACATTGTTAACGTATGTAGATGTTCAAACTACACATCGGTCACATGGTCTTAGATTATGACAAAATTCTTCTCAATAAACGGAATAAGGAAACGCGAGACGCATTACCTACTTGAAGGGCTCCTTACAAAATGTTGGCATATACCCGCTCCCATATAAATAAGTTAAGCGAGGAAGAATAATGTTTGTTGGATAAACTACTTACTTACTGAAAGATACTAATGCTTAGGCCGCCATGATTGTTTATTTATTTCTTAAGAGTATCTATTTAGGGGACATATTGAGTTTGGTGTAAACAGTTATTGTTTGTGCCCATAACTATGACGTCGTTCGAAATACTAACGCAATTTGAAGGGTTAGAGATGAATTCCGAAATTAATTTGTTCGGGGTTTCAGCTCTAGCTAGAATAACAAAATAATAATTTAATTTTTTTATTTATTTATAAGTACAACCACATCATACATATTAAACACTAGCTGACTCGCGCAACTTCGAATGCGTAAATTTTCTGCGATTTTGGAACATTTTTCATTGCTGCTCCGCTCTTATTGGTCGTAGCGTGATGTTATATAGCCTCCGTCGATAAATGGGCTATCCAACAGTAAAATATTTTTTAATTCGGACCCGTAGTTCTTGAGATTATCGCGTTCAAACAAACAAACTCTTCAGCTTTATAATATAAGTATAGATTTGTTGAAAAAAATATTATGAATGAGAATTCTGTTATGTATGACACTTATGGTGTACATAGCATTTGCTTAAACTATAGAACTAACATCAAACAAAAATTCATTGAGCAGTTTTGGCGAGCATTTAAGTAACCTCGATAAACAGAAGCATATATAAGTATATTCGATTTAAATATTTGAAAAAAGAAAATAATGTATTAAATTAACGTATTATATATTTAATCTACCAGAATAACTTATTTCATTTTTGATAAGGTTTTCAGTCATATCTGTATTAGAAATGTCATTTGAATTGACTAATTTATTTTGTCTAACTTGTTTGTTAAATCCAACTGTGAATCCAGCTCGCGACATGCGTCAATATATCTTTCCAAAAGGCCCATAAACAACATTTTCCGAATATTTTCACATCATTTCGTCCATTTTATACCCGTAGTTTTGACACTTGGTGGCAAAACGGACAGGTTTTATAGATATAGGTCAGTTGAGTGACCGTTTTGTACACATATATACGTTTTAGGGTTATTTATGTTTATTTTATGTTACACTAATGCAGTGTCAAATTCTTGATGTAGTTAGTTTAAAACACTAAGGGATTTTTGAAGTTGTTTATAGTTGAACGATCAGCTAGGTTAAGCAATGTTATTACCGTTAGGTATATACATTTTTTTGGAAATATCTTTATTTAATTATGAGGCGGTTTTTAAAAATTAACATGTGGGCCCCGTCGTATCTTATACTTATAAAGTATCTATAAATTATGTAATTCGAATTAGTTGATGCGTAAACATCATAAATAGATCCAATGCAGCAGCTAATGTTGGATTCACTAGATAGATGGGAGACCGTTTTCCAAAAAATATGAAAGGCGTAGGACCAAAAATTTATTTGCTTTTTGAGGGATGATAGAGTGTGACATTGTTCTAAAATGGTCTATATATGGTCCGACAGTGTTGACGGTCCTTACCCTCGCTAATATCTCAAATCTAGTTGTTCGCTGGTGAGTCATGATAATGCTAGCCTGCGTAGCTGGCTGCTCTCCATTAGTATTACTTAGGCCCCGTAACCGATCGGTTAGGTACATACTACAGATTTACAAACAACTAGCTTTTTAAATACAATTAATGCATTTTTGGAAAAATCAAGGTCTAGTACCATAGTCCAGATAGGTGGTCCGATTCCGGCCCCGGTTTGGCTATGGCAGGGTTCGATTCCTGGGTCTGGACTTCAATTTTTTCTATCTTAAAAATGCATTTATTGTATTTGTAAAGTAATTGGCAAGAAATGCCTATAAAAATGACTTCAACTAGCTAACTTTCTTCTTGCTTTAACGCCATTATACTTCGATTTTTCTAGCCTATCTGCATTCAGTAGTTTTTGCGTGAAATAGCAACAAACATGCAGCCATCTTCATAAATGTTTGAATTTGTAATATTAGTATCTAGGACGTTTCAAGCACAGAAATAGCTACCATTAATACAAGACAACTTCCCAACATTAATCCTTTTTCAATAGCAAATCCAAATCGGAAGGGGCAAGGGTCTACAAACAACCAATACCAGCCGTAATGCAAGTTTAGGAGTAACGGACGGACAAACAGATGGAACCCAATTAAATGGCTCCAAGTTGTAGGTTTAGGATCTCTTTGATACAAACGGATGTATTATTTGTGTGCGTACTTCATTTTACGGATGTATGAGTTCTTCGTTTGCGTGCAAATATGAGGTTCTCTCAAACATGACATATGGTTAATAATTGTGATATTGGAGTTTGGTTGCTCATAATAACTACTCGTATAAGATAAATATAAACCAGTATGGACCAAAAGAAAACTCACTCATTCGCTCAGTGATTTAACATGAAATATCGAAATCTACTTGAATTAAGATTGCACTATAGTTCCAAAAATAATGATAGTGAAGAATAAAATTTGAGAATGTGAAAATTTAATAGTAATAATTAATAACATTTCTGAAAAACTTCCACCCGTGGGAGTCACATACATATAACCGATATACTAACCTGAATAAACCAGATTGAATTGTTTTTAAACTTTCGCGATTTTTATACATATTAGATATATTGATCCGTGACCGATCGACCGACTCTCGTCTCGTCTCAGTCGACCCGTGACCACGATCGGTGCAATTTGATCGAAACGTCGTCGGTTAAATAAAAGATTCGTACCTTTAAATAGTTCACGTGATTAAGTCCCGAAATATATCTAAAACCATCTTGAATTTTTTAGAATTTAAACGGGTTATAAAAAATAAAAAACCTCAAACACAAAAGAAAAACTTCCAAGCAAAATGAACCATTATTAAAACTTCTGAAAACACTTTCCAACAACAACCAATTTATCGTACATTTTAAACATTCTCTCTATAAGAATAACACAAAATGTTATTCTTGACCGTAATTTTTGATACATACAACTAGAATTCATCGTGCATGGCTGGAGGCGAGCAATATCCTGCAAGCCTGGAGCCTCAGAGTCTCCTAGACCTCTTAAAGTAAACATTGAAGCGTCCGAGCGAGAAACACCTACTACGAGATATTTGATGTACGGTTAGAGCGTTTGATCCTGAATATTGTTTGACGCTGTTGCGACGGCGTCAAAGGAATTGTAGTCGTTTATACGGTGCATAGATTTTATGCTATTGTCTCTTTCCAACAAACATATAGGTAAAATAGAAAGAGGGACAAAATGTAAGTAAGAAAAATAGTTATTAACATTAAATGAACTGCATAAGATTTTTGTATGACACATAATCTGTACAGCTATGTGACAAGCAGTAGGTATATTGTATAGAAATAGAATACCCTACTAAACCAAATGTAAAATATGTTATCTAACATGAGTCCATTTCACTTTGTCATTTTGGCGTCCAATTGAAGCTCAGATCAAGAAACTGGCAATATCCAGTCGACATTTTAATGTGTTATTAATAGTATGTCTTATTATTTTTTAACAGTTTTCTGTCGTGATAATTCCGCTTCGATTTATTGTGCATCAATATTCCCGTCATTCACAAGAGTGCACAAGTCGGACATACACGTTTAAGTGCAAATGTAACCCTCTGGAAACGTTTGAATTCTCCCATGTTTGGACAGGACCAATTAATTATTGAAATCGTTTTAAATTTCTATTTGTCTGACGGTCTTTTGCTGTTTAAGGGTAATTCGCAGCAAATATATATTTTTATTGGAGTTAGTGTTATTATAGTATTCGCACAGAAAATAGTTTAGTACTGTAAATTACGTATAGTAGAGGCATTTAGAAGCCTAAGAAAACTGTACTAATCTATTTTGTATCACAAATATTTGAAAGACAAAGTGAACTAAGTCAGATTCTAAAAATGGTAAACGCTAATTTGATAAACGACAATAAAATTGTAACACTTTTAAAATCAACTTTGAAATTCCTCAAACGTTTTAGACCCATTTTCAATCTTCCAAAAGCTAAAGTATGTTAAAAAATTTAAATTTTTTCCTCAAACATATTGAAGTTCTGAAGTCTTCATCCTTCAGTACAGGAGTATTCGTTTAAAAGTAATTTCGCAACTCTCTTTTATATGGTTGGCGAAAATTTTATTAAAGTCGTACCGTGCTCGGTTTCTTCATAATACAGATTAAGATAAAAATTGAGATGACGTTCGGTCGTCGTCGGCAGCGATATTTTTTTAATTTTCTCAAACAAGATCTCGTGATTCGATTACGATGTAGCGTCTTGCTGTTATTAAATTTTGTTTTCTGCGCAGTGTGGGGTACATTTGTTTATGGCGTTTCGATACTCGGGTGTACTTGAGTGCATGATGAAAAAAGACGGGGTTTTGACAGTTCATTTTAGCTTACTTCAGTTTTCCTGTAAATATGAGTTCCTTTGAATTTGTGTTTTGCATGAGGATATTGTTTCGATCAAAAAGAGGTTCGACATAACGAATGGTAGCTGTAGTGTTTTTAATTTGCTTGAGTTTTAAATTACTTTATGCAACTTACTTTTGAACCAGTTTATCTTTCCTACGAAGTTAAAGTTTTACAGGTTGGTTAATTTCTGATGACAAAGCATTTTAATGGTAAGTGACTGAAGAGTAAATTTAGCCCATAGAATATCTTCGCGATTTACTCTTTATACTATATACTTTAAATTTATCCCCCCTCATTTATAACCCATTAATAACAGTAGATAAGTTAACTGGGCGATTTTTTTGACTTATTCTATTCTATGTTGAAAATAGAAGGAAAAATAAAGACAAAACTTTCGCTAGTTAAAATGCTATTATTAACGTAGGTATTATGAATATGGAGATGTTTGTTTATCGTAGTAATATAGAAATAGGCAGTGAAACGTATTATAAGAAAATGGGTTACAATAAACAAAACTTGTTTACGTAAACATTATGACCTAATTCCCAACGAGCACAAGTCGATAAATAACACAAATCTAATCACCTCCATCCACGAAAAATATCAACTGAAAGTACATAGTGAAACGATAAAGAACAATTACAGTTAGAAAACATAAAGCTATGATTTCACACAGAGTAATATAACAAAATACACAAAAGAATAAAGTTAAATACGAAATCGGAAACTTGGAAGCGTTGCCAGTAATTGTTGAACCTCCAGCATTTAGAATCGCCATTATACAAAGAACATTAATATATTTTTTGTTTCTCCTCACTGAAATTTCAGCTCCTTTCTTTTAATTCTATCCCAGTTCCCTTCGTCTTTATGAAATAAGTTTTTTTTCTAACAAGATTACGTTTTATGAGCAAAAAATTGAAGGATAACGAATTTAGAAGAGTCTGCGCGGTGTGTTGTACTAGACTGTATAATATTTTTTGGCTTTGACATGGGTCCTTTTTAAACTTTTTAAGAGGGTGAGCTACTTACTCGTATTTGTCCATTGTGAATATAATACAGGGATGAAAGGGAATGATTTGAAGTGGAATTCTTTTTGACGTCTTTATTATTTTGATACGTAAACAATGCTTTCTTGTTTTTTGTTATCATGTCGTCTTTTTTCAATCATTATTTTTAATTTCCTTTTTTTTACGTTTGGTTTTGTATTATATAAATTGTAATCTAAGTGTTGGTGGTGTTATCTAAATACTTAAACTACAAATTGTCTTCATCTGATTTGAAATTAAAATTAGTGATTTAAGGTCGAATTTTGATTTGTTTCGAATTATATTCCTTCGTATAAACTCCTTACTTTTACTGAAATTGTAAATCTATCAATTTGAATTTTTACATCTCTTTACTATCAGTTTTACCATGGAAAGAATTACGTCGAATTAATTGAATTGTGAACAAACAGTAAATTTGATTATTTGTTATCTTTTTACTACTAAACGACTTACTGGATCTTAATGAGACTTGGCAAGGAGATAAAATGGTGTCCTGAGGTAGGATATAGGAAGGCGAAAGCTAGTATCTAATTAACATATTTTGTCTTCTAGTAATAATATTTATTATTTAACCTTTAACATGTTGTAGATCCAGTCGTATTTAATTTTATATCCTAATAAACAGTAGCACCCCAAATTCTCGTCGGAATTCAAAATCAAATCAAACTGGTATTTAAATCAATTGATACATGCACCCCTTTACTCCTGCATCTATTACTATACATAGACTAAACTCCACAATTTGACTAAACTATGAATCCGTCAACTATAATCTGGCTAGCGACATCTAGCGGGGGATAGACGTATTATCATATCGCATGAATATTGCATAAGACAGTGTGATTCAATTAAATTGTGGGTCGAGTTCGCCGTCAGAAACTCGACTAACTGAATAATGTAAAAATGGTAAAGTTTTAAAGTTTTATTTTAAATGATTTTTTTGATTCGTGTTCTGGTTTCGACTTTATAATACTTTTAATTTTAATTTGATTGAGTTTGATTGATTAGTGACATTAAGCAACGTGTTGATAGACACGTTTTAGGATGATTTTTACATGGTATGGTGTCATGAAACTGTGAACTCTTTTCCGGTTATTGTCCAGCTCCTATCTGTCTTTGAGAGTGACGGAATAATAAGTGCTGGTGTAATTGACTGCCTCTGTGGCGCTGTGGGAGTGTATCCGGCTGCTACGCTAGAGGTCGTGGGTTTGATTCCCAGACGGGACATCACTTTGTGTGATCCACAAATTGTTGTTCCGAGTCTGGGTGTGCTTTGTGTTCGTGACTTGTATGTTTGTAAACTGAAATATAGTGAAATGTAGATCTGTTAATTTATAAAAAGAGCTTTGTTTTATATTACAGTGTCTATTTTACAGGAACACGAAATATGTTATACCAAATGTTATCTTATTACCTCAGGAATTTTACCATACTTAAGTAAAAACAAACCGCCCTAATAAATTAGACACAGTACATAAATTGCGAAATAAAACAAATGTATTCAAGTTTACCCGGACAATAAGGAAGTCTACACACGTATAAACGTATGTAGTCTAAATAAAAGCACAAATGCATAGAAGTAGGATGTCGTGTGCGACCGGCCTAACGTTCCCGTTGAACAATGAGCACAGAACGAATTGTGTATACTCATACAGGCTCAGTTTTATGTACGGAGATTTAGATGGACTAAGTTATAAGCGAAGCGATTTTATATTTTACAGGACTGCAAAAAATGCTGGACAATGTATAAATACTAGACCTATATCTATCTATACTAATATAATAAAGCTGAAGAGTTTGTTTAAAATGCACTAATTTTCGAAGATACTGATTGTGTGCTTTTAATGAAATTTGGTATTTTTTGGAGGTAGCTGAAGCTGGAATAGTATTAGGTTAATATACAGGATTTACGAGGTACGATTCCCGGTTCAGACAGCCGAATCCTTAAATATAGTTCGAATTATTATTAAAGTCAAAATGAAATATGGTTTCAGTAAAATAGTCTATCTACAATATTTAAAATAGTTTCCCTCCGTGTGGCGTCGTCGTGCCCACACACAAAATATATAGTAAATGTAGTGTGTGTCAAAAAACAACAGAAAGTACAGAAAAAAAACAATATTATAATTAATTACCTAAATAGGCTAACTCTTTACTACGAAGCGGATCATTCTCATACGTTTACGTTACAATTCAGTGATAAGAAAGCCTACCCAGCATATTCTAACGCAGCTTAACGGGTGAATGAATACTCTCATTGATCAACGCCGCTCTGTGGGTGCGTGAATGAACGAATGAACACTCCCGCTATCGCTACAGATTGTATCTTCCACCTAGTTCTGTAAAAGCCGTTGGTTGGTAGTAAATCAGCGCGCGGCGCCGGCGACCTCTCGCGTCTTATTATGTTTATTCATGAAATTGCTCATCTAGCGAAAGTGAATCTTTGTTTACTTGTACATGTACTCGCTGTACGCTGAAAGAAATATAGAATGGAGGAAATGGTATGAAAATTAGAAAAGATGGCAGATTTTTAAATGTGAATCAATGCCTGCGGAAGAGCGTGTCAATTTGTTTGGCTGGTTTCATGTAAATGCTTTGTCAGTTTCAGCTTAATGAAAGTATCTGTAATTTAGAGTATCTTTTAAAAAAATAACTAGCAATGTGGGAATATAGAATAAAACCATGTCACTTTCCCTGTGTATCTATGTTTTGACCTTCTAAATACAGACAAATAAATTTATATTAATTAGAAGTCATTTATTTACCGTAATGCCTTATTGCTCTGAGTTCCAGTATGAACTCTGTGTATTGTATACAAGATGTAACAGAAAGGTGTGGTCATATTCAAGGCTAATTTTATCAAAATCGGAGTCCATTATTTTTTATTTGTTTATTTATGAGTGAAAAAGTTATTAATTAAAAAAAGTATGACTTAAAAAGTTCTATGCCATAATAATTCTATCCAATCAAATTTTGTACCCGGGGAGGTATAATTCTTATGCCATACGCCTTTCACTACTGAATTTTGACAAAAAGAATATGCTATGACTATGTAATAATAATGCAACCAGCTACGGCACCATGGTAAGTGCAATACTGATAACATACCCTATCCGCTGCTGAAATTTGACCACACCTTTCTGTTACACCCTGTATAATAGTACAACCCAGAACACGAGCTCATGAAAATCTATTGAACAAAGCAAAAACGTCAGTAAAATGCTTACATTTTAAAATGAAAAGCTTACATTTTAAAATGAAAATAATAACCTATTTTAAGTGTCTTTAAATTATTACTTCTAGTTCAAAACTATCTACATATTGCAAAAATTACCTCCAGCTTTTTGTTATCCTATTTCAAAACGTTAGGTTTTGAAATAGGATAACATTATATATATTATGGATTACCATAAACTAAATACAAAACATAAAATACCTAGATGTAAGAAGCATACCATACAATAATGAAACTCCCATTGCACTAAAAAATCTTCAACGAAATGCATGCACTCACTTAACCTATATTTCGAACAATTGTTGAACTACTTTAACACATTTCAATGTAAAATGTCTCCAAAGGGGAATGAACGAAAAAATGCTTATGCAAAGTGTTATTATTTTTTTTTACAGTCGAGTAAAGCATTACGTAACGGATGTGGGCTAGGTCCCAGAGCAAGCGAATAGCGGGTAGACACTTACATGCTGACTTGCACCACCATCACAATGATAATCTATAGAAATACCTCCTGAAATCGAAACTAATATTATAAAGTGAAAGTAACTCTGTCGGTATAGTTGACTAGGAGAGGATAGCACCCAAGGAAATATTCTTTGAAATACAGCACTCGGACATCATCCCTTTAAACGATTAAAATGAAATTTGGTAAGAAGTTGTAAATCCCAGGAAAGGCTGTAGGATAAAATATAAATTTTACCCAGATAACAGACATTCACGCTGGCGGAGCCGGAGGCAACAGCTAGTCAGTACAAAACTAAAGTCTTGTTGTTTATAACATATAGGACCTATAATATAATAATGATGAGTGTGCGTAGTTTTGTTTATTAACTGCACAATCAAGGGATTTGGTAAAAAAAGAGCACGTAATGACTAGTGATAACTGTGATAAGCTAAGTTACAATAGGCAATTGGCGCTAATAACAGGACGTAAGAATCGTTGCCTGTTCTCTTCTCTCTTTTTGAGCTACTAATGTACAAATTCACATCAATCACGAACAATACACTCAATGACTTCGGATAAAATGTAGCACACAGGCATACTGTGACTTAGATTGACATAAGTATTAAAGCATTATATGTTCGTAAACTTTCACGATTTGAACACATTATAGAATTTTATAAGCTACGGGTCTTAATCGCGTAGATATTTTGTTTTAAGGCTAAATACCTTTGTTTATTGCCCGGCGTATAACAAAGGTATTTAGCCTTAAAATAAAATATTTACGCGATTAAAACCCGTAGCTTATAAAATTCTATAATAAGTATTAAAGGATTTTTTGTACTGTGTATATTTTTATTACTGACCATTTTCCTCCCAGTGAGTTATTCTGTATTACCGGAGCACTTTATTTACAAACATACAAATCTCCCTACACCTAAACCGGGTAAAACATCTTGTAGATTTCTCAAAGTATGTGTACATTTCCTATATTTTTTAGTTCTAATTTTCGCCGTTAAAAGGTGCCTCTTTGCTATTGAAACCGCTTGTAATCGCTAGCAGTGGCACCTTGGTCTCGGAAGTTTCACCCGCATTAGCTGGATCTCAGAAATGGGTCACGCCAGGATTTGGCCCTCTCTTATTGCCAACTGATTTAAATATAACTGAGATGAGAGGGATGAACCTTTCGCTTTCTTAGCTACTATGTACTCTGATTTACTTAATACTCGTATGTGTATTATATTGATGTTTGTTTATTTTGTTGACACTTTAGTTAGTGTTGTATGCTAACTTCTATACTAATGTCGCAAATGTAGAAGGAAATCTGTCTATCTGTAAAATCATGTCATGATTGTTAGGGTTTTAAGAGGCATTTCGCATTTACATATCAGCAATCTGCGTTTTCAAGCGCTTAATTTACCCTCATATGAAATACTTTTACACTATCGACCAATCTTTAATATTGACAGTTAATGTGCTACATTTACAAATATTGCTTTGTTTTCCTATGTACTAATCAATTTCCCACACCCCGTTTTAAGGAAAATCTAAAAAATTCAAAGTGTAATTCTTTCATTAAACCTCTTAATGTAAAAAAATACAAAAAAAACACTGAAAAAAATGACCAAAACATCAGATATGTAAATTTATTGACACATAACTGCAGTCAATATTTGCGAAAAAAGTCGCAATTTTATAATGATTTTTGTATTAAATAAAACGTATTTACAAATAAAATTAAATTACAAAATACGCTTAGACCTTTAATATATAAAATTATGCTATTTTATTTATTATTATCTCATCACCCTAAAAACATAACATCCACCCGAATTTCAATAAATTACGATGCACAATCGTCATTCCATAGAATTACGTCAATTTGCGAAATGGCTTTAAATACAATGGATGGTTGATGTCTATAACCAACTAAAGCCCTAGTAGGGCAGAAAATTGACGTCTAAAAAAAGTACATATCTTAGTAAGTTTATATTTTTGGAAGAACTTCTTTTTCCTATTAATTCGTAAATATTACTTAACGCAATCGTTTCAGAGTACTGAAATAGATCTGTTAGATAAGGACTGCGAATTTATAGAAATGCATCGCGGAAACAATACAATGGTTTATTTAACGTGATGATGAATGGTTTCCATTGGCTATGAAATGAATATTCATTTGTTATTGTTTTTTGTCGACGAGGGTACCTGACGGCTTTAGAATCTTAATGATAGCCCAGAAAGCTGTATTGTGAGCAAACATCTTTGTTTTCAGTTAGAAATGGAAACGGCCTTTTGGTGGAACTCGGGACGTTGTTTTTGGGGATGAGGGACCGTTTAGGGCGTTTTTGGTGTATTGTTTATTTGGAGTGCTGTTCTATTAGCTATTAATAATAGGATATTTTGATAACCAGGTAATTAAATTTGTTATTACTGGGTTAGATTAATATTAATTGGTATATGTTTATAGCTTCTGCACATATTGATAATTTGGCGACATCTTAGCTGAAATTAGAGTAATTTTTATACGCATATCTTCCCAATTACTTTATTAATATAATAATTGCAGTTCAGACCCAGGAATCGAACCCAGCGATCGGAAGTCTCGGGTTCGATTCCTGGGTGTGAACTTCATTTTTTTCTTTCAAATGCAATTATTGTATCTTAACTGACAGTTGGTCAAAAACCAAAGGGACCATGTAATTTGGACTCTTTGAAAAACTATGATCAGTTAGTTCACCGGGGCGATAATAGCGCACTTGGCCTTTTGATTGTGTCTTGGGTCGTTGTGAATCCAGGTGTACCAAAAGTGACTCAAGTATGACTGATAGACTTGATATTTTCCTTCTGTTTTCTGTCTATCCCGAGTCTAGTCAAATATCCAGGATATAATAATGCACAAATACATACGCAAAGACAAATGTACTCTTTATTCCCTTAGTTTCATGACTATGAGATTGAGGATGTCCGATGGGACAGAAATTGAACATGACGGAGATAAACTATTAGAATTTTATCGGGACTTAATCGCGTGAAATATTTACGTATGTTTCGATCGAATTGCGCCGATCGTGGTCACGGTGCAATTCGTGAGGTAAATAAAAGGTTCGTACCTTTAAATATTTCACGCGATTAAGTCCCAATAAAGTTTTAAAAAATGAAGACAGACTAGGCATAGAATCTTGTGACTACGTGTGCTTTCCGAGAAAAATGTTAGTATATGCTTTCCGAGATTACTATCTATTCAATCTAATAAAAAGAAAGTATTATTTCTGTTGTAATTAGGAAAAAAACACGTGTTTTTTTGGATATAGGTCAGAAACAATAACAACAAAACAATAATTTCAGTAGGTAAATACTGTGCGTTTTGCTCGCAATGGAAATTTTAGCCCCAAGCGATTTGAACGTGAGGTGTGTTGACACAATTCCTGCTATAATCTAATTAGGTTAGAGATTACAAAGCTCTATGAGCACGTTCACACTGTAACAAGCGAAATATGGGAATGTTTGAAACAGAAAAATGGCGTATTATAAACATATATAGCACGATTAATTTATACAAATTACACAGCATGCAGAAAGGTGTGAGAGAGGTGTGTATGAAACTGAGTGAAACAATACAATAAACAACTCCACCATTCTTTTTTAAAGTTGACTAGCAATTTAAGACCTAAGCTCCCACATTCTTCTTTCTGCGTGTTCGAGGGAAACTGCCGAATTAGGAAAATCACAAAATCTCAAATTGGTGCGTTAACAACACAAAAACCCGGGGCGAGATAACACCGGTATAGCCTAGCCTATTAATAATAATAATATCTTGGAACAACTCACACAACGTCATCTGATCCCAAACTAATCAGAGCTTGTACTATGGAAACCAGACAACTGATAAACATACTTATATATTTCTAAATACATACATATTATAGATAAATAACATCCAGACACAGAATAAACCATCGTGCTCATCACACAACCTAAAAAATAATAAACTTCCTATCGAACCCATAACTTACGGCTTAGCAGTCAGGGTCCCTACCACTAGACCAACAGGCCAGTCTTAGGTTTATACCTTATTAAAGGTAATACCTGTGATTATGAAGACAATGTACTAAATAAACAATACAATCAATCTAAAAAAAGCTGCACGACTATACCCAAACAAAATAGCAAAGGAACAGAAAAAAGATTTTCCTCGGGACGTTTGCAATCAAAAAACTCTGTTAAAGTATCGAAAGACCCTTATAGCTCGTTGCGACTTCTCTAAGACTTTTTACTGGACCCTTTGTCTTTCCTTGTAGGGCTGTCCTAAGTTTAAGGGATTATTTTTATAAGAAAGTGTAAAGCTGTACAAATTCAGAGGGTTTAAAACATTTCAAGTCGCAATGCGATAGGTAGTTAAAAAAATTGTTGTCTGTAAAGTCGGATTACGGTTAATAATTTTGCAATATCGCATGTCGCTGCAATCGCAAAAACATTGATGACATCGTAATAAACAACTATGCCTGTTACAGCTTTAGTGGACAGCCACAATACTTTAGCCTATCAGCAGGCGGAACGTGACGGACCGTACCACTTATTCGTGCGTGCACCCGGTCATCGGCTTATAAGACGATAACACGTTAAAACACAACTTATAACGGGTGTAAAATGTCCAATAGTTTTTGTAGTCTGTGCCTATTGTTGATGAGACTATATAATAAGCATTATAGTGAATGTAGAGGCATCTCACTCAATATCTAAGTTTAATACTATAGGCGACAAAGTGTTTGTCCGTTTTATGAATGATTAAATTTTTTTTTTTTTATTAAAAAATTAAACTATTTGACCAAAAAAAAATATTGTCTGTAAAGTCGGTTTACGGACGATAATTTAACGTGATAACATCATAAGAAAACATTGATGACAATGTAATAAGCAATTTCCTGTTGCTTAGCAACCATGCCTATGACAGCTTTAGCGGACCCTGGCGCAATACTTCAGTCTATCAGCAGGCGGAACGTGACGGACAGTGTCTGTGACAGTATTACGTGCGGGCATCCGGTCATCGATGTATAAGACGATGTAACGTAAAAAAATCCGTTTCAGAGTTCGACTACAAACACCGTGACACGAGATTTTTATATATTAGAAGATAATTTGTAAGGTTAGCACATACATAGGTACATACATTTACGACTCCTGAAAATTGTACGGTTTTCGTGCGATAGCTTTTAACCGGCTTTGAGACCCGGACCAAAAGTAACATTCTATATTTTTCTTAAAAGAAAGCTAAAAAAAGTTTTTCTTTGTCTTCAAGTTATCACCAGCCCTGCCCCTACTGCGAAACAAAAGTCGCAATGGCGACAATTTATGAAGGGCGCTGACGACAACTAATTCAACAGGATCTCATTAAATGCGACTAAACGCATACCTATATTCACTTAGAAAAGATTTTTTTTGTCTTACTTGCGATTGATGGGACGTTTATATGACTTTTATGTAAACGCATTTTTGTACTAGTTCTTCTTTTCTTTGAGTTTATGGCAATTTAGTTTAATTTCTACCAGTGTCTAGTAGTTATGCGCTTATTACATTCACATAATTCTTAGTTAATTATCACGTATTCAAATATTATTTACCAGTTAAACTCGGAGCTGTAAAAATAATTTTTGTTTGCCGCCATTTTTACAACTCTTTTTGTACTTAGAGTACTGTCACTTTAAGTGTCAAACAGGTGTAAACATCATTGTTTATATTTATAACCAACTAGCTGTGCCCCACGGTGTTACCCGCGGTTTATTAGCTTATGTGTTAATCCAGGGTGTCAGCTAACTCCATACCAAATTTTAATAAAATCGCTCTAGCCGTTTAGACGTGAAGAAGTAACAAACATACACACTCACACACTCACAAACTTTCACTTTTGTAATGATGTTTTAAGTAAAAATGTGTAGATAGGTTACATAAACAACATTCGATCTTTAAAAACGGCACATAAATGCACACATAGATAATTCAAATATTGCAATGTCACACTATTGTAAAAAGTCGTAAGTAAAAGTAGGAAAGCATGATTTAATTATCACGAGCGAAATAGAGAAAAATGTAAGCCGCTGCTATCATCTGTTGACGCCGGTGATGCGACACTGAGATATAAAAACAAGTCAATTGTATTGTATTTTAAGGTGCCGCTTTCTGAGCGCTTGTAATCTCTATCTATACGATTTACTTAAAACATCATTGATTACAACATTACATTTTGACTTTAAGTCACAGATATAGCATAACCGTGTGGTGCCGGCTTAAGAATAGTACCACCCCATCTCTACCCGTGGGTGTCGTCAAGGCGACTAAGGGATTTCACCCCGGAGGACGGGCAGCAGCGTCCTCTGCGTATTTAAAGCCTTACTGCGATCGCCAACCCGCTCGCCAAGCGTGGCGATTATGGCAATTACCCCCAGGATCTACATACTAGTAGGTTCTACTGGGGAGACCCGTGCCCAGCAGTGGGCCATCTTATGGGTTGATATGTATAGCATAACAGATACAGAATAGCTTTGATTATATATAATGTCTAGATGGAGCATTCTCTCAATAAGCCTATAAAAAAATGAAGCATTCCCTCTTTGACGTTTGACACTCGTTGATGAGAACAACTATGGCTAAAACATCGGATGGCGGCTTTTTACCTGTCAAAAACTACGTCCATTTGACCGTATTTTTTGACAGTTCTTTGCTTCAATTTTAGATGCCGGATTAGGAATCTAGGCATTATATAATCAAATATTGACAATTGATTCAGCCCTATATAATGATGTGCAAATAACTGTGACTTATGTTTTGTATAAAGTTACCTGAATATTTTAAATTTTCTTTTCGTGAGTATCTAATAATACAATATCTGAAATTAATTCAAAAAGGTCCGTTAGTTTTCTTAAAAGCTAAAAATATGACAACTTTCCTAACAAATAGGACAAGCCATTGCCGTATAGACCAGGACCACGCCATACCTTTCAATTAAAAAGTAAATATTGACTGCAAAGCGTTAAAGAGAGAAAAAAAATGTGCGGCCTTTGACAGGTATTCTCAGGTCCTGGTCTATACGTCAATGTTGTCCAGTAAGTAGCGTTGTCTCTTTCTAGAGAGTAAATTTTGTGAGATTATGGCGCAATCCCGGTCTATACGTCAATAGGACATACAAAGCAGGCTTTAAAACCGTATTCCAATCAAGCTTATTATAAAAAAATGCTGACCAACGCACCATGCTGCCTAATTAAAAAAAAACAAACATCGCAATTAGTTACCCGCCATTAACGGCAATGTCATAAAAATATATCCGAACGACACGTGAACGTCCGAATTAATTTACTTGGCAACACTATAAACTTTATACTTGTATGATTCTGTTAGATAAATTCGTAAATTAAATTTTTAGACACGCAATCTATTTTGGACTTTATTTTTATGATCGTATGATGTATTGTCGCGTGTTTCGGAGGAAATTCGGGCCGAGCCTTGAAATAATGCTTGGCCGAAAGGTTGGAATGAGGAGGTCAATAGCCTTACTCTATATAGGTCAAATAAGGGCTGTTTTTTTAGCCTCGAACTTGGAGGACCTAGATTTATAGGCTCTTGTACTGACCAGGGCTTTAGTGCAAGTTTGCTGTTATTACCCTAATGGCCGAATAGTCAAAAGCCACTCAATTTTAAGACAATATTAACTATCTTTAAGAGGAATCATCGAGATAGAAATACTTTTAGCACGACTTGAATATCGCTTGACTATTAAGAAGTTAGGGTGCAAACCGCACACTACCTCCATCGTCTTTCCCGGACGGTGGAGGGTGTTCGTCAGGAATTTTCCCCACATCAAATTAAAAAAAAAAGGTTTGTAGTTCTTACTCAGTAGGAGTGAATATTGTAAACCACTGGAAAAACAACATTAGATTTCTTGACATATTTAAATGTTAAATCAATTTAAGTAAGAAGCATAATTCATGAATTGCAGACTTTACAAATTTCATAGCCGTTAAATCACGTTTCTTTTTTTATAACCTGTATTCAAAAGTATGAAAGCCAAGATTGCAATACATGCTATCTACAGTGTTATAATCAAAAGCTATTGAAGCAGAGATATACGCCCCAACAAGATTTTTACTTCAAGAAATCATATAAAAAAAAAGAAAATGAAAATATTGAAAACGTTGTATTGTGTTCTTTCGCTAACGTGATTATTAGAATAGTGTTATTATTCAAAAATAAAGTGATGATCACATTTCACATCACATTGTGAACAGGATTTGGACTGTTAGAATGAATAATTAACTAATTAATTAAAAAATATAACATGGTCCAAAAATTACCCCAATGGACTGATTCTGAGCAAACTACTTTCAGGTTTGCGCTATACCAAGAATATTTATTTATTTATTTATGCCAAGATTTGAAGTGCAAGTAAAGCAATAATAACATTGTTTAAACACCAAATCATATAATTACACATAGGTAAAAGAAACAAACACTACTATCATTATAATATCTTCAAGCCCCGATCCAGAAATGTACTTATTAAAATAAATTCTTTACTAAAGTAGGTTACCCATCTCTTTGCAAAACATTGTTATGTAACAGTGCATTTGCCCCAATCTACTAACACATAGATATACCCCAATTCTTCCTAAAGCGACGTAGTTTTTAGGTCATGCTGATGTATAACGTACAAGTTTTATGTATGAAGTAAGTTATGGAGTGTTACTTTACGTAACAAAGTGTTTGGGGACTTTAATATGAGGTATTTTTAGTCGCAAACAAGTATATGACTCTATTGATCTAATAGGTTAATGTTCTTCGAAGCGATTAGGACTTATCTTAGAAATAAATCCGATCAGAGAAGCTAGGCGTAAAATCGACAACTATAGCATCAAATACCTAGGTAAGCTTCATATGATCTTTCCACGAGTAAGGCATTATGACACGGAATCATGATATGCCTTCCGAATAATGTTTTTTTTTTTAAAGATAACTAGCAATGTGGGATTGAGTCCCACATTACTTAGGAGTAGATTCACGTCGGTAGTATAATGGGTATAATTCGAACCAGCGACCTCACGATTGCGAGACCGATGCCTTAGCCACTAGGCTACCGTCGCTTCATGTGGTCGGAAGATGCGTCGTCCGACCGCGTTTGTTAAAGCAGGCTTACCTACTACACTTTCGGTGTTTTATTACTAAACAAAAATGTTTTATTATCAAAATAATTAAACATTGCAGTTCAGGATCACATGACCACACGGTCAGTGACAGTTAGTTGTACTAGGATGTATTTATTTAAATCTAAGCTTCTTTTAGGCATTTGTCCGACAAACGGCGAGAAAAAGAGTAGCGAGAAGCGATTTTATCTCTCAAGACACATACATACTTATATAGATCCCGTGTAAACAAAAGAGATACAGATATTATTAGTTGATCGCTAAGTGTTCACACTGCCGACGAGTACACGCTCTATATTGCATCTCTTTTGTTTACACGGATGGGATCTACAAAATACGTCTGTTGTACGTTTCTTAAGCGATAAATCGCTACTCGCTTCTCACCCGTTAGTGGGATAGGTGCCTAATACAGCGAGAAACTTCTACAAACAAAACAACTCCTAAATTGAAGTCGCAGTCGTACAACCTAAGCAAACAAGCCACGACTATTCGCAAGTCGCATGTAGATTTAAGTAGCAAACTAATAAGTACCGAATCGTTTCGTTTAGTCGCGCCGCCTTCAGCAACTGAAACTTTAGAAGCGAACTGAAAAGAGGTTTGCATGGGTTTTAAGAGAATGCTTAGGTAATGGAATTCAATTTGGTAATGTTTATTTTACGTGAGTTTGTGGTGGTTGGGAGCAGCAGTTCGTATTTTGCACGACGGCTTTGATAATAAGAATAATATCTTGGGACAACTCACACAACGCTATCTGATCCCAAACTTAGCAGAGCTTGTACTATGGAAACCAGGAAACTGATAAACATACTTATATATTTCTAAATACATACATATTATAGATAAATAACACCCAGACACAGAATAAAGCATCGTGATCATCACACACAGTTTTATCCTATCGGTGGGTATCGAACCGACGACCTCTTGCGTAGCAGTTGGATACACTCCCACCGCGCCACAGAGGCATTGATATGTACCTAGACCCGATATACATTCCTTTAATCTGTACACAATGTAAAACAAAGTTGCTAAAATCGCTAACTTGCTCCAAACCACGCAACGGCTTTGATGCGATTTCACCATCAGTCTGATAATTTCTTCCAGATATATATACAAACTGTATGCATTTTTTGTAAATAAATTTGTGAAGAAAACTACCGAATTGCTATAATTTACCGATATGCAGGCACATTTCGTGCACATTCCTATTGCTAAATGTATAATCCGTGGATAGCCTAGCAATAGGAGAAGCTCCCAACTTAAATTGTTGTGCAATCCGAGATCTTAGTCCGCAGTAATGTTGGGAATTTGTTATTGGAGGTGACCACGTAGATGTTTATTGATGGACAATGTTTGCTCTTCGGTTGTGATAATGTAAAACCATTTTCTAAATTAAAAGCGTAGCTCTGCAACAATATAGGCCAGTGGTTAGTGACCCTGATTGCTGCCAGAGGTCGTGGGTTCGATCCCCACCCAGGATAAAACTTTGTGTGATGAGCATGATGGTTTCTGTATCTGGGTATGTTATCTATAATATGTATGTATTTAGAAATATATAAGTATAGCATGTTTATCAGTTGTCTGGTTGCCATAGTACAAGCTCTGCCTAGTTTGGAATCAGATGGCGTTGTGTGAGTTGTCTCAAGATATAATTCACTTCCTATATTGCCCTTCAGAATTTCTCACATAAGAGTGTATTAAATTATAAGTCTGAAGTTCGTTAAGTCTGAAGTCGCGAAGTTCGTAAAGGCGACTAAGGGATTTCACACCGGAGGATGGGCAGCAGCGTGCTCTGCGTACTTTAATCACCACTTACTGCGATCGCCAACCCGCTTGCCAAGCGTGGCGATTATGGCAATTACCCCAGGAGCATAACAAGTAGGTTCTACTAGGGAAACCCTTGCCCAGAAGTGGGATATCACATGGGCATAAACCTGTTATAATATTTTTTAAAGTCGTTTACTAATTTATCCGAATATCCTCTATACTATACAAAGTGTAGTGTCCCCATTGCCAGGGGCTTAGGGCGACATCGGTATGCGATACTGAAAAGTTCACAGTAGTTCAGCTTCACATAGTTTTGTGTCGAAGCATTGTACGGCCTCTGTAGCGATAACTTTGTCTCATTGATGTCTAACTTAGTTCCTATTTTTTTGTCTCAGTAAAATGATCATTATTTTCAAAAGACCTTTAAGAGGCATTTCGCATTTACATATTAATAACCCGCATTTTCAAGCGCTTAATTTACAATCTTCTTCTGTTCTAAAAAAGACAGTTTATCTATACTAATATTATAATGCTGAAGAGTTGGTTTGTTTTGTTTGAACGCGGTAATCTCCGGAACTACTGGTCCGAATTGAAAAAATATTTTTTTGTCGGGTAGCCCATTTATCGAGGAAGGCTATAACATCACACTACGACCAATAAATAGGAGCGGAGCAGCAATGAAAAATGTTGTAAAAACGGGGGAAATTTACGCATATGAAGTTGCGCGGGACAGCTAGTGTACTATATATACAAATATTGCTTTGTTTCTTTTGTAGTAATCAATTTCCGACAAACCGTTTTAAAGAAAGTTTGCGTAAAGCTATTTTAAAATGGCTAATGCATCATTAAACCTCTTCAAACAGACTGAAATGAATTACTCAAACATCAGATATATAAATTTATTGATACTTAAAGAACCATTTAAAAATAAAAACTGGAGACGTTTTACCGAAAACTGTCGCCATTTTACAATGATTTTTGTGTTACTATATTTAAATAAAACCTATTTACAAATAAAATTCCTAGTTATCCTTTAAAAAAAATGTTGATAAACTTTCGCGATTTGTACACATTATAAAAATATATTTAAAAAATATATATGTATCTTTATATATATATCTACATATATATATTACGGGTCTTAATCGCGTGAATAATTTAAGGTAAAATTCCTTGTTTATTGCCCGATGTTTCGACCGTATTGCAACGGCCGTGGTCACGGGTAGACTGGATATGCTCACGATTATAAAAAAAGTTTTTTTTTTATAATCGTGAGCATAGCTCATACAATTTTACCTCTAGGGGTCCCAAAATGTGTCACAATATATAGTAAATGTGCCCATTTACTATAACACAATTACACCTTCGATCACACGATTACGTTATAAAACCTCATAGATATTCAAGTCAGAGCTTAATAAATATTCAAACGAATAAAAATCCATATGGAAGTATAAAAATCAATTGGTTGGCTCAAGTTAGGCGGCCGGCCAAGTTCTTAATAGCGATTCGATATGCACATAAATTTGCCGCCTTCGCCTCGCTTTTGCCTCGCGTTTGCCTCGTAAAGAAATTTGGAGACAAGGAAAACGATTTCGTAATTTTCTAGGGCAATGAGGAAATCCTACTTACATACTTAAATTAAGTAATGAAGTTACTTTTAAAATACTATTTTTTTGCGATCAATGTGGTAATCTATCTGGGATGGTAAGATAAAGTTACGCTGTAGAATAAAGTTATAATCGGCTCAGTGATTTCATATCTTTTATAAAGCTGAAGAGTTTGTTTGTTTGTTTGAACACGATAATCTCAGGAACCACTGGTCCGAACTGAAAAATTATTACTTGCTACTTACAATGAAGTTACAGTATTGGATAGCTCATTTATCGAGGAAAGTTATAGACTATATAACATCACGCTACGATCAATAGGAGCGGAGCAGCACTGAAAAATGTTTCAAAAACGGGGAAAATTTACGCGGACGCAGTTGCGCGGGTCAGCTAGTACTTTATATATCTTATTCGACTCGATAATTGAGAAAGAAGCATACAATTTGACAGATGGTAAGTAGTTACTTGTACTCGTAAGTCTATGGTCGTCACAAGCACCAGAGGTATCATTCGTGCTTTGCTATAAAAAAAAAAAAAACTTGTGAAAGCTAGTCGAAGATGCCTATGAAAGGCAACATCGACTAGCTTTCGCTTGCGAATATTCTTTTCCGTTCCTCGAGAATAGTATTATTAAACAACGTGTAAGAAAAGTTTCATAGTGATCGGTTGACTAGTAAAAGCGTGAACGCACAAATAAACTCACATTTTCTTTTATCTAATATTTAAAATCTAAATTCTCGTGTCACTATGTTCGTTCCCATACCCCTCCGAAACGGCTTGACCGATTCTCATGAATTTTTTTATGCATATTCAGTAAGCCTGAGAATCGGCTACTATCTATTTTTCATATCCCTAAGAGTTTGTTTGTCTGAATGCGATAATCTCAGGAACTACTGGGCTGCACTAAAAAAATATTTTTATTGTTGGATAGCCCATTTATCGAGGAAGGCTATAGGTTATAATCACGCTACGACCAATAGGAGCGGAGCAGCAATGAAAAATGTTGTAAAATAAAAGGAAGAAAAAGAAAAAAGGGAAAATTTACGCAGACGAAGTTGCGCGGGTCAGCTAGTAATATTATAAAATTCTGATTATTAAAAAAGGGCTGAGAAAACTGAACTTTTCTGGATGATTATGGTTTCTTTTACTAACTCTACTTATACGGCCAGTGTTACCGATGACCATTACCTCAATGTAGTCTTCTTCAAAAACTATTCCATTTATATTCGATATTGAAGGAAAAATCCGTGCACATAACCAATAGAATGTAAGCCCGGTATTTTGGCAAAAATTCGCAACCCACTTAACCTATTTACCGAATACCGTAGCAATACTAAAAGAATGTGAAAAATGCTAATACTTTGAGAGTAGAAACACAAAATAAGGAGAGAACAGAATGTAAGTTTCAGTTTCAGACATCATTCATGGACACAGAATCTCGGATCACTTTAACAAGATACCAGCAGTACATACCTACATATGTACTACTTCGTTGGAGCAACGCAAACATGGAGATTGTTCACAAAAAGCTTTCTCAGGTCCATTGTACTTTTTAATTAGGTTTAAGTGTTTTCTCCTACTGTAAACTAGTTTTCTATTAACTATCCTAGTCTTTATTATTTTATTATAGCTCTCTAACTCTATGTACCGTTTTATTTCATTACAGTTTCGCTTTGTTTGTCAAGTCCGCGTAGCGTTCTGTGAAGGTTGCCACGGGTGTATCCAGAATCATTGTTCGGGATTTTAGGTGTTACAATTGACAAAACACCGGACAAATGATTACTCTGTACCTAACATTTTGCAATTTCAGTGGGAGGGGGGAGTTATCAATGGTTACCTTCTGTCCTGTCTATGCGTGCGTTGCTCAAGAAATTTAGCTTCTGTACTCTCTGTGTTTTGTGGTTTGAGAATTTGTTTAAAAATTCACAGTGAAAGAACATGGCGGGTCTTTACCAAGTACGATAATGCAGACATTTTTATTGTTATGCGAAAACTTTGAGTTCCGATGACATTATTCCTTTGAAATTGGGTCTAATGGCTGTGCTATATACTGAGTTGGTTTTATTGAAATATTGTAAGTTAGATTTAGCCCAAGGATTGGTATAGTTGTTTTGTTGTTGTTGTGATTAACTGTCAATTATATGCATTTTATAAATATAGGCTCTGAGCTTCTTAAATTCTTACTAAATTTCAAAATATTGCAAGTAATACACGACTGCCTCTGTGGCGCGGTGGAAGTGTGTCCGACTGCTACGCAAGAGGTCGTGGGTTCAATTCCCACACGGGACACCACTTTGTGTGATCCACAAATTGTTGTCCCGGGTCTGGGTGTATTTTGTGTCCGTGACTTGTATGTTTGTAAAGTCCCCCGTGGCACAGGGCTTGTACTCTACGGGAGTCGTCTTTAAAAAATATCGACACATGGTATTTTATGTCCTTCTCCTAGCTTTGAGCTACATTCTCAATACCAAATTTCATCAAAATTAGCCTAGTAGTCAGTTCAGAGATTATTCATAACAAACATCCTATCCTATTTATAATATTAAAAGTAAAATCCAAAGAACTCTACAAATTTCAGACGATATTTTACTTCAAAACCGTCACGGACAGTAAGAAAATGGCTTTTTACAGATTAAACTTTACCTTTGAGAGCGTTGAGTGTCATTCTATCGTCAATATTTTCCACAATTCCATTTCGGAGCGGTTCCGATTGCAGTGCCATGGAAAAACTTTGTCGTTCCGAACTTGGCTTGAATTTTTTCAAAATAAAAATTCGATTAAAGTGTTTGGCGCGTTTAGGCGTATTTTATACTGTAAAACGGAATACATATGCAGTCAGAGTATGTAGCAGTCGAATGGTAGTATTTAAAAAAGAATATTGATGTAAATACAAATATAAGAAATAATTTTTAGTTGTAACATTGAGTGCTATTATGAAATTTAGGTTGATATATTTAATTTCAGTTATTTAGTTTCCAGTCCTCTAATAGGTAATAATAATATCTTGGGACAACTCACACAATGCTATCTGATCTCAATCTAAGCAGAGCTTGTACTATGGAAACCAGACAACTGAAAAAACTGAGGTACATGTTTTAGATTACAACATTTTTCTTTGCTGCTCTGCTCCTATTGGTCGTAATGAAATGTTATATAGCCTTCCTCGTTATATGGGCTATCCAACAGTAAAATATTTTTTCAATTTGTACCAGTAGTTCCTGAGATTATCGTTTTCAAACAAACAAACAATTTTTTTAGCTTTATAATATTAGTATAGATAAATAACACCCAAACATAGAATAAACCATCGAGCTTATAACACAAAGTTTTATCCTGTCTGGGCATCGAACCCACGACCTCTTGCGTAGCAGTCGGATACACTCCCACCGCGCCACAGAGGCAGTATGGTAGGTTTAAAATAATAATATAATGGTAGCACCATCTTACCTACTAAACGTTTATAAACAAACAAACTTTGGCAATTTGAAAAGAGTGGCCGCGAGTTTTTATTGCCTTGTTCTTTTCTCCGGCTTTACCTAATACTGCGAACAGGTATTACATGCACATGTAGAATCATGCCTTTTCACAAGTGTATTATTCTGCTTTCTAAGTGAATAAAGATTTTTTGAAATAAATGAACGGAATTGTGAAAATGGCGGCAAACTGAACTGTTATTATTTTCACAACTTTTTCTTTCATTTAACGTGTGAAATGAAAATACATGAAAAGCCATAAGACCTAATCTTTGTACAGTTAAAATGTACAATAAATAATTGGAACTGGCAGAAACTGACTGGAAAATCGGCGACATTGCCATCTACTCAAAAGTAAGAAGAAATAAATAGGCCCTTTTGTTAAAAGGACATTTCAAAATTCAAAAATAATTTTTGAATTTCGAATTCGAGCCGATGGAACGGAAGAGACGGGAAATCTGCGATCGGAACGGGTTGGTCCGCCATTGTCTTCCGGAAACGAATGGCGCGTGAGGGTTGGCAGAATTGGTGTGACCGGAAATAGCGTGTGTGACCAATGCAAGCGTTTTCAATGTCTGGTTTGATACAGTTAGTGAAATATAATGGAGTGGAAGATTCAGTTATAAATTGAATGAGTTATGGTGTTAATTTTAAAGCGTGAATGGAATCTTTGTCTGTATTTCAAATATTAAAAGGTGGGTTTTTTTTAACTAGCCAGGGGCTGCCTTGATAGAGGCTGTAGACTACTCAATAATATGTTTAACGGTTTTTTTTTTCTTTTTATTAACACAAGAGGTTATATTTATAACATTACTTATTAATTTTACTTTCGACATTTATTTTATTAATTAACATTACTTTTGATAAGGTGATTAACTACATTTTCCGCTACAAGACTGCGGTTATCGCGATAAAAGCTATCCTATGTCCTTCCCGGGACTCAAACTATCTCCATACCAAATTTCATCTAAATCCGTTCAGCAGTTTACAGACACTTTCGTTTAAACAGACAGTTACTTTCATTAAAAGTTTGGATATGCAATTCTATAAAGATTTCTTGATGCATATAAAAACCGCCAATAAAACTCAAATGAAAGTACTGTACACGGTTCCATAAATCCACATAATCTTTTAAGCCCACCAGTCGCTTAACGAACAATTTTTCACGGAACACTTAGATGTAATTAGAGACACCGCCATGCGGGTAGTACGATAAAATACTTCGTTACTCTTCGTTCATCAAGTTAATGGTGTACAAGTTTTTCGGCCAGTCATCTTGTAAACGATGTGAGGTGAGCATGTATGGGGCAATAAATTACAGATGTATTAATTTCTTTGTTGGCAACACTGTGGAACGCCAATTCGATTTTTTTCGGAATTTGAAATTTTGAATGCTGCTGCATTCTCTGTGATATTTACATTGACATATAGACCAGGACTGCGCCATCCCTTTCAATTAAATCGTACAAATTGACTGAGTTTATACTATTAATGTAAAGAGAGAGAAAACTTGTGCGGCCTTTGACAGGTACTGTCCACAAAGTAACGTTGTCTCTAGTTTCTAGAGAAGGTCAATATGTGAGGTTATGGACGCAGTCCTGTTCTCTATGACTGACGCAAGCATAACTAGAGTAGTCATTCGACTGACTTTGTAAAAATGTTTTAACTTTCAGGTTAAAAACTGCAAAGGCAATAATACATTGATTTTTCCTTACAATTTCAGAGGGGGGTATATTATACATGCTGCATAAAAGTTAATATAATAATTAAGCTAGTGTATAATAAGAACACTTGTGTTTTCATTTTTTTTCTTAAAAAGATAACTAGCAATGTGGGATTGAGTCCCACATTATTAGCAATCTTGATAACCCCTCCAGCTAAGCTCAAAGGCTTGTGTTAGGAGTGGGTTCACGTCGGTAGTATAATGGGTAGGATACAAACCCGCAACCTCACGATTGCAAGACTGGCTACCGTCGCTACTATATCTATATAAACATAAACTATATATATATATAAACATTACAAAATTTTAAATATAGCTAGAAGTAAACCCAAAAGTAAATCTTCGCTGAAAATTCGCAAGAAGTGAGGAAATACACCCAAAAAGCTTGCAGCGGTGTTGCCCCCTCATATATTTAGTATGAAGCGAACCGGGACAATCAGGCCATTATCTGCAGGCAGAGGGTTAATGGGCCAAACTGGACTTGTTCACAGAGATAGCAAGTGGGGAGCCTCTGTCTTCGCTATAACGGTTAAGTGTGGGGGTACTTTAGACTTTAAGTTTTTGTCGCTGTGGTTAGATGAATTAGGTTTGTGACGGGTTGATTTCTGCTCCTAAAAATAAGTAACGAAAACATATTTTTACGTATCTATACTAAATACCTAAGTTAAAATATAAGTTGACTTAGGCTGTCGTATTTTTTTATTCTTCTCCTTAGAAAAAGTAAGTTATTAGAGTTGAGAGAGCATGAGTTATATAGTTTTAATATTTTTGTTGATAACGGAATTCCAAATTAATTTGAAAATGCTGCCAGCCTTCTGGGCACTATACCGGTTGAAATTGATGGGGAGGAATTCTTCTAACTGGTTGTGACTCCCTTTTTATGTAATCCTTTTTTTGTAGTTTATTAAGTAAGTTGTGAATAATGTTAATAGTATGTAGGTATAGTCAAAAAAAATAGTTTAAAAAAAAAAAGATTAGGATATTCGTTCGTAGGGTAATCTATCTTGTATTTAATAACATTGTAAATGTTAATTTTAATCAAAAAAAAAAAATATCAATTTGGAAACAAATTAAACATTTTCCTTTTCTCCTCGTTGCGATTTAAAATTGTTACCGCAGTCGTTAATCACGTAATAATAATTCAAAAACGACAATAATAGGGTTGGCATGAATAAAAATTGTTATAAAGATATCGCAGAATGTCGGAGTGATCGGGGGACATCGCCAGTGCCAACCACGCGGAAGTGTGATAACCGAACGATTGTCAGGGTTGTCACTATGTGGTTCAATTTTAGTACGTCGCAATTTATCAAAACGGATACGGACTAGGTATATTAAATCAAGAATAATCGGATCTTTTCTAAAAGACTAGGGTTTCGTATACGTGTTCTTGATAAAATGTGATCTAGTGTATAAAAAGCTTTAATTAAGCTTATAGCCTCTCAAATTTTAGGAAAGGATAAGGATGGTTTTTAAGTATAGAAAAATAAATCAGAGTCATTAATCTAATGTTCGCCTGATCAATTAATATCTGTTCACTTTACAATTGATCCATGCTTGCAAAAACGGCGGTGTTCCATATCAGACATAACTTTATTCCTTAAAAAAAACAACTATACAAATGAAAGTCAGACTCTATTTTACATTGTTTAAGAAAAACTGCCAACCCTAGTTACAAAATCGATGCAACTCGACTATTTGACGGATATCGCCGGTTAAATTGCAATAAGCATAAAACGCAGCGTAGTCAAAACGCAATGTATTGGAAACAAGAGATTAACTTCGAAGATTGTACGTACTTACACAATGTCATGGGGTTTGTAGGAAGAAGTGCATACCTGAAAATAAAGAAGATAATTATTAACACTTGTGTTAAAAGAACATTGTCCAAATAAAAACTATAGAAAATCTAGTTCAGATTTTCCGTTTTATATTTTCATGATTACATTACACAGTATTCTAGCTGTTAATTGTTATTGTTTGTATGTCTATTTGGGCACTTACTTCAATATAATTGTAATGTAATCATTCGTCAGTATAAAGAAGAAAAATCTAGGATCTTACATTAAATGAGCAAAAATAATATTTCGAAATTCTTGAATTGACGTAAATACCCGAAAATCGCGCCTAAATCTAGTTTCATAATACTGGTATTGTAAGTTCACAATCACTACAATAAATCTTTAAAACTACGCATCGGATTTTGATGCAGTTTTTTTAATAGATAAAGTGATTGAAGAGGAAGGTTTATATGTATAATAACATCCATATATTTTATACCCGTGCGAAGCCAGAGCGGGCCGCTAGTTTTCTAATAAAATCACATTAAAATTCTCCCATTACTTTGGAATCTAAATATAAAACTAAGTTAAGAAATAAAGAGCAAACGAATCTATTAAGTATCAACTTTTAAGCCTATATTTACCAAACTTGAACCATTGAAACAACACCTCATAATAACAACAAACAAAGTTACAGACTCCAAATGAGTTACCCAATAATGATACAACAAACATGGCTTAAAAACTCCCTAACGCATCACTAATCTTATTATACAAATAGCCATAAGCTTCAGAAAAAAAATAAAGGTTACAAAAGTTACAAACAGCTTCAGGCTATGACATTTTACAGTTATCTAATATCCATAATATGGCCAACATGTCAAAGTTCTTAGATACGGGCCTTTTATGGGGTTTTGGCCCCACTTCCACATTTTTTGCGAAATCGTCAGTTTTGTCTTATATCGCTTTTATTTAGCTCCAGGCGTGGGGAGAGGAATTTTTGATAGAAGGGAATTATATTTTCGTGTGACTGCATTCAAATGTGTTAGAGTGAATAATGTGTATGTTTCTGTCTCGTTTGTACGTTTGTTTATTGGATACTGGGTTTTGTTTACGGCTTTATTCGTGTCAGAACTGTTTGTTCGTTAAACAGATAATGGAACTTCATAATAGAAATATACCTATCTATATTTATTTGATTTTCGGGTCTATATGTATTTTATTTGTTTTTATTTTTATTTATAATACTCAACAATAAGAAGTAGAAAAATCAGCTACATTATTTCCATCTTTTTTAGTAGTAGCATTTTCTATAGGTTATTTTCTGAATATACACATGTAGCATTAATACTTCCCATACAAAAGAGTCTTTCCGTTGAAAAATTCTTTCTTTAAATTGACAAGAATTTATCATAAGCGAAAACATCCGTAAGTACATAAAAGAAATACTTGAATAATACCCAAATAAAATGTATAAGATATTCATTTCTAAGATGTATCCTTAAAATACTTTTTAACTAAAACTATTAAGAGAAAACAAACTCTATCTTTAGTGAAATAGAGTTGAAATTTTATAAATAGGCAGTTTTTCAGCGCATGAAATTCCTTCAACCGTTTCAGAAGACAAAGCCTTTAGAACAAGTTCGGGAAATATTTTCGTATCTGTTGTGTGACGGTAGTCCGTTATTAAATATTTTTCTTTGTTTATTTTCTTGTTCAAATTCTTACTTGAAATGTTTGGAAAAATATTGTGTTGAATTGTGTTGAAATGTTTCAAATTTACATTGCATTTGCAACTTTTGAACCTTGATGTGGATGTAGCATAGTCAAGACTTCTAGATTTACAATCAATATGTCCAGTCCAGGCTTGTAATATCTTCCATATGTATCCCTACAAAAGGTTAGCTTAGCTTTAACAATTAATAAGATTGCCAAGAGTACTCACGCTACATTTTTTAAATAAAATTTCTGACAGAAACGTAATAGGTATAAACAATACGTTTTAATTCGTGCATTCGTAAGCATGCCAGTGCGGAGAGCATCACAGACGGAACCTATTTTTAAAATCCGTCACGAAAGACCAAAAAAGACGCAGAATAAAAACCTTTCCATTGAATTATACACCTTACTCAAACAGCATAGAGTTTATTTTCAAGTATTCGTTGTATTCAAAGCGAAGATTTAATTTGTCCAACTAGATTACAGCATTGTTTCCTACATGTGTTCGGAGAGCAAAAAGCCCAATTTGAGTCGCCTCGTCTCACGATAAAGTGGTCCATATATATTTTTTAATTCTATTTTCTCTTTCAATGGGGTTAATTTTGCTGGCAGTGAATTCGTTGGGTTTCAACGTAAGTGATGGGAAGTGAAGTGTATCATGGATCTTGCTGTAGCATTCGGAATTAAATTCTTTTGTTGCTTCATGTGTTTCGTCCACCATGTTGTTAAAATGTAAATTTTGTCGAGATTGCGCTCTTTTAACTATCTAGAGTTCAGGATGTTTCTTGAATGCTCTGTATTAAATAATAATTTCCTCCGAAATATTACAAAACCAATCGATTGAGCGACATATGAATTGCAAAAAAACTAGCATTTCTATTAACTAAAAATGAAATTACGATAGGACGCGGTAATCGATATGATATATTTTGCAACTGTGGTCGACGATGTAAGTCGCTTACCAGGAGGCCAATTCACGTATTTAAAGCAGTACAGTTGCAGTTAAGTTTCGATTAAAACGGTAATTTTCGTATTCTTGTAACTTTGGGATCGATCTCAAAAACCCTTGTGTCAAGTAAGCGTCTCGAATTGCAACTGAACTGCAACTGCACTGCTAAATACGTGAATAATATAGAATATATAACAAGTTATATATTCTATATTGTGAAAATGTTAAAACTTCGTACAATGTATTCCACAAAATACTGGTGTTTATCAGAATACTTGAAATTGAAATCCCCAATAAATTTTACATAATTTGTAGTAAATTTCAATTTCAGGTATTCTGGATGATGTTATAGTAGAGAGTAGGGAACTTACTGCTATAAAAACATCCAACATCTTCATACCATCTATCCCCTGTAATAAACACTATAAGGCTTCCCAACATTGCACACATCGGAAATTGCCAGTCACCGGCCGTTTTAACGACCCCAAGGTCCGTCGAGTAGCCCTTAAGACAAGATGGTGCCTAATGCCGCCAGCAGATCATCCGGCACATTAAGTATACGTAATTCAAGGAGCAATGGACATGGAAAGGGCGGAGTACTTTCCTTTGAGTATTTAAGGGATCGTAGGTAGAATTATCTATGTACATCTGAGTATATACTTGGAGAAGTCATTTGTACCATTGAAGAAGATTTTGGAGAATAAAAAACAGGTCAAGTGCAAATTAGTTGGAAAAGTGCGCAAAAATGGCCGTAACTTTTGTTGAGCTGATTTAGAATATTAATTTAATACTTCTAAAGGACATAAAAACTTTGTAATAAAAAAAACAAATGAACAAAGAGAATGGACTGATGATAGCTTTATTTTTATTTAACAACAATAAATATATAATATTTCAACACGAACGGATTCTGACACTTCAATATATAAACAGAAACATAGTCAAAGAAATTTAATGTGTGTGCCTGTCTTTGAAATTCAGACCAATGTATAAAATTGTCCAGCCGCAAAGGTACTCAAGACGTAGTTTTAAAGGAAATGCACTCAGCAGTAAAGGAACACATAAATATTCGATGCTGTGTAAAGATCTAATACACACACTACCTAGATATATGTATACCTAAGAGTAATATTGTTATATGTGAAGTGAGCACGCTAAGACGCTGAGCAAAGCTGCGGTCAGGACACACCCTTCTTGAAAGCTCTTCGCTCAGCCATTTAAGTTTGAACCATCTTACCCGAGCAATCTCTTCCAACCCCTAACCAAATTAACTTATCGAGAGGGCTGTAGGAGACCAACTTCCATTGGCCATCCTGCAAGACATGACCACTTGAACGAGCCTTATTTGAAACTCAAGTACTAACCATTTTGTCAAGACCTCGATCTTAACTCAAGTCTCAAGCATCCAAATATCTTCTTAGACTGGTTAGTAAATTTTATCTAACCAATTTAATTTGATCTGTATGTCACAGTGATGTACAGGGATTTTAGGATCTTCAACTTTGGTTGTGGGGTAATGGATTACCGTCAATAAATAAGTAGCATTAGCATTATGTCTGAATGATGGTAGAGCTTCATTTGAGCCGATTTTGGTGGAATTTTGGGTTTAATCAGAGTGAGGTAATTAATTAGTCATGTTGTGTAATGTTGCTTGCGTACATTAATTACATAGATTTTATAATGGTTGTAACAAAAGCTTTTGAGTGCGGTTGAGCCATTAACGCTTATTGTTGTTAAGATGATTGCTGAAGCACAATTGAGCATCTTAATAAACTTCAGGTTGATTTGATGAATGTAATAATAAATAAGATTCATAAACCTTTGTTCGGTAAAGAAAATCGTTACAAGATAAGGTTGATTTGTAAAGAGTAAATGTCTACGTAAGTAAATATTGACAAGTACTGATACTACAGTGATACTAGAAAGTTACTAGAGCAAAAAAGTAACAAGGAGTGTTTTAATTCTGATTGAATAATTACTCTATTAAATCTCTCTCAAGTTAAAAAGGTTTTAATAAATCAAAAGAAAAATAAATTAATAGTTCCCTCTTAATTCAATACAAAAAGCAATATGCAGTTTTAAATACAGTTTAATTACGTTTAACAATAGAGTAACCTCGGTTTACAGCTCTCTTGGAAGCGAGTGAAATTAAGCTCTACGTAGCGAACGCTCTCCATGATAATTACGAAATAACTACTGCATGGAGTTCGTAATTGAAACCGACATCAGCTCAGCCATGTCTATACACAAAATAGAGGTGTAGATCTCATGAAATTTGTATGTTTTATCACTATGTTCCTAATATTTGGTCATGTTATGCTTCTAAAGACAAGTATTTTCACACAAAATAATGCCCAATAATAGAACTTATTCAGTTGCATTTTGAACTGGATCATACATAAATCTATTATTTAAAAAACATTCCTGAAAAGCCAAAAAAGATAAACCTAGGAGAGCTGGAAGACTTAAAAATGCCAATGCAATAGTATGTGCATGATGAAACAGTAATCAGAAATATCATGAAAACTGTCTAAATTAATTAATTTCTCGTAAAATATGAACATGTAAATGACTATTTATACGTAGCATGTTCACATAGGGACATAGGAAGGCCAGACGCACTCGACTGAGGCGGCACTTTGCAAAGCACTGCAAAGAGTTAATTACCACTTCAAGTGGCTTTTTTGCTTATCTAGAGCTAGTTAGAAAACGCAAGGCTAAGTGGGGAAAATAGGTGTGAATTACAGTTACGTTACAAATCTTCTAGAAATGTATTTCTATTTTTGATGGTTGCGATAATCAGCTGATTAATTTTCCTAAAGTGGAAATTAATTTCGAGTAACGATTAATAGAACAAATCCATTCATTTTGAAAAAAAAAAAGAATAAATTAATAAAAAAGACATCGAAATATCCCATTTATTTCCACAAACTAAAATATTATAAAAAAGAAACGTGTCACAAAGCCATCACTTCACACATAATTCGTACCACTCCGAGACAATTCGATTGAGCAAATAAAGCCAATAAAACACGCACTCACGAGCAACGTGTCTAATAAAGAAGCGATAAAAATGAAACACACTCTATTTGCCACAAAAAGCAAAATCAAATCGAACGGTTGAAATCTCAGTCGTGTAAATCAGTGGATGGAAGAATTAATACATTTTGTAAAAAGGGATGTGTTACTACGTGATCGTTAGTCGAATCGTCGTACGTATAAATCTATGGAAGTTTTTGTCGAATGCTTTGCCTTGTTCAAAGTAGTTAAAGAAAGTGCATTTGAAGATGTGGATAACGGGAGCATTGGGACTGACGGAGTTTAAAGAAATGGGTTTTAACACCGTAATACTACGCAAGGGACTCGTGATGTTTTCAAGAGTTAGAATTTAACATTATAGCTTTGGGTGGTAGAATGGTTAAGTTATTATGTCATTTGAAGTAGACTTAATTAAATCACCTACAATTTTAACTAAAGATAATTGATTTCGTACTTTAAGCTGAGAGTTCTTCAAGGCACAACCTAGGCCCACTTTATTCGCTATCCATCAGGTTGGTAGAAAAGCCTGATTTACGAGACGACCAACTTTATATTACGTCTTAAACGACGCCAATAAAAAGTTGCGCCATAAACGACAAAGCCGAAGCACTTATTGCGTATACTTTTTTATTGCCCCAACGATATACATAGTAAAACAATTCTCCAGGAAGGAAAGGAAACATTTTCTACGGCAAGTAATTTTGTTTGAATATTTAATTTAAATGATGATGGAAATAACGTTGTGAGTTTGAAATTATGTACATTTTATTTTGTTTTTCTTTTGTATACCAACGAACCAGTTTTGTAATAATATATTTTTATTAAGATTGTTGAACAATCCCATTGTCATTTTTGTAAATCAATACAAAAAAAATAGGGTACTGATTTTTATATAAAATACTTTACAGTAACTGAAAAACTGTTGATAGCTAGACGCAGATAATATGAACTGAGGAAGGACATGGATATAATTCAGAAATTGATTTGAGATAAGGAAGCAATCCCGACAGCTCTGAACGGTCTGTGATAGGAAATTGCGACGGCTGGAACTAGACTCGCGGAGAATTTATTTCTAGACGATTTATTTTTTACTATTTCCTTTTTTGGAACTTTGTAGAATGTTTTTACCCATTTAGTTTTATTTAAAAGTTTTATACACTGTTTGGGTACATGTTATACATGTGGAAACTTCAACATCTTTACATAGCTTAAAATACTGTCAAAAGTACGATTCTAATAATAACATTGATGCATGCAGACTAAAAGCCAAATAGACAAATCTATCTGGCTTGTTGTTTGTCTCTAGAATCGTAGATTTTCCTCTTCTCAGCTATAACACACATAAGAGCGATAAATGAAAAAGTTTTGCAAAATTTGCTATATTTTTAACGTATATGGCTATTGATGGCTACAGTTTTGTTTAAAGGCTTTTGTAACACAAAGCTGATAGGCGATAAACGCCGCAATGGTGCGGGTTGTCCCATGGGAGGCCTCGCTAATCTGCTCGAGGGTCCCTAGTCTATCGTTAACGGAAACCAAGATTTTGTAGAAAACAGAAAACTGATACGCAATGTTATGGCGGTAGAGGATGTTGAGAAACCAGTGTTTACGATAGATACTGAATCGGATAACCCTATTCAATTGGAGAGTAAGCATTTGTATACCTACATAGAAAAGGTGTAACTGTTTCTTACTAGTGCTATATTTTTAAAATACAACTTGTGATTTACTCAAAATAAAAGATACCTTAGGTGGTAAAATAAAATGGGCTGATGTAAGCTGTTCTGTCTTTTACGTCTATAGCTAGTAAATATTTCTTTTATTTTCATGACAACAAAATATATTGCAAAAAATCCAAGCCACAAATCTAAGGGCCTTATCAATCCTCATTTCTCCAAGATTCAAACCTTTCACCTTTAGGGTTCGGGAAAATGTAATAAAAGCCGAACGATACGAGATACGCTGTAAAATTACGAGGTCAGTGTCGTCCGGCATCCGTAAATCTGTCGTCACGTCTGCTAGCTAGGGGTCGTATATAAGATAAGGTGTACCCTAAATGTGTGCACTTACTGTATCTATTCTCTCATGTGTTACTAACAGTTGTATAGTTACATCTAATTTTGTAGTCTTAATGTTTATAATCATTGTTAATCTCTTTATTTTTTAGTACGTTATTATTGTCTTTGACAATATGAATCAGAATTTGGTCAATGACGACAATAAAAATATTTCTAGTTAAAAAGAGACAAAATACACACGCGATAAACGAACGCTACCGAGTTCCAGGTAAGCATGAATGAAAAAAAATAGGACTACTAATAGAACTTCTAAATAATGAAAAAGAAAACAACGTAAAAGAGAATGTGAAACCTCACATCACGAGAACATAACAAAACCATCTCCTGAGTACATTGCTGATAGATTAGTACAAGTCCTATCGGAGTTGTTTTTCCTAGCCTCGCCTACAAATGAAACCTATACTGCTGGAATGTTGCCAACCTCGTAATGAAAAGCGAAGATTAATACATGAGTTCATGGCCAAGTTTAAGGTCGAGAATTCATTTTCACCAGCTATGTTTTTGTCTTTGTTTTTATATTGTTGTCTTGGAGACGACAATTTTTGGCAACAGACTTCAACGTGAATGAATTCAAAAGTACCATTTAATGGCAATTCATTTGATATCAATTTTAAGTCATCCAAGTGAAAAATCTCAAACTGAACAGGCTGAAAATGAAACATCTACCAGAATCTGATTCCATTATTGAGTTTAGAGCTCCATCTGTATGACTACTAAGGCCTACATTTATATTAAACATTGAAACCTAACCTAGTATTTTCCCTTCAACATTAATTGCATCTCACATCTACACAAACATAAATCCAGCTAGTGTTGTACCTATTACAAACTACAACAGTCTGCGGTTGAGTAGTGTTGTGCAAGTGTTGTGTGAATTTGTGTGTGTATATATATGTGTGTGTGTGTGTGACTAATGTTTGTGGAGACGAGCCTAGGTACGGTGTTCGCGCGTATGTTGCGGCCTGTTAGATAATGTCGTCTGACATACAGATAAATTAGTCAGTGAACGTTTGTGACTGACATACAAAAAATAACATCTTGTTAATATTTGTTTGCTGAGCCAGATCGTCAGTTAACACAACCCTTCCCTTAACAATTTAATCGCAAGCAATACGTAGTTCTACCATGTAAATTATAATTTAGTTATGTCAAAATTAACTCAAAACAGCGACTGTAACCGAAATTTTGATTGGCGCCAAATGCTAAGCTTTCATCGATCCCTGAATAAATCTAACATCATATAAACGTCCATACAGTGAAACCACGGCCGTTCAAATTGCTTGCTAGACTGTTAAGCCGTATACACGAGCGACAGTCAATATTTATCCGTAAGGATATTGTAGGTACACAGTACACAACACAAGTACACACAATACACACAGTAATTACTGACACAATGCTTCTGATAGTTGTTCTTGTTGAATGTGAACTTCACAGAGGTGCTAAGTTCAATACTGAGTTTAGTTAAACTCTGTAGTAAGTTTAAGGTTATGTACAATATGGTTAGGTAAGAGGAATGAATGAATTAGGGTATATTAAAATAATGTAGGTACAAGTAGTGGGATCAATAAAAAACACATTCTTACACTGTGACTACAGTAAGGATCAGAAAAGAATGACTTCGCTCAAATATCTTTATTTCATAAAGCCGAATGAATGACTTTTTGAAAATGACAAATTTAAAAAATGTAGTTATCAGCATTTGCTTCTCATCAGTAAAGCACATGAGAAGCAGCTGTAAAGTACTCATAATATATGCCTTGCTTCTTATGATTACTAAATTATTTAAAAAAAATCTATTCTTCAAAAAAATGTAGGGCCGTCTGTATAACATTCCATAATTAGGTCAGACATATAATTTAGGAACACAATTGATATAATCTAAACGCATTGTCTTAGCAATAATTTCATTAACGTACAATATTCGAGAATCGTGGACGCGTTCCATCTCCGGGACGCTATTTGGACGTCTATTTGTGAAGCAAAACATTATTCTGATTCTTTTCTTTTGAAATTGTGTTGGACGATGTGAATGGAAATGTTAGAGCTATTTTCAGAGCATCGATTTTATGTAACGCCGAATTCTATACTTATAGGCGGACAGAGATAAATATGGATGGATATTTTAAAAGGTTCAACTGTCTACATTTTTGGTCCAAAAAGGTTATACCTTAATCGTTGTAGTAGCTACTGTAACCAAAGCGTTCTTAGTATACTGTAAGTACCAATGATGTTTAAAGTATAGACAGAAAAGTCGTAAAAGTAGGAAAGCAAGATTTAATTATTACAAGCGAAAAAGAGAAAGATGTAATCCGCTGCTTTCATCTGTTGACGCCGCCGGCGATGCGACACTGACAAATAAATTTGGACAATTGTCTAAATTTTGAGGTGCCGCTTGCTGAGCGCTTATAACCTATCTACACCTATTTACTTAAAATATCATTGGTACGTAGCTATTTCTATTTATGATAGTTAATTTTGAAAAAAACGGACAAGAGCCGCATATGCCCCGTTTTTTCCCCGAAATGCAGCCTTGAATAATTGCATCAGCAGAAGCGCACTTACGTTCATGGCACTTACGCCCTTTTGTTGAGAAACGCAGTTTTTCGTCGTTAAGTTGATGACGATAAATCCGCTCATGTGCGAAATAATTTTAGTTTAAAGTATTTATTAAGCGCTACATTTGTGGCTTTTTCTTAGATTTTTTGGTCTCATTATTCATAAGATAAGCGGGGGAGTTGCATAACTGTGCCCCCAGTTATGCAACTTTCGGAGCGATTATTTTCAAAAATATTAATTTATTCAAAAAAGTTTATTAGAAACCTCAAAATGTTTTTGAAAAACCTGTCGAATCATCATTCGACAGGTTTTTCAAAAACATTTTGAGGTTTCTAATAAATTTTGGGAGGCACTCTATACATGTAACAGAAGTTAAAAAACAGCAAAGTTTTTTCAGCAAATATCAACGTGTGGTACATCTACCACACGTTGATATTTGCTGAAAAAACTTTGCTGTTTTTTAACTTCTACCACACGTTGATATTTGCTGAAAAAACTTTGCTGTTTTTTAACTTCTGTTACATGTATAGAGTGCCTCCCAAAAATATCTATTTTTATTATTTAGCTATCAAACCAAGTAGCTAGACTAGACACCTTTCCACTAAATTTCATCAATATTCATTAAGTAGTTTTAGAGTAAAATGCCTGTGAAATACGGTCGGACAGACAGACAGACACAGACAGACGGATATGACGAAACTATAAGGGTTGCCATTTTGGATACGGAACCCTATAAAGTTCTATATTTGAAACTTTATCGTGTTTTTGAATACCATCACTTCGTATTCAGAGCTAATTCAGTATCAAACAACTCAAATCATATCAAAATAATACAGTTACGATGGATAATGAAATCCAGATCAGGGCTGAGAATTAATTTATCCGTACACACATTAATTACATGTTTAATAAATCCATCGACGAAATTAATCAACTGCTAATGAATTATTCGCAGTTAATAATATATTGTTTCAATTTTCACTGTATTTAGTGTCACTGAATTTTGGAGATAATTCAAATTATTTGTTTGTCGAATTAATTTATTGGTGGGTGCAATAACCATTTATTGTAATAAATATTGTTATAAATAAATATTATTAACTATCTGACCTGTGGAATTTCGTACCACCTAAAATGTATGGATGATAATGATGGATGTAAATGTATGAATGAGTATCCATACAAAATTATCTACCGATTATAAATATTTCGATGTTACTCTTGCTCTTAGATTTTCTCTATTCTTTTTTTAATAATAGAGCGAATAAACAAATAAAATATTATATTCAAAAAGTTTTTGAGTTTTCAATTTTAACCGACTTCAAAAAGGAGGAGGTTCTCAATTCGGATGTTGTCTTTTTTGTATGTTCAGGCATAACTTCGTCATATACAGACGGATTTTCAATTATTTTCTTTGAATTTTTCTATTTGAAAGAGGTTAATTCCAAAATGTCCCATATAAATTTGGGAAAGATTTGATGATGAGTTTTGGAGACAGACAACGAACTTCTCAATGTTTGCAGTAGGTTAGATAATTTTTCGTAAAAAAAGTTTTTTAGATACAAAACCTACCTTTCATAAGATCTCAATATTGTTTGAGGTTTTAATTAAATAGGTGTCTACTATCTACTATTTGACTGCCTCTGTGGCGCGGTGGGAATGTATCCGACTGCTACGCAAGAGGTCGTGGGTTCGATCCCCACCCAGTATAGAACTTTGTGTGATGAGCACGATGGCTTATTCTGAGTCTGGGTGTTATTTATCTATAATATGTATTTAGAAATATATAAGTATGTTTATCAGTTGTCTGGTTGCCATAGTACAAGCCCTGCTTAGTTTGGGATCAGATAGCGTTGTGTGAGTTGTCCCAAGATATTATTATTATTATGCCAGGGTACATCTAATTGCTATTACTATGCGAGTTGATAACTCGCATAGTAATAGCAATTAGATGTACCCTAGCATGAGGAATCTAAGTTGCATATTTTTTTCAAAGTATTCAAAGTCAATTCAACATCAAACCACAGTTACCAACGTACAGTTCAATAAAAAAAAATAAAAAAATTAAGCAAATGATCAATTATTTGTTATTTATTACGATAGTGAAGTTAATAGCTCGGGTTGTACGAGTATAAATCCTCTTGGTAATACAACTGCTATAAAAAAGTAAAAAATATATACTCAAACTCTTTGGTACAGATGTAGGAAGTAACTATTCACTCAATGGTTTCCGCGCCTCTGTAAACATTGAGAGCCTTTAACTGAAGCCGCGACCACACTGGCTTTGGTGCCGTGGCCATGGAATTAGCGTTTGTATTACAATTCATAAGATGAGCGAGTTTGTACATGATGTTAACATTGTGCAAGGACTTGTAGTCATTATTATTATACTGTTTAATAAATATTTTTTGACATCAAAAAGTACATAAGTGCAGGACTTGGAGAAAATTCATATCGCGAAACGACATAATGATATTTGTGCAATGTTTATTGATTTTTTTAAAGATATACTGTCTAAAAAAGACAGTTTTTTGTATACTTTTACATCTTAACTCTTGGTAATGATTCTGATCTATATTTCAGAAACTTTTAGTACATACTAGGTAAAGGTATCATTATATCGAAATATCACTGTATATCTCACACACTTTAGATATTGTAAAATACGGAACAAATATTGTGAACTGGCTTTCGCCCGCGCGGATGTCGATTATCACCATAAAAACTATCCTATGTCCTTCCCCGGGACTCAAACTATCTCCGTACCAAATTTCATTTAAATCGGTTTAACTGTTTGAGCGTGAAAACAAAGCAGAAAGTGACCGAGTTACTTTCACATTTATAATATTAATATGGATTTTGTATTTCAATATACTGAAGAAAGGGTAGTATGGTTTCCAATCAAAAAAGGTTCCAGTTTTAAAAATCAGTTTGGCTTTAATCGCCCTAAGTCAAGCATCCGCTGATATTTCATCCGCTAAATCTAAAGCCCCAAAAGCTGGACTATTGAGAACCACTGAAACGGAACTGTTGCTCACACCAGATTGTATGGCAGCAATACTTCAATCGATTTCTTTGCCAGACCGCCAGACCACCGCTAAACTTGCCAGTCTGTCTGGCAAAGGCCTTCGATATGTTTAGCCAATTTGTTGCAGCTTTATAGGGATTCAGGGATTTGATGTGTGAATTTGGTGATGTATATGAATTTATTTGGATGTATAATGTCTGCACTTTGTGGTTATTTGAGCGGGATTTGGATGTACCTAGATATTTGAAGCGCTTTTAGTATTCAAAACCTTTTCCAATCTATCAGAGGCGAAAGGTTCACATTTTTCAAAGGTAACCCGATAAAAAAATATATCTTGCAGGACAAGGTTTTTAGGGTGCCGTAGCCAAAATGGCAAAACGGTTATAGTTTCGCCATGACCGTCCGTCCGCACCTTTGCTAAGAGGCTGTTAATGCTAGAAGGCTGTAATTTTGCATGGATATACATAGTACTTACGCCGACTAAGTGAAAGAATTAATTCTTGAAAAAAATAGGGTACATCCCCTATATGTAAAGTGGGGATGTCGCGTGAGTAATTTAAGGTAAAATACCTTGTTTATTGCCCGACGTTTCGACCGTATTGCAACGGCCGTGGTCACGGGAAGACACGGGAAAAACGTCGGGCAATAAACAAGGTATTTTACCTTAAATTACTCACGCGATTAAGACCCGTAATATATATATATATATATATATATATATATATATATATATATATACAATATTAAATGGTTGATGTTGGGTATGTGAAAAAAATCACGGCAGTAGTATTTATAGTGAAATTAAAAGGAAAACTATCACAGCTAAGTAGGCTTTAAAGTTTACGAGTAACACCTGATCAAATCGACGGTCCCTACGTAAAACATCGAAAGTTAAAAATGGTACTTTTCAGGAGAGCGATTTAAAGTTTATTTTTTGCATAACTTTGTAATTTATGGCTAGATCTTTTTAAAATTTTGGATTCACGGTTAAATTAGGATTACAAACTATTACATAGCAGCAAAAAAATGATAATTATGAACAGTTTTGGAGTAAATTGAGTTACGATAGTATACCGCGGAACTGAACTCACTTTATTTATCGAAACTGGCACTTTTGATTATTTACTGGAAAATGCATAAGCATAAATGTATCGAAACTGGCACTTTCGATCATTTACGTGACAAATATTGTAAAGGTATTTAACGTAACTGATAATTTCAATGAGTTACGTCGTAAAACAGAATTGCTTACACCTGTTTCGATATAAATGAAAAGCTGTATGTGGCATGTAAGAATAAATAAACAAATAATTAGGTAATATTTAATGAAAAATCCGAATGTAATATATCTAACTTTATTAAAAATCACACGTTTTTGGTGTTTGTTTGCATAATAAATGCAATATTATGGCACTAATAATCACATAGAATCTCATTTCAATTAAATCTTATTCTTTCTCCTCCTTGTTCTTTCTTTCTAATTAAGTCCTATTCCTTTTTCTCCTTAAATAAGTTATAATCACATTTCCATAAAGTCTTATAATTCTTTTTTCTCCTTACTTGTAATTGTAATAGGTACTCATGAACATAGTAATTACGAAACATAAATTTCAATAAGGAGTGGTAAAAAATAGAAGGGCCTAGAAGGGCCTTCTACAGTGATGCTTTTCTTTGTACTTCTTAGACTAAATTTATTTATGTATTCCTATTGCAAGGTATGATCGCCTATTTTCCAAAATGTTGTCATTATAATTTATCTTGTAGCATTGTCAAATTTTTCATAGCATTTTAATTTACATGTAGTACCGGCTTCAAAACTGTTCCCTTTTTGTTATGTACTTCTGACCAGAATTCAATAGGCGTTTCCTTTTACTGTCTATCCATTTCTCAACACATCTTTTTATTTTTTTCCCAGGGTTTTCTTTGAATGTTTTTTCTTTATTGCATTTTTTGCTGTAGTACTCGTGCTAGGTGACTCACAATCCGAAACTGTTATCAGAAAGGCAACACTAGTGGGTTCGGTAAGTGGGTTTTGATGTTCCAGTTCTGTCATCAGCGGTGTTACTAGACGCGGCGATGCAGGTGAGGATCTTGAGATGTTTTGGAAGGAGAATTCAGTTGTTCATCGAAATCCTGTCGTGGTGATGGTAAGGGCGTGTGCTCAGAGCTACCTAAAATAACCAAATCCATATCACGGTCGATTGGAGTGGTTGATTCGGGTATTGTCTTCTCCAATATTGAAAAGTTTTCTGAGGGCCAGTGTTTGTCCGATGAAAGTGCTTCGTCAATCGAATGAAGGAGAATGGGACGTACTAGAGGGAATCCTCTAATACGTTCCATTCTCCTTCGCCAAATTGACAAGATACAGGCAGAGGGGAATCTAAACAAAAAAAACAGTTGGTATTGGCAGAATAGTACTTACCCACATATTTATTTTAGGCAAATTGTATGGAAAATGTAACAATAAATAGTTTAACATTGAAACTATCAGTTTCGTATTAATATTGAACTTCAAATATTCACCGCAATTAAATGAAAACAGTAGTTTCGTTTTCTTGCTAATATAACAAAACGCAGTAAATAAATGAAACTGGGAGTTTCGTTTTCTTCCTAAAATAAAAAACCGCAGTAAATAAATGAAACTACCAGTTTGGACAAAAGGTTACTACTTAATTACGACATATAACATCGAAACTGTCAAATTCCATGTTTTACTATGTATTTGCATTGGAATTCAGAATTCTATCCATCTATCTATAATTCTATCAATAAAAAGTAATAAGTAAATCACAATCTTCCTTAGAAACGTATAAAACTAATTATAAATAATATTACTTTACTAACTTACCGGGTTTAGGTGTTTCATCATGAATTACTCGCTGAGCGTCACTCTCCAAATTTATTAAATGAAAAATTTTGTTACACCTAGAGGATCTAAATTTGTATTTATTCATTGTTTTTAATAATTAAAACAGAAACTCTCGCGCAAGAACACCTCAAGGTCGGTCGGCCGCTAACTGCCGCTAACTGTCGCGCGTGTGGCGTAAATACTCGAAAGTATAGTTTCGTCTCGCTCGCACGTCGCTCACTCCCGCGTATTTCATCGAATCACAATTTTCGACTGTCTACTTCGGAAAGTTTAGTTACATTCGAGGATTTACGATTATATTTTCTGCTTTATACGATATTAGTTTTTTTCTTCAATGGTATGAATAAATAAGTATAAAAGAAAACTATATAACGAATAAAAAAAAACGCGATTTTTGAGTTTCGATGAATTACGTAGGGACCGTCGAAATGAGAAGTAACATATCGTACAAATAAAATTTCACTGAAAATTATTATTATGTAGGTACAAAAACAACAGAAAACCCACTTCTTAAGCCACATTATTCGAATGGGGTGCGGGGGTGGGGAGTGGCGGACTACGGAACCCTACATTGTGGGTGACAATCCAAAGGGAAACCGAAAGTAATGGTGGTCTAAGAAACCTCCGCCACTGCAATCTATGTACTTTTCTTTTGTTCATGTGATAAATTGAAAAAATAGTGATGAATCTACAAAAACTCGTCAATCAGATTTAAATGACAACCATATTTTCCCTTTTTTCAATATGCAGACAAATCAGATATAGGTTTAACTGTAAATACTACAGTAAAAACTGTTACCTTTTAAATTATATCGAGGACTAAGAATAATAAGTATGGTGACATTTATGTAAGTGATTAAAAATCTTAGTAATGCCCATTTCCTTTCTACATTCATTCCAATAGCGAATATTGAAAACAATAATCACTCCATTCAATACACAACTATCTATGTACAACTACCCTCAAACACAAATCCGTTCACACGCACCGCGACGTGAGTGGACAGTAATTTGACAGACGGCATCGGGCGCAAAACAACTGCGTTAACACCCGTCAAACCCAGCCTCCGTATTACACGAGTATTTACCCCGTATTTGTCCGTTATTGATGCTGCATTGAAAATGAACATGTAGAAAGAGAGTATTATACGTTATTATAATAGTATATTATACGAGTATTTACCCCGTATTTAGAGAAAGAGTATTATCCGAGTATATTATACGTTATAACACTAGTACATTATACGAGTATTTACCCCATATTTGGAGAAAGAGTATTATCCGAGTATATTATACGTTATAACACTAGTACATTATACGAGTATTTACCCCATATTTGGAGAAAGAGTATTATCCGAGTATATTATACGTTATAACACTAGTACATTATACGAGTATTTACCCCATATTTGGAGAAAGAGTATTATCCGAGTATATTATGCGTTATTATACTAGTATATTATATAAGTATTTCCCCCGTATTTGTCAGTTATTGATGCTGCATTGTAGATGAACATGTAGAGAGAGGGTATTTAAAAATTAAATGATTGTCTGAACTGATTAATTGATGAGAATCAGTGTTGCCTAAGTAAAAAAATAGGAATAAAGTATAAATACCACCTGAGATCGGATCGTCAGGAGTTCCACAATAACATTAATAGAGGCTCTTGTCTTTGGCGACGTCTGGCTATCCAGACTTCAAAATAGGAGTATCATAGACAAAAAGTAGTTTCTTAATATGATATTTATGTTTATTAACCACAGTTAATACTGTGGTTAATAAACATAAACAACTGCCATAAATCTGACTGCTACATGATGGTCACGACCGTTCTGCCAAAAGTGAACCGATAAAAGAAGAAGAAGTACAGTAGTATAAGTAGCAATATTCCAAACTTTTACCACCCAACCAACCACCTCGCATTAGGCCGTTTTTATTTCATTACCACACATAACATTTTATATAAATAATAGTTTAAAAACTAAAAAAACACGCTTTTGTAAATAGCTGTACTAAAAAGTAAAAAATAATCTTCTATAAGTTTAAGAAATTGAGGACCTATTAAGAAAAAAAAAACAGTTTAAAGAAAAAAATAAGTTCCTTGTGCCGATATTGATTTATATTCACCCTACGCTTTTTTACGATTAATTGATTTTTATACTTATAAACTCTATTAGTTTATTTTTTACTTTTGGTACAGCTATTTACAAAAACGTTTTTTAGTTTTTTTATAATTTATTTTTATTTTTTTAGTAACCCCTATTCAGTTTTATCAACCCCCAAAGAGTTAATCCTTGGGGGTTGATTTTTCAAAAACGCTGAAACATGTTATTTTTATTTTAAAACAATAAGCCAAATACGAAATTCTACACATCTAACTTCAAAACTGGCGGAGTTTTATATAAACTTACAACCACTATTTTACCTCCTAAAGATGAATTTTCAAAAATCCCTATTTATCGGATTACATTATCATCGGTCCTTGATAAGTGTGCGGCGTTTCAATTAATCTGAAGTTTTGAAGTGGGTGAAAAACACGTTCGAAGATTCCGTTACATATTAACATACGTATGAAGCTAATAAAGGCGTATTAAAAATGGTTCGAATTTAAATATTCTTTTAATATCAAACCGTCATCAACTAGTGCTGACATTCAAAAAACAATGTCCGCGCGATAAAACGGACGCCGAAAGCGATCGCCGAACGCCGAATTTATGAGCAAGCTTATCGGCCGAGGCGGCCCGTAATTCGATGATTCGCATTTTACTGTTCTACCCTCTGGTGTCAATGAATAAAAAAGCTGAATTTACTTAGTGAATGGAAAATGTTGAGGATTTTCGGATCAAGCATTATTTGCTAATAAAAATCATGCTTTTTTTAACGAAAAAGCGTGATTTATTATAGAAAGCAATGGCTATATTTGATACAAATTAGTGCAGTTCTTTTCTCAGGGTCTGAATTATCTCTCTCATGTTTAATGACTAGCTTTAGACTTCGCTCGCGTTCTGTTATCGCAATAAAAACTAACCTATGTCTCTTCCCAGGACTAAACTATATGCATACCAAATTCCGTTTAAATCAGTTCAGTCGTTTAACCGTGAAAACGTAACAGACAAACAGAGTTTGCTTTCACATCTATAAAATTGGTTTGAATGTATCAAAATCAGTTAATAGTTTGTGATGCAAAGATGTTAAAAATAAACAGACGACATACCATATTTGTGATATTAATATGGCTGATGTTCCACAAGTTCCCATCTGACGGTGTCTACATAATATTACTACTAATATTCCTCACATCGTTCCTCTCAAAGTTTGAGAAGAAATAATTTACGTCAGAGTTTCCATTTTACCAAGTTGGCCCTTTAAAAGTGTCGGGCTGGAGAATCTTGGCATCTCGACGCAGACGGAAACACTCCCGCTAAATGTACCTAAAGCTTTATAATATATAACTTTCAACTTTTCATATTTTTTATTACCCTGACTGAGAAAAAGGGGAACTTGTGACAAAGTTTAGAATCTAGAGTCTCCTGTCTGTCTATAGGCTGGTCTTTATATAGTGTGTCTCGGAAACTGTAGATGTTAAAATAGCAAGATTACAATGTGAAATCTGGTTAAAAAAGTAATTAATTGACAATATACCTACGTTTCTTATATGTGATTGAAGAAGCAGCTACGTCGCGTCACTTTAACAGAATTCAGTTTTAAGTAGAATAAATAGAAGTAGAAAATGGGTATACGGGAATTGCTATTATTACTATACGTAACATTGAGATAATATGTACTAAACATTATTACTACCATTTGGGAAAACAAACTCGAGTGAGTTTACGTTACGTTAAACTATTGGCTGTCTTTGTTTCTACTGAAAAAGCTCTAGGGCCAGACTCCAATTTTCCAAATAAAATCCAATAACTTTTATCTCAAGAGAAATATTAAAAAGCTACGAACTAATAGAACTCACAAAAATATCTTTGCAAAGTTCGTTTCATAATCATTCCAAACACAAACGTTACTGAACGAAGAAAATTATTCAAAGAATATTCCCAACCGTAAAAGTAGTTCAGAATAAAAAGTGTCTGTTAAATACTTGAGCATTTAACTCTACGAAGGTCACAATAAACAACATGAAACGAGCGTTGAGAGCTCTAGCGAAAACTCCGAACTCCTGCTCACTCTTGGACATTTTTATATCTCCATCTCGTTTTAACTTAGGTGTTTACCGGTAGACGAGCGAAAAATTGTGTTTACGGTTATTGGACGGTAAGAAATTTCTTATAGAGCGACATTTTTTACGTAAAGCCAGTGTTGCGGAGACAATGATGATAGTTGATGTTCCTGTGCATAAATAGATGGGTTTTCTATCTTAGCAAAGGTTTTCGTTTCTGGCAGACAGTGATTTTTTCAGGAATTGTGGAATAGTGGCCTCTGTATGGATGGCACTACCCGTGTTAGAGTAGTAGTATTTAATTTAGAAGAATTCAGAAGGCTCTTAGCCCTGTTCCCTCTATGTAGAATAACGAGATTCATAAACAATTAAAAAAAAAAAATGGTTGTCTGTAAAGTTCGTTTACGGACCATAGTTTTACGTGATAACGTCTTAAGAAAACATTGATAACATTTCACCATTCGCGTTGCTACCAGTCAATAACATTAGTTCCAGTTTTACCGTATCGCTGCAATCGCCATTTGCTGTTACTTTTTTTAAACCCTAAAATAAGATTATGTATTTTTCAAGAAAAAAAACAAAGGGGTTTAGTTCGAAAGAACCAAGACATATTATCGCCCAAATTTAACAAAGTTACTAAAAGCGTAGCGTTCGTATTTAATGAAACCTCCATATTCATAAGTGCGTCTTCCACTTGACCGTTTTTTGTGTAAAACCGACTGTAATAACCTGCAGCCGCAATGGGTGGCAAAATTTCTGCTAACACAATAGCAGAATTTTTGCTTCATAAAAAGATATGCAAAGGCACCCCGCATTCTCCTGCATTAGGAGCACGACATTAATGCTGTGACACGGAGTGTTAACAAAGCAAACGGCTATTGTGATGTTAAGGACTTACTGGAAAATACTTGATATTACAATAATTGTTTAGAAGAATACCTTTGTTTAAAATTTTAGTAAAACATCCGAGCAAATACGTGACATAACATGTACCACGTTAAATTCCAGATTAATATGTGTTATCGTCTCTTATTACGTTATTATTAACACGCATGAAACACGAAAGACGACCACATGCTGACATCTATATATAATAAGGAGATGCTGACTGACTGATATATCAACGCAGGGCCTAAACTAACTTGAAATTTTGCACAGGAGTTCCTTTCATAAAGTAGAGTAGCACTAAGATCAGATTTTTGAAAATTCACCCCCTAAGGGGTAAAACGGGGGTACAAAGTTAGTATGAAACTTTGTTGTTAAAATATTTTGGTAAAGATCTTGCATACAATACAAATACTTGCGGGCGAGGCCGAGGCCATAAGCTAGAATTAACATATAACTACATACTTAATAAAAAGTAGACAGCTACCCAAAGAAACTAGTTACAGAAATAAAATTACGAAGAATCCATTTAAATAAATTATAATTTAACAGCTTCATTTAATTCGCAAAGGTTTATTCACAAAAAAGTAACAAGTCAATTTCTAGCAATTACCATTAGACATTTAAACTCCCCAAAAGGGTTAACGCCAACAAAATAATCATTGAAAATCTGCACAAAGCAAAAAGCGACAAAATTTCCAACTCAGATGCGAAGTCACGTCCATGCAATGGAGGTAAATTTTTGCAAATACCTGCGAATTTTGTGATAATGCTTTGAAACTCAGCTTAAATTTGTTTGTTTGGGTTCGCTGCACTGGGATTCAACAGACTCAACTTCATCCTTAATCTGGATAATTAGTTATAATTTCGGACCCTTATTAAATTTGGGGTCCTTTACTTGGAAAATATGTGAAGTTTTGCAAGTTTGCAAGCTTAAAAGGGTGAGAGAAATGGCGGTACCGGAAATAATTTTGATGCTATCAAAGATTTACGACGTGTAAAACAAAATAATTCAGTGGAATATACTCTGAACCTCGTTAATGTAAACATACTTCTGAGGACATTTAAGTTAATTTGATTAGGTGACGAAAATGTAAAGTAAAAATGTTTCAAAAAAGAAAATACTTCTTGGAAAATTCTTACACAACAAAAGCTTTTCACTGATGACTTCACAGGTATTTGAAAAAGTCTTAATGAAAAATACTTAAGTAAGGTAGCTACTTATATTCTCATGTACTCTGTAGATTGGCACATCACGTATAACGATGCCAATGATAAGATATCAAGCGAAGTTCGCGACCTAGTTACTGAACGTAGATATTAGGTTCATGGTCTAAGCATATAAGATATAGCGGTGATCATCTCTGTTATAGATATCTAAGAAGTAACTATACAAGTCAAATGGCTAGATTTACTAATAGTATACCTACCAACATATCTTATTTGTCTTTGTTTCTTACCCAGCTTTTCATCAAAGCTAAATTCAATTAACATCTTTCTTTATCATTCTTTACAAAAACAAAAAAAAACTGTATCCATAAAAGAAAGATACACAAGCTGACTGTCTCATTGATCGAACCACAGCTGAAACCGCTTAGTCTAGAAGCAAGAAATTATGCACAGAAGCTCTATAAGTAACGAAAGTGAGCTTAAAATAAGAATAATTGAATATTTGAAAAGATAAAGGTACTATTGTATCTTGAAATACAAGCTTATAACTTGTCCCCTCACACTAATGAATGAAGTCGATATGCGGAGGTAACGGAGCGAAGTGTACCAAGTGCGCAATGTTTACTGATGGCCTTAAGATTTTGGGCTCAGTATCAAATATGTGCAGGGTAGAAACACAAATTTCGCTGTTCATGCTAATACAGGAAAGTTGAGTGCCGAGTGGAAAGGTTAAGATACGGTTTAGACATGCTTCGAGGCCGTAAGTATCTTGTATGTTTAATGATGTTTACGGTGGAGAAGAAAAGTTCTGGATCTTCGAAGATATGAAATGAAATTTTTGACTAATAATATGCTTCTGTATGATTCGGAATTATTGAATGTAATTTAATAAAAGCATAACATAATTGTCTGTATTAAGTAGTCGTGCTAAAAGTGACTGAAAATTCATTTTGACGGTAGTATTTATTTTTCATAGATAACATATTGTAAATTAACATATTTTTTTATTCAAATCATAAATTTAACCTGATTATTACTATTACAAGAGAAAGACTGGCGAAATCTAGTACCTTCGTATACTACGAGTATTATAATCTGACAATTTAACTATCGTAATTTATTAGAATTTAATTATCCTTTCAAATAGTATAAGTACACGTTCTTGCTATCATCAGCTGGTTTTCACATTAAGCTCGAAAACGTAAACTTCAATTATGTTAACGTACACATGTCACCAAAACAAAATTCCTTGAAATACCCGGAAAAGAAAACTATCTTACTTCAATTCCGTAATAAGTAAAGGATCTTTTCATGTTAAAAGGGACCAGGGTGCCTTACAAAATACCCTATTTGGGTATTTCATTGAAAGACGAACCCAATCGGGAATGAGATCTCTTTATACAAACCACTAGCAATTGTAAACGAAATAAGTCGAGAACGACGTACATAAATATTTTTAGAAAGTGGATTTGATGCTACAAATTGTGAAATTCAAATATATTTTTCTAGCCTAACGTTCCAAAAGTATACTATCTAGTATACTTTTGGAACGTTAGTCCGGTTTAGTTTGTCGAATCGCAGGATGGGAAGCATATCACGATACTCTACCAGAAATAAAAACAGTAATTTAAAAAAAAAGATCGACCACGCGCGGAATCAATGAAATTACTAAAAATTTTTTTTTAGTACTTTCATTGATTTCAATGGTTTTGATACAGTATCATGATGTGGTCTCCCTCCGTCCTCCCAGACCAACTAAGCATCGTCATCCAGTAAAGTCAGTATAGAGCAAAAGTATGAAGACAAAAGTTTGCTTCCAAGAGTTTCCCTATGTTGACATTCGAATTGTATCCTTAAAGTTCTATCAATATGATCTCAAAATGACAAAGAAACTGACAGTTTCACGCCGAGAACTGATGATGGGGTTGTCATTGTAAAACCATTAATCGCACTGTTCTCAATTTTTACTTTCAAACTATTAAACGATAGATACTTAAAGAAAGTTTAACCAGAGACCTATTTCGATATTAAGTTGTAGAGGAACATAATACTATTGATGTCAAATCAATCAACTATGAAATAAACGATACTATAACCGATAGATATAGTCTAAATGATTGTATCGAAACATCACGAGTGCTACTGACAGCGGCTCTGTGCGATAGACGAGATACGGAATAGCTAGCCATTGTTCTACCATGATAACATCGACTGATTCATTACATTAATTAAGCTTATTTAATTAGTGTTTCAATGATTTCAATTGGGCTGGTGATTTTATGAGCTGGTTTTGGATAAATTTGATTTTATTGATGATGTGGATGTTTGCAATCATAATGAATATGAATCAGAAGTTTTATATGAAGTAGTTTATATTACCTGTCTGACTTCAAAGAACTGCGTTTACATTTGTAAATAGTTTAAAGGAGAGCAAAGGGTAAAATGGTACGGTGGTAAGGTACATAATAATTATCAACTACGGTACAATCTTATCTTATAGTAACAAAGCAACTAAAACAAGAACAAAAATTGTCGAAACGTGTCTATGTATCTTTGCGTTTATCTATACATACATGCTTTAGATTGGATATATCAGTCTACCAAAACACAAACAAGAGCTTAATAATTAACACAAGACTACAACGTATTTTCCATAACCTGTAGTATAGGTAGGTACTTGTGTAGTGTAAACAAGGGGTTCGAATCCCGGTATCAACCACTGGACCGTGTGACTAATTAACAATGACGTGTAATCAATAGGAAAGATTTCATTAGGTACGAAATTATTGTGTTATTATTTTGGATGTGAGTTTGTAGAATCGAAATTTTGGAAACTTAAAAGCTGCTTTGAAATGTACCAAATCAATAGGTTTAGGAAATCGAATCAATAGGTGTAAAAGAAAAAGAATCTAATGGAAAAATAAAAAAAAACACTTAAGTAGCAAGCAACTCTTACCCTAAGACTTTGACAGAATTGATGGAAAAATTGTAGCATATGCGAATGTCAAATATAAGGATCATTAGAAAAAGAATATTTCAACTAGAAATTTACACACAGTAAAATAAATACCTATCATGAATTCAAAGACTGTGAAATCAACTTTTTAATACAACAACACTAGTGCAAAACATGCAAAAATAAACGAGTAAAATATTCTAAAACTAGCAGAGAAAGTTTGCAACAAACATCGCAAAAAGGCTGTACGAGACTGCTGTTAGCTTGGTGTTAGCTTTTTGAGTACAAAGCAGAAATAGGAGAAGACGGTACAAGAACTTCCAGTTGAAATTGTTCTTGTTTGAATGTAAACTTGATCGGAGACATAGCTGTAACGAGAATCGTTATTTCACTAGTTGAGATGTTCGGCGAATTCAATAGTAGTGCTGTGGTACTAGTTTTCGAAAAGGGATAAAGTTTATCGGTTGAAAATTAATGAAATAAGTTTTTTGAAATTTAAAGACATTATTAATTTGTTAATAGCGATAGGACCGCAACCTTGCGACAATGCCACTTTATTATTATATTTTTAAAAAGCTTTTAACAATGTTATAGATACTGTTTATTGGAAGCAAGTAAATTGGGTAAATAGCCGAAGCAAATACCATTTGCGAAAGTAGCCATTTAGTATAAATTTGAATATTAAACTAACTCGATTTTCAATAAAGGAATCAATTACGATCTCAATGGCTTTTGAGAAAGATAATTTTAATGAGCCACTTCTCTTAAAACAAAGTAAGGAAACCCGGAAAAATGATGTAAGATACAATAATTTTATTTCAGAAGTTTACTTATATATTTAGGTATTGACCCCGACGAAATATTGTTATTTTAGAATGTATCATATATTATTAGAAGGTAACTATTAAGTAACAAATCTACAGTTAATCTCGAGATAGATCATGAATCAGGAATATCCTACCATCTCAAACAAATTTGCACCACAATAAAATAAATCATCGAAGAAACGCAAGGCCCGAAACACGGTACATATAAAAAAGTTTCCCAATCACACTTGGTAGTCTCCAACAACGTAATGTTGCTTCTTACACACTATTTCTACGTTTATATCCGTAATAGTCTGTATAAAGACTGTAGAAACAAGTTTAGTGGGTGAATTTTCTGGAAATTACGTTTGATTTATGACCACATATATGTAATGTTGGAACTTGTTTTGTTTCCTAAGAAATAGTTTTTGTTTCCCAGAGGCAACGTTGTTTTTCATGTAAGAAAATGTTGACCCTAAAATTAAGCCTACATAAAAATAAATGTACCAAGTATTATATTTTGTTTTTTGGGTTTATTATCTTTCTACACGACATTTAGTTCGCCTTCCAATTATGTTAGTTATTTAAAAAAAAAAGAAGAAGTGGTCATCTTCTAGGAATATAAAAATTCTTCTTCTTTAAAAAAATCTAAATCCAATTTCCATGAAAAGTTCATTTTGTAGATAGTTCAATCAAAGCAAAAAAGAAATATAGAACAGGAAAATAATACAAATCGGTATAACTGGCTGTGACAGCAAAGATTTCGGTATAAATCTGCGTTCAAAAGGCTCTGAACATTAAAAATAAATAGAGGGATACTGCGGCTAGACAAGGATGTTTATTCAGCTTTTAGTACTGTTTGTTAGTTCTGTTAGTGACAGTTAAGTAAAGATTCATATTTTTAATAGTGCTATAAAAATATTTGCCATGCAGCGACAGAAATTGTGGCTTGGAATATTGTAGACGAAGAGCCCCATTTAGAATTGGATGTTGAAAATCTAGATTTAATAGGATGAAAAATGCGATTCTTTCTCCAGAATTTCGCAAATAACAGCTTTATTTTCTTTCAATATGGCACGGATTGTAAGTTATATAAAGGATCAGTACAAAAACAACTAGGAACAGAACAGCCAAACATCAGAAATAGTGATGAACCTAACAAATTGCGAATTATAGTACTATATATACTAAAGTAGACAAAAAACAATTTTTAAATCCAACCCCGAATATCCGTACTGGAAATACGGCCTACATATCCGAGGCTCAATTTGCATGGAGATGGCGTCAAAGCGCCGGCCTGGGGGTTCACACCGTCATAATCCGAAACTCGGCTAAACTGATTTAAATTTCAGCCATGGAATGACTCCGTACTTCCATAGCCATGCAAAGTTAGTGTTGCCTTAGCGAAATTTGTTTGTTACAGTATTGTAAAGGCTTTAAGTCGACAATGATTGGATTTTGATTTTGTTGCTTCTTATCTCCAAGTTTTGTTTGTTTGTTCAGGATTGTTTCTTATAAAATTGCTGAAATAATATTAATTTGATGGAATACAAATTTCCAAGTATCTATTAATAATATTTAAATAGGTAGGTATACCTGCTTTAATATTATCAATAGATACTTGGAAATTTGATGATTGCTAAAACAGAATATGAATTCAATTTCTTTAAGAAGGTAGGTACCAATTTCTCTCTTTGTTTTATACTTTGTTTATGCGATGTTTTGTTCTACTAACACAAATATCTCATTTTTAGATCTGATAAAACTTTGCTACTTAAAAAATGTTAACCCTTACGTTCCAAATTTTAAGACTTTTATAAGCCAACATCAAGTTTAATGTCGGTGTTAAAAGAAAAAAGTAAACAGAGTTTCTGTCTGTAAAATGGATCTCTTTGGAGTCCGCTTCACTCGTTCTTGCCTTAATGAAGAGATTCACAGTTTCTGAGTTTCCACCTAAGTATGCAAATTCTTTATTTTTGAAGTTACGACTTTGTGGACTTGTGATGTCATTGTACAAGACACTTAATCTTTTACAAGAGAGATAATAAGCTCGTTTTACAAGCTGGTTATTAAAATGAAAGTAATATTTTAAGTGTAAATTTCCTTACAGCCATTATAAGATTTTGTTCGTAACTTCAATTTATTTCAAGACTTGCGTTCGCCTTTTCTACTTCAAAGGTAGTAATATCTAAGGCAGGATTCTTATTAGTTTCCTGTCAGCAAGGTTTTGTCATCTGTCCTGGGATTGCCTGTCCGCTGATATTGGTGGTCTTTGGATTCCGCATTTTTCTCTGCACTTTATATGTAACATAACATAAATTTCTTTTCAGATACTCAGAGAGAGCTTATTGCACTTTTAGTGGGATCGTTTACTTGAAATAGTACTGTTCTCTTGGATATTAGCATTCACAAAGAAATTATTCTACAATTTCCATGAAGCCGTCAGTAATATTATCCAGTTTAAAATATTCAAATGTAATATTACAGTATAGGTACATAGTAGACGTATTAAACCTTTTATATTTTCTCTCCAAAATTTTACCAACGTTACTTGAAGCGAATTCAGATTTCATATTCAACCACATTATTGCGGTAGTCAGACCGAATACACTCGGCTAGGGTAGCGGATTTATATCATATATTTATTTCGCTTGGCTTGTAATGGCGCATTAATCTTGTGGTGCCTTTCGAAGGCATTTGACATTTCGCCTCTTCCGCAGGATTGAGATTTGTTGGGTTTTTAGATAGTTATTTATATGTATATAGTGACCGTTATACATATGTGTAATAGCTTTATATTGATCCGTTGTTGTCATCTTTTATAGAGTGACAAAAGACTTAAAAGTACGAAATTACTTTAACAAGTCTGTTAAAGTCATTTGGTTCTAGGTCTTTTGTGTTGTGAGTTTCTTGTGTTATAGATTAAAAGTGGAGTAGTTTATTACCTTATTTTTCTTGATTATTTCTTAGTTTACTAATTTATATCGTAAAGTAACCGCCATACCTGCAACAAACAAGTAATCATTTAAAACATACAGTATTATAGCAAATGTATTATACAATTCACCTGTCACCTCAAATACATTATTACCATCAGGAGTAACTTTCATAAACCGTAGTATATTAAGCATTTCAGATAACGATCTCAAGATCAAAGGCCTTCGATATTCTACTATCATGCATGTGCTATCGTGTACAGTGTACTATAACGATACAAGTTTATGGGTGTGACCAGACATAAATCATAGGTATCGCGCGAGCAACTCACGTTACAAACCGAATTTATGAAAAGGCGCGTGGGACGGCATAAACGAAAATCATTGGCTATTGATTTTATGGGCACCATGATCAATAGTAACAATTCGTTGTGGTTGCTTCGGTTAACTGTTGTTTGTATGTGAATATGAAATGTTCCGTGAATCGGTTTTATTGAAGGTATTAAATCAGAAATGGTGTTGAATTTTCAAGTGTTATATTTTAGAATCGGTTCGTTGATGTTTTATAACAGCCATTATTCCATTCGCGTAGTTGTGACACGTGTGAATGTTTATTCCAATGCATAATGTTTCATTCATTTGTTTATTTTATAACGGTTTTCAATAGTTTTGAACTTTCTTGTTTGATGCGTGCTTGTTTTATTTCCAATTTTCTAGGTGGCATTATAGTAAGACATAAAAATGAAGATAATATCTGAATATATCTGATACCACACTATTGAATACCTACTTGAAGTACAACATATTTTGATTAGCTTTGGAGGTATATCTATCTCTTTCTAAGACGTTTGGACATTCATCCACATAAGAAAGATAGACAGGTATTAGTCCATCCATACTTACATAATATTATAAATGTGAAAGTAACTCTGTCTGTCTGTCTGTTACGCTTTCACGCTCAAACAGCTAAACCGATTTAGATGAAATTTGGTATGGATATAGTTTGAGTCCCGGGGAAGGACATAGGATTTTTATCGCGATAACCGACATCCGCGCGGGCGGAGCCGCGGGCGAAAGCTAGTCTCAAATATATTGATTTCATGTAGGTATTAATAGTGTGGATTCTATTAAGTTCTTGCACCTAACAAGAGTCAGTTAGTAATTACTTTTCACTTTAAGAAGCTTTCCAGAAACTGGGCACGCAATATTTGCAATTATTCATAGAAACCGCGTTTGAATGAAAAGTGTTTCAATTAAAAACAGGAAATGTTTTACAAAAATTAACTTCACTTTTCGACATAACTTCTTTTCAAGATTCACTATTGAAGACAATGCTTTTAACCAGTTTTAACAAATTAATGTCAATTAAACTGAATTTAATTTTTGCCTTGCTCAAACTTCATCAAGTTGGACGTTAATTTCAAAAGGCGATTCTTTTGACATGTAAATTGGACGCAGATGTTAATTGGGACAGTCGACACCTGAATTCAGACAGCTGGTCTAACTAAGTTTGAATGGAAATAGGGTTGCCATCAAATTTGAAAATGTTACAGTTTGATTTTTTACTTTTTAGCTTTTTCATAAAAACTAAGTTAATTTTCTATAAAAAATAGAAAATTAACTTAGTTTTTATGAAGCGTCTCGGTAATTTAGGTTCGGGAACGAAAGGTGACAGTTTGATTCACACCCTTGGAGTACCTACCTACTGGCTTGTTTTCAACAGGTCAAAATGATTGCTACTCATCTCACATAACACCAATTAACCCAACAGGGGTGGGTATAGCTTTCACAAGACGAAGGGACAGAATTCACTTTCTACGTGCGAGCATCTTCAGGTTTATAGATCGACTAAGGAGTACCCATTCTTACCCCCGCTTTTATATATTAGATTTCTTATAAAGGGTCTTTCAAATAGAGCGGGTCGATATTAATAATCTGTGGCGGCCATTTTGATTTGGCGGCATCTGTCAAATCTGTTTTTTCTTATTCAGTCACTGATGCCAAATCACCATGGCAAGTTACACGGTTGAGCAGCATGTGCAAATGATAAAACTTTATTATCAAAATGAGTGTTCGTTAGTGAAAACGTTGCGCGCATTGCGCCCATTTTACGGCAGACGCGGTTGCCCTTCAAAGTCTACTCTCCAACGATTGGTGACTAAATTCGAGACGACCGGTTCGGTAAACAACCAACCAACACCTTTACGTCAAAGGAACGCCAGATCGGCCGAGAACATCGCCGCTGTACGTGAGAGTGTTCAGGAGACTCCGAAGCAGTCGATTTCTCGCCGTGCACAAGAACTCGGCCTTTCGCAGACTTCAACTTGGAGAATTTTGCGTCGGGACTTGGGTCTGCATCCATACAAGATCCAACTGACCCAGGAGCTCAAAGTTAATGACCATAGACAACGCCGTGTGTTCGCTGAATGGGCGTCGGAACGCTTGGAAGAGGACCCCGATTTTGGCCAAAAAATAATCTTTAGCGACGAGGCACATTTTTGGATGAATGGTTTTGTTAATAAGCAAAATTGCCGTATATGGGATGACCACAACCCACATGAGGTTCACCAGATAGCAATGCATCCAACATAACGCAGGCCATCGCTCAGATTCAGCCGGATCTATGCAGCAGAGTCATTAAAAATTGGACCTCTCGGATTTGTGCCACCATGCGAAGCCGCGGCGGACATTTGAACGATGTCATATTTCATGCATAATGGCATAAACGGGCCTTTCAAATAAAAAATAAATTTCGTTAATATCTCACACACATCTAGTTTTATTCAATTTTAACATCGACCCGTCTTTGTTGAAAGACCCTTTATATACCAAAAAAATGTACTGAATTAAACAAATGGCTTAATGTACATTTTAAGAAAATGCCATTGTTGATTTATATATGGAATACAAATAGTATATGATTCATGATTATAGTATATGACTCCTAAGTTTATATTATACAAGCTGTCCCACGCAACTTCGTATGCGTAAGTAAATTTTAACCGTATCTGCAACATATTTCATTGCTGCTCGACTCCTATTGATCGTAGCGTGATGTTCTATAGCCTATAGACTTCCTTAATAAATGGGCTATCAAATAGTGAAAGAATTTTTCAATTCGGATCAGTAATTCTTGAGATTACCGCGTTCAAACAAACAAACAAACTCTTCAGCTTTATAATATTAGTATTTATATTATATTAATGTTATAATATATTTTATGCTAGAATTTGGTAAATATGCTGCACTAGTTAGTTAGGTCTTATTATATAAATATATTTTTACTTTACATTTAGACAGTTCCCTACAGAGCCAAACAGATGGTAACCCTAACTGTAATATCAAACACGTCCAGTCCGCTTTTAACTGGATTTATCTGCCTATATCAAGTTTTCACTAGTTCGCTTTGACACTTGATTTTGAAAAGGCCATCTGATTGATGTGGCGGTTCGTACTGAATTTCAGAGAGGATCATCTATTTTGTATGAATGTATCTACAGTTTATTTGTTTACTTTGTGAAATTAAAGTGTAATACATTTTACTCTAAAGTCAGGGTTATTGAATAACAAGTAACATTTTCAGTTACATTATTTAATTAAGACATAAATGTCATTTCAGTGTCTGTCACGAAGACCATAAGCCTAGTTTTAAAATGTTAAGAAATGAAAAGTATGAATCAATAAATAAAATAAAAATTATGATAAGCATGAATATTAATAGAATGGTCTGCCTCTGTGGCGCGGTGGGAGTGTATCCGACTGCTACGCAAGAGGTCGTGGGTTCGATCCCCACCCAGGATAAAACATTGTGTGATGATCACGATGGTTTATTCTGTGTCTGGGTATTATTTACCTATAACATGTATGTATTTAGAAATATATAAGTATGTTTATCAGTTGTCTGGTTTCCTTAGTACAAGTTCTGCTTAGTTTGGGATCAGATTGCGTTGTGTGAGTTGTCCCAAGATATTATTATTATTTTTAATATAAGTAAATAAAATGTAACATTACATATATAAGTAACATTGTATTTTGCATATCGCCAAGCGACAAAATGTATCTGGCTCTGTACATACCTATTTAATAAGAATCTATTTGTTTTGTACCTATATTGTAATTTAAGCAAATAAATATTTATTCTATTCTATCTATACTAATATTATAAAGCTGAAGAGTTTGTTTGTTTTTTTGAACGCGGTAATCTCAGGAACTACTGGTCTGAATTGAAAAATGATTTCACGGTTGGATAGCCCATTTATCGTGGAAGGCTATAGGCTATATAACATGACGCTTCGACAAATGTTGCAAAATTGGGGAAAATTTACGCAACGAAATTACGCGGGACAGCTATTCTATTATATAATTAAATATTGGTTAAAAAGAGGTGAGTAAGAATTATTATGATTAAATAAAAACTAGTGTCAAAGGATCCCTTGTAAACGGTGCCAAGGAGCCCCTTTGCCACCTTAAGAAGTGTTGATATTTGTTTTTTTGGAGTATTTAGAATTACCTGTCCTGTTTCACACAGATTTAAGATAAACATTAATGTTTTTCCGGCTTAAACCACACACAAAGATTTAAAGACCAATACTGAATTTTCAGAATCAGCATCAAAAAACAAAACCCATACAGAAATAGGAGCACCACTCAAAACAAAATCAAACATCAAAGATGATTTACGAACCAACCGTGTCAAAGTAAGTGTTACATATCAAACAATAGCCTCTTAGGACATAATTCACTTTGACGTTGCAACAGTAGCTAAGGCTTAACGCATATCGAATAAATGCGAAGCCACTTAAAAGTGGCCGTAAAATATTTAATCTGTTAAGTTGGTAATAAATATTCTGACATAAAAACTGGGAGGGCGATTTTTGTTGTATTTTGAGAGGTATTGATGGATTGGATTTCCATTTATGTGTTATGGAATATTCGACCTTGTGACGCTTCCACTGCTAGAATACGGGTCTCTGAGAGAGGTATGAGTCGTGAAATATAACGAGGACCCACTACTTTACTGGTTTTTAGTCTAAATAGGCCTAAAACTACTTTGCTTTGTAAAAATTTGCAATTTAAAGATGGGTGTTTTTTGCTGCAATCTAGATGATAGTGACAAGCACAAATACGGTTAGGCATTTTTTATTGTTATTCTGTGCTGTACACTGGTGTTTTGGATCAAGTCCTTCCTTGCCTTCGTTTTTCTTGGTAACGTACCTATCCTCACCGTGGTCAAGCCTCCTTAAATGAAAATCTAGGATTCGATGGAGAATCCTCCCAAAACCAAATCCTACATTCGCCATTACTGAGCTTTAAAAACAGGTTAAGGCAGTATCTATTAAAACAACAACAAATATAATATATATCTTGTGACAACTCACACAACGTCATCTGATTCAAATTTAAGCAGAGCTTGTACTATGGAAAATGAATACACACATATTATAGATAAATTAGACCCAGACACAGAATAAACTATCGTGCTTATCACACAAAGTTTTATCCTGGGTGGGAATCAAGCCCACGACCTCTTGCGTAGCAGTCGGATACACTCCCACCACGCCACAGAGGCAGTCATATACTCAATTCAAACTGATTGCTCAAATCTGTAGAAGCAAACGGTGCATACTAAAGTTAAATCAAGCTACTTTATCCCTTTACAGCATATTTATCAGAATAACTAGCATTTTATTTTAAGCTTATACTTTAACACAACTGCAGCATTATTCAAATGCATCGCTGCATAATTCCGCTAAGCTCTGGATTACCACACCAATTCTATTGCGCAAAACTGACCTCAATATTCCAATCAAATTATGAAGTGTGAATGAGATAGAGACAGGTGCTAGTGTCAAATTATTGGAGAGTGAACGAGATAGATGTGATTCAATGTGGTACGTCGATAGGCTTCTGGGAAAACTATTTGTGACTGAAAGCCCTAGTTTTGCGTCAAGTAATTTGCATGCGTAATTTCTGTTTACCGACCTATAATGTACCTGATGTTTTAATTTACTTTTTAGTTATTTTCTGGATGACGATAAATGTTTTGGTGTGAGTTTGAAAATTATTTTTAAAGTAGTTTGTTCCATGATATCTTTTCAAAGCGGTTTAGTTATTTATTTCTAGAACAGCTAAATAGATCTTGTATTGGTACAGCTAGAGAGAACCAATATATATCCTAATAATATAAAACTGAAGAATTTCTTTGAACGTGTTAATCATCCAAACACTAGGACGGTTGTGAAAAAAATTGTATAAAAATGTAGTTTGGAGCTTAAAGTAAGACATCGTCTACTTCTACTGGAGCAGTTAGTGGCTATAATATACAAACAATCTGGCACATTCATAACTTTTATCTGATTTGTAATATGTTGTATATGTATTCTTCATGAGAAAATTCTTTCTAAATTGTTCATCAAAAGGTGCAACAAAAGAAAAGGAATGAAGAATTGCAAAACCGTTGCAATTAAATGTTTAACAAATGATTCTTTACAAAGAGCTATGCGAATAGATGACGAGGCTTACGTAAACTAATTGCCATCGTTAAATAGTATTAAATGAACAGGATCTCATTGAGTCACTCCTGAGGGAGACTCACTGTTTCTAGGGAATTTAGACCAAGTTGTGTTTTAAAACAGTCATTATTTTTTTATTCACTGCATTTTTATGTTACTTGTATACTTAGTGTGATGGTATACTGTATCAATTGTGCCAGAATGATCTAGCCATGACGTTGTAGTTGTTGATAATATTTAAGTACCTGCTGTCGATTAAGCTATCGCGACAGAGCTTATGTAATAAGTATTATATGTTCGTAAACTTTCGCGATTTGTACACATTATATAATTTTATAAGCTACGGGTCTTAATCGCGTAAATATTTTATTTTAAGGCTAAATACCTTTGTTTATTGCTCGACGTTTCGACCGTATTGCAACGGCCGTGGTCACGGGTAGACTGAAATACCTTTGTTTATTGCCCGACGTTTCGACCGTATTGCAATGGCCGTGGTCACGGGTAGACTGTGTGTTTACGCGATTAAGACCCAGAAGTATTGTTTAATTTTATTTACTTACAACTTGGTAATAAAATCAGATGCTTTGGATGCTATTTAATTGACTGGCATGTTGGTCAAGTGGCTAGTGTCCCTGACTGTTAGGTACTGTACCTACTACTGTAACCCAGGATAAAACTTTGAGTGATTCGCACGATAGTTTATTCTGCGTCCGGGTGATATTTATCTACAATATGTATGTATTTAAAAAATATGTATGTATCAGTTGTTTGGTTGCCATAGTGCATGTTCTGCATAGTTTGGGATCCGATGACGTTTTGTGAATTGTCCCAAAAGATATGGTTGATTTATGGTTTTAATAAATATTATATGGTTAAGAAATTGCGAGAACAAGCATTAAAAACTTGTCATTGTAACACTATTCCGACACAATTCTAATACGATTGAAACTTAGTCCTGTATAACCCTACAATATATTAAGCAATACAAAAACAATTTACTAGTTATCCAACTCACTTAACCCTACAAATTGATTCAATAACGACATAGAGCTTGCATCGTACGGTAAACAATTTTTCAATAATCGGTGTCTAGACGCCATTACTACAGGCGACGGTGGCGACACCTACGACAACCACCATTATCATTATGACAGCACGTGTTCATTTGCCTCCAGTCAGAGGGTAGTTGGAGAAAATTAAAACTAAATAAAGGGTGCCATTTTTAGTTGGAAGAGTGGTTGGATAATTTAGTTGCTCTGGTATTTAGAGGTTTTAAATTAAAATAGTTTTGTTTATTTTCTTAAATGTTATAAAATTATAATATTTATAATCATGTAACGTATTTGATATGAGTACTTTATGTGTACTAAATTACTTAAAGGCAATTGTTTTAAAATTATGTTTTTTTTTATTTGTTGTGTTTGTCTATTTTTCTTTAATAGCTCTAATTAAAAATGTGATTTTTTTACCAATTTCGAAAAGGAGGAGGTTCATGATTCGGATATTTGTATTTTAGTTTTATATATGTTCGGGCATAACTCCGTCATTATATAGACAGATTTTCAATTTTTCTTTGTTCGAAAAAGGTTTATTCCGAAATGGTCCCAAATTAATGTCGTAAAGATCTGATGATGAGTTTCGGTGACAGAGAACGAAACTCCCCAACTAGCAAATCAACCGTTATTGAAATCGGTTAGATGTTTTTTTGCAAAACAAGTTTTATATTACAAAAGTACAAAAAAAGATGGGAAACTAAAAATCTCATATTTGTCTGCTTATTACTGAAACAACATAATAACTAACTTAAAAATCGGAATCACAAAATCCAACACACATTCCACAAATTTATTGTCCATTAAATAATAACAGTGTGTAATAACTATGATGTATCGTCTCATAGATTTTCAACACACCTATTATTTGGATAGCATTATTGACATCGTCACGCGATGCCTTTATAACGCCTTCAGATTAAGAGCTATGGGCTTTGTCAACCTGACGGCCCTGTAATCAGAAAGTTTGGTCTTGTTATTAACTCCAACATGAAAGACGTTTTTGAAAAAAAAAACAACAGACTTTAAAAAATCAACATAGTTCCTTTTTCGTTTTTTTCTTCCAAATATATTGACATGCGCAACTTCGTCTGCGTAAATTTTAGCCGTTTTTGCAATTTTTTCATTGCTGCTCCGCCCGCTTCTATCGGTCGTAGCGTGATGTTATATAGCCAATAGGCTTTCTCGATAAATGGACTATCCAACAGTACAATAATTTATAATTAAATAATATTTCAATTTGGACCAGTAGTTCCTGAGATAATCGCGTTCAAACAAACTTTTCAGCTATATAATATTATAGTATAGATAAGGGAATTATTGAAAATGTGATTCGAAAAAAGAAAACTGAATATTTATGCATTTTTTTTTACTTTAAGTGATTAAAAATAAAATGTACTGTAGATTTCACAAAATGTTAAGATGTTTTGTAACAAACCTTTCATAATACACTTCACAACACAAATACAGAGTACAAATATCTCAAGTTACGAAATTTAGGTACTCTATAATAATAGTACATTTAATAAAATAAAAAAACATGCAACTATTGTTCTTTACAATTTGCCAACTTTAAAGTGGACAAATATTGGCTTAACCGTTATACTACTCGCGCAGTCCTGTAAACTAACCTAGCAGTCCATTGATCGCTTAACTAAAATCCTGAAATTATTACATAAAACGCTACTTAATTTACACTTTTACTTAGTTAAATTGGAAACTAAATTAAAATTTTAAATTATATGGTGTTCTAATAAACATGATAATTACGTTGTATATCAGTCCCTGACAGTTATGGGTTTCAGGGGTTCAAAAAACCATTAACTTTAGAAATAATCTACCATCTAAATTAGGTGGTACTAATGTTTTTGTAACACGACGTTGTTGGGGATTTTGATTGGAAATGTTGTTGGAGACAGGTGGTTGGTGAAGTGATAAGTTGCCGAATGACATGGTTGGTAATATTGGTGTACGATTACCTGTTAATTACTTCGTGTATATTTGTATTAGTTAATTGTTTGAAACTTGATTAGTTTTTTACAGTATTACGAAGGTATTAATAAGTAATATTAGTTTAAGTCCCCAAAGGTTTCAAGTTTCCTGAAAAGCTTTCATCTCCCTTATACACAACACAAAAGAAATATCTGTGAAATTCAAAATGGATTTGATGATGATGAATGGCTAGGTTTTATTTAAAAACATACAGATAATGATAATATTTATTTAAATACATAAACAAACAAGAGAAAATGCATTTTTTTTAAATACAGATATGTGGTAAAATATTGGTGGTAATAGTGATAAATAAGCTCTTTCACATTCTGCCATAATAATGGTGCGTGAATATGTAAAACTGATATAATTTAAAAAAAATACACAACAATGTTATTAATTTGCATACATTTTTGTTGTAATGAGATGACTTAATGCATTGGCAACTACATAGCCGTCACTGAGACATTGAACTACATTTACAATTAAAAATGCCCCAGTATTACTTATAAACTAACCCAATTTGTTTTCATATCAACGCTGAAAAAATAAAAAATATCAACAAGCAAATTCTCGTTAACCCTTTACACGCCGCGTGACGGTCCCGTCGACACCGCACAAGTTTTCGACAGTTGCAAATTAAAATGGCGACCGGCCGTGCGTGATCGAGCCGACCGAGCTCACCGCGTAATCTCTTGCGGGGACGTGACTTGAATGTCACGTGAAATTTCACCTTTGTCTTCCCAAAGATTGTGAAAATATTTGCGAAGGGCGCGAAAAAATATTCTTTAAAAAAACGCAGTAGCTGTGTTATTTTTAGGAGATTTCTAATGATCTTAGCCGAGTGGGAAATCATTGCATAGACGTAACATTATCGTTTTCGTTATCTGAATATTTTTAAATCAACAATCAAGTAACTGTTTTGAAGTAATAAGCCAATAGTTTAAATTATTATTTTTTATTTATATTTATTAAATCAACTTCAGATATTAAAAATTAAAGAAATGATGCAAACAACAACATTTGTTGAACACATTTGTTGTTTGAACTGAGCTAAATTTTGAATCTTTATCTTGAAACTGCAAGATTGTTGTAAATATTTACTCTGCGGTAGATCGTCTCGTCTACTATTAGAGCCCCGGGGGATCCAGTAATGGTAACGAAGGTAATCCTAGGTCTCAGATCGTGAGGCGCCTTGAGACAGACCGTCGGATAGACAGACAGCTTGAGACTTAGATTAGAAGGTTCAGAATATAAGGAGAAATGTTTTGAGACAACGCTTAAATGTATTTAGAAGCACTTTTACTATTTTACTTTTGTATAAATGCTTTAATTTGGTTTTAGAGATAGATGGAGACTTAAAATCGATTACGTGGTTTATTTGATTGTTTTATTTTCTTACAATCGTACTTATACGTGTATATCTGCAATGTCAACGTTCTGAAACTTGTTATTAGTTTTAGTTTGATATTTAAGTTTTAAGTCGCAACTTCACCAGCATTTTGTTTGATTGTGAGCTACCTCCCAAACTGTCACATTCATAATATTAGTAAAATTGAACATAGTTAGGATTTTCTCTATAACTTTATTTTTATTCTTACTATGTACTTTATCGTTTAATTTTACAAAGTAAATGCAAATAAGTTAGACAATCTTAACAAAGTAATAAAATCACTTGCGTAATAAAATCTCTCTAGACTGTAATAAACCTTTATTGAGCAGAGAGGTGTCTTGTGTACACGATGAAAATGAAGAGAGAATCATTTCTAATGTTGTTATCTCTCATAAAAGCGATGATGAAAAAGAATTTACAAAATTCTCCCAAGACGAAAATTCAAGCCTGATTTTGTTCAAATTCTAGAGGCCAAGGCCAAAAGAGCAATTTCAAAGTGATATTGAATTTTGGTTTTTTATTCTTGAATAATAATAAGATAATATCGATGATAATAAGTTTGATAAATATAATATTACAGACACATAACAACCAACCCTATCTAGGTAGGTTTAACAATCCAAACTGGGGAAACGAATGGAATTATACAATCATATTTTATAACCATAAGAATAATACAGCTATCATCAGCAAGGCTTAAATAAAACAACCGAGACGCCTTCAGCTTCTAAAAGAACAAATTAGTAACAGACCCCAATAACTTAAAACAATATAAAACAATCCTTAAACCCAAATAATCTGGGTCCAAACAATCAATTTTCCGTCTCAGCACATCTTAGTTCAGTGCAAATAATAGCAGTGTGGCTCAAAGCAGTTGTACGAGGAGTGTTATTTACTCGGTAGGAATCACGCCACTTCGAAGACGCGACAGGAATATTGAGTGGCCTGGTGTACTGTTACAGGGAAAGTGCACACCGATATTGTTTTTTGATGATTCCCTTGTTTTTCCGTGTTTTAAGGTGTTCGGTTACAGTCAATATTGGCTTGTGTGGTTTGTTTATGGTGCGTGGGATTATGTGTATTATGTTAGGGGAAAATTGACAGGAAATAGTATTAGTTGTTTGTGTTGTAGCAGCCTAACATTCTTGTGTTTGTAACTTTATGGTCCTAGTAATTAAATAAAAATATATATATGCATACTTTTTTTATAAATCTTTAACAAAGTTCGTTTCCACAGTTTAGCTCTTTCCTAAGACTTTATTTGCGTAGAATTAGAATGTCGCACCCAGATTAACCGATTTCCATAATTATAAAATACCTTCATTGACGTACAAAGACAGACAGAGTTAACTGTAAAATGAATGATATTAGTAAGTATGAATACGAGACTTGAAAGATTAAATATTCGCCTTACGAAAACAAAAGCTGAAGTGTGGCTGAAGCGACTCTTTACATTATAACAAAATCACGAAAGTTGCGACGTACCAGCAAAATGTTGCACACGACAATGCACTCACACTGCATGCACTGTCAAACACAATTAGTGCTAAATTCGCTTAACGACGTCGCGTCGCCAGTTCGCCGCTGCCGGGTTGAGGCCAATTTGCAGAGTACGCTTGTTAGGCTCTCCGTAATGCTTCGAATGGTGGAATTTCACGAAGTATAAAAGTTAAAATGGTAATAATTATATAATTGTATTAGGGACTTTATGATAAAATCTAATGCTTATTATTATTATAGCTAAAATCAAAGGACACAAAGTAACATGATTCTGAGCATAAAAGTAATGCGAATTTTCTAGCCATGTAGAATTATTATATATATTATTACTAACTGAAAATACTTTTACAACAGGCAAAATACACTGACGGACTTATAAACTGCATCAAAGTAATAGACGACTTTGAAATAAATATTTTAACCAAGTATGCAAACTTTCTATACAGATTTAAATTGAAACCTCTAGATTGGTTCGTGAACTTTAAAACAGCGTAGGATCATATCTTTAAGTTTAAGTTTATGTACTGGAAAGGACCTTAAGACCTTTTTTGAAGAAAAAACAGAAGTTTAAGGAAAAATTGTTTAATTAAAAAATTGGTTTTAACAATAGACACAAACTTTATGCAAGGGTTTATTTGTGTTTTAATAAGGTGTATTACCCCCACGTGCCCTTATTACGGATTCTAATCGGTTCCGCATAGATTTTATAAGGGTTTTTAAAAGATCTTGCGGAATATTGTCCCATTCTTCTGAAAGTGCTGTTCTTAGTGCTGCCACTGTCGTAGGCGAAGGGTTTCTCGCATATACAGCTCTTTTTAAATTGTCCCAAACATGCTCGATGGGATTAAGATCCGGGCTGCGTGCTGGCCAATTCATTGTACGTATCCCAACCTCTTCGCAATAATGTTGAACTTGTGCAGCTGCATGCGGCCGGGCATTATCCTGCATTAAAGTAAAATTTTCGCCTATGAATCCCATGTAAGGCACCACGTGATCTTCTAATATCTCTGTTATGTAGCGATGTGCTGTCAAACCCCCTCTATTACCGTTTTGACGGACCATGTCTATGAACACAAGTTCTGTTCGCCCGTTCATCGATATGCCACCCCAGACCATACATGAACCGCCTCCAAAAGGAACACGCTCCTCAATGCAACTTTGAGCATATCGCTCCCCACGTCGACGATAGACTCTTCTGCGACCATCTGCACCATATAAACATGTCCTACACTCGTCCGTGAACTATACAGAGGCCCACTGCTCTTCTGTCCAATTCAGGTGATGACGCGCAAATCTTAAGCGAGCTTGTCTGTGAGCTGCAGACAACTTTGGACCATTTGCTGGTCTAAAAGGGGTGATAGCCGCTTCCTTTAACCTTCTTCTTATTGTTCGTGCACACACGTTTTTTCCACGCACTTCATTAAGCTCGGTTTTGATGTTAACTGACGTGAGGAAACGATTTCGCAGGGAAGTTGTAACAATAAATCGGTCATCACGACCTGTGGTTGCTCGAGTTCTGCCTGTACCACGTCTCCTCCTGTAAGAACCTGTCTCTACAAACCTTCTGTATATTCTACAAACCGTAGACTGGTTTAAATTTAAATTTCTACCAATCGTTCGTTGATCCAAGCCCTCCCGCACCAATGCTACAATTTGTGCCGCTTGTTCGGACGAAGTATCCATATTATGGTTCAAAAACTCTCGATGTGTTAAAAAACTAACCCAACAATTATGCTGGTAACAATAATTCAATTGACCAAACAAAAAAAATCAATGAGAATTAATTTAAAACTTTGCTATAAATAACACGCAAATCTGATACTACGAGTAAATTTTCTTTTCCCGGCTATATTCATTTGTTTTACCGCAGTTCTATTTTTAAATTTAATTTTTTTTTAAGATTAAGAGCCAGTCTTTCCATATTTATATAATTTAATCTAAAAAGTTTGCATACTTATTATAAAAAATCCTTTTAGAGTAAACCTGAACTTTGATGCAGTTTATGAGTCCGTCAGTGTATTAATATAAAAATATTTGTTTTAGGCATGTGAAACATTAATTTGCTTTTTATGTTATTTTTTTTTACTCTGGAAAACAATTTAACACCAATTTGAAGAAAAAATAGTTATCCAAAAGTAAAACTTTTTATGTGTTGTACAAAATTATTGTTTCTCAATCGTCCCCAAATCACTAAACATAATTTATAATCTTCTGTATTTATTATAATCATAATTTTAATCATTAACAGGCGGGTGGGAATAGCAACATCATTGAAGAATATTGGCACCGTGAAATATTTTAATATTCCTAAGGAACAATTTTCAAAATCCACATCAATTAAAAATTAAATGGCCTCGTTAACAAGGACTCCTATTTTCTTCAGCGAGTACGAAAGGGTTAATTTTAATGAGCCTACATATGCCTAATACATTTGGCAAACATTTGTTATCCAAAGCCAGAATAACAAGACTCTGTTGAATATAATTGTCAAGCATATTTTATGTGAGTGGCGAAATTTAACAGGTCTCGTTTATCTGGTTGATGTTGTAAGATATGCATACAGAAGCTTCATTGTCTCTTGGCCAAACAATCCGTGATTGAATGAGGTTAGGCTAGTTAGTATCTGTTTGATTAGAATTCTGGTATTTGCTTTAGGTAGACTTTATTGATTAGTTATGAACAGTACCTATTTAATAGTTAAGTACATTATTTGAGATTTAGTACCTATAATAATAGCCTCAAACCTGAGCTACATCGACTACTACAGCTTTAGAACTAGAGAGACAGAGTTTGGTGCTCTTCAGTAACTTGCGTACCTTCTCTTTCTTCTTCTTGTTCCTCTAAAATAAATTAAGGTTGGAGATCAGCTTTGAAAAACTCTCCGTGTCCCTGGCGAGGTGAAACAGCTCTGCGGCGCTATTAACTTCGGACCACTAGCGGATATTTCAACGCCACAAGACTTTTTACGACGGCCAATTTCCCGTTTGCCCGCAAATTTGCCTATTATAATCAGTTGCAGTAATTTGTATCTCTCGTGTCCGAAAACATCGCCCTATCTTTAAAGTAAGTATTTTATATATAGAAAATATTGTAATGAATCTGTTTTGATGTAGTAATGTATGTTATATATAAGTTACATCGTAATGCTCAAATGGGTGAATTTGAATGCGAAAACTAGCACTAATAAAAATAATTAAATGACCTTATTAACAAGGCCTCCAATTTTCTTCAGCGAGCACGAAAGGGTTAATTTTAATGAACTTAAATAAAACTTAAAATTATCCACATTAAACAATCACGATAGTTTTTAGCTTTAATTGATAAAAATCCATACCAACAGCCGTTTTAAAAACTTTCTGTCAAACATTAATCTGATTTTGTTGCAAAATTACTGTATGGTCAATTATATAATTGTCTTTATGTTTCCTTATTGTCTCTGTATAGTATAGTTGCAAAATTGTCTTTATTTGCGCATTGTTTCTAACTACCTAGCTCTATATCATCAATACCCGTTTGTGATTTAGCTATTCAGATGTAAGAAATGAACTGAGATAAAGTTTCTTCTATAAATACATTTTACAATTTAATATGAGTAACATTATACTCAAAATAATTTTTGATGTCGACATTTTGCCCCAAAAATTAGTATATGTTGCTGTATATTTTTCCCGTTTTGTCCCATATTTGCCGCAGTATACCTATACAAGTGTCATAAAAAATCTTCAATTTGATACATTCAAAATGTCTGGTGCAGTAGTTAGGTATACTCGTAAAACGGGTACTAGAATAATGAAACCGTATATCATTCAGTCAGTAATTCAATTATACGGAGCAATCACACTCGCCCACTGTATAACAGGTGCGTTTTATACTGCCGTCAAAGGAACCCTAGCACTGTACTTGGGGGGTGGCGCAAGTTACAAGATAGGTAAACCTTTAAACAAGACAAATCGAGAAGATACAGTTTTGATGTAAATTTGGACCATTCAGTCTAAATTAGAATCCAATGATGACGTAGACAGTGTAATGAAACTACTCGGCATTAAATAGTAAATTTGCAAAACGCTAAGCTCATCAGGCCTTAGTAACTACTACGGCCTGATGAGCTTTCTTAGCTTTTTACGGGAAAGCTTTTTCCCGTTGCTTCCTAAGTTATTAAAAACAACAAAACAACTTCAACAGATTTTATGTTATATGATTATACGTAACGCAATTAATTAATAATGAGTAAATTGAAAATGCAATGCCGTGCAAAGATTAGTATGTTTTTAATTATCATCTAAAAAAAAAACGATTTTACTCACATAACACTTTAAGAAAACAATATTATACTTACGAGTTTAAAAATCTTACTTATCTAACTATACACATAACCCAAATCTACATTCGAAATCTTTCTCCAAACCGCTCTCCCCCACAACTCACGCCAACATCCTCGACCGACCATAAATCGCGGAACCCTCCGGTCTTCACCGCGCCCATTAACAGCCCGAGTTAGATTTTATACCGCCAAGAATAGAGTAAACAAAAGTTGAGTTGTAATACGACACCGCTGGCGAACTCACAATGTTTGTATGCATGTAGAATCTTTAGATTTTTGAAGGGAAGATGTGAATTTTGTTAACATCATGTATGATTTCGGTTTGCTGATTGCGACCTGCAAGAATTATACTTAGTGGTACAATAATCCACCAGGACAATTCAAATTGTACCTAATCATCCACCTACATGTATCATGATACTTTAATGACACAATTTCGAACTAAATCTTATCTTTATAATTACATAGGACACTTCATTTTTACACTTACTTTATATGCCCAAGATACAAGATAGAAGTGGTTTAGCTGAATAAACCACTTCTACAACTATTCAGCAACCACCTTGATTTCATCACACCAAAAACACCATCAATGTTCAACTCTGTACCACTCAAGAGACTTCCCAGGAGATACGACATCAGAATACACGCTAAAAGTACCATATATGTCATCCGTACCCTCACTACAATTCCCGTAACTTCCCCGTTCCCAAAACAGCAGTTTCGCAAAATCACTGTGTAAAAAAACACAAGAACATGTCGTACGAAGCTCCCATACACCTGATGCCCGATTTATGGCTAGGGTCGCCTGATGGAGGACCAGGATGAGCAGTTGACACCTGCTTCTGTACTTGTTTTAATTTGCCATAAACAATACGTGGAAGTATGGCGGTTGGGGTGGAATGTTGTGGTTTTTGGAGATGTGGAACTTATTGCCACTTCTGGGCATTCAAGCTTAGGTGTTTACTAGATTGGGTGCCGGATGTGTGTTAAATAATATAATTAAATAGTATATTATATCATTTTGTAACTGTTAGTCACTGACCTCTGTTTATACTTAAATCAGGACCGGAGGGTAAATGAGAGCTGTATGGGATAAAATTGATCACTTTGTGGCGCGGTGGGAGTGTGTCCGACTGCTACGCAAGAGGTCGTGGGTTCGATTCCCACACGGGACACCACTTTGTGTGATCCACAAATTGTTGTTCCGAGTCTAGGTGTACTTTGTGTCCGTGATTTGTATGTTTGTAAAGTCTCCCGCGACACAGGGCTTGTACCCTTACCCATCGTCTTTTTATAAAAACAAAAAAAACTAATTTTACCATTTTGATTTTCTTATCAACTTTTTAACTCTTAATATGACATCATTGAGTGAGTTCATTAAAGATAAATTTGTTTGTACCTATCTCGTCGAAATATTCCAAACTTCTTACTATGAATTATTTTTCTGCAATGGCTTGGTTGATGATCGACAACAATTATAGTTTACTAATTTGAGTTATTTACCCCATTTGAGCTCTATAATAAATATATTTTGATATATTTCTAGGGTGGTCACCCTGGATATATATCATTTCAATAAGTGAAAGAGCATGAGTCATTTTGCGTGAATCATCAACGCCGACCTCATGTAATTATCATACAGGGTTTTCCATGTTCTACTAAATAAAATCATCTTTTATTTATTATAATCCATTTTTCAAAAGTAGTTTTAAATTTTTGAATTGTACGCAATGTTCATAAAAAAATATTGTTTTTTGACGTGGATCGTCGTATAGGTACGTCTTATAAATTGATGACCAACGTACGAAAGTGTTTAAAAAAAGTAACGTTATTGATCGGTTGCTAAGCAACAGCGAATGGCGATTGCCGCAACATGACACAATTGTAACTAACGTTATTGATTGGTTGCTAAGCAACGCGAATGGCGATACGTCGTCCGTAAACCGACTTTACAGACAACCTTTTTTTTATGTCAGTTTCATCAGGCGTAAAGGTAAATTGTATAGATGGTCTTAAGCTGACTCTATGATCGCGGCTCAACTTCGTTTGCGTAAATTTTCCCCGTTTTTGCAACAGTTTTCATTGCTGCTCTGCTCCTATTAGTCGCAACGTGATATTATATAGACTATAGCCTTCATCGATAAATGGGCTATCGAACAGTAAAAGATTTTTTTCTATTCGGACCAGTAGATCCTGGGATTATCTCGTTCAAAAAATCAAATAAACAAATATTTATTATACGGGAATTAACGCGCATTATTTACCTTAACGACGTTTCGACCAGGTTGCAATAAACAAACTCTTCAGCTTTATAATATTAGTATAGATTAAGTCCAGGCAAGGATGAAACATGTAAAATATTTAGAGCTCTCCAACGAAGCCGCGAACTATTTATAAATACGGTTAAACCTTTCCCACACAAAATCTTCAAACTTACAACTGATTTACCACAAGACAATATCAAAACTGTCACTATAAATAAAACAAAGAGACACATTAAAACCGCAACAACACTCCGAGGTGTAATATCGATATGTTTTATTTGCTGAAGCCATTCGCTTTGAAAGATGGACAGAACAATACAGGGCGGCCATCTTGAAAAGTCACCAGTTTAATAAAGTGTTCTGTATTGTTCGTAGTGGAAGTTCAACGCAATATAGAGATATTATGTGGTGTATTGGAAATGAGATAGCTGGGAGAAATATCCAATGCTTCAGACATTTCTTGAAGGTGTTATAAATGATAACGTGTGATTCGCGTGTAGGTTTTCCGGTTTTAGTTCTTTGAAGGAATGGAGGTACAACTAAAAGTGCTTGCGTTTTTAGAAACAGTTAGTTATTTGCCTTCTGGGCATAGATGGTATTCTTCAACGAAGTTCTATGAGCATTGCTTTACGTGATGCATGCATCCCTAGAGCGGAATTTAATATATAATAATATAATATCTTGGGAAAACTCATACAACGCTATCTGGTCCCAAACTAAGCAGAGCTTGTACTATGGCAACCAGACAACTGATAAACATATTTATATATTTCTAAATACATACATATCATAGATAAATAACACCCAGACACAGAATAAAACATCGTGCTCATCACACGAAGTTTTATCCTGGGTGGGGATCGAACCCACGACCTCTTGCGTAGCAGTCGGATGCATTCCCACCGCGCCACAGAGGCAGTCAAAACTTAAAATTGGCATTTGCAGTCTTCTGCAAGGAGTCATTGAAATTTCATTTCATGGTGTCATTCCTTCTAAATATGGGCCGAATTTTAACTGTTTTACGTACCCTAAGTATGCCGATGCTACTAAAGGTAGAACTTTCACAAAAAAACCCCTTGAACCAAAACACCAGTATCCACAAATGTATCGATAGCACGTGATTTCAAATTCATTCAGTACGCAGCCACAAACCGATTAAGTCAAGGTACAATAGGCGATAACCCTTAAATGCTAATGGGGTGCCATAGACCCCGGGTACAAAGAGCACAATACGCTGTTTGCCAGATAGCATGGTTTGAACAGGTGAGGATTAAGATTTTACGTGATGTTGTTTATCGAAATTGGGTGTAATAGTTAAAGGTACCTTTATAAAGGTAAATTGGTAACGGTGCATTGTTCAAGAAACCGAACTCGACCTTTGTAGAAATAAATCCATGGGCTGCATTATTCAGTGGCGTGAAATACGGCTACACGAAAATAAAGTTGAGTGCCTCTGTGGCGCGGTGGGAGTGTCCGACTGCTACGCAAGAGGTCGTGGGTTCGATTCCCACACGGGACACCACTTTGTGTGATCCACAAATTATTGTTCCGAGTCTGGGTGTACTTTGTGTCCGTGACTTTTATGTTTGTAAAGTTTCCCGCGACACAGGGCTTGTACCCTCTGCGGGAGTCGTCTTTTATGAATAAAAAAAAAGTTGAATGGCGCGAAAGTGTTTCAAAACTTGATAGAAAAAGTCTAAGTTTAAGCCACGTGGAGGATATTTTAAATATAACTAGTTACGTACGTAAGTTGTAGATTGTTTAGTGCCAAGATAGTTTAACTTGTTAACTTGTTTAGTACAAGCATTGTCGTATTAGGTTTGAACTGTAACGATAGCTATTAAGATAGGATATTAAGTAAATCAATAAAGGTAAGTCACATTTCCTTCATATAAATCTGCTGCGTAAAAATCAACAAAATACGTCATAAAATAAAATAAACAACTTTCTTTTATAAATAAAACATTCAATTATTTTTTCAATGTTGATACATTGAAAACGTTTTCTAAGATACGTCTATATATTACATATTCCAGCACAAAATTTTTAATGATTTTACCTATCAGAAAAAAAAATCCCGTAATAAATAAAACAAACAACGATTTTTATTCAATAAAATACTTGTTTGTTCAATTTTCTTTCCGTCAACATTTCTTTAAATGGTTTTTTGAAATGGTGTCAATTATGCGAGCGTGAAATCGGGTCGTTTGTACCCCGACGGCATTAAAGGGTTAAAGGTGTGTTTATTTTGGACTTAACACGGTACAATATTGACTGTGAAGTAACAGGTACCCCACTGAAACGGAAATATTGTATTTCCTCAAAGGTTTTAAACATCAAATAGGGTTAAATTTTCATTTAGTTTTGCTTGGTTCTTGCTAAGGATATTAAATTTAATAAACCTTAACACAGTTGGTAGATAACGGTAAGTATTTATTTTGTAATATAAAACCTTTTTAAAGATAATTTAAACGGGTTTCAAACGGATTTTTGTTTTTGTATTCTGATTCCATAAAAATAATATATTTTGATATATTTGTTGCATTATAGTGACATAAATAAAAATACAACCGAAATTATAACAGTTTATACAGGGTGATTTTAAATATACTAATAACCACCCGCTCTTCTACGTATTAAACCAAATAACTTCGTAATATAATTTAAAAAAATGCAAATTAATCCTTCACCACCTACTTTTGTCTCACAACCGTTTACCACACAGCTGGCAGACCCCGGAGTAAAATCGATGTTTCTTCGTCAGGTTTAGGGCCTAAATCTCACAATAAACAACGATTTCACTCCAGTAAAATAGCCTGTAGGTGGTTTTAAGGTCATAACTACAAAAACAAGTGTTATGTGTTAAATGTTCCTAAACTTACGCGATTTGTACACATTATAGAATTTTATAAGCTACGGGTGTTAATCGCGTAAATATTTTATTTTAAGGCTAAATACCTTTGTTTATTGCCCGACGTTTCGACCGTATTGCAACGGCCGTGGTCACGGGTAGAGTTTACCCGTGACGGTCGAAACGTCGGGCAATAAACAAAGGTATTTAGCCTTAAAATATTTACGCGATTAAGACCCGTAGCTTATAACATTCTATAAAGTGTTATGCGATTAAGGGTTATTTAAAACTAAGTAACGAAGCCACGAGCAGGAGGTTATTAGTATATTACAAATCATTCTGTATAATATCACACTTCACTTGACATCTTGAAGTACAAAAACTTCTTTATACGGCTAATAATGCATTAAATATTTTTCAAAACTGATATTTATGTAAAGAAGCCACAAGCGGGAGATTATTAGTATTTAAAAAATCATTCTGTATAAATTAGTTCAATCCACTAAACTGGCCAACGGAACTCTCAGAACCAAAGATTACATTATTTTTTATCAAGTTGTACGTTTATGGATCAATGTTTAGTGGTTTATGGTCTCTCCTACCTGACCAATGTCCATTACAAGGGTAAATCTTATCAGAGACTAGCAAACGAGGGAGGAGGAGAGGAGGCAAGTGCACTCTATTTCCTCACTCTCATAGCTCGATGGGAAGGAAATTCAACACAACGGGAGAGAGGCTGGAAGCAGGACCGATGGCTTAACGTGATCTCTGAGACACGGAGGGGTGTGTCATTTTTTACCGTCACCCATCTATGGACCGCGAATGTGGTATCATTGCTTAACCTTGCAGTTATCACGTTGGTCGCCATTGAGTCAGGGACCTCTCTGACGTTTATACTAAAATATAGACAGACTGACCTATTGGTCTAGTGGTTAGTGACCCTGACTGCTAAGCCAGAGGTCGTGGGATCGATCCCTACCCAGGATAATACTTTATGTGATGAGCACGATGATTTATTCTATGTCTGGGTGTTATTTATCTATACTATGTATATATTTAGAAATATTTATGTATGTTTATCAGTTGTCTGGTTTCCATAGTACAAGCTCGGCTTACTTTGGGATCAGGTAGCGTTGTGTGAGTTGTCCCAAGACATTATCATTATTATTTTCCCAAAATTCAAACAAACTTGTAAATAACAATATTTAAAAATAATGAATTTATGGGTTTAAATCTTTCCTTACATAGGCATATCTATTTATGTATTCAATCAGTCACATCTAAATCTACCCCTTCAGTCAGGTACACAACCCTTGGCACCTGGGAATAAACTATTAATGTATAAGTTTGTATGTCAAGTTTGTTCGTAAATAAGTCTACTGAATACAGTCTGCAACGGTCTCATGGGACTTTACCTCAACACCCGATTTCAATCAATACCTTAATTAATTGAAATGTAGGTAGTTGAATATTAGAGCCCTTGTACTTGTACTAGACTTGGCACGGTATGTAACCTAATGAATAAGGCTCGAAGTGTGAGGTCGCGGGTTCGAATCTTACCCATTATACTACTGACGTGAACCCACTCCTAAGACAAGCCAGGTTAGCTGGAAGAGTTAACGGGATTGCTAGTAATGTGGGATCACAATAAAGTAAAAAAAATGATCAATTTGAAGTCGACATAAGAGTTTCTCTCATTAAACACTCTGCCATTGGGTGTATTTTGTGTGAGTTCAAACCTATTGTTAAACAGTTTTTAAATGAAGACTTAAATAGGTTTCATTTATTTTGATTCCATATACCTATGTATCTAATAAAAGAAAAAAACTTTAAGCTTTTTTGAAAATAAGCACAGCGTTGTATTAAAAAAAGCGAAAAATTATTTTAACTCAAAAGAAATGTTACGTCAATATTTGCCTAAAATAACCAAACTTTATGAAAAGCAAAAATCTGAAATCCGTCTAACGACGTCCGCCCTTGCAAAAACACACAATGCAACCCAGACCCATACAGTTTACAACTCATTATATCTTCCAAACTTGAGCCATTACTTCAAAGGGATGTACTACACTTTCAATATTTGAATAGCAGATTCCCTCCTCAAATAATTACCCAAATTAGGGGAGAGTTTTACGCACGCGTAAATAAATGATGAGGAACTTACCTGCTAAGCCAATAGGGTTGGGAGACACAAATATGAAGTATGCAACGTTAGGTACGAATTAAAGTAAAAAAATAAACCGATGGTACGAAATCTGACAAAATTAAAAAAAAAAATCTTGTAATCACACGTCACTGTAAATAGGCAACCATTTCAAGTTTTTTTTTTTCAAAATAATGAAAATATATATTTATATTGAGAATTGTCAATTTCAATTGTGGAACTTGGACTTATAATAATTTTCACAGTTTCACGTATTACATAGAATGAATCATTGAGCTGAGTAATAAAGCTACATTAATAATAACAATAATAATATCTTGAGACAACTCACACAATGCTATCTGATCTCAAACTAAGCAGAGCTTGTACTATGAAAACCAGACAACTGTTAAACATACCTAAATATTTTTAAATACAAATTATAAATAACACCCAGACACAGAATAAACCATCGTGCTCATCACACAAATTTCTATCCTGGGTGGGGATCGCACCCACGACCTCCGGTTTAGCAGTCGTGGTCACTAACCACTAGACCAACAGGCCAATAAATAGAAAAAAAAACCTAATACTAACCATTTTGACCAACGTTGAGGTCAACAAGTGGAAAGAGAAGCCTTGCTGTACTTACCTTCTATTTTTGGTAGACCTCGTCGGAAGGGTAGTTTTAGTATGTTTTTTGACGACTTCCTATCAATAAAAGATGGAAGGGGGGATGCAACAATAAAAAAATACTTAAGAATTTATGTTTTTAAGGTAGGGTGTTGAAATGGGACCCAAATATCTCAACGATACGAAGTATTTCACATTTTATCAATTTACTAAAAATTAGTTACTGCCGATTGCTTTTTCAGTATAACGGTTACCCACAAACGGATCACTTAATAAATAATTTAAATTTACCCCTAATTGTTAGTTATCTTTTATTTAAAAAAAAATTGTGTTAGGCAAATTACTAACATTGACACGTAATTTATTAACTAAGCTCTATGTATTTATTGTTGACACCTGAATCTATAGTACCTTTATGGCACGCTAGTTTCATTTTTCTTAATTTATTTTTTTGATTTTAAAATCGTTCTACCCACAAAACCTTATTACTTTGAATACGAAACAGTTCCAAAATCCATTTTTGAAAACAGGTGGGTATGAAACTAAGTTACGGTGGTGCATAGAGGGGTTTTCCCACTTAATCTGCATACGATAATCGGAGGGGAGCTCAGCGACATCTGTCGGACATTTGCATAAGTTTGAGTTTCGCCCAATTTGAGCTAGAGGCCTTTTGAATTTATATGCTGTTTATATACAGGCAGTTGTCTAAAATATTCTTTGTTTTTATTGAAAAAAAACATGGTAGCATTTTCGAACAACTAAACTTACTATTGGCAGAATATTGTTAAATAATACTTTTTTTAAACTAGATTCTACCTAATCTAAAATAGAAGTCATAGTTATATATAATTTTCTGTCTCTTCACACATAAAAAATGCTGAATTCTACAGATCTATAGTCCCACTACGCACATGCGATAACGGAGCAGTTTAATAGGTATTTATTTATCAAATTTAGAAGAACCAAACTATTTACCGATAAAAAAGTTTCTAACTTTTTTCAAAACATCCTCAGTTTAAAAAAAGAACAATTGAAAAAAAAAACGAACAATTAAAAAAAGAGAACACATCATGTCTGTGCTGTGTTAGTACAAACACCGTAGTGACCGCACGTTTGGGTTAACTTCATATTTTTTTATTTTAACAAAAAGACAGCCTATACGGCCTACGCGGGGCAAATAGGGTTGGTTCTACCCCTCTATTATGACGAGTTTTCCCGAATTTTCCCTCAGGTTTTCATTAGCAGGGGTGCGTTTTAGTGACTTATGCAAACAATGGAAGGGTGCAAATGATAACAAGTTGCACGATGCACTAGGTAGGCTGTTTATTACTATTTATAGGTATACTCGAATAAATTATTTGAGTTTCGGATTTTTGGATTAAGTAAAGAATGTTTCCTTGTGTTAATTACTTTGCGCCCTCTGGCACTGGGTAGTTTTGAAAGAGAATTATTTTGACATTTGTGTAGAATCTGTTCGTTTATTTATAAATAGTTGTTTTTTTAATGATATCTGTTAATGTATTTTTAGGTATTTTTTAGGAAGGAAAGAACCAATTCTAACTTATTTTAAAATATTGTGTAGACTTGCAGAGTTATAAAACAATAAAATAAAAACAATCAAACAGATTTCACAATACTTAACGAGAAACAAACAAAACAATCATCATTCCAATTCCGCCTTTTTGCACCTCAAACTCTAAACATTTTGTAGAAAACCGCTCAAAATTAATAAAGTGGAATTGTATTGCAAGTCCGACGGAACAGTTAACTAAACAATAACGTTTAGGAATTCGAGAGTACAAAACAAACGGTATTACTTAAAACTTTGAACACCCTTCCCCTATTGGCGTCCATCTTGCTGTCCGTGTTTGAATTCGGACAACTCTATATTCCATGGATTAAAAACTAATTCTACTGTCAAATAAGAAACTCATGGAGTAGAAATAAGATCGTTAAAAAGTTCTGATATCTAAATTTATTAGAGAAATAAGTAATAGATATCCTAAGTTGTGTTAACTATTCAATTACACTGTAATCAATTCTAATCGATTGAATAAAAATTGTGACATCAGAATCACCTGCCTCTCGATATACAACTTTATATTCGTCTTAAGTAAACATAGGTTTAAAGAAAATGAACGCCACTCAGCATCCCAATCCCAAAACAATTGAGAACAAACAAAACAACACTAAAGTTTAGCTTATTTATTTAAATTAAAGGCACGTATACTTTGAAAAATGGTTCTTCACGAAAATACAAAGAAATAATCAGACTTTTTTAGAACACAATTTTGTGCGTCGAATCAATTAAACGTGTAAACAATTGAACAAGCAAAACAACGCAAAAGTTTTAAACTCGATATCTAATTTACATCAAACAATATTGAAAAAGCTATAGGCAAGTTATTTTGCGAAATAACGACCAGTTAAGAGTTAGAAAAGTAGAAAGTATTAGGGAGATCTTTTAATGGCAGAAACTTCTTATTTTTTTTTGTTGTTTTTTTCCGCATTGGACACCTGAAATGTCTAGACGAAAAGATCGGTTTGTCGTCGAAAAAGTTTGTAAAGTGGGTTTGTTAGGAGGAGGGTAGTTAGAAAGAGAGTTGTTTTAGTTTTTAAATTTAGATTGAGAGTTTTGTTTGTTTTGTTTTTTCTTCTAGAAAATAAGGTACTCGTAGGTAGACAAGTAGCCAAGTACTGTTCGCCAGATATAAAGGATGCCCATGTTTCTTTTCCATTGTTTTGAACTATGTAGGTTCAGGGTCTTTATTCACGTTCTTTTGTTCGTTTTCGCGGCAAGTCCGTGCGAATTGGCGCATGCGCGGTGTGTTCAAAGATGACCGTCACGCATGCGCGTTTATGACACAATTTTGACAGTTCGCACGGCCTTGCCGCGAAAATAGAAAAAAGAACAAAGACACAGACGTTCAATTGTTGTTTTATTGTAGCATTTATTTTAGGTATCTCTGGCTTTTTGTCTGTTAAATACAACAACTTATACTTCTAAGTAATCAATAAAATATTAAATACATATCAACCCATATGATGGCCCACTGCTGGGCACGGGTCTCCCCAGTGCAACCTACTGGTATGTAGATCCTGGGGGTAATTGCCATAATCGCCACGCTTGGCGAGCGGGTTGGCGATCGCAGTAAGGCTTTAAAGTACGCAGAGGACGCTGCTGCCCGTCCTCCGGTGAGACATCCCTTAGTCACCTTGACGACACCCACGGGAAGAGATGGGGTGGTACTATTCTTAAGCCGGTACCACACGGCCGGTTAAGCCGGTACCACACGTAATATCAAATATTAAATACTTACTGAAAAATCTGAAGTTTCGTAGTAGGTAGTTGAAAAAAATCGATATATACCTGCAAACAAAAGGAAATTATCCCATTATTATTTATAGAGATCACACATTATGACGGGAGAATTCAGACACTTTTGCCTGATGACTGAGTGATTGACGTATTTTGAAACTACCAGTAAAGCTGCTTGAAAAAGGCAGCCATTTATAAAATCAATATCACACCATGTACTCAAAATAACGTGTACCATCAAAGGATAAAAAACATGTGCAATAAATATATACATTTCACACTCGTAAGCGTCATGAGTACTGTATTCGACACTGTTACTACATTTCCGGCTAGATAAGATCTTAATCCAATGTAATAAAGTTCAAATTGCCTTGGTATTTTGAAAATACATGGTTTTATTTAATACCAACTCATTTGCAGCGATGCTGAGTCGTATTTCAACGCATCAAAGTGCATATTTGTTTGATTTAACTTTGATATATGGAGTGGTTTGTTCAGCCTTGTATCAAAGGCTGTTGAAACCAATGGATATTGAGCCATCAGATTTTGCATCAGTTTTCGTGGAACTACCTCTTGTATTAAATAAGGATAGTGTTTAATGGAATACAGTACGATTGTAAATAAAAACTTTAGTTTGTAATAACGTCTTATAAATCGATGACCGGGTGCACGCACGAAAAAGTGTCACGTTATGGATTGGTTGCTTGCTTAGCAACCAATCCATAACGTGACACTTTTTAACGTGTCACGTAGCAACGGTCACATTATTGATTGGTAGCTAAGCAGTCAAGTTATTGACTGGTTGATAAGCAACGCTGTCAGCTATCACAAGCATGGTTGTTATTACAATGTCATCAATGTTTTGGCCATTGCAGCGCCATGCGATACAATTGAAAATTTAAAAAAAACTGTCGCAGTCATGGTTGTTTATTACAATGTCTTCAATGTTTTCTTATGACGTTACCACGTAAAATTATTGTCCGTAAACCGAATTTACAGACAATCATTTTTTTTTACTACTTAAACTTTAAATCGATATCAAACTACTAACTTGTTCAGACATATTGCCATGTTCTCAACGACCACAATCACCCTGTAAGGCCCTACACACACTCACTTCCCTGTTTAATTCATCGATAATTGTGACAGGAAGTGGGCAAATTCGTTCAAGTGGCCAATTGTAGACTGCGGGTGGCCTGGCCGGCAAATTGACACAGGATGTGAGTGACGACACTTTCTTTTGTATTTCTAAGAGATTAGATTGGTTGATAAGTAGGGGACATTCATGAATTCGTGCGGAAAAACAATACATTGAAACACAATACGCCAATGTTCATATATATGTAGGATAAGTATGTTCACCGCGTTAAGTTAGCATCTATACACTATTAGATTTATAAAGTCCTTTTTACTAGAAAGCTACTACTACTAAAACAACTGTAGTTTGACAAAAACATACATTTTAGTTACGCGGACAAAGTGGTAGAATAAAATATTGAAAAATATTTTTTACCTTTATTACACGTAAAGTGTCTTTAGAGTATTTTACCCAACAGAAAAATAAATTTGAGTTTGAGTCTTTTACCCAACAGAAAAATAAATTTTCAAATCAGATCCAGTAGTTCCTGTGATTACCGCGTTCAAACAATAAACAAACAAACAAACTCTTCAGCTTTATTATTAAAATATATATATTACGGGTCTTAATCGCGTGAATAATTTAAGGTAAAATACCTTGTTTATTGCCCGACGTTTCGACCGTATTGCAACGGCCGTGGTCACGGGAAGACTGCTTGACTCTTCAGCTTTATACTATTAGTACAGATTAAGATATTATATTGTACCACAGACTATAGTAATTACTCATATCAGAAGCACTTCCTCATAAGAACGCAGCATCCATATTTTTTAATAAAACATTCAACAGATCATTTTACCTCATTACGATATTAATATTCATACGGTATCCATAAAAACGTTTGCCATAAGACTTTCCCGAGTCGATAGGGTGACCATACACCGTCAGGTGTGCGGAACTGCGTCCCTACTGTTTATTACCCTCATATTTCAGCCCCCTGAAAAAGACGGAACCCCTGTTGATTTGCATTTGACAACGACGCGTAATAACTGAAGGTACCCTAATTTTTAGGATAGATTCTTTGCATATTTTAGGTGTGGTTTAGTTTTGCTGCCTCTTATACAATTTACTAAATAGAGATTTGTGTAAAAAAATCTAGTAAACATAGCAGAATCTTTTAGTGAGCCTGTTTGTAGGAGAGAGAAAGAACTAAGGAAAAAAATATTAATAAACTCGCCTTCCAAAAGATGGAAACAAGATACCCTTCACATTTAACATCATCCATTTTGTTTCCGTTATTTGCAGGCGGGGTTTTGAATTTTTAAATTTATTTTTTATTAACGTTGTTTTTTTAGCATTTTATCAGTTGTAAAATCTTTTGATACCTAAGTGTATTTCGGCGCCAAAATTCCGCCAAACGACTTTTTTTTAAATTTTAAAGTATCCAGTGTCACTTTCACAACTAAGATGAATCTTTATCTTTGACTAGCTGACCCGCGCAACTTCGTATGCGTAAATTTTCCCCGTTTTTGCAACATTTCACGTCGCTACTCCGCTCCTATTAGTCGTAGCGCGATGTTATATATATAGCCTTCCTCGATAAATGGGCTATCCAACAAAAAAAGACTTTTTCAAATCGGACCAGTAGTTCCTGAGATTAGCGCATTTAAACAAACAAACAAACAAACAATGCAAACAAACAAACAAACAAACTCTTCCGCTTTATAATATTAGTATAGATTAGGAGTACCTAAGTAAAGTCATTTTTTTTTTCTTATCTAAATTATTATAACTTATTCTATAAATATTCTACAAGCTGATTGGATGAGAGATCTTTGATCAATCCACTGTTAAATACATTGACTATAGAAGCTTAAAATACCTGTTTTATTGTACATTGCCTCCAAATTGCCTTTCCTAATTGGGTTCTTTGATTTCTAATCATATGGCTGCGACAACTTAGTCATAACATTAACGAAAAAATATATCTACCTTCCAAATAAAAATGAATGAAAGCTGCTAAATGTCATGACACCCACTCTCACTGCCAGGTACCTACAATATACGGGAATTACCATTATTACAGTTATTACTTTTTTAATTTAGAACAGCCCGCCATGATAAATTCGGCTGTTAATCAAACGCTCAAGGGGACATTCGAAAAATGAAATTCAAAAATATTGCGAGTAATTGGATCAAATTTTTTGAAATCTCTTTGTAGATGGCGCTCCGAGCGATACGAATTCGACCCTTTATGAGTACCGATTTGATGTATTGTTTGACTTTATTTTTGTGTGTTTTGTTTATTAAGTACTTATGTGTACAGTAGGATACACAATCAAATGATTATTAGGTTTTTATTCTAAAAGTTTAAACTACGAATTTAGTAGAACGACGCTATAAACTTTTTTAATTTAAAATTTAGAACAATGTTCCCGTATACGAATTATGCATTTTTTTAATTATTGACGCCGTTTTTTTTTTCTGATGAACCATTAACAGTCAAAATATGTTTTTAATTTTAACATAAACAGGCTATTAATACAAAATAACAAAACCCGGCAACTTACAATATTGAAATGAAGTAACTGAAAAATAATATAGATACTTTAGGCCTTTGTCACTACCACAAATCCAACGACACTTCACCATGACGAAATCTGTCAAGCCGTTTGAGCTGTAGAGAGTGCCAAAGAAATAGACATACATACGCTTTAAAAACATTACCCTCCTTCTGGCACAGTCAGATAAAATTGCATTTAAATGGTAAGCAGGTAATTTGGATTTATTTTTTGTGTTACAAAATTAAATTTTAAATGAGATGACATAATTTAATTAAGACCCATTAATACACACTTCCGTAATAAAATGCCACACGTGATTCCGGTCTTGCGCTCAAAACTTGAACAATTCAAAAATCTGCCTGAATTATAACAATTATCATTACGAACAAAAGTAGAAATTTAAATTTAAATATAATAACACTTATGCAGTTGTAATAAAGATCATAAAACTTTGAAAACTGTAAGCGGGTGCGATTAATTCTAAAAATTTGCATGACAATTGTGTTAAAACAAACCGACGGTAGAGGGCGGTAGTGGGACGCAATTCCGGTTTCACCCCCGCCCCCTTATTATTTGCTGTTGATTCCGTTTGGGAATATTTCCTAATTTTATTGTATTAATGGCGCCAGTTGTAATAATGGTTAGTTTGGACTGTGTGGATATTTTGGTTATCAATGGCGTGGAATAGCTATTATGGTAATATTTGGTAGACTTCCGTTTAATTCAATGTACGGGGATTTATTTAAATATAAATGAGTAGGCTTTTTGACCGTTAGGATGCTTTTACACCGAAACGGAGGAGATCTGATCTATAGGTATTTATTATGCAATAGCTTATGCCATGCTATAATATCAATCGCTTAAAAACTTCGCTAGTGGGGCAGAGATTTTATGCTATTTTATAGATACTTAACGATTCAGTGGATCGGCAGTAATAATATCTCAAATACAATGACGAAATCAATGAATGCAAATATCAATACTTCTTTATGTATTTACACAACAAAACCTTCTGACAAATGAAGACAAAACATAAGAGATTTCGAAAAGTAACCGTTCTTTTTAAATCGACTTTCTAAAAAAAGAATACATATTGAATTCCGCCCATTCGTTTGGCAATTGACAAACAGCCATATATTTTTAGTTAAGTTCTCTCATTGGTTATGTTTAAAAAAAACAAAAATTAATAAGCCATTTATTAACCCATATCTAAAATATATGGTTGTATTATTACAACAAAACAATCACTGGCCATAAGCCAAAAAAAACTACCTTTGTCTATGACTAACCCTATAAAAAAACTTAGCCATAAGTCCATAAATAACAGTTTGACCCTCCAGCTCTAACAAACAAAGTAAACTAAATTTGTTAACCCTGTAGCCTGGGGTCGAACAGGCCCTGCATGGGGTGAACTGTGCCCTAAACTGCATTTGTCATAGGCCTGTTGGAACTACTAACAAATGACAGTATTGCGTGATATAATTCTAAAGTGGATTGGTCATGAAAGTTTTGAGACTATTTGTTGGGTTTCAGCTAGCGAGAAAGATACATAAAATACTAAGAGCTCTATTAAAGAAGGGATTTCATAACTACTAGATATTCGTGTGAAATATTTACCAGAAGGCCAATTCACTTATTTAAAGCAGTGCAGTTGCAGTTAAGTTTCGATTAAAACGGCCATTTTTGTATTCTTGAAACATTGGGATCGGTTTCAAATACGTTTGCGCAACTAAAGCACCGTCCTAATGCCGTTAGTGTATTTGAGATCGATCCCAAAGTTACAATAATACGAAAATGGCCGTTATAATGGAAGGTTAACTGCAACTACACTGCGACTGCCTCTGTGGCGCGGTGAGAGTGTGTCCGACTGCTATGCAAGAGGTCGTGGGTTCGGTTCCCACACGTTACACCATTTTGAGTGTTCCACAAATTATTTTTCCGAGTCTGGGTGTACTTTGTGTCCGTGACTTGAATGTTTGTAAGTTTGTAAAGTCCCCCACGACACAGGGCTTGTATATTGCGGTAGAAAACTTAAAAAAAAAAAAACTTAACTACAACTACACTTCAACTGCCCTACTATAAATACGTGAATTGGCCCTGACTCGATCGAATAGCACCGATCGCGGTCACGGGCTACGTCTGTGCATATTTCACGCGAATAAGTCCAGATTTTTTCAAAATGCAAAAATCGCGAGAATTTAAAATCAATTTTCATCTACTTTTAATGCCAATTAAATAATATGCGGAAATGGTAATCTAACTGCCTATTTTTCAATATAATCGCGTACATTACAGTAGGGCAATTAGTCGATACACGACGGCTGTTCCAAATCTTAAAGGAACTACCGGTGGTGTTATTGAGGACACTGTAGATTCTTTCTAGATTTTGTCAAGTGAATATACTTTTGGAGTACGAGATTTTTTTTTAAAGTTGCTCAACTAGCCGCCCGAAACACTATGTACCTACTTGTATCAAGCAACGCATATACATCACACACGGAGAGATAAGATCGGAACATCTTTGGAACAAATTGGTCCTCGGTTCGATTCAAGCGTTTGTATAAAGTTTACCTTCTATACTCCCGGTGTTGCCAGTTAGGTACGGAAGCTACTACGTTATGTAAACAACGTATATTCCAATAATAAAAAAAAAAATAAAAAAATCCTCTCTTTCTTTTTCCTTGGGGTCCTCTCCATATGGTGGTTCTATAGGTCCATCTTTTGTCTCCAAGCCTCGCTATGTGGCCGGTATTCCAATACCTACGATACATTCCTTTCTTTTCATAGTACCAGTCTATCTAATTTAAAAACCACAACACGACTTGATGCTAGCCACAACGGTGATTAATATACCACATTTTCCACAATCTTGCTTTGAGCATCACCAGGCATCTAACTACAAGCAGTACAATGCTACATTTATTATAAATGAAGGCAATGTTCTGACTAACAATGGCGGCTGGCGTTATGAAATTAGTACGGCTAAGGAGCGTCCGACGCTTGGATAAATTAGTTTACTGACGATGCTAGCGATAGTACTGAAAACTATACGGGGGTAAGCTAGCTATGACTTGCAAATTCGTCTGCGGACAGTACCCACTGCATACGATATTAGACGAGCATGCGTCATTCAGACAATGGAGGAGGTAGGTTTAAGTCATAGGCTATCTTGGTCAGTGCTAGGGATCTTACGGAGACGGATTTTATCGGAACCGAAGTCGGAGTCGGAGTCGGAGTTTTAAAAATTTCGTTTGTCAAATTCGGTATCGGAGTCAGAGGTGGTGGGACAAAACAAACATGCTGAAATAAACTTTAAGAAAATAAAATAGTGCAAAGAAACATTATTCAGTCATATTAAATGTGTGAAAGAAAAAATCGCGTGAGCGGGACTCGAACCCGCGATCATAGGGAATCCTTGAGAATTTTTTTTTCATACCTTTTATTATAAAAGAGCGGCCGTAATCCCCTATACCTCCGTTTAAAACGTCAGATTTAAAAATGCCGGAGCCGCAGTCGGAGTCGGAGGTGTAAAATCAATCGGACGTTCCGACCTTTCGGAGTTAGAGTCGAAGCTCCATAACTTCCCTGGTCGGTGAAATAGTAATATAAACACATCACTGTGTATCGGTTGAAGGGCACTGTAGCAAGTGTAATTACTGGGCAAATGAAATTTACTAACTAATATCTCAAATGAGGAGCGCGGTGCGGTGACATTCAGATCATTCAAACAAGGATTTGGGTGGCACTCATACTGTTATGGGCTAGCGTGACGCTTGCTATCAGGCGCAAGCCCTACTCGTCATTTCATTTCGTTGTAAAAAAACATAGGTATTCTAGTATACCAACGCAATAATAATTCTTGAATCGGTCTGAAAATTGGTCGTGTGCTGATATCTTCAAAGATACTTATTTGTTTTCTTTGGCATCTTCTTGTGTGTAGTACCTACATAAAAATCAAATTGAAATTTGTGGCTTAATTTAGGCGAAATATGAACTCAAATAATATATGCGCCAGAGGACGTATACCGTGTTAAAAACTTGACACGGGCAGAAAATGCGAAAATGAGTAAGAAATCGGCTTAAAATAAGAAGTAGAACCATTTACAACGCGTGCAAACTAAAGAACACTATCATATTTTATGTACTCTAACGGAAGTAATATAATTTTGTTGTACATTCTTGTTTCTCGACAAATAAAAGGAAACTTTGTAATGAATGCGAACTTTGAGGCAGACAACCAGACAATATTTAATTCAATTAAACTTGCAGCCTCTGCTTATTATCCGACGACAAAGAGAAAAAGATTGACTAGAATGCTGAATAGAGAACTATTACAATATTGTGCAAATTCTTCATTGTTTCGGCACAAGCAAATGAAAAGGTACAAAATCGTTTTAATTCTATAAATGCGAATGCAATTGACTTTTTAGGTATCATATATCTCAACTGAGGAATCTGTTATGGATAAATTAAATGTACATAAGGTTTCTTTATTTGCTTCTACCTCTTCATGTGCTATGGAATAACATCCTTATTGCACCCTAAAATATGATTTAGTTGAAGATTTATAACATGAAACTTGACTATCTAAATTAAACAGTGGAACATGTTGGCGTATGACGGCTAATAACTTCGTTCGTTTATTAAGAAACCGCTGCACCGGTTGCAGTCTCAATAATGTGCTTGTGTCTCGCGCGGTTGACGCCATCTTGGAAAGCCATCTTGAAATGTTACGCGAGCTGTCATTTGTAACGCTTCGTGTAGCTTCAAATTTTGATGGCATTGTTCGAGAAAATCTGTCGTAGCTTTTTATTCGGTACCTACTGTAAGATTCGTTTTTTAGTATCCGGCTAAATTAAAATGGGCTTGTCTCTTATGCTTTGAATGATGGAATGACAAACGTGAATGACTCTTCGCTTATCAGACTCCAAAAGTGTGGAGATTCTCAAATTTATTTTGCATGTATTCTACGCCATATCTTCTCTGTTTTGGACAATATTTTGAATTTTTTTAATTGTCTGATACCATAGCATATATTCCCGAGATTCACGAAACCACATTATCCCTAACGAAATCAGAAGATGACGAGGTCACCACGGAAAAAAGCCTGTTCAAGACCAATGAAGAAAATGAGCATTTACCTACAATTTATTTTCATTTATTTAAATGTTAATAGATTTACTTGAAAGAAAATATATGTTATCAATATCTGTTTTATTCGCTAGCAGATATGCAACACCAACTTGTAGGTACTATACAGTCTCTTGTCTTATTGTTTAATACTTGACGGGTATAGATTGTAACTTAATCAAACTTTTCTTTGTTGAAAACATTCTCTTCATAGGACAAAACAAGCTCAGTCCTTCAGAGGCAACTTTCCTGAACAAAACACAGCCTTAGATACACATCTTGCACCCCTTTTCGCACATTTCTCGCTCATTTCTAGCCCATTTCTCGGCCATTTCTCGCTCAGCTTCCGAGGAGCAAAGAAGTCTGCCGTGACGTGAGATTAACGTGCGATGTTTAATTACTATTTCAAGCAACCTGCTTCGTAAACATCTGGTGTTGATTTGTTCTTGCGAAATAATACGTCAGGGAAATTTTATCTTACTATAATTACGGGGTTAAAGTTTTGTGCCGGATTTGGCTGCACTGTGCTGCCAGCTACAGTTTATATTGTATTATATTAAATACATCGTATTTTTAAACTCATAACGTAGCAAGTTTTTATAGAAGTCAAATCTGAAAATCAAGTTAATCTTGTAGGTACGTGACATAAAGTTTTGGTTCTTTTGTTAAGGTTTTGAATTAAATAATGATATAATTTAAATTTTGTTAAGGTTTTGAATTAAATAATGATATAATTGAAATCTGTTTATCCGTTTGGATGTTACGACACCGCAAAAAAATATAGGCACCATATGTATGTTCGTTAATTTGTACACATTAAATAATTTTATAAGCTACGGGTCTTAATCGCGTAAATATTTTATTTTAAGGCTAAATACCTTTATTGCCCGACGTTTCGACCGTATTGCAACGTAGAGTGAATCTACCCGTGACCACGGCCTTTATTATATATATACGGCCGGTATTTAGCCTTATAATAAAATAATTACGCGATTAAGACCCCGTAGCTTAGAAAATTCTATTATAGGCACCATATTTATAATAGGTAACTGCATTTTTTATTGAAATAAATAACGAGAAAGATATATAATACTCGCGGCCTAACACTTAAAATATTGCATTTTAAGTAGTAGGCCGCCGCTCAGTATATGATTTGTAATGTCAAATAGAACGATATAATGTTCAAATAAGTACACTATTGGAGATGTAACCAGCCAAATAATTCGCATTATAGTTAACAACTGACAACAATCTTAAAGCTGTCCAAAATCAAATAAAAGAAATTCCGACACAAGAAAAAGGTTCTTTGAATACAACATAAGAGTTGGCATATATCAAGAGGCCCTACAAATGAAATAGCTACGGGGACAATTTCTCAAGAAAGACAGCACTCTAAGGGACACTCAGAGGTCCCGTATCCCTCCTTACCGTAATCTTGGCGATTATTAAAATCATATATCTTTGGAAAAAAGATGGGGGAATGCACCCTGCTTCTCCTGAAGGGTGCATTCTGTAAGACATGTTTCTTGTGCTATGTTTATTTATAAGAAGCGTCATAAAACTGATTGGTAATCTTTATTTATATTTTGTCATTATGTATTTGTGTTATGTGGGTTTTATGGCTTCTGATCTGCTTTGTGAGTTAACAGTTATTATAGTTTTGTGGTTTAATGTGTGCTCATAAATGTAGCTAAAATCTTAATTTACGATTATGTGTTGCATAGATTTGGTAAAACAAGTTACGTAGTAAAACTAGAGTTGCTTTCTTTTGTTGATTTTCTGTTTGCCAAGACACAATTTTAGTGTAATTTTGGATTAAGTTGTATAGTAATTATTGTTATTGGAAATCCTATATTCGGTTGCCAATGTATTGTTTGCTTGCTATTATCTGTTGTCAGACTAATATATTTTTTACATAACTAACTCACATTAAACAAACAAACATTTATACCTATTGGTCATCCAGTCTGGATGACCAATAGGTATAAATGTTTGATAAGTAATTAAGTCGACTAATTAACAGTGTGATGCCATTTTGATAAGTTCCCGAACGAAAGTAAAAATTACTGTTGCCAGTAAAGCGGCAATAGCCTAATAGCTAAGGCTTCGAGATCGCAATCGTGAGGTCGCGAGTTCGAATCTTACCCATACTAGTTCGAATACTACTGATGTGAACCCACTCCTAACACACGCAATTTAGGGTTTACAGGATTGCTAGTAATGCGGGACCTACAATCCCACATTGTTGGTAAAAAAACTTAGCTGAAAAAGTATATTACTTGTACTACATGGTAATTAATTAATTTAACTAATATATAAATAATGCAGGATACAATTCGTAACGAGGTCATCCGACAAAGAACCAAAGTTACCGACATAGTTCGCAGGTTAAGCACGTTGAAGTGGCAATGGGCTGGCCACATTTACCGAAGGACCGATGTCCGATGGAGCAAACGAGTACTAGAGTGGAGACCAAGACTTGGTAAACATAAGGTAGGACGACCCCCAGCCAGATGAACTGACGACTTAAAGAAAGTCGCTGGAATTAATTAGATGCGGAAGCGGAGGACCGGATGTTGTTGCGTAAGTTAGGAGAGGCCTGATGTCCAGCTGTGGACCGATACAGGCTGATTGATTGATTGATTGATATAAAATGCATGTTTGGGTAAATTCAACCTCTAAATTAAGTTAGATCTTATTTTTGACACTGACATTATTTATGTGTTCTTTTAAAAATAACTTGCAATATGAGTCACACATTACAAACAATCTTGTTTACCTTTACAGCTAAAGCAGTTGCTGTGCTAGGAATGGGTTAACGTCAGTAGTATAACAAATAGAATTCGAACCCGCGACCTCTCTCTTAACCAGTATGCACATTGCTTCACAATATTTTCACAAAAGGAAATAGAAGGCTCACTTAGCCTTCACAACTTCACCCCAATCATATCAGAAACTAATAACGTCACGAACAAATTGTGAATCCCCTTTAGAGGTAAGAATGTTGAGACGTGACCCCAATTTATAATCTGCTTTTATAAAATTTACCCCTGACATGTGGAAAACTATGCAGAAGACGTGATAAAGATACTATACTCATATATAATGTCACTGGACGCTCTATGGTTAATTTTCATTTTATTGATATAATTATCACTGTCCATTAGTAAACAAATGGTTCTTATTCTACTGTTTTCCAATTTATTTTTCGTTTTGTCTGCTCTTTGTCTCGAAACCATAATTATTTTTAAGTACTGAACCTTTGATTTGATATAACGTATAATATTATATTATACGTTATATAATGTCTAAATCGAGCATTCGCTCAGTAAGCCTATAAAAAAAATTAAACTACTATTTTTGACGTTTGACACTCGTTGAAAATGGCGCGCTATAATATTTATGGCTAGAACATTTGATAGGAGTCTTCTTACCTGTCAAAAATTACGTCCATTTGACCGTACTTTTTGACAGTTCTTTGCTTCAAATTTAGATGCCGGATTAGGAATCTAGACATTATATAATCAAAGTACTAAACTAATAGGTATACTTTTAATTAATTTAAATAGTTGTTTATTATTTTCGACTGCTGTTTTATTTTCAAATTGTGATTTACTGAATAAACTTTTTGTAGTGTAACGTGCAAAGTTACGTTTTCAGATATCGCAATTGGTTCGTGATTTATAAAACAATAAAGATCTCACTCTCACATAAAACCGTCCATCTCCGTCACGTACAGAAAGCACGCGACCCGTCACAATATTATTCTTACCTCCGCGCCTTTCATTCCCTCATTCCTTCATTCCTGCGTTCATTACCATTCATTCATTCTCCACAGATAAGAAACGTGGAGAAATGAGTAGATTTGTGAGATTACCTTTTAGATGTTAGCAGTGATGGTGCAAGATTTGCATCAGAATAAAGCTCATTCAGATTATAAGGATTAACTTATACTTTTGAACTAAAGTAACTGAAGTGACTGAAAAAAAATACATGCTCATTTGTATTTTAAAACAAGCGGGCCCGTTGCTCCTGTGTAATATTCAAAAAAAAAAGTAATCAATACATTAAATAGATTTGAGAAAATCACCATCGTTTTTTTAAACAATTTTCTTCTCTTCCTTTTGATATCAGAATTAATATTTTATATTTAATCATTCGTTACAAGTACTTTGGCCAATATCTAAGCACATATAGTTTTTTACCTTTGTTGTAAGTAGATGCTCCTACTATATTGTACCCACTAAGGCTGATTTTAGTTTATCTCATGTTTCAATTTTGATAATACAATTTGCATCAGTCCTTTAACATGGTGTACAGTATACTAGTCGCAGCACCTTACCCCCATATCAAGTTTATAAACATTCAAATATTGTAAAATTGGCAATTTGAAAAGAGTGGCCGCGAGTTTTTATTGTCAAGTTCTTTTCTCCGGCTTTACCTATTGTTTGCGAACTTGGCATTACATGTACATGTAGAATCCCGACGTATCACAAGAGTTGTTTTGCATCCTAAGTGAATAAAGAATTTTGTTTTTTTTTTTAAATGGTTTTCACCTTACATCGACTTAGAGAAAAAAGCGACTCCTTGAAGAAAAACAAAACATTTAAAATTATATAGACAACATCTCTAGATGTAACACCTAATAGTAGTTCCACCTTCGGTCTGACTAAGTAGACAAAACCCTGTCACTGGCCTCAGACAGCTTAGACGCGCCTTTCAAATCCTCAAAAACCAATTTCTTTGCCGACACCAATTCCTCGCTTCACAAAAAGCAATAGAAATCTGTACCTATAATCTGTTTCTCCCTAAAGCTGTCTGGAAGAAGTGTATTAGATTATACATGTACGTACTTGCGAAGGTATTGCTCTGTGTTCGTGTATTAACGCTTTGTCATAAACTGCTTAACTGAGAGATTTTAGTTGTCTTCTAACTTTGTAAAGGTGTATATTTGTTCGGAATTAAAGCATACACGGATAAACACAGACTTTAAACACTCTTCATAGGGTTCTTTAATTTGTTTTTTTAATCGTTTTATGACTTTTTTATCTTATGACTGTCTCTGTGGCGCGGTGGGAGTGTGTCCGACTGCTACGCAAGAGGTCGTGGGTTCGATTCCTACACGGGACACCACTTTGTGTGATCCACAAATTGCTGTTCCGAGTCTGGATGTACTTTGTGTCCGTGACTTGTATGTTTGTAAAGTCCCCCGCGACACAGGGTTCGTACCATACTGTCTTTAAAAAAAAAACAAAAAAATCTGGATTAAATAGTGAAGCAATTTTTGAAATAAAGCCTGTAACGTAAATGGAGACTACAGCGTGAAAAATGCCACAAATGCGAAATTGAAAGACCATACCAAGAAAACTTTATTGACATATTTTCGCATACAGTTAAATAGCGGAATCAGAAGGAAGCCTACACCAACATAGTCGAAAAAGGCTAAAAATAAGTAAAAACCTATAAAAGAGAATGACGATGAACAAGCTAAAGGTTTACTCGTCATTTATGAATGACACACACTTTCACGGGATGTACAAGAAAGCCTATTCCCACAATTTACAAGGCTCTAATGAAGCCAAACATCTCGTCATTATACAAAAACCTCTATCCCACATCCCACAAAGGTCACGCGCGTCGTTAGACGAAGCACTGCAATCTGTCGAGACGACACTCCTGTTGTTTCATGAGAGCCTGGTACCTCGCTGTTATTACTTGCAAGTAGGTGACGTTTCAAGGAGGTTTTAAGAAAAAAGCTAAACGTTTGCGGTTTATTTTTTATCTAAAAGTGCACAGTCCCATAATTTTAGTGTATTTAGGAGCTGATGTATATTATGTGTCACCAAACGACTAATTTATAAGAAATAATGATTAGTATTTGGATGACCGAGCTATGTTCGTTATTTTTTTAAACGACGTTTTCTAACAATGAAACCTAGCTAGATCGATTTATCGTGCCCGAAACCCCCTGCATACTAAATTTCATGAAAATCGCTATATATATATACTAGTAGCCTGCCCTAGCTTCGCACGGGTGTCATATCGCAGCTTTTTATACCTTTAGTTACATTATTTAATTTTCGTAGCGATCTCAATTTTTTTTTAACAATAAATTATAGCCTATTTTAATCCCCGATAATGTAGCTTTCTAATGGTGAAAGATTTTTTGAATCGGTCCTGTACTTTCGGATCCTATTCAATGCAAACAAACAATCAAATCTTTCCTCTTTATAATCTAATATTATAAACAAAAATTGCTCGTTTAAAGCTATAAGATTATAAAAAAATATCATTCATTATCAATATCTTAAAAAAAAAAGAGTAAGTTTAGGCAATAAAATCCAAACTTCAATATCTCCAAAATATATTCAATATTCGCAAATAAAAGGAGGTTTATCTCTCACGAGATATTTGAAGCCTCTTGTAACATCTGGTAGGTATGAAGCCTCCGTTTTATGAACTGACAGCATTTGAATGCTACGTTTAAACATATAAGGCACTTTTATTGAAAGATCCCACGTAAATTGTTGTGTTTAAGAGGTGACTGAAGACAAGGAAATAAGGAGTTGACATATAAAAGCTAAGATATGGCCCAACTGGTTAACAACTGATAGAATAAACCAATAAATATTTCGTGCCCAATGCACTCTTATTTCTTATGTGAACGAAGCGATAATAGTGAGCGTTTTTCACTTTAACCATGTGCTTAGTGCTTTAAGACGAAGCAAAAACATTATTCTGACGTAATGGGTATAACGTTCATTTACATATTATTATGAGAACGAGACGAGAACGAACATTAGAGCAAACTACGACGACTCATTCATGACTTCTTTGATAAAATTTGTATGAAGTTAAACGCCATATTACGACGCCACAAATTCCTGTCGTCTAATCATTTATTCGTGTTGATGATCATAAATTCAAAAATATGCAAACTCACAATATGATTGTATCTTTAGAATATAACATTCAGAACAAATAATTATTTTCAGTGCATTTTAAGACCATGCTACCAATATTTTAAATTATGTTTGTGAGGATTAATAGATGTTTGTTGCTTTTACACGCAAAAACTACACAACGGATTTTGATGAAATTTTACACTGATGTAGTTTACACATCAAAATTGCACATCTATACTAATATTATAAAGCGGAAGAGTTTGTTTGTTTAAACGCGCTAAGCTCAGGAACTACTGGTCTGATTTTAAAAATTCTTTTTTTGTTGGATATAGCCCATTTATCGAGGAAGGCTATAGGTTATATAACATCGCGCTACGACTAATAGGAGCGGAGCAGCGACGAGAAATGTTGCAAAAACGGGGAAAATTTACGCATACGAAGTTGCGCGGGACAGCTAGTAGGCTATAAAGTCACATTGTAAAGATAGGTAGGCTAGGTAAAAATAATGCATTTTTATGCAGTCATCTATCCAATTCCTCTAAAGACCACAACCCCACTGTATCACACCGTATCTTATCAGACATCACTACCTCTTCCATTACAAAGTCCAGACACAGTTTCAACGATGAAAACGAACCGAAACAGACTGATATATGAGCGGCCCCCTAATTTCTATTCCATGCACGACTCTCTCCCAGTCCGCGACCTACCCTGCTTGGAAATCGATCTTTTTTTTACTTTTTGAGGGAATCCCTTCCTATGACCTTCGAGAAAGTTCGTTGTTGTTTTCTCGTTTCTTCGAAGAAAGTTGCTCATGAAGAGTTATGTTCGTAACTTTGATTTCTTGTAGGGTGGCAAGAAAAACGCATTTTAAAGGCTTCAGATGGATTGTTTGAAAGTGTGTATGTAAAGTTGTCGTCATATATCTGTTTCATCGTCTTAAAAATGTTTTATAATATAATAGTTGTACGATGACTGCCTCTGTGGCTCGGTGGGAGTGTCCAACTGCTACGCAAGAGGCCGTGGGTTTGATTCCTACACGGGACACCACTTTGTGTGATCTTCAAATTGTTGTTCCGAGTCTGGGTGTACTTTGTGTCTGTGACTTGTATGTTTGTAAAGTCTCCCGCGATACAGGGCTTGTACCCCAATGCGAAAGTCGTTTTATTAAAAAAAAAGATGTTATCGCCATTCTAACATTTTTTTTTAAATAACTAAATAACTAATAAAATGTGGGATTGTGATCCCACATTACTAGGAATCCTGTTAATCCATCCAGGTAAGCTCGGTGGCTTGTGTTAGGAGTGGGTTCAAGTCGGTAGTATAATGGGTGAGATTTGAACCCGCAACCTCACGATTGTGAGACCGATGCCTTAGCCGCTGCATGGTACCGCCAAGTTTTAGTCGTAAATAATGACAACTTTTTTTTTCTTTTTTTTTATTAAATCGTGATACAGTGGTCCTACAATGTCACGGTAACTCTTACTTTTTTAACCTAACAATTACCTAAGTCGTTATTGGGATGTAAATCTATACTAATATTATAAAGCGGAAGAGTTTGTTTGTTTGTTTAAACGCGCTAATCTCAGGAACTACTGGTCCGATTTGAAAAATGCATTTTTTGTTGGATAGCCCATTTATCGGGGAAGGCTATAGGCTATATAAAATCGCGCTACGACTAAAAGGAGCGGAGTAGCGACGAGAAATGTTGCAAAAACGGGAAAAAATTATGCATACGTAATTGCGCGGGACAGCTAGTGTATACTAAAATTATAAAGCTAAAGAGTTTGTTTGTTTGTTTAAACGCGGTAATCTCAGAAACTACTGATCCAAATTGAAAAATTCTTTCACCGTTGGACAACCTATTTATCGAGGAAGGCCATATAATATAAAATAGCTATAGGCTATATAAAATTACGCTGCGACCAATAGGAGCGGAGCAGCAACGAGAAATGTTGCAAAAACGGGCAAAATTTACGCAGACGAAGTTGCGCGGGACAGCTAGTCCCAAATAAAATAACTTATAATGAACTTCAAAACAAATTTCCATACAAATACACGAAAAAGTAATAAAATAAAATTGCCTGTTGTTTATGTAAAATTGGAATCAGTTTAAATTTAAATTACTTTGTATGCAAATGCATCTCACCCTTGTGCAGGGGTGTTTATAGTGTGAACCCCTGTTTATAGCCAAGGTAGTCTAGTGTGTACCCACCCTAAGAAAGGAGATATAGTGTATCAATTTATCAGACAAGTCATTTATTGTTAGACAAATCGGTAGCTATTGTGGTTACAGGAATACACTATGTAAAAGACCTTGTCTTTATTTCGTTAGAAAAAGGGTTTTTTTTTCGTTTTAAAAAAATGGTTGTCTGTAAAGTCGGTTTACGGACAATCATTTTTCGTGATAAAACACTGATGACATTGTAATAAACAACCATGCCTGTGACAGCATTTTTTTTTATTCCAATTGCATCGCATGTCGCTGCAATCGTCAAAACATTGATGAGATTGTAACAAACAACTATACCAGTTTAGTGGACCCTAAGGCCAAATCCTACACTTCAGCCTATCAGCATGTGAAACGTGACGGACCGTGACACTTTTTCGTGCGTGCACCCGGTCATCGATTCATAAGACGTTATCACGTCAAAGTCTATTGTATTATATTGTATGTACATAATCGGCAAGGTAGAAGGTTAGAGACCACCTGAAGGAGAACTGGGCCGCTATCAGAACTAATTAAAATGATATGGTGGTTTATTACCACTGCCTGAAACAAGCTGAAGACTTGCTGAAGAGCGATTGGCATGGAAGCAGTACATCCATGGCTGCGTACGGTTTAAAGGACAAACACGACCCTTAGCAATGAGAAAACGATGATGAAGAATGTATGAATCAAAAGTCACAGGAAATATAGTAGTTTAAACCCTTGTGTTTCATCTCCTGCCATGTGACATCACAAAACAGTACGCAAGAAACATGACGTCTATTTAAAACATTCCGTTTTACTCTTAGAGCTAATTGCGAATTGTTTTCCTGCAAACACGGGAATGAAACCTGTAGGTACAGTACGTAAACATACCACCCCAACTTACTCTATACGTTTTAAGTTCAAATTTAAACCTTATTCCAAAGTATTAAGAATTGTTTTCAAAAAGAAATATCACAAGTGACAGTAAATGTGGAACGATGTATACAATTTTAAGTTTGCAGTTACAAAACAAGTATATGGGACTTGTTACAGTTGACTAAGGTTTGTTTTTGAATGGTAGATTGTTACAAGACTGAAGGATTGGTTGGTTGATGAGATGTGACATAGATGAGGGCTGCGTTTCGTTTAATTTTCATTGACAAACTGGCGTCAGGCCTGTCTCGGGTATTTTGACTTCGACACTATTAACTTAAAAAATACATTCAGGACAGAATGAATTGATGCTTATTTAAATTATTACGTATATAAGGCAAATTACTTAGTTATGGACTTTGTTACAATAGGTTTTTGTGCTAGAAAGCTTGTTTTGTAAATTTTAGGCAGTTTGGCCTCAATCAAATTGTTAAAATTTTATTATTCATCTGTTAGGGCCTTTTAATTTTGCATACTATATGATGCAAATTACTAGAAATACTCGTAAATTATTATTTTTAAATTATGTCAAACGTTCATACATGTAGCTTTTTCTTCTTGACTTAGTTATACATTGTTTTGAAAATGTCCTAGCAACCATAAGACCTATCTATACTTAATATTATAAAGCTGAAGAGTTTGTTTGTTTGAACGTGATGATCTCAAGAACATGTCCGAATTGAAGAAATACTGTTGGGTAGCCCATTTATCGAGGAAGGCTATCACACAACATCACGCTACGACTAATAGCAGCGGAGCAGCAATGAAAAATGTTGCAAATACGAAGTTGCGAGGGACAGCTAGTTACATTCATAATACCTTTTCTCCCCAAACATAAAAACAAGAGCTAATCTCATATTTTCATATACTAAACAAAAACAGCACGTATAACCCCGCTCTCCTCCGCATACAATAAACAGGAGGCCAATAAAAGAGCTGCAGACGTGTTGCAGTTGTCTGCTCACCCCACTTCACCCTCGGTGTTGTGTTCTACTTGCTTCACGGTCCGTGTACTTGGGTAGGTACTAAGTGACGAATATCTGCACATTGCATTGCATGAAACGTCGGGAAAGGTAATTTTACCTCATGAAAATCACAGATTTAAATTAATACACATCATTGATTTTTAAGCCACTCTGATTGGATTTGCTGGATTTGCGAGATTGTGTTTCATTGTACGAATTAAGCAGCGATGATAATAGTGAGTTTTAACCAATTTTGAAAAATTGAGGTTCTCAATTCGGATTTGTTTGTACTTTTATGTATGTTTGGGCATAATTCCGTCATATATAAATGGATTTTCAAAATTATTATTTTGTTCAGAATAGGTGTATTCCGAAATAGTCTCGACGACTCTAGTTTAGTAGATCTGATGATGAGTTTTGGTGTCTGAAACGAAACTCAATAATTAATTCCGGCAAATCAACTGAGATTGAAGTCGTTTAGATGTTTGTTTGTAAAAAAAATGTATTAAAATGTAATTCCCACAGTAGCATAATAATATTGTTGTCTCTTTACTATACTAAAATTCTACATATTAACAGACACAAAGTATAATCAGAGTCAGGTCCAATCTTTAATACCTAGAAGGAAAGGACCTATCCTGTGCTTTTCTCTTATAGTCACACTATTTCCATTCTAAATTTCATGAAAATCGGTACCGCGATTTATCCATGAAATGTAACCCCTATAAGTGACATAAACGTAAATTGAATAGAATTACAATCGAACAGAATGAAGTCATTGCGCGTGCAAAACCACGAACATGATTTATTTTAAACAATTGGTTTCATAGTTTGCACGCGCAATGACATTCATTCTATTCGATTAAAGTTTATGCCACTTCATGGGCTTACCCGGGGGGGGGGGGATTGGGGGTCAACCCTTTCGGTCCCAAATTGCAAAAATATAGGTACACTGTATACATTTGACCGATGTTTTGTTTGTTGACTGCCTCTGTGGCGCGGTGGGAGTGTATCCGACTGCGACGCAAGAGGTCGTGGGTTCGATTCCCACACGAGACACCACTTTGTGTGATCCTCAAATTGTTGTTCCGAGTCTGACTGTACTTGTGTCCGTGACTTGTATGTTTGTAAAGTCCCCCGCGACACAGGGCTTGTACCCTACTGCGGGAGTCTTCTTTTTATAAAAAGAAAAAAAAAGAATTGACCCACCTAAAATCCCTCCCAAAATTGCGAAAACTGGCCCTGAAAAATTATCCTGGGTTCACCCATGTACCACTTGTTTAGGTGGACTCACTCACTTATCTCTTATCAAAGGTGAATCGTGAATCTAAATGGTGAATCTGAAAGAAGCTTCGCTCTATGATTCCCCTTTTATTTTAAAACTCTATCACTAAACAACAAAGTACTTTAAGTATTTGTTGATCATTAGTTATTCATAATTAGAAACATGTTGGATTCATTTTGTATTCTCATCTATTTTCATGATGAGCAACGATGTGTTGTCTTTATTTTTAGATAGCGACCCCTCGTATTATAATATACGTATATTTGTTTCTTACCCTTCTTAACTAAGTACATAAAACCTACTGAATAATTGAGTATTTAATAAATATATTATGACAAATCTCTCACGGCTATCTGATCCAAAACTAAAATCTAGATTAAAAAAAAATCAAAATACTTTATACACTTAGGATGCAAAACAACTCTTGTGATACGTCGGGAATCTACATCTACATGTAATGCCTGTTCGCAGTATTAGGTAAAACCGGAGAAAAGAACCTGGAAATAAAAACTCGCGGTTCTCTTTTTAAATTGCATGTACTACAACCAGACAACTGACAATCACAGTTATTATATATTTCTAAATATCTATACTAATATTATAAAGAGAAAAGATTAGTATTTTTGTATGTAACGAATAAACTTAGAAACTACTGGACCGATTTCAAAAAATCTTTCACCATTAATAAGCTATTATCAAAAAAAAATTAAGATCCCAACGAAAATTGTAATAATATAACTCAAGGTATATACAACTACGATATGACACCTATGCAAAGCTGGGGTAGGCAGCTAGTATTAAATAAATTACAGCCGGACACAAAATAAACGTGCTCATTACACAAAGATTTGTAAAGACTTGGAAATCGAACCCACGATCTCCTACTAAGCAGTCAGGGTCACTAACCACTAAATCAGCAGGCATGAAGCTTAGGTAGGTACTTTCGTCCCATTTCATTCCCAATGTAGCTTGCGCCAGAACTTTCAAACTACTTTATATTTTAAGATTAATGAACTTAAAAAATAAAGTAGTTTGTCAACACATCTTTCCACAAACAATATTCAATGAAAACGTATTTCAGTATGGGTTTTTTTTTTTTTATGATATATGACTTCGTCCGCGTGAAGCCGCAGTGCTGCTCTATCCTTGCAAAATTACAGCCTTCTAGCACTAACAGTCTCTGAGCTAAGCTGTGGACAGACGGACGGACATTGCGAAACTTTATGGGTTCCGTTTTGCCATTTTGGCTACGAACCCTAAAAAAGATACAGAAATTCAACAATTAAATGCAAATAGGCACAGTATGCTCCGCAAGCCCAAACCGAAGAGGTCACCAACTCAGCTCAAGCTATGCGAAAGATTAGCTCTGATTTTTAACTGGAAGCTTTTTAAAGTAATAATAATAATAATAATATCTTGGGACAGCTCACACAACGTTATCTGATCCCAAACTAAGCAGAGCTTGTACTATGGAAACCAGACAACTGATAAACATACTTATATATTTCTAAATGCATACATATTATAGATAAATAACACCCAGACACAGAATAAACCATCGTGCTCATCACACAAAGTTTTATCCTGGGTGGGGATCGAACCCACGACCTCTTGCGTAGCAGTCGGATACACTCCCACCGCGCCACAGAGGCAGTGTGTAAAGACTTCGTCTCAGTAAAGATACCTCTAAATATAACTCTCGATTCAATAACCCTAAGTACAAACTGATTAGAAGAAGTAAGCTCAAGCTATTATCCGTACAGTCGACAACACATGTTTGCCATTAATATCTTCTATAACCGTGTTAGAGGCGCACGTACTTGTGTGGTGTTTTATCTCCAGTTATAAATCGTATGGTGTATTATCTAAACGGTTATGTTACCCTGCCTCTTTAATCTTTGGTTTACCTGCGAATATACTATAGTTAAGTGGTTCAATGTATTTGTGTTGTTAGGTAAATGGATGGTAATTAATTTTAGAGATTCTGATAGTTAATGGTAAAAACAAATTTGCGGTTTCGTTGTTGTTGGTATATCATTTTGATTAATATTAGGGATCGGTCGGTTGGTCTAGCAGTTAGTGACGCTGACTGTAAACCTAGAGGTCGTGAGTTCGATTCTCATTTAAGATGAAATCTCTTTGTGATTAGCACGATTGTTTATTCTGTGTCTGGCTGTAAAATATAGCCTATGTTACTTCCCGATAATGCAGCTTTCTATACGAGAAAGATTTTACCACAAACCGGCCAAGTGCGAGTCGGACTGTAGACTGACGAAGGGTTCCGTATCATTATTTATACAACATAAGATACTATAACCTTTTTTTTAGTTAACATGTTTGTTGTATGGTAGCCCCACTTAAATATTCAGTACCTATTTGTTATTATAGCGGCAACAGAATTACATCATCTGTGAAAATATCAACTGTCTAGCTATAACGGACAGACAGACGGACAGTAGAGTCTTAGTAATAGGGTCCCGTTTACCTTTGGGTACGGAACCCTAAAAAGTACATAACATTTCTCACTCTCCATTCACAAAAAAACTAACAAGAAAGACACCAGTGAGCACATTCTTTCCAAATAAACTTTAATAAAACGCACACCCCTCTACAGTTTTTTTTAATCTTCCCCGACATTCCAACACTTCAATTTGACGCGTACCCGACATAATTAAGATGTCATTGCAACTCGATACCAGCACAGAGAAAGCAATAGAGACACCACCCTCCGCATGCCGTACTTTAATTGTCTATTTTATTTGTCATCTGACACCTATGGAAGTAAGAATAAGATCCACCCTTGTTTTTTCACGCGAGTAATAACTTCTAGGTGTAATTTTAGATTTGAGTGGATATAAGAATTTATGTCTTATTGGTTTAGAGAATTCCTTTTGCCCTTAGTGTTATAAATATAGATACACCGCATTAACTAAAGAATTTGCTGTGGTCGGCTTTTCGATTACTTGAAACCTTGAGAAAACATTTTTTCCTCTGCAGCGTTACAAATCAGTTGACCGCTGAATTGGTTAGATATACTAGCTTAAAAAAAAAATAATGCGTGGCACTCGGGGACTGCCGCGGTAAACTATTGCATAGTATTTTTTATCAACTAATAAAACAACACAAAGAAAAAAAATATATGAAAAATAAAAAAAAATAAAAATATTTTTTTTATTTAAAAAAATAATGTTTTTTTTTTTAATTGCACAAGTTAAATAATATTTTTCTTTTTTTTTCCTTCCATTACATTTCGGAGCAGCACGTCTCGATCCGTGCGAGCTTCGTACAGTCGTACCATATACATATACGTTAAGCGAACGCTCCGCCCACCGAGCTACATGGTAGGCGGAGTGGGGGGTGTTAGGTTTTATTTACGTTACGGAATTTCTTGATTCAGTCGCCGCGCTCAAAGCCCGCGATAAAAGCTATTTATTAGCTTAAAATTAAAAATATTAAAATGGTTTGGCCCGTATGTTGTTTGGATAGATGGGGTTATGCATATTTTTCTGGGAAGGGTTAAGTGTCTAAAACGTTGTCCTAGCTTATAAAACACCAAAGATATAGACTAAAACATAGGAGTGAGTCAGCATAATTTGGATTTCATTCATGTACGATTAAAGGGGTTATTTTTTCTTGAAAAACGTTATTGTTTAGGTAGACGACGCCTGAGCACCTACTCAAAGGTCACTCAGTTTTGAGACGTTCACTATCATACTGTCAGTGTCATTTAAAAATAAAATATTTTAAAGCACGATAAATATATCATTTGAGTACCTATTGGACGTTGAAGCACTAGAATACTATTGCTACAATTTGAAAATAAAATTTATATTATCCTTTTTAAACTTTCGCGATTTTTATACATATTAGCCGTGACCACGATCGGTGCAATCGATCGAAACGTCGGGTAAATAAAACCTTTAAATAATTCATGCGATTAAGTCCCGAAATATATCTAATATAAAATATATATTTTGATCAAACAAGCTTCTAAGCTTAATGACCTCATAAATCTTGGAATTCAAAGAATTCCGAAAATCCCGCGGATACATTTCAATTATCAATGCATAAGCATTTTTTACATAGCTACAAGTAAACTCTTCATTTATAAAATATCACAAGGAGAATTTCTATAATAACACAGTCTGAAATTTCAGAACGAAAACAGAGTATTTGTAAACGAAATTAAAATAAAATCCAAACTCAGTGGAGTATCAAATTCTCTTCAGGGTGTACTTAGTTGGGGTGTCTTGTGCCTTATTATTTTTAGTCGAGTGCTCACAACCTGTCAGGCGTTTGATGTGACAGTTGCTTAAATATTTCAACAGAAATATCGTATAGCACTTAAGTTTTATTGATTTCCACTTATATTAATTGTGTGGTATCATTTACGGTGACTTGAAATATGTAGGTATATACAAGAATAACCATGATGCAATGAATACATTGCATCATGGTTATTCTTCTATATACCTACATATTTCATATATACCTATATACCTACCATTCGTGACCATAAAGTGCCATAAAGTGCCTCCGAAGTTTCAGTTCTCTCTCAGTCACTTCCAGTTCCATCATAGTGTATTTTCTAATCCTGAAACTTGTGCAAATTATTGTTTTGTACAGGCCATAGATGTACATGTGCAGTACCTACCCACAGACAACGTTTTATGTATTTTAGGGTACAAGCCTGTGTCGCGGGGACTTTATAAACATACAAGTCACGGACACAAAGAACAATTTGTGGATCACACAAAGTGGTGTCCCGTGTGGGAATCGAACCCACGAACTGATATTGTTATCAGGCGAGGATCCAGCGTAGTCCACTACTGTGTCCACACAGTGGACATGCCTACAACCCCTAACAGGTTGATTGGTTATTGCTATGAGAATTATATTAAAATCTTCATATTACTAATTAAAAAAATCAAAATTCTTGCGTAGCAGTCGTACAAACTCCCACCGCGCCACCGAGGCAGTCATATTTACTCAAATTTACTTGTGCAAATGAGAATTTGTGAAATTAAGATCAAGCGTTTAGTGTTTCATAACAAAAAGATGGAAGATCATTGTCTTTCAACAGAGAGGTAATAAATGAAGACACATTTCCCCTTACATTATCTAATTTCTTCCATCAATTACTAATTTCCGTCAATTGGGTCTTCTAATTGACTATAATTAATTCATGCTGGTGGTTATTTGTCTTATGTATGTATTAAAGACGTCCCTCTGTATGTCTGCGTGTAACACATTTAAATGTGTCATTGAATCAAGAGAATTGGTGAATTTCGTCCATCAAAACTAAAACACAAATGGATTATCTCCACATGAATCATGCTTTAACCCTAAACAATTTTGCAACCTCCTTCTAAGTTTTTGTAAATCTGTATTACCTTTAATTATGTGTTTTTTAGCTTTAGTTTCAAGCCAGGCTTGGGTAGTTCGTGCCATGTGACCAGGTGCAAAATCCTGCTGGAAAGTCCGCGGTACATTTTTAAAAAGTGTATTGCTGAGAGGTTTCACAACACGATTCAAGACCGTCTTTTGATACACTTTGGCTGAAGTTTTTACTCATTTTTCACAAAAATGTAGCTTTGTGACGCCTTGATAAGACACGCCCCCCCAAACCATCACTGACGCAGATTTTTAAAAAATGTATTGCCGAGAGGTTTCATAACAAAATCCAAGACTGTCTCTTGATACACTTTGGCTGAAGTTTTTACTCCTTTTTCACAAAAATCTAGCTTTGTGACGCCTTGATAAGACACGCTCCACCAAACCATCACTGACGCAGGATGATGACCACTCTGTATCTTTCCGACCACTTGAACTGCTTAAGTAAAACTATTCAACGAAAAACAGATATCTATGCTTCCCGATCTACAGTCTACATAACTATTAAAGAACTTAAGTTATCTATGCCGAACCATAGTCATAAAAATATTTTTTTATCTCCTCTTTCCATTCTTGGGTGAAACACATAACTTTTTTATAGTCAAGATAAGGGTGGTCACAAAGCTTCGCTATAATAGAGGTCGTCAAAACACACATGTCTAATGATCTATGTGATAGCGATCACATAAACTTGTTCTTGAAACTTACTTAGGAATTTTCAGGGCTGGCTAAGTATTAATATTGTTATCAGGCGCGGATTAAGCGTAGTAGGCACATTGAGATTCCTACAACCCCAAACAGGTTAATTGGTTAATGCTACGATAATGATATTCAACTCTTCAAATTACTCATTCAAAAAAATATATTAACTTAGGATGCAAAACAACACCTGTAATACATCGGGATTTCAGAGGTACATGCAATGCCAAGCTCGCAAACAATAGGTAAAGCCGGAGAAAAGAACCTAGCAATAAAAACTCGCGGCCATTTTTTTCAAATTGACAATTTTACAATGTTCATAACTGAATTTTATAAACTATCATAAAATTTAATAAGAAAGTGATGAAGTATTAGTAGGATGCTTATTCTAGAACGTTTATTCTTTGTTTTAAGGTTAGAAAAATATTGGCTAATGTGCTTAATATTATCTTTACTTTATAATTTCATACATCTGAGGAGTAAGTATCTCTACAACTACTAAATTGATTTTGATGAAATTTGGTATGAAGGAACTTAAAGCTCGGGAAAGGACGTACCTATTTGTGTTTTTTTTAGTGTCTTCTTTCGAAATAAAATAGCCTGTGCATGTTTATTCTGACAATATCTTTAAAAAAATATCTCGAATAAAATAAAACAATGCGTAGTACAAGTGTATTCATTCAAAATGCTTTTCTTTAAACACACAGTCGCCACAAGCAAGTTATGATTAAACTGCCCTTATCCTTAAAGAAAAATCATACAAAATTAATTCCAATACAAAGAGTTTGGACAATCCAGCTTTTCAAACCGATCCTAGCTTTGTTGTTTTAATATTTATAAGTTTTACGACTCGGGCAACGCAAATAGAATGTGTATAACTGAAGTTCATGGTTAAATCTAGCTATGGAAGCCATCGATCGATGTTATGGGATGTTTTGAAAGCTAATACATGGTGTTACTGATGGTATATTCTTAAACGAAGTGTTGATGGGTCTTCTTTACTAAGTATTAATGAGTTATGCGTTCAAGAGTTGAACTTGGTAATGAAATTATGGATTTTGACTTGAGATTTGATGGGAGATGTCTGGAAGTGGGAATAGTGACGGTAGATCGGTCCATGCATGTATGGTTTAATAAACTGACAAGTAGTGTGGTAAACGAGACACGAAAAAGTACTCAGTATGTTATATATTGGCACTATCGAACTCTGTTGTCAGATAAGGATTAAGCAGCTGCGGTGGAATGTATAATACATATTTGAATGAGATCTGTCACTTAAATTTTAGATAAGACTATTGAAAATCATAGTTCCCAAACATGAAAAAAAATGTAAAGATAATGAAATTGAACTTTTTAAAAATTGTAATGTAATTAATATTTATGAAAAATTTGAATTCAGCACCCTCACAGAAAATTTCAAACCTGAATTATTAATAATTGAAAAGATAAGGCCGAATTACTTATGAACAATAGAATTTGAAAAATAAGTATAATATATTACTTAATACCAAAATAAGGTTGAATTGCAAACTTCGTAGAAAACACCTGATTTTTTTTTTTAGTAATTTAAAAAAGCACTACCTTCCTATGTGAAATGTAATATACTGCACGCCTCATGTTACCCAGATAGACCCTGTGAGGTCTTCGTGGTACTTACAGATATTGTGGAAATCACAGCTTTGCAGCACTTTGGTAAAATAATATTTTAGTAATATAATTAAAATGGAACTCAAGATGATGGATGATGGAGTATAGAGATGAAAGTTTTGTTCGTTTCCTCTTAACTGAAAGTATGGAATAATGGTTGTCTGTAAAGACGGTTTACGGACGATAATTTTACGTGTTAACGTCATAAGAAAACATTGATGACATATCGCGTAGCTTAGCCACCAAACAATAACGTTAGGTCCAATTGTATCGCATGTCATGTCGCTGCAATCGCCATTCGCTGTTGCTTACCAACCAATCAACAACGTGACTTTTTTTTTAGTTTTTGTTTTCGTACAGCCGGTCATCGATTTACAAGAATATTCTTTTTTTTTTTTTAAAAGACAACTCCCGCAGTAGGGTACAAGCCCTGTGCCACGGGGGACTTTACAAACATACAAGTCACGGACACAAAGTACACCCAGACCCGGAACAACAATTTGTGGATCACACAAAGTGGTGTCCCGTATGGAAATCGAACCCACGACCTCTTGCGTAGCAGTCGGACACACTCCCACCGCGCCACAGAGGCATTATCTCGTTAAAAACAATGCAAGTAGGTGAGATTTGTAAGAATTAGTATAAGACTACTAACTTATCTTGCAAGATATTGAAATTGTACCTAAGTATAGTTTTATAAGATACCTATGTAGGTACCTAATAGGAGTTTTGAAAACGCGTACAACACAATTCATACTTTAAAATATTTTAACCTATAATTTTCTAGCAATTATCCTACGAGTTCCATTCGATGTGCGATCCGATGAATCGATATAAGATTAGCGAATATGAATATTGATGTCGAAACGTGCCGTGTTTGCGAATCGCACACGTGTGGGAACAATACGTGATATCGATACATCGATATTATTTGTGAATTTTGCTTCGATACGATTTTTTATGCAAATCGCGTTCTCTCTATATCTGTGACATAACTTTCTGTTTATATTGAAGGTGTAGGATTAGTAAAGTCACACGTACTTACCTAAATAAATGGGACAGTTACTCTGTTTCTTTGTATATGTTTTAGGAAAGAAGTCTATAAAGATAAACAATGGAATCGATTTAAATGAAAGCAGGTAATCGAGATAGCCGCATCCGGACTATATCATAGCAAACTATCGAGATTTTACTATTAAATAGATTTTCGACTACCTCTGTGGCGCGGTGGGAGTGTATCCGACTGCTACGCAAGAGGTCGTGGGTTCGATCCACACCCAGGATAAAACTTTGTGTGATGAGCACGATGGTTTATTCTGTGTCTGGGTGTTATTTATCTATAATTATGTATGTATTTAGAAATATATACCTAAGTATGTTCATCAGTTGTCTGATTTCCATAGTACAAGCTCTGCTTAGTTGTCCCAAGATATTATTATTATTATTATTTTGTCATAGACAACGTTACTCCCATAAACTTATGTCCGTGGTTTCGACTGCGTGGATCGGATCGTGATAATAAACAAGGTAGGTAGGTTAAACGAGTAACTTAGCTTTCTTCAAGCTTCTAGCTACTGACCAAAATTTTATCTAAATTAGCAGTACCTATATTAAAACATTATTAAACTCTTGAGTATTAATATTTTAGTATTTATAGTCTTATAAATCGATGACCGGATGCACGCACGAAAAAGTGTCACGTTATTGACTGGTTGCTAAGCAACAGCGAATGGCGATTACAGCGACATGACACAGCAATTGGAACTAACGTTATAGATTGGTTGCTAAGCAAAGCGAATGGCAATATGTCATCAATGTTTTCATATGACATTATCACATAAAATTATCGTCCGTAAACCGAATTTACAGACAACCGTTTTCTTTATCTTAAACATCAACACAGACTAGCCAATAGCTTAAATGAAAAGAGACAATAACCTATTATGAAAAGAGATTAAATGGAGGACAAACCGCCACAAACGTTTGTCAGAAGTATTTAAAGTTTAAATTACTAGAAAAAAGAAAGCTAGTCAAAATTTAGTTGCAACGAATAAATTTCCCAGAGCTGTGAATTATATCCCACACGTGGGAACCGATGAATCGATATAAGATTACCGATTATGAATATTGATGTCGAAACGTGGTGTGTTTGCGAACGAACGCACGTGCCAACTCGGTTTGTACTCGTAATCAATACTTATTGATAGCGGCATTAAGTAAGTATTAACTTTGATTTTTATTTGTTGTTTTATTTATAACTAGCTGACCCGTGCATCTTCGTCTGCGTAAATTTTCCCCGTTTTTGCAACATTTCTTATTGCTGCTCCGCTCCTTATTTCTCCACTATTTAATGGATGTTATTATACATATAAACCTTCCTCTTTAATCACCCTATCTATTAAAAAAAACAGCATCAAAATCCGTTGCGTAGTTTTAAAGATTTAAGCATTCATAGGGATATAGGGACAGAGAAAGCGACTTTGTTTTATACTATGTAGTGAAGCTAAAGTACTATATTCACTTAGGTCAGAGAATGCCACGCTTATGAACGTCAGACTAAATTTGGAAAAGAATGATTCGACATTTTATGCCAAATTCGCAAATAACGCCCGTGAGAAAAGACTTGATTATAAAACTTCGAGATATATCTCGTAAGTTTGATTATCAAGTTATCTATACTAATATTAAAAGGAGGATAGATTTGATTTTTTGTTTGATTGTTTGTTTGTATTGAGTAGGCTCCGAAACTACTAGACGGATTTGAAAAATTCTTTCATCGTTGTGAAGTTACACTAACCCCGAGTGACATAGGCTATTTTTTTATCCCGGGAACTACGCAGGTGAAATCGCGAGGCGTCCGATAGCTCTGTATATAGACAAAATCATAAGCTATATTTTCAAGATATTAATATTAGCTATGACCATAGATTTTTTTTTTTTTTTTTTTTTTTTTTTCTCTGTAAAGAGTAAAAGCTTTACTCTTTAAAATATTACAATCTAACATTGGAGCTAATAAGTAATTTTATGTTAACTTAAACTGCTAAAATACTTAATCTAAGAAATTATCCATTGATTTTTCTTAGTGTCTGATAAATTGATAACACTTTGTTCTTGTGTTTTAAATGTGAAGCACTGTCACTGTCACTATTTTTCTCACTTAACACTACACTAACTCAAATGGCTTAGTTCTTTTGAGTCTTCGTTTTAAGTCCGTACAATCGAGGAGTTGGATAGCCTCAAGATTGACATGGCTATGAAGTCTTTTGTCATGAGCTTCTGCGAATTTTCGAATCACTTGATCTACGAATTCCACTTGTAGGTCCCGGTGAAGATCGTTATTGCGGATATACCAAGGTGCACTTACAATGTCTCTTAGCACTTTGTTTTGAAAGCGTTGGATTATATTTCTGTTACTCTGTTTGGTACAGCCCCAAAGCTGTACTCCATAAGTCCATATGGGCATAAGGACTTGTTTATATATTAAAAGTTTGTTAGGGATTGACAAATTGGAAGTCCTTCCGATTAGCCAATACATCTGTTTGTAGAGAATATCTAGTTGTTCTCGTTTCTTTTTGACGTGAGCTTTCCAACGTAGTTTCACGTCAAGAGTCATTCCGAGATACTTAGCCGTATTAGCATATGGGATAGTCTGGTTATTAATATATATTGGATGGTATTGCGGTTTCCTGTTGGTAAAATCGATATGAATCGATTTTGATTCATTTAGTTTAATGTGCCACTTTTGGGTCCAGTTATACACTTTTCTAACAGCTGTTTGGACATTTTCTACAGCTTCCTTATGAGAATTACCTACAGACATTATGGCCGTGTCGTCAGCGAAGGTTGCAATAGTGTTGTTTTCTAATTCTGGGATATCAGAGGTGTATAATAGGTACAGGACCGGCCCTAGCACACTTCCCTGCGGTACCCCAGCTTTTATTTCCTTAAGTTCGGAGTAGGCATTTTCCTGTCTGATCCTGAACATTCTGTTTGATATATAAGACTCTAATATATCGGCAAACTGTTTGGGCAGCATGACGTTTAGTTTATATATCAACCCTTTGTGCCACACTTTATCAAAAGCTTGCGCAACATCTAAGAAGACAGCAGAGCAAACCTTTTTCTCTTCTAAACTTTTTTCTATAACGTTTACGATTCGGTGTATCTGGTCTATTGTCGAATGTTTCGCCCTGAAGCCGAATTGATGGTCAGGTATTAGGTTCCGTTCCTCAATTAATGGCTTAAGTCTTTTCAGCAAGAGCTTTTCAAATAATTTTGACATAACAGGCAATAAGGAAATAGGCCTGTAGGATGTCGTTTCCTCAGGGGGTTTCCCAGGTTTTACGATCATAATTACTTCTGCTACTTTCCAGATTGAAGGTACATGCTTTAGCCTGAAAGTTGCATTGATGATATTTGTTAGTTTAACTAGAGCTTTCCGGGGCAGGTTTTGAAGGATTATTCCTGTGATAAGGTCATAACCTGGAGCTTTTCTAGTATTAATATTTAACCTTATTTCATTTGCAACTTCCTTCGGTGTTACAAATTTAATTTCTAGTTGGTTGTGCTGAAGATTATGATGGGTTATATCTTCAGTGAGTCCTTCATTGGGTTGAAATATCGATTGTAAATGTTGCGCAAATCTTTTAGCTTTTTGCTCATTGTTGGTGGCCCACTTCCCATTTTCTTCCCTTATTGGAGGGAGTGAAGGAATTGGGCGTTTCAATTTCTTGGTTGCTTTCCAGAGTGAGTAATTGGTATTACGGTCATTGGCCAGAGCATCCAAATATTTTTTTGTCGAGTCATTTTTGAACTCTTGAATTTTTCGTGTCAGTAGTTTCGTGAGATAGTTTAGAGTCTTTTTATCGTTCGGTGATCTTGTCTGTTGCCATTTTTTTCGCTGTTTTCTTTTATCCCTCAATAGGGTTACAATATATCGGGGATATTGATTTTCTTGTAATTTCTTAGCGATTTCGGGTGTGTTTTGCCATGCTGACTGTTGAATATCTGAAGTAAATTTCTCTGTTTCAAAATCAAGTTGTTCAGCATTTCGAATGGGTACTTTAAGATTTATTTTTGATTCTAAATCTATTCGAAAGCTTTCCCAATCTGTTTTGATATTTACAAGGCTAGGGTTGTTTTCTTTTAGCAATATATTTTCACTGAGTGTCAGAATTATAGGTGAGTGATCGGAACTCATATCAAAACCTTCTTTGATACTCACATGGTTGCGTGAGATATTTTTGAAAATAAAAAAATCTACTAGATCTGGTATTTTCTTTGGGTCCGTCGGCCAATATGTTGGTTTTCCTGTAGATAGTACGTCACATTTAGTTTCTGTCATAGCACTTAGTAGTGCTCGACCCTTTGGATTGTTTAATCTAGAGCCCCAATGCGTGTTTTTGGCATTGAAGTCGCCTCCAAGAATAAACCGATTTCCCAGTTTTTGTAGAAAATTAATGTATTGTTCTTTTTTTATAGAATACCTTGGTGGACAATATATTGCTGAAACAGTGATGGTTGCATAGCGTTTGGTTTCGATTTGTATTGAAACAGCTTGTATTTCATGTTCTTCCCATATCATGCTTTGATAATGTGAAATATTTTCTTTTATGATCACGGAGCTGCCTCCCCTTGCACAGTTGTTAGGGTGAATAGCGTGATATATCTTGTAGCCTTTTAGCCTGATAAAAGATTGTTTTGTGAAGTGAGATTCAGAAATCAGACACACGTCGATGTTTTCTCTATCTAAGACAACTTGCAACTCATGCTGATGTTGAAGTAGTCCATTTGAATTCCAGTTCATAATTTTTAGAAAGATATTCATGACCGCTGTTTAGGCATAGCATCTGTAGCGCTATGTTCTATTTTCTTAAGGCGTTCATCAAATAATGACATAAACTTAAGTATTTTGTTTATGTTTTGTTGCAAGTCTGAGTCATTGTTTACACTGTTCGTGGATTTAGACACTGTTTGTGCATATGTTTTATCGGACCTCGTTTTGCTAGACTGGCATGGTTGCAGTGCGACCGTGACCTTCCTTGGTTGCGTAGTGCTTGTGTCAGCATTCTTATTATTACTATTATGCTGTATGATTTTTTTCTTTAAGTTTTTATTTTTAAAACTTTGCAGCTCTTTGGCTACTACACAGCCTCTGTAATTTGCGGGATGTTGTTCACCACAATGTATACACTTAGGTTTGTCTGTTGCCGGTTTTTGGCAGTCTTTTGTAAGGTGCTTGCCGACACACTTAACACACCTCGGCTCTTTCGAGCAATATTTCTGCGTATGCCCGTACGCCTGGCATCGTTTACATTGGGGAATTAATTTTGGGGTTTTTAGGGGCTGGATTTCAACTTTACATCCTAAAATATTTTGAATACTATAGATTTTATTTATATCCTGGTTATTTTTGAATGTAAGTATGAATAAATTCAGAGGCTCTTTATTTTTCCACTTAAGTTTATTAACTGCGGATTCTATTTCATAGCCTTTTTTCTGTAGATCCTCAATAATCCTTTCAGGCTTGCATGTGAAATGTAGTTTTTTAGCAACTACTCTAATGGGCCGATCCTGCTTATTCTCATAAGAATGCCACAAACAGTTATTGGAAGACAGGTGTTTGGTAATCAGCCTGTATGCTTCCTCGTTGTTGGCATTCACTTTAACGCTGTCTCCATGCAGCATTTTTACGGTGAAAGGATCACCTGACAATCCCGCTACAAGAAAGTCGTAAAACTTTTGGTAGTTTTCGATACCGTCCACTATAACGGGGGGAGGCCGGGGACTCTTTTTTATTTTATTTTCTTGGGTGTCCTCACATGTTAGTGAAGATTTCGAAGCGGGTGATGGTGTTGAGTTGAGTTTTCTTTTCTTTCGATTTTTAACTCGCACCCACTCCGTTTCCTTGGCTAGTTCTTCTTCATCAGTGCAATATTCAGCACGTTCTGAAGAAGTATTGGTTACTTCTTTCACGGAAGATTGTTTGAGTTGCTGATTTTCTTGCAACAGTTGCCCAACCTGTTGTTGAATAATGTTCAGTTGGTCTTGCAATTCTTGGACCTGAAGTTTCAGTTCTTCTTTAGCGATTTTTTCTTGTTGGTAATAATTGTACAATAAACGTTCATTTTCAGATTTGAGCGTAATGTTTAGCTTAGCAGGGGATGTACCACTAGCCATTTTGATTGAAAGTTTTTTATAATTTACCTATCAATAAATTAAATCATCTAACTAATAACACCGTGATACGCGGAAGTAGGTCATCGCGACGCGCACTACCGACCGTGGGCGCACGGCAGCGAGCGCGGGCGCTGCTGCGTATGCACTTTATCTAGAGCACGAGAGCGTTGCAATCGACACGTTCGCTCTGCTGAGAATCAAAACGATGACTGACGATGATGACCATAGATGAAAATGGAGATTTTTACCTACCTAAATATGTAAGAACGAACATCTGACCGTCAACGGACCATCTAGGGGAAAGGGGGGGGGGCACGTGCCCTGTCCCTTCTGGATCCGCCTATGAGAACGGATAAACAATATGACGGAAATTTCGTCCATTTTTTTATCCACGCATCTGTAGATAGGATCGGAAAGTGATATGCAACCTTTTTCCAACCAAAATGCACATTTTTTACGTCACCTAAAGGCGAGTTCTTCTACTAAATATAATTTTGAAAATGCCTTCCCTTTTTAAAGATTGTTTTTTTTTATATTCATGTCAAGCAATACATTTTTAAAACCCCAACAAACAAAGATCATCACATTAATATCTAAGACAAGGGTCAGACACATCATAACATCACGATACCGTATAACAAATCGATGGAACACCATCACGCTCATACAAATAAGGGACAAGCAATGTCGGGGAAATGGCGTCTTCAGCCTCAGTTGAAGCTTCTGTACCTAAGTTATAGATTTTTTTTGTATCAACGCTAATGTTTCCTGCTCCTAACAAATGAAACCTAACATAGATTTTCTAAGTTGATGTAATAAAAATGTTGATCTATGTTATAATAACCATTGCGCTGAAATCGCACCCAGATGGTTATTATAACGTAGAAGCTAGCTAAGAATAGATTTTCTAAAATTCATCCCCTAAGGGGATGAAACAAGGGGCCAAAATTTTTATGAAGAAACAAGATCCACGCGGGCAGGGCCAGATAAAATGTTGATTATCTTCGAAATGGCTAAACGTATTATCTTTATTTTAATTCATTTAACTATCTAAAAGAAAAACTGCATTCGTTTAGCTGTTACAATGCCTCACAGACACATAGAAATAAAGACACATACCACAACAGACACATAGAAATAAAGAGGAGGGAGAACAAGGTTTTTTAAAATTCCATGCGTATTTTATGGTTTGCGATTTAAATCTTCCCTCTCTTCCATACCCTGAAACTAAAGTTATAAATTACATAATCTCCCTACTCTATCATTGTATAGTCAACTCACGTATTTGTGGTAGGCTCACTATTCTCCTTGCCAACCCTAAATATCAGCTTTCTGGGCCTTTTGGCATTTTTTTTCGAGAAATTCCCTTCAAGTGGAAACTGATGTAAGGACAATCGATTATTAGAGAGCTAGAGGCTTAGACAAAGTCTCATTCGAATAGCGATATCGTTATTAGAAAAGTAGGTACAAAATGTATGGAATTAAAATATCGTGATCAATTCAAGTCGATGCGTAGATAAGCTGCACTATCTAAAGTATCTTCGCTATTTTTTCCATTCGATTACTAATCTAGTTAACAGTGAGGCCATCTAGAAAACGACGAAATAAAATGGCGGATTTTTTTTTTAAGAATTTGACATTATGTGGTCTCCCCAAAGACATAATATTTTTTTTTTTCGAATGATCTTTGTAATCGACCTCTTGTAAGCGTTAGCGAATTCGCTCCAGAATGAATGTACCTTGCCTAAGCCTCTAGTTATAAGAAGACAAGAATATTCTAATAGGTCCAATGGGCCTGTACATAATGGTCTTACTTACAAATCTAGCAAAACATATATACCACTATGAGAGTAATGAAGAAAGATTAAATCGTGAGAGCACTAGGAGGAAAGATATGGTGCAAAAGATAGCACCATCCCTTAATATAGTTAAACACAGTGCGCATTATAGGTCAATTAAACTTTTCAATAAACTTCCTGTTGATATTAAACTCACCATATAATATAGTAGAGAGTTTGAATCTAAACTTAGAGTGTTTCTTGTCAGTAGGTGTTTCTATTGCGTTGATGAATTATAAACTGACATTCCCCGACATATGTAAAAAAAATCTATGCTATGTAAATTGTACTTTGGACATTGTTTTATTGGTATTTCAATTATTATTTTTATTTTATTTTTACAATTTATATAATTCTGGTGATGTTTTAGTTATTAAGGTTTCTTTGATGGTGTCAATTTTAGAATGAAGATGTTTCAACACAATGTAATATTGTTTATGAAATAATAAATGAAATGATGGCGCTATTATATTATGCAAGTTAGTTGTATACAAGTTGCAAATTACAACTTGTATACAACTTACAACTCTTGTATGAGGTATTCGAAATTGTACAAGATATTAAAATCAATAGTATTGTTGTTGTTGATGGTGTGAACATGTTTCCAATGCAAGCAACTTGTGCGTACATTTGACGTCATACTTGCATAATCGGATCCAGGCACGTGCCACCCCCAGATAGCTGTTTTGATAAATAACACCTAGACACAGAAAGTTTTATCCTGGGTGGGGATCGAACCCACGACCTCTGACTTAGCAGTCAGGGTCACTAACCACTAGACCAATCGGCCACTCAAATGTCATTCTGAGATCACTTTGACTCTCTTTTACTACAATTGAAATAATTAACTGGAGTCTAAAAGATAGAAGTAGTAAATTAATATTTACTTCAAATAACAATAAAATAAACCTTAGCAAAAAAAACAAACAGCAATTCAAACAGTATCAGTGTTTTTTAGACCGCAATAATCCTCTTAGTACCCTACTCAGGAATCGAATTTGCTACCCTTAGAGCTATTTATATAACACATGTTGGTTCTCACGATACTTGATTGACATTGGATTTTTTCTCTGTATGGTTCAGTAGTTCAAAGGTTTAAGGGAAAATTGGTTTTTGGGGAAAAAATATGGGAAAAATTGACCGATGAAAATATGAAAAATATAGTTTATACTCGGGAATCGCCACATACGGATTTTAACGTACTTAGGTATATTTTGCCTATAAATATTGTCGACTATGGTAAAAAATAACAATACTATAATACTACTTATGCCCGCGGGTCCGCCCGCGTGGATGTCGGATATCGCGATAAAAACTATTCTATGTCCTTCCCCGAGACTCAAACTATCTACATATAATTTCATCTAAATCGGCTTGTACAATGGAAACCAGACAACTGATAAACATACTTATATATTTCTAAATACATACATATTATAGATAGATAACACCCAGATACAGAATAAACCATCTTACTTATCACACAAAGTTTTAACCTGGGTGGGGATCGAACCCACGACCTCCAGATTCGCAATCATGGTCACTAACCAGGCCAGGCCAGTAATACTATACCTAGTTTAAACGCATTTAATCCCGTGTCAAATTGGGTATTTGACTACTATCAAAATAAAATATTTTATACTGACCATGTAAAAATATGTCAAAAAGTGTTCTGAAAAATCATGTTCATTTATTAATTTAACGTTTTATTAATTTTTATCATAAAAAGAAACATAAAAAGTAAATGATTTGACTATAGAAAATGTGACGTCATATGCTAGCATTTCATACAAATTTGTACGGAGCGGGTCGTTTTTGACATTTCTTAAAAAGAGGCTGATTTGACTTCAGTCAAATACCCTATTGAATATTTTATATTTTTTTAAGTGTTGTATTGCCCGTCACAAGCTATGGTATCTGCTTACCACGAAGAAAATTGAACGCTACGCTAACGTAAGCATTACAGTAAAAACCCTTTACAAGTGTACGACACTCAGAATAATAACTGAAGATACGACAGTAGAAAACAATAGACATCGACACTGGCTTTTATCCCAATACAGAAAGATGCGAAATAAGCACAGCGCAAAGTGCCTTTTAGTCAACAAAAGACCTCCATAACCAATAAATAGATGGTCGGTTCGGCCCAAAAAATCCAATTTCAATTCGAGTCCCGAACAAATTGGGTCAAATCCATAACGGACTTTGGAACGTAAATCCTCAAGTTCGTATTTCGCAAAGTTACGGTCGATCGGCCAATCGGACGAACGCTTATCGCCATCGAGTGACACCGGCCGATTACCGTACCGAACCGTAAATTCGAAAATGGAACTCAACTTCGTTAATTACCGAAGTGAGCCGATAGGCATCGGCTCGACGGATTCTCCCGATTCTAATTTCCGATATTAAATTATTCGAAATTAGAATTATGTATTTTTTGTTCGGAACTGTGCAAAATTGTTGCCAGAGTTATTCGGGGCGCTCCAATTATTTTTTTATTTTATGAAAAATGTTACTGGCGTCTGATATTAATTCCTGAAAATCCACTTAACCAACAGAAATTAATGGTTATTAATAAATTATAGTGGAGCTCAGTTTGCTAAAGTCTACTTTAATTCATTAATAAGCAATTATTTTTTATCACGATTCACAAGAGTTAATAAACAAGTAATTGGACCTGAAGTACAGGCTTGCGCCTAGCTTAGGCACTAGATAGCCACGATACATGTTAAAAAAAACAATTTACGGAATGAAATATACTTTACAGACTAATAAAAATTAAAAATAGAATCGTTTGGTAAAAATATATTTTCACCAGAGACATTGATAACCTTTAAAATAAATAATTGAACCATTACAGAAAGTACCTATAAAACAGTCAGATAATGCGAAAGTACCGGCTGTCAGTCGGCAATAACATCGATTGTAGTTCTCGATTTAAACGGCTCATTAAATCGAACTGTGCCATAACATCGATGTGGATACGGCATCGATTTTGGTGGTATGGCTTCATCAATTTACACAACAAAGTACAGAGACGGCATTAGGTTGTGCGATTTATGTGACAACCCTGATTTCTATGGTAGTAACTGCCGAGTGAATTTGTAACAAACAATGAATTCTATTTTCGATTTATCTGGAATTTGACAGACAAATCCAATTTTAAATATGGAAAACAGAGATGATTCATTTGGAATTTAAATTTTTTATTTAAATTTGGAATTTTATTTAAAACTAAGTAGGTAAGTATCTACTTTTATTTGAGGAAAATAATTAATTGTAAAGTGATTTCAAATCGAGACTTTAAATTTAAATCTGGAACTAAACCGGTTTTAATTTGTTTATAAACTTAAACGTCAAAGTAGGTCTACTGTCAAGACTTACAACTCCTTACAGGCAGTAAAGGTAGTAATTTCAATAATCGTTCGTTCAAAATGTCCATTCCGCGAACCTCAGTTGTTAAATAAAATGTTATGGACTCCTTAATGGTAACTGTTATTCGTTTTTTGGGTTCAAGGTCGCAATTTGGTCATTAACATTGTCTTTTAAAGCAAGTCTGGCTTTTGTTACATTATTTCAGAATAATTTGCTGAATGGAACCTTTTTAGGTTTTTGTCTATTTGAGAAAGAAAATTAGAGTACTCCGTTAGAAATAAATTCAAAGCTCAGAAAATATTTCTATTTAGTTTTCAATTAGAATATCCTTCGTTTTTCCAAGTATAGGAAAAAAACAAATAGTCCAAATGTGACCATAGCTGGTGTGATCCGGTACCTAATCCCATCAGTTCTTCAATCAGTATGAAAATTAAAAAAACAATTTTTTATTGTCTTTTAAAACAATTGCGGTTGATAATTTTAATATTAGGATTTATTTACGCAATCAATGATGTTGTCATCAAAAAATCTTGACACATAAGTAGTTAATGCCGCTTCCCAATTCAAATGTCATTAATTTAACCAAAAAAGTTCAATAAACGCAATTCCAACAGCAAAGCTCATAAACAGAAAAAGCAATTAAAACTATATTTCAAACTATTACGACTAAGTGCATCCCTGTGCTACCAGCGAAAGTTCCCATTGATTACAGCGAGTCCGCACTGCTCGTTAACGAACCTAATATTCAGATATACGGATTGTTTGTAAAGGGCAATATTTTAATTGGTGCTGTCTGTTCGCGTTAATAACATCAGCTGACGCGTCCGCAATGTCGTTAGTGGTTGTTTACTCTTTGGAATTTTATTTTATTTTATAGTTTATTTTTTGAATACGGCCCTGTCATTTTTGTCGATGCTTTGTTGGTATATCGATTTAATTTAAAGCGGCGGTAGCCTAATGGCTAAGGCATCGATATCGCATTTATTAGGTCGCGGGTTCGAATCCTACCCATTATACTACCGACGTGAACCCAGTCCTAACACAAGCCTTTGAGTTTAGCTGGAGGAGTTAACAAGATTGCTAGTAATGTGGGACTCTTTATAGAAAAAAAAAATGTGTGGCACTCGGGGACTGCCGCGGTAAAGCTATTGCATAGCATTTTTTATCATATTATGCAATTAAAAAAAACTTAAAAAATAAAAAAATATATATTTTCTTTTTATTAAAAAAATTTTTTTTTTCCTTTTATTACATTTCGGAGCAGCTCGTCTCGATCCGTGCGAGCTTCGTACAGTCGTACCATATACAAGCGAACGCTCGGCCGAGCTACATGGTAGGCGGAGAGATGTTAGGTTTTATTTTCGTAACGGAATTTCTTAATTCGGTCGCCGCTCTCAAAGCTCGCCAGCGAAGCTCTATGGCTTGTGTTAGGAGTGGGTTCACGTCGGTAGTATAATGGCCAGGATTCGAACACGATTGTGAGACCGATGCCTTAGTCATTAGGCTACCGCCGCTATAATTGGGTATTTGACTACTATCAAAATAAAATATTTTATACTAACCACATAAAAATATGTCAATAAGTGTCTTGAAAAAACATGTTCATCTATAATTCAAAGTGTTTATTAATTTTTATCATTTAAAGAAACACTAAAAGTAAATGATTTCACCATAGAAAACGTGACGTCATATGCTAGCATTTCATACAAATTTGTACGAAGCGGATCATTTTTGACGTTTCTTTAAAAGAGGCTGATTTGACTTCAATCAAATACCGTATTAAAGAGAAGGGGTGTTTATGTATGTCAGTGTTACCTGGTAATCTCTCGCTGCGCGGCATGGAGCTTGGCTGCGAGGCGCGCGGCATCTGCCTCGGCGGCGCGCGCTCGCGCCTCCCAGTCGCCGCGCGCGCGTCTCTCGCGCTCCGCATCGCTGCGGGCAGCACCCTCGCGCTGAAAGACACAGGATCATTACAACCATACGTAATAGCATCTAATGTGATGAAGACTGAAAGGAATCCCTCGAGAGGACAGCGTCAGCACCACAAAAGCTAGCCGGGGCCATCCGGCTGGATAGCTCTCGCGGGCGAGAGTAGCATGAACATAATGACCGGTCTAATTTAACGGCAAGGACCGAGATGCACCGCGTTAGGAGATAGTGAACTGTTGTCTGTTCACACGATTATCTTAACTAATATTATAAAGCTGAAGAGTTTGTTTTGTTTGAACGCGATAATCTCAGGAAGTACAGGTCCGAATTGAAAAATTTAACTGTTGGATAGCCCATTTATAGAGGAAGGTTATAGGATATATAACATCACGCTAGAACCAATAGGAGCAGAGTAGCAATGAAAAATGTTGCAAAACATTTTTTTATAGGGTATCACCCCTATATGGAAAGTGTGTTATTTAGATAGATATTTTGGGGTTGGGAAGACTATTTTTAGATTTAGGGATCCGTTTGTGAAATATTTTTTTTTTTAGAGTCAAGTTTTAAAGTGCAAATTTTTGTTAAAGTCAAGTGTCCCCTACCCCTTGCCAATTAAATGGTTGATGTTGAGTATGTGAAGAAATTCACGTCAGTAGTATATATAGTCAAATTAAAAGGAAAACTATCTTCTGACTTTCACTTTGCCGGCGTAAGTATTATGTATATCCATGCAAAATTACAGCCTTCTAGCACTAACAATCTCTGAGCAAAGCTGCGGACGGACGGACGGACATTGCGAAACTACAAGGGTTCCGTTTTGCCATTTTGGTTACGGAACCCTAAAAACAATTAAATTTAATACTTTTCTCTCAAAATCTATCTATTATAAACATATATTGCCTCTGTGAAACATACCAAAAGATACCGCAGCAGATTTCACTCAATTTTCAACAATCAATGACTATCTCCGCGTCACGTGCGTGTGACGGACGTTGTGTCATCGCATCTGACGTCACTGCCGGCTGGTCTCATCCAAATTGGATTTTTATCCCCCAACACATCACTTCCGCTCCGATAGAAAGAATAGAATGTTTCTGTCCAAATATATGTTATAGGATTATTTGTTTTATTAGATCAAATGGCATAATGCGCTTAGGAGGGGTGTGAGATAGACATAAAAAAAAGTAAATCATTGTTTATATTTTTTCGAAAAGCAGGTACATACATAGTTATTTTACAAAATATAGGAATTAAAGCCGTTTGACAGAATATTCTTTTGTTCCAAGTTAAAGTCAATGTCAAAGAATCTGAAGGCATGCGATCGTGTGTTTCGTAATACACTTTCGATTTGGAAGTCATCCCTCCCCCCACCGAAAATTAAAAACGAGATAACTACAAAGTACCTACCTATATATTTGATTTTGTATACATTTGAACGGTGTTCAGTCAATTGTATCACATCACCCCCCCTCCCCTCCCCCGAAATTACGAAAAGTCGAAAACGCCTATACCTAACTTCATAATCTAGATAATGTGTTTCATAGAAATATTGCATGGTTTTACTAAGTGCAAAATAATTATATTTCTGATTTTTATACATATATCTATACTAATTTGTTTGTTTGAACGCGGTAATCTCAGGAACTACTGGTACGAATTGAAAAAATATTTTTCTGCTAGGTAGCCCATTTATTGAGGAAGGCTATAGGCTATATAAAATCACGCTACGATCAATAGGAGCGGAGCAACAATAAAATATGTTGCAAAAACGGGAAAAAATTACGCATAGGAAGTTGCGCGGGTCAGCTAGTTAGATATATTTCGGGACTTAATCGCGTTAATTATTTAAAGATACGAACCTTTTATTTACCCTACGTTTCGAATAAAAGGTTCGTAACTTTAAATAATTCATGGGATTAAGTCCCGAAATATATATACTAAATATATTCCTGTACTTTTACTATTAACATTTTCATCACAATTCTATCAGTTAATTTAAAAACCTAGCAGCATCTGTTTCATAAATAAACTCTGTACAGTTCAGTTTCACAAACTAAGAGGTAAACTGTCGAACTGCCATCAAAGGAGATGTTCATTTATCTCCGCGGATGCTGCGAGATACTCACAAAACAATTTCAATTTCCTACAAGAGAAAATTTTATAATATTCAATGCGGAACTTGAACTATAGAGGATGATTTATGACGAACAGTTTTGTGCTGAGTTGCAGAACTTTAGTTATTGTGCTGGATTCAGTTTTATGGACGACTTGCACTTGACCAAAATGTAAGCTGTGAATAGTAAAATACCTGAATTTTGAAAATATTGGCCATTCTGAAAGGAGTGAAGAAAATAAGTTAATTGTAAAAAAAAGTGTAGATTTGATGTTAAAAAATAAGTAGGTACTCCTCAAGACGAAATAATCGAGCCCAAACTCGACAAGTTTATCTTGTTTAATTTAGAAGTTCTTATGGCCACCTTTCAACTCCATCATCAGACCCTGGAAGTCATGTTAGCACCAAAGTAAAAACAAAACAAATGAGCCCAAACTCGATGGGTTTATCTTGTTTGGCTTCATCGTCAGAACAGCATTATGGTACCATATTATTGTATTGTCAACAAAAATACATATTTACAGCAAATTTAAGCCCTATTGGACATCGGGAAGAAGTTCTAATTTAACTTCCAAGATTCCGAACATACTTACAAACAAACATTGCAAGATAAATAAAACGTTGTAACTACTTAAAAGACATTACATTATGACAGAATTGCTCTACGATTTGGAATCGATTGAAGAGAGATAGGTCTACGAGAAAAGTGATATCCTGAATAACGAGCAGGAACCAAATAGACTTCATAAATGAATCTAACTGCTACATAGGGGCACCCAGAAGTATTTTTATGCGGAGGGGATTCATTACATGGCTTGCCCAAAAATGAAACCTACAACTTCAGCTTCAGACAAAATCGACGTAATGAACATTGATGATTTCGTACGTTAGTCGTTGTCCGTCAGTTTTAGTGGAAAACGATTACCCGACTTAACAATCAAACGATACTAATACTTGGTTATTACTGGGCCTCTGCCAAACGATAACGATGAACTTTATATCGATCTATTTCTTTACAAATACATTATCATTAAAGATAAAACACAAAAAAAAAGGAAAAAATGTGTGGTAAAGCTATTGCATAGCATTTTTTTATCAACTTAAGCAATTATAATTATTTATTTATGCAGTATTTTTTTTTCTTTTATTACATTTCGGAGCAGCTCGTCTCGATCCGTCCAAGCATCGTACAGTAGCATTACGTTAAGCGAACGCTCGGCCGAACTACATAGTAGGTGGAGTGGGGTGTGTTAGTTTTATTTTCGTTACGGAATTTCTTGATTCGGTCGCCGCGCTCAAAGCCCGCGATAAAAGCTATGCAATAGCTCAAAAGTGATGTCAGAAATCATAAAATAGTTTACCTCGATAGTTCAACATTTTGCCATTCGCAGGTACTCGTAATTGTCTTTTCGCTACTTAAGATGTCTCAAGTCTAGAACTTATTAAGAAGTCTTATAAAGTATTAAGCAACTAACTATTAATGCCTATATAAATAAGCTATAGACCAAACCTTTGCCTCTAAACGTAGTTTAGTTACCTGTAGTTGGTTTTACGAAGATCTTACCATGCGCTGGTGCAAGTTGGATGTTTAGGCGATTATTTAGAATTATATTTCTTTCGGAAGAAATTCTCTAAATGATTACATTTTTTGAGGGATTTTTGTAAAAATAATTGTAGTGAACAATAACGCAAGGGATAACGTACTAATGTTACCTTAGCACTTTTGTAATATGACACTAGACAGGACATAAACTTACACAAAGTTGCACTTAATAATAACAAAAATCACAAAAATATATCAAAATGTCAATTTTTTTTCAATTTTTTTTATTAATTGACAATAATATAATATACAGGATGATTTTTAATATATAAATAACCTCCCGCTCATGGCAATTTTACACCAAATAACTTCGTAATATAATTTATGAAAAAAAAATAACTTAATAACCCACCTACCTACTTTTGTCACATAACCATTTACCACACATCTGAGAGACACTGGAGTCAAATCGATGTTTCTTTGTCAGGTTTAGGCCGTTAATAATAAACATCATTAATACTCCATTAAAATAGTCTGTAGGTGGTTAAAGTCATAACTCCAAAAACAAGTGTTATGCGATTAAGGGTTAATACATGAAATATTTTCCAAAACAGATATTACAGCGTTATTTAAAATTGGGTAGATGACTACAATAACAATAAATTATTTTACACTATAAAGGAAATAGCATTTGCGAAAATATTCTGAAAAACAATGTTTCTCTACAATTTTACGTTGTCATGAATTTACATCAAAACAAACATAGAAACTACATGATTTGACCATACAAAAGAATGACGACATTGTTTTGTATTTCTTATATATTAGTACTAGGCGCATCGTTTTGACGTTTCTTAAAAGATGCTGATTTGACTTGACAGTCATCTACCCTATTATGTAAAGAAGCCACGAGCGGGGGGTTATTAGTATATTACAAATCACCCTGTATAATATGCGTTGTGCAAACATCTTGAAGTACAAAAACTTATTTATACGGCTAAATAACAGCAACACAAAATTTAGTGACGCGGAATCGCAACATTTCTTTTGCGACGATCCAATATCCTTTCACACTAAAACCATCAAATAGAAATTTTAACTATCTCTTAGTTTATAGTGACCTAAAATAGTCCCTATTGTTTGTCTTCGCCTTGGGCCAGCTCCAAAACTTCCGAGCAACTTAAAGTTTGATGAAGTTTTAATTGAAAATTAGTCTTGGCCGTATCTTGTCGGCTCCAGTTCATTTGGGCTCAGCCGACCGGAGCAAGTTTTGTTTCAACACCCGCAAAAATCTGCACCAAAAGATAAGATACTTATCCGAAAGTCACAAAGGGACCAAAAGCTCGAGTTTTCAGACCAGACTGGCCTTTGAAAACCCTTTGGATGAAGTGTATCTACTTATCGTTCAAACTTGGAAAAGATGGTTGAATAGATAGCTTGTGTAAAACGTAACGCAGTGGAATAACCCTTTTTGAATGAAGGAAAATATTTTTGTTGTATTTTGCAAAAAGATTCATGTTGGTAATACATGCAGTATTCAAAATTGTTATTTCAATGGCAAAGGTTGCAACGCCCATTTCTTGCGGGTTCAGAATCTCATTTTATATTTTTGCAGGTTGCTTTTTTGTTGTCTTTTAGGTTATTTCATTCTTTGTCCTGTGTGTGGACTGCCTCTGTGGCGCGGTGGGAGTGTATCCGACTGTTACGCAAGAGGTTGTGGGTTCGATCCCCACCGAGGATAAAACTTTGTGTGACGAGCACGATGGTTTATTCAGTGTCTGAGTGTTATTTATCTTTAATATGTATGTATTTTGAAATTTATAAGTATGTTTATCGGTTGTCTGGTTTCCATAGTACAAGCTCTGCTTAGTTTGGGATCAGATAGATTGTGTAAGTTGTCCCAAGATATTATTATATTATTATTATTTGTATTTTTCCTTGTTAGAATATGACATTTCAACTCCTCCTCACGATGTTTTGTTACTATATTATAATATTATCATAGATTTCTGCAGATATCGACTTCAAGATCACGATATAAGACATCCAAAACACACGCATTTCTTAGTTAAATCTCAGCGCATCACTCGTAAATACAAATACAGAAATAGGCGAAGTTCCCTTCCCGATCTATTTTAGTAACACCGAGAATTAGTCCCGTACGAAGTTTCATTAAAAACATCACTTAAATGGATATAACAGGCATTTTGTTTTGTTTTATTATTGAGATTTGATGGAATGGTAACGTTAAGGTAACGCAGTGGAAAGAAAAAGATGATGGAGTGAGTATAGAGAAAAAATTGTGATGATTTGATGTTACGTTTAGTGCTGGAGGGGACCTAATTCCGGCTTGTACCTAATTCAGTAAGTTGTATAGGTATGTTTACAATAGTAACATAGTTCAGATAGGTGGTGCGATTGCGGTCCCGGTTTGGTATACGGAAGTCTCGGGTTCGGACTGGACTTAACATTTTTCTATCTTTCAAAAATGCAATTATTGTATTACTAAAGTAATTGGCAAGAAATGCATATAAAAATTGCTATAATGAATAGGTATGTATATGTTATAAGACAAGATAATTTCTACATTAAATAACACTAACAAATAGCTCAAAATGTGTGAGAAATTACACAAAGGGTTGTCATAAGGTTTGTTTTAATTGTAGGAGTAACTAATTTATTGGACACGCTAAAAATGGCTTTAGGGTTTTTTACATCTGTCGTATACCTAACAAATAACACTAAAACAATGAAAAAGGTTCCCCTCGAGTTATAGCTTAAACACTCCAAGTTAATTTGCTATACCTACCACCATTTATTTCTTAAAGAAAACACATCTGTTAACAAACCTTCCATCCTCATAATAACTAAGAAAAAACACTCGAAATGAGATTAAAAATCGTTCCTCCATTAGCTAAGAAAACTACAAATTAGTGGAAGAACTCATCCGTGGCAAGTATACAAGGGCTCTTATTTCGGAGACAAAATAAAAGAGGTGTAGAAAAGGAAATGGTCGGTTTCGGCTATTTTCGTCTGTTTCCGTCGCCGGTCGGCTGAACGGCCGATTTGGACGATATTTTTGTATGGCGTTGATATTTAGATGTGACTGAGAAATGGTTACACAATATGGTTCACGGGAATATTGAGTGTAAATAATTAATTAAGAATTTCGTTATGAAGATTGTAAAATTTATAGTGATAGCTATAGTTTATTCAGTATTAGTTACTTTTTAAATTTTGACATCAGTTAATTAATGTTAATCATAATTAAGGTAATGTGATATAATTACTTATGAAAATGTAATACTAAAATAATATTTGCACGCCTCATAGTGGCAGAATGTAAATGGGCCAATTTATATGTAAGATCTTACTAATGTACACCTGCATTCTGGCAAATAAATGAATTATTATTATTATTATTATTATTAGATGACCCGCGCAACTTCGTCGGCGTAAATTTCCCTCGTTTTTACAACATTATTCATTGCTGCTCCGCTCCTATTGGTCGTAGCGTGATGTTATATAGCCTTCCTCAATTAATGGGCTATCCGACAGTAAAATATTTTTTCCTTTCGAACCAGTAGTTCCTGAGATTACCGTGTTCAAACAAACCAATTCTTCAGCTTTATAATATTACTATAGATCAAGCCGCCCTGAACATTTTATTTATATATTTGAGATTATTAATTTTCATATTATGGAAAAAGTATTGTTAATTCTATTTATAATTGTCCAAAATCTAAACACACGAATTTGAAAAACAGTAAAATATAGGATCACAATACATACAGGTAGGTACAAAATAAGTATAAGTTTAGTTATATTTTGCAACTACCATTAGAAATTTCGAGAGGAGGAGGAGGGAGGACCGGATGTTGTGGCGTAAGTTAGGAGAGGCCTATGTCCAGCAGTGGACCGATACAGGGTGATTTGTAAATCTTATATAGGTTTATTTTTAATCTATACTAATGTTATAAAGAGGAAAGATTTGTATTTTAGTGTGTGTGTATGATTGTAAGGAATAAACTCTAAAACAACTGGACCGATTTAAAAAAATCTTTTAACGTTAGGAAGCTACACTAACCCCGGGTGACATAGGCTATTTTGTATCCCTATATTCCCACGGGAACGGGCCACGCAACAGAAAAATATTTTTTCAATTCGGACCCGTAGTTCCTGAGATTACCGGGTTCAAACAAACAAACAAACAAACAAACTCTTCAGCTTTATAATATTAGTATAGATTGGAAATCATTCTGTATATTAACACCATAGCGCTAACAGACATTTTTTTTTCACATAAGAGCCTTTCAGTCAACTTCATTGTGATTTTCTATAGCGCAATATACTACAGTAAATTGAAAAAAATATCCCTAAACTATTTCCCGTTACAAGTTACATACAACAACACGCTCCACTCAATAACTGTCGAAACCCGCTACGGTTCACACCTGTCAACGTGTCAACTGTCACTTTGACAGCTGTCACGCGCGTTTGACACGCCCTTGAGCCAACTTGAATAAGTGTTTGCGGCTTGTATACGAGTTCGGGTAAACAGTGTTTAATTTGTGGACGAAGGTGGAAAAATTTTTTCTTATTGGTTTTTGTTGTCATCTTGAAAATGATGTATAAGGACTTGTTATACTGCTCGGTGGCGTGGTAGGAGTTTGTCCGACTGCTACGCAAGAGGTCGTGGGTTCGATTCCGACACGGGACAACACTTTCTGTGATCCACAAATCGTTGTTCCGTGTCTGGGTGTACTTTGTGTCCGTGACTTGTTTATTTGTAAAGTCCCCCGCGACACACGGCTTGTACCTAACTGCGGGAGTCATCTTTTAAAATAAAATAAAAAAAAATGTTATTCATTTTCACACGAAATAACCTCATATGATGTCCCACTGCTGGGCACGGGTCTCCCCAGTAGAACCTACTTATTAGATACTGGGGGTAATTGCAATAATCGCCACGCTTGGCGAGTTGGCGATCCCAGTATCTAAGGCTTTAAAGTACGCAGAGGACGCTGCTGCCCGTCCTCCGGTGTGACATCCCTTAGTCGCCTTGATGACACCCAAGGGAAGATATGGGTTGGTACTATTCTTAAGCCCGTTATTATTTGAATGGATCTCTACAAAGTAGAATTGTTTAGAGTGTTATCACTACATAGTATAAAACTTTTAAATAAAGTCGCTTTCTCTGTCCCTATATCCCTATGTATGCTTAAATCTTTAAAACTACGCAACGGATTTTGATGCGGTTTTTTTTAATAGATAGTGTGATTGAAGAGGAAGGTTTATATGTTTATTAACATTCATTAAATAGTGGAGAAATAAGGAGCGGAGCAGCAATAAGAAATTTTGCAAAAAAAGGGAAAATTTACGCAGACAAAGTTGCGCGGGTCCTCTAGTAAGTTATAGACTATGTAATTAGCAAGATTAATTCTAATTTCAATCTCTATTCAGTCCTGTTAGATTTATGTCTCATCGGATTGTCATATTTAGAACGAGGTCTATAAAGTGTGATTAAGTTTAGTTTAAGCTTTGGTAATTTTTTACAAAAATTTTGGCAAAAGGTGATCATAGACTTTTTAGACTTAATCATCTAAGATTACGCTAAGCTTGCGCTACTACCAAGAATATACTGCCTCTGTGGCGCGGTGGGAGTGTGACCGACTGCTACGCAAGAGGTCGTGGGTTCGATTCCCACACGGAGACACCACTTTGTGTGATCCACAAATTGTTGTTCCGAGTCAGGGTGTAATTTGTGTCCGTGACTTGTTTGTTTGTAAAGTCCCCCGCGACACAGGGCTTGTACCCTACTGCGGAAGTAGTCTTTTTTTTTTTTAAAGAAAAAAAAATATATTAACGGTCAGGGTCCATAATCACGTTCTTTTTTTTCGTTTTCGCGGCAAGCCCATGTAAACTAAAAAAAAGCGGCGGTAGCCTAATGGCTAAGGCATCGGTCTCGCAATCGTAAAGTCGCGCGTTCGAATCCTACCTATTATGCTACCGACGTGAACCTACTCCTAACACAAGCCGTTGAGCTTAGCTGGAGGGGTTAACAGGATTGCTAGTAATGTGGGACCACGATCACACATTGCTATTGCTATCTTTAAAAAAAAAAACAGGCGCATACGTGGTGCGCTCAAAGATTTCCGCGCGATAAAAAACGGAACGGTAAGAAAACGGAACGGAAAGGCAGAAGAAGATAAACTTTATTAATACAATAATTGCATTTTTGAAAGGTAGAAAAATTTGAAGTCCGAACCAATAATTCATTCATATCAACCCATATGATGGCCCACTGCTGGGCACGGGTCTCCCCAGTAGATCCTGGGGGTAATTGCCATAATCGCCACGCTTGGCGAGCGGGTTGGCGATCGCAGTAAGGCTTTAAGTACGCAGAGGACGCTGCTGCCCGTCCTCCGGAGTGAAATCCCTTAGTCGCCTTGACGACACCCACGGGAAGAGATGGGGTGGTACTATTCTTAAGCCGGTATATAATTATTTTATTAATAAAGTAATTGGCAAAAAATGCTTATTAAAATTACTATAATATTCGGCCTGCGACATCATAATTTGTTAAACGCAAGCGAGGGCGCAACTCGCGTGCATTAAAGGATAAATAAATTTGAGATCTAGTAACATATTCCGGATAGGTAGTTTGATTACGGCCCCGGCTTGGCATACGCAAGTCTCAAGTCTCGGCTTCGATTCCTGGGTTTGGACGTCAAATTTTTCTATCTTTTAAAAATGCAATTATTGACTTAATGTTTTCGTAAAGTAAATGTACTCCTTCATATCAATGAAGGAGTACATTATATACATCAGCATAAGCTGATAAAATTTAAGGAAGAAACTTCTAACTACCGAACAATTGAAAGTTTCCAAAATAACTTCGAAAAAGGCCTTTGATTTGTCTTTCTTCTCCTAAACTATGTCAACAGGAATACCCAATTTTCCCTACATTTAGTAAATGCGGAAGTACTACAAATGACGTACGAAAACAGATCGCACATACATCTCAATTCTAAACGGAAACTTGTAATTTAAAGCTCATTTCTGTGTCGACGATCTATCAGCGCCAGCGCGCATTGCAACACACCTAACGGGCACGACACACTAGCAAACTGCTAATGAACTGCACCATCTACTTTCACACGCTAGATAATGAAAGATATTATACGGTTTTTGCTGATGTCTCAGTGAAAACTCTTCGACAATCGACATGTTTTGTCTTTTTTATATTTAATAGAATAGAGAAAGACAAATTATATAATTATACTGCCTCTTTGGCGCGGTGGGAGTGTGTGCAACGGTTACGGTAGAGAAGACCACTTGCGTAGCAGTCGGACACACTCTTCGGGTTCGATTCCCACACCGGATACCACTTAGTGTGATCCACAAATTGTTGTACTTTGTGTCCGTGACTTGTATGTTTATAAAGTCCCCCGCGACACAAGGCTTGTATCCTACTGCGGGAATCGTCTTTAAAAAAAAATAGTAAACATATCTAGGTACTGTTATTATTAACGTATTATGAATAAGAAAAAAAAATCTGACTATACTTGCAGTTAATTAAGATAAAAATGAATTGATTGAAATGTGAACTTATAAATACACAAACCGCCACTAATTTATTACTAATTATCAATTGTTAAAACTAATTTTCATGATAGAATATCGAGAAATACGGTATAATACGTATAAATATACGTACAGTACGGTATAGGTACAGTATAAATATTAAAAGTTATAATTGAATGATGGCAATTCGTAGGTACTATCTAATCGAAATAAAACTCACGGCAATATTTAACGATAAAAAAAGAAAGTCATACAGATGAATCTTCAGATTAAGTCATTTTTTAAACTCTTCCTTAACTTTAGAGGCTTTTTCCTAATCAATAGTTAAAAGAAACCTAAAATTCTCAAAGCACTTCCAAGCAATACCATTTCAAGACCTAAGGCACTTATTCTCTGTATTATTTTAATGTATATTTGCGATACAAGGCACGTAGTTTAGAGAAAAGTCTCGTAGTGTGCACTGGCCATAACGGGCTGCCAATGCACTCGGATTCCCACTGGAACAGGGAAATAGGTAAATATGTGTGGTATGTAGTACTTTGGTATGTTGTTTATGTCCTCTGAAAGCTTGTTATATTGGTTGCAACTTGGCTCAATCTAAAATATTTATAAGGAATTTGTAGTCTATATATTCCACTTTGATTAACTTTGACCGGTGGTAGTTCCAAGCCATAGGCCGTCTTGATGGGTAACACAACAATTATAATAACACAGTTTTTTTTTGGGTTCGGTTGAAGGATTGTAGCAAGTATAATTACTGGGCAAATGACACTTCCGAATGTCCCAAATGAGGAGCTGAATGGTGACATTCAGATCTTTGCCAAACATAGATTTGGTTGGCATTGATACTGTTATTGGCTAATGTGAAGCTTACCATCAACATCACTACCAGCTTTGTATTAAATGGTACACAAATAAATAAAATATGACCTAGGTTTTCATAGCTAACTCCACACAAATTATTATTTTGTTAAACGCATCTATGATTTAACGGCTTTCTAATTTATTTTATTTTTATTTATTTAAAAAAGACGACTCCCGCAGTAGGCTACAAGCCCTGTGTCTCAGGGACTTTACAAACATACAAGTCACGGACACAAAGTACACCCAGATACGGAACAACAACTTGTGAATCACACAAAGTGGTGCTCCGTGTGGAAATCGAACCCACGACCGCGTAGCAATCGGACACACTCCCACCGCGCCACAGAGGCAATCAAATGTTGTTGAAAAAGGTAAATACTGTATCTGATTAGAGCCTACTTTCATCGCTCAGTATATTTTAAGGAGCGTCAAAACATTCATCATAAAACAAAGAGCGGTCTATCAAGATCTTTCTAAAGATCCTGAGAATAAAAAATAACAGTTTATTAAAGCGGAGTTTTTATAATTTCTCCAAGATAATCAATCAACGTCGGTACCACTCACAGCTCCCTCTTACCGTGAAGATATTATTTTTAACCGTCTGTAAGCGACCTAATTTAAAAAGATAATCTTGCGAGTCAAACGGGCTTTGTGGAAGCATTTGATGCAGTTTAGGATTATGACAGTCAAATTAAGGTTATGGAGTTGACCGACTTTAGCAGATGTAATATGCAAACAAATATTATAAAGCTGAAAAGTTTGTTTGTTTGTTTGAACGCGATAATCTCAGCAACTGCTAGTCCGAATTGAAAGAAAATCTGGTAAAAGAATTTTCCAAAGGGAAGCCTGTAACTAGTTACATAATATTATAGGTACAAAGCCGTGTGGTGCCGGCTTAAGAATAGTACCACCCCATCTCTTCCCGTGGGTGTCGTCAAGGCGACTAAGGGATTTCACTCCGGAGGACGGGCAGCAGCGTCCTCTGCGTAACTAAAGCCTTACTGCGATCGCCAACCCGCTCGCCAAGCGTGGCGATTATGGCAATTACCCCCAGGATCTACATACCAGTAGGTTCTACTGGGGAGACCCGTGCCCAGCAGTGGGCCATCATATGGGTTGATATGTATGTATGTATAGGTACAAAGAACCGTGTCAAGCTAGACATACTTTTGTAATAATATTTATATCTTGGGGCAACTCACACAACGCTATCTGATCCCAAGCTAAGCAGAGCTTGTACTATGGAAACCAGACAACTAATAAACATACTTATATATGTATTTCTAAATACATACATATTATAGATAAATAACACCCAGACACAGAATAAACCATCGTGTTCATCACACAAAGTTTTATCCTGGGTGAGGATCGAACCCACGACCTGCTGGGAGCGGTGGGAGTGTATCCGACTGCTACGCAAGAGGTTGTGGGTTCGATTCCCACACGGGACACCACTTTGTGTGATCCACAAATTGTTGTTCCGAATCTGGGTGTGCTTTGTGTCCGTGATTTGTATGTTTGTAAAATCCCCCGCGACACAGGGCTTGTTCCCTAGTGGAAGAGTCGTCTTTAAAAAAAAAAACGTTTTTAGAGATTACATTTAAAGGCTTTACAAATGTACAACTAACATAATTGTGTAGTACATACTATATCTGTCAAACACTACCCTCGAAATTCCCTCGCCATGTCAAAGTCAAGAAAACATTTGCGCGTTTTTTCTCGGCCCTTATGTTACGTCTATACGTAAACGGTAAATAAAAAAATATATATGTTATAAAAAAATAATTTATTGAAACAAATTTATTGGCCGGGAAGTGGGTTCGCTACCCTAGTCTACTAAAAGACACGATACCCTAGCTTGCACTGACAGCATAAGAACCGTACGCTCCTGGGTTGTCCGCATCCGAAGATCTGGGGGACAGCGGGGCGTCTTCGTCTCCAGCCGAGTAGGTCTTACCCCCCGCTTTTTCTTTCCTCGGTTATTAAGGGTGAACTTAAGACCCTGGAATCAGGCACGGGTGGACCATAAGTATACGCCCAAACTTTCACCGTGACTGCGGAAGGCGGTAAAGGCAAAGCGAACGATTCTATTAATTACATTTTTCTACAAATTAGTTAACTAAGGTGCGGCAGTCACGGTTTAAAGCAAGCGGAAGGACTCACATAGTTTAATCAGCGAAATATATATAGAATTTAAAATGTTAAGCTAAATATTAAAACACTATGTCGGTACACAGAAATAAAGTTAGGTATGAAGGTATGCATTTATAGGAATTCACAAAGCACTGGTCTAAATTAATAAATCTACTTAATTACATAAAAACCAAAATACACAAGGTGTGGATATAATAATTATGCACTGTACGCATAGCTAATAAAAGTACAACTTACCCGATAACGGGGTCACAATATTCACGTATGATTTCAATTCTTAGTTTTTTTTGCCTAGTGGCGCAGTAGAAAGCACTTATAGATATGTACAGATTATTGCGAACTATAACGTACGCACTTAGAGAGTAATTAAAAGCACGATATTTAATGATGTCGTCTTTTTAAAAGCGAGCGCACGTATTCTCTCGACAAGTTGACGGTCAGTAGTCTAATCCCTACTCGCGCGCAGGGGGCGCGGCGTTCGCCGTGCATTGTCACTGGCCGTGTCGCTAACCGGTAATTTATCTATACTAAAATCAGTACTGGACGTCAGTTTGTTTGTTGAAGCTAAGTTATTCTTATAGAGGTGCAAATATTATTATGCTGTATTTATATGTAGATTTAAGGTTTGGTATAAATTTGATATTTAGATTTAAGTTAGGTTTAAGACAAATTTAGGTTAAGTGTTTATTATGTATCGAATCATTACAGCAATGTAACACTTAATTCGTCACCAAACATCCCTTATTGACATCCCTGTACTATCGAAGTTTACTTAGGCGTTAGGTATTAAAGTAAACCTTTCGGAGGGTAGGCAGAAGTTCAGGGGTGCGTATAGCGTAGACAAATATTTGAACGATATTGCAAATCAGTTGTATGCTTGTTTTGTACTCTGTTTGTAGTTGCTACAGATTTAGAGCATGCATAGTGATAACAAGCTTTTGTTTGTTGCTATGTTTGAGTGTTAGTCAATTTTTATGATCAAAAGTCTGACGATTTTGTTATCATTGTTACCTTAAACAAGCTTTTCAACGCTATTTCGCTTTGTTATGTTTGATTTTAATAGCCTATGTGCTATTATGAAGTATAAACTACATTGCTGTAAAGTTTCATCAAAATCCGCTCAGTAGTTTTTGCGTCAAAGAACAAAGTTTTGTGACGATGGTTAGATGGATGGATGATGCACCCATCCAACCATCGTCACTAATTTTCAAATTTGTAATTTTAGTAGAATAGCTAGATGTCGATAAAATGATTACGTCCAAATTTATTAAAACTAAGTAAGTTTCTTTTCGCGTGAAGATAGGTCATGGTTTAAATAGTAAGTGGTCTATATCTGTGTTTCAAACTACCACCGCAACAAATTTCATTTAAAATTAGACAAGCCTACAATTTGGAAAACATTAAATACCTACTGTAATTGACTGCCTTTTAGAATTCTCAAAGAAACCCAATATGCTAAAATCCTAAGTATAATTACACCATTTTAGTCTTATTAAACTAGTTTAGAATTCCCTCACTGACACTAAAAGAGCCTACATTAGGCAAAATGTTCCGAATAAAGTACTTCAAATCTAGTCTATCTACAGCTATTCAAATGTAAAACGACCTATTCTAATTAATAGACACAATTTATCTCAATTACGTTCAAAAATGGCTGTTAGTGTCTTTCATTACCATAAGTTTTTGATTGTACCAATGAGGGTACAGTCATAAAGAAAAAAAAATGCAAATTCTTTTTTCAAATCGCCTGTAATGACGTCAGACGTCAAAAGCGCCCTCAGTCTAATTTTGAACGAGTTGGCGCGTGTCAGCCACGTGACACCGTTTGGACCAATCGTGGGGGTTTGTTTGCATGACGTCATCAACGGCCAGCGCGTGAGAAATGATTTACGATGTTCTACAATAGTTGGTAATTAAGTTTCGTGACCCTCGGAGTATATGACAAAAGACAGTTTATTAAAATGTGTATTTTATTTTTGAAGGTATAATCCATTGAGAAATATGTTGTAAGTTCGCATGGGGTTTTTCAAGGATAGAAAAAAACTAGGTATTACTCGTATCTCAAGTATTGTTATAGGTCCCAATCTATACTAATATTATAAAACCGAAGAGTTTCTTTAATGTAAAATTCTATACCTGTTGGATAGCCCATTTATCGATATAATCGAAAGATATAGGTAACATCACGCTACGACCAATAGGAGCGGAGCAGCAATGAAAAATGTTGCAAAACGGGGAAAGTTTACGGACGATCATTTTACGTGATAACGTCAAAAGAAAACATTGATGACATCGCCATTCGCGTTGCTTAGCAACCAATCAATAACTTAAGTTCCAATTGTATCGCGTGTAATGTCGCTGCAATCGCCATTCGCTGTAGCTACCAATCAATAACATGACTTTTTTTAGACACTTTCATACGTGCACCCGCTCATCGATTTATAACGAAATTATAGTAAAAAAAAAAATAGTATAAGTAATTAAGGATAGATTAATTATAATAATAATAATAATAATTTCTTTATTGATCAAGTGACAATGATTATAATTGAATTTTATCAACATCGATTTTAACACTGCACTCCGTCACTTCCATCCTACATAATTATTAGTATGTTCATTCTTTAAAACATAAACTAAGTACTTAGCACTCTGCATAGCTCGCACAACAACGTAACTTAATTTACTTAAGCTCTTTCAAGTAAGGCGATTACACACTAAGTGCAAACTTAAATGCATCATAGTATATCTTATTCTTTATATTGAATTATTTATAACAATTCATCCATCCGTCTATAAGGGATGAGTGCGGATGAGTCACTTTTTGGGGTTCGTAGGATTATAGTCAGATAATTGCGAGTACATGTTATTGATATCGACAGCTGCTGATTTTACTACGTACATATACAAAGAACCCTATTTTTAAGGGCCCTAAAACCTATAATTGGATTATTTATTGCTCTGTTTGAGAAGATAATTTTATATTTTAGTAGCTGTCCCGCGCAACTTCGTATGCGTACATTTTCCCCGTTCATGCAACATTTTTCATCACTGCTCCGCTCCTGTTGGCCGTAGCGTGATTTTATATAGCCTAAAGCCTTCCTCGATAAATGGGCTACCCAACAGAAAATATTTTTTTCAATTCGGACCAGTAGTTCCCGAGATTGCCGGGTTCAAACAACCAAACTCTTCAGCTTTATAATATTAGGATAGATTTGGGATATTATATTTTGACGACATAAAGCACAGGTATATAGTAAATAGGACAATTACACCCAGTTACTGAAATACTTTTCAAAGCACTACTAATGAGCTGTCAAAATAAGTGCGATTGATTGGGTAATGTTTTGCAAAGTTTTACGCGACACATGGCTTCCAGTGCTGGAGTTTTCTTTTAACGTGATAACGTCTTATAAATTGATGACAAGATGCACATACGAAAAACTGTGACGTCACCGCTCACGTTTTGTAACTCGTTGCTAAGCAACACAAATGGCGATATCAACGACAATGTGATAAAATTAAAACTAACGTTATTGACTGGTTGCTAAGTAACGCGAATGACGATATGTCATCAATGTTTTCTTAAGACGTTATAACGTAAAACTATGGCCAGTAAACCGACTTTACGAACAACCATTTTTTTTTAAATCTATAACACGGTAATCTCAGGAACTACTGGTCCGAATAGAAAAAAAAATTCTGTTGGGTAGCCCATTTATCGAAGAAGGCTATATACTATATAACATCACGCTTCGACCAATAGGAGCGGAGCAGCAAATGTTGCAAAAACGGTGAAAATTTACGAAGACGAAGTTGCGCTGGTCAGCTAGAAAAGAATAAGCTGATTACCTAGTTGATATTTTATTTTGATAAGATTTTATACAAAAAATTATCGATTCTCTTGTTAGGTTAACTAACTGGTTCACATTCATTATATTAACGTCTACTCCATCTATCTATCTACAAAGAGAAATATTTCAAAATAAGATATCCAATTCCTAATCAATTCTGGCAGTCAAAATACAGAAAGCAGTAGATAGCTGCAGGCTGCAGTACCAGACTGCACTTACAAAGCGGTGTATCTGCAAACCAAATGAGATGTGCAATAGTGCGTTACAATTCATAGGTTTGAAGTTCGATGCTTGCTTTTGATAATAATATAATAGCTGCTAATTGTATAAAGTCAACAATATGTAGATCGTAGTAACGTTTTTCATAATCACATGTGTTATTTTTATGTGTCTTTATATAATAAAAGTATGTTAAATTTGATCTACTTTATGTTTGATTTTATAGCCTATGTGCTATTCTGATTTATAAACTACATTACTGTAAAGTCTCATCAAAATCGATTCAGTAGTTTTTGGTGAAACACAACAAACATCTTACTAAATTCTCGTATTAAAAATATTAAGTTACGATAATAAAACAAATATAAACGACCATACCAAATTACAGGTTAACTGAAATCCTTATTGCTATAAGGATTTTAGTTTTAATCGAATATTTTGACAGCCGGTCAAAATTATCTTCTACTAAAAGCAAACACGAAATACCACAGCAATAATTGAACTGCGAATAAAACAAGTCTACGTTTGCAGAAACTCTGTAGGAAATATTCAAAATGAGAAATACAAATTGTGATGTAACGTTAGATCAATTTGTTCGGGCGAGCGAGCTGACCGCACCGGTCCTTTTGACCCTTGATTGAATCGACCAAGAACTAATTATCGTGGAATTTCGACGACTACTGTAGTGTTAACTTGCCTATGTACAAAGGAGGGTTGATGAAATCAGTATATTTGTGTAGGTACAGAATGGTCTTTCTGGGATTAATAATTGAAATTATACACACTGTTGATAAAAATAAAACGAAGTTTTTTTTGACGTGATTTCGTCTTATAAATAGATGAACGCAGTGACGAAAAAGTGTGACGTCATCGCTCACGTTATTGATTGGTTGCTAAGCAACGCGAATGGCGATTCCACCTGCTGATAGGCTGAAGTATTGTGACCGGGCGCTGTCACAGGCATGGTTGTTTATTACAATGTCATCAATGTTTTGGCGATTGCAGCGACATGCGATACATTAAAAAAAAGGTGTCACAGGCATGGTTGTTTTTTCAATGTCATCAATGTTTTCTTATGACGTTATCACGTTAAATTATAGTACGTAAACCGACTTTGCTGAAAACCATTTTTTTTTACCTATTTATTTTCTATAATAAAAAAAAATAGGACAATAAAGCTGACTGCTTAAAATAAATTAACAATAATATTATAAAGGCGAAAGTTTGTGGGTGTGTGAGTGTGTATGTTTGTTACTTCTTCACGTCTAAACGGCTGGAGCGATTTTAATAAAATTTAGTATGGAGGTAGCTGACACCCTGGATTAACACATAGGCTAATAAACCGCGGGTAACACCGCGGGGCACAGCCAATAATAAATAAATCATTTATTTGGAACCAGGTGTACATTTTAAATATTTTTTTAAAAACTGCCATTGATGGCAATTATTGATCCTACAATTGAGACGAATCCAATGACACTACATATGAAGAACCCCGTTTAGCCGTTAGGATGTAGAATGTGCTAAAGGAATGGACATAGTACATACATAGGCCCCAAAAGTATTACTCTACTATTATACTACTATTTACTCTGGCGCAGTCGGGTAAGAATGAAATAGAACGAAGTATTTAACTCTACACGCAAAAAGAAGAGTGTTTTGTTTAAGATGTTTGTTTGTCATATCTCCCAAATAAATGGACTAATTTCGATGCGATTTTTTAATTAGAAAGCTAATTTAATCAGAATGATTCTTATCTTTGTTTAATGAAAATTCGTTCACTGGTTTTAGGGATATTCAACCTTTTGTCTCACATTGTAGGATAATCTGTTCTTTTGATTCAGAAAATTCGTCAAAAATTACTTTATTAGAGCACATCGCGTGTCGTACACAATTGAACTGTGCTATCAATGTACATAAAAACTCGTATTTATTATTATGCAACTTCGTTCCTGCGTTATCAGGGGCTGTTTACATAGAAATTATGCAGGAATTCAGAGCCTTCGTCGAGTTCCACATATTTTTAACTGTAGCTTGCTGGGGCTAAGTAGGATTTTCTGAAGGGTATAAAAATGCGTGCGTTTGAAGGTTAATATAAGTGGTTTTAAATAAATAGCTTTATATAAAAAAAATGTTTAAAGAAAAAAATATCGGAACTTAATCGCGTCATTATGAAAATATATATATTACGGGTCTTAAGTGCGTGAATAATTTAAGGTAGGTAAGGCAATAAACAAGGTATTTTACCTTAAATAATACACGCGATTAAGACCGATATATATATATTTTCATAATGTGTACAAATCGCGAAAGTTTATCAACATTAATTTATAAAGCTGATGAGTTTGTTTGAATGCGATAATCTCAGAAACTACAGGTTCGAATTGAAAAAATATTTTACAGTTGGATAGCATATTTATCGAGGAAGGCTATAGGCTATATATGATAGTCACGCTACGACAAATAGGAGCAGAGCAGCGATCAGATTACAGTGATTAATTTGTGACAGCGAGATCTTAAACTTATAACACGCCATATACCGTTTGCACATGTATCGGACAGACGCCGGATCATGTAAAAGCTACCGTACATCGCCATACACTTTACGCCGGATAACAAGCGCCGGACCGGATTGAAACCTGAACGTGTGAAAAGGACCTTAGTATCGGGGGTTAAGCCGCGCACAAAGGCGCGAGTAAAAAATAAGTTTTATTACCTTTTACTTCAATAAACTCATACATTTCTCTGTCCATTCCCATAAAATTTTAAGCACATTTCACCGTCAAGGAAATAAAGATAATACCTTTCTACACAACATTCATTCATACACAAAAACATTTCCTCGCAGTAAATCCTCTATAGCTAAAATACCCATGGTTTAGGGGTACCCATAGAGAGGGTACAACACTATTTACTAAGAATCCGCAGCTAGTTCTGAGGGTTATAATCCCATGGGAGTAGGGATTGCAAAAACGTGTAATGATTTTGTTGAAAAAATAATATGATGCAGTTTTCTTGTAAGTATCAAGTTTTATGCGAATTAATTACAATGTCTAATGTAGCTTAATGTTAAAATATTATGCTGTCTCTTGTTTTTAGGGTTCCGTCGGTCTGCCTGTCTATCCGTCCATATGTCACAGACGTTTTACTCAAAGACTACTCAATGAATATTGATGATACTTGGTGAAAAGGTGTTTTATAGTAGCCGCTACTTACTTTGCTAGCTAAATAATATCAATAAATATTTTTAAGGGGGGCACACATGTAACAGATTGTATTTTCCAGCAAACATCAACGTGTAAACAGTCCAGTAAACAAAAACACTTTAAGGTTTCTAATTAACATTTTTGATTGAGTAAATTAATTTGGAAGTAATCACTCTAAAAGTTGCATAAATTGTGACCCCTTAACTTTTGAACCGTTTGACCAAAAGTATGAAAAATTATTACAAAGGTAGCGCTTAATAAATCCTTTAAACTAAAATATTTCGGACATGATTTGATTTTCCTTTATTGAGTTATGGCCAAAAAATTGCGTTTCTCAACAAAAGGGCGTAAGTGAACGTACGCTCTTCTGCTGATGCAATTATTCAAGGTTGCGGAACCTTACACTGAGCATGGTTCGACATACTCTTGCCCGGTTTTTTTTTCTATTTTATATACAACGTGTAACAGAAACGTGCGGTCAAATTTAGGCAGCAGATAGTGTTGTCAGTACTGCACCTACCATGGTGCCATAGCCGATGGAATAATTATTACATAGTTATTGCATATTTTTTGTCAAATTTAATTAGCTAAAGGCGCATAGCATAAGTATTATACCTCCCCTGGGGCAAAATTCGATAGGATTATTATGGCATCGAACTATTAAATCATATTTTTTTAATTGATAACTTTTTAATGCACTCTGTACTATGGGCACATACCAACCCTTGAATATGACCACATATATAGCTGTCTTCTAACGGCTTTGAACATCATTCAAACTTCAAGCTACAGATATACCATTTTACCAAAATTGGTCAAATACTTTCAGAGATTAGCAAATTAAAAAAAACATATTAAGGGGGCATTACACTGAAAGAATTGTTTATTTAGCGCTACGTACACAGCGACACGATCGCCGGCCTCGCTCTTCCGCTCACAACCATTACTTCACAGTGCGCAGGAGCGCAGAATATTCGTTCGTACATATGTTACATTACGAACGCTATGACTATGACAATACGAAAATGATCGTTTTTGCATTTTTCCGCAATTTCAAGATTTATTTGCGGGATAATATTAAGACATATCCATATATATTTCTTTATTTCATCTACTAGAAAAACTCTTTGACACAATTTTTTTTGTGTCCTAATATTTAGGTTTTCTATATAAATTTTTGAGAGAGCCGAACCCTGTTTCGCGTAATCTACCCTTAACATACACTTTAATTTCATATTATTAGTCTAAGGTCAGTCAAAAGTTCCTTGTTCCGTAATATCTTGCATTACAAAATAGCGAAAATAAAACCAGTAGCTTTTTTTCCCAGGCTAGGCCTTACTTGTAGCGATGTGATCACAAAACTTTTTTGCTAACACTACATAATCTAAACTTTGCAAGTGGCTTAAACAAGGCGAGTTGGTCTTTGCGAGACGATCACGGTTCGATGCCCGTTTTTAACGAGTGCGCCAAACTGAGGACAATCCGGGTTTGGATACTAATTGATGATTTTACTTGTTTTTTTTTTCAAAGGTCGTTTGTTTTGCGAAGCGCTTCGGGGAAAGGGACAGTTGTTATATTTTTTTTTATTAAAAAAAAGACAACTACCACAGTACCTACGGTACAAGCGCCGTGTCACGGGGGACTTTACAAACATTCAAATCACGGACACAAAGTACACTCAGACTTGGAACAATAATTTGTTGATCACACAAAATGGTGTCCCGTATGGGAATCGAACCCACGACCTCTTACGTAGCAATCGTACAAACTTCCACCGCGCCACAGAGGCAGTCAAATAATAATGAAAACATCACCAATTGGATTCAATAAAATGGCAAACGACAAAGCAAACCTTGTCGGAGGCCTAACTCATTGCCAGTTGGCAAGACGAGTTACGCCCCTTCGGAAAACACAAAGCTCATACAGCAACTAAGAGAAAAAGAACAGTTTTCAACCATGAGACAACTTCAGCAACAAAAATACTATATCAAAATCGAACTCAATCATTCGGTATGTGCCCAAAATCGTTATAAATCTAAACCATGGGGCAGCCACGATTTACATAGTGGACACCCATAAACCTGTCGGTGATATATCTAATGCTGGCGTGAAGATATATAGTCGATTTTATTGTACTACGTGAATGTTGAGTGTCGTTCTTTTTGTATAAGCTATGTTATATGGTGTTTTGGTATATGGGGTTTTGATAGCCAGTGTAATGACGTGTGAAGAGACGGAGTGGTGATGGCTTAAGTGTATTTTGATTTATATTTTTAAGTTTATGTATATGTTAACCAGCGTTAGAAATGGTTCGTTATCGTCGAGAATGTTGAACTTCTTTAAGGGACACTCATCTATATCGGGCCCATGTGGTCGATCACGGTCTGTAGCCTCTAACGGAAAGCAAACATATTTGTAAAGGGCAAAAGACAAATTAAATTATACTTAAAGACTTCCTAAATGCTTTTGACGCGTATCTCTCGTTAATGGAATAATAGAAGAAATTTGCCCGCGGTTTGTACGTGTACATCTAAAGCACTGTTATTCCATCATCTGCGAACACATTGCGAATTTCTTTTTGACGTTTATGAGATGATCGACGAATATGTAAGATCGTAAAAGTTCCAGGTTAAGAAAAAACTTCGAAAGGCTCGAGTATTCGTGGGAATATTTAGGTTCTAATCAATGTTGATTATTTTTTTTAAACGATAACTAGCAATGTGGGATTGAGTCCTACATTACTATCAATCTTGTTAACCCCTCCAGCTAAGCTCAAAGGTTTGTGTTAGGAGTGGGTTCACGTCGGTAGTATAATGGGTAGTATTCGAACCCGCGACCTCACGATTGCGAGACCGATGCCTTAGCCATTAAGCTACCGCCGCTTTATAAATTAAAAACAAAACAGAATACTCCCTATCAAAATACAAATCCTGATCAGAATAACAAATAATATTACAGCAAGTATAACCTAGAAACATAGAAGCAAAGCCTTTTAAATTCAACTTTTAAAACGGAAGCAATTCTCAGTAGATTCCTCTCCGTCTAATTGGCACAAACACTTTGGATTAAACTTCCAATAGCAAAGGAAAATATTTCATTTTCAAAGCATCTAAAGAAACTAGTAGTTGTAGCTATAAATTATTACTGTAATCGTTTGTAACATAGTTTTTTATTTGTGCACGTTTTATTGATTACGGTATTATATTTATTGAATGTTTTTGAAACATGACTTATTCGTTATGATCATAGTCTGCCTGTTTAGGCATTATGGTGGCCATGACTGTGATATTGTCGACAATAGTAGGGTGCGCAGTTAGCACAAAATATCGAGTACAAACTACCTCAGACTACTTGGTATTTTGTGCAAATACCTAGTGGTACCGAAAACGCATGTCAACTTCAACAGACGATTTTATAAATGGTAATAAAATTTCGCGATTTGTACACATTATAAAATTATAAATACTACGGGTTTTAATCGCGTGAATAATTTAAGGTAAAATACCGTATAGACTGACCTGTCTACCCGTGACAACGGCCGTTGCAATACGGTCGAAACGTCGGTATTTGACCCGTAGTATATATTATATATAATTTTATAAGGCGTATTCTATCCAGAATTAAAACTGTAAACCTTATCCTACCGATTGACGAAACGAAACAGCTTTATTGTCCAGTCTCTATAAGCAATAATAACTCAACTATAGCAACATTTCGCCCTACTTTACCTTCAAATTTAATCCCGGACGGAGCCGTCAGTAACAGTTATCCAACTAAACCAAATTTCCTTCAAACAACGTGTCCATTACAGTGAAAGTTAGACAAATAACGTTTGGATGAAAACAAATTAGTCCTCCAGGGAATTAATTGAATAATTCTGAACTAAACGCCTCAAAACCGGCAGTTGTCGAGTATTGATTTCTAGTGCCCTCGAGTGACTGAGTGGTGCAAGACGTAGGGGAAAAGCGAACATTTATGTGGAAAAAAAACATTTTTTTTAAATATTAAATGACCCTGACTGCTAAGCCAGAAGTCGTGGGTTCGATTCCAACCCAAGATAAAAGTTTGTGAAAAATATAAGTATGTTTATCAGTTGTATGGTTACCATAGTTCATATCGCGTGAATTATTTAAAGCTACGCACCTTTTATTTACCCGACGTTTCGATCGAATTGCATCGATCGTGGTCACGGGTTGACTCACACGGGTAAATAAAAGGTTCGTACCTTTATATAAATATTATAAAGATGGAAGATTTATATGTTGTATGTAACGCATAAACTCAAAACTACTGGATCGATTTCAAAAATTCTTTCACCCAGAAAGCTACAATAACGGGGAGTTACATAGGATATACCTTATTGTAAAAAAATTAGAGACCCGTACAAAAAATACAAAAATGTAACTCAAGGTATAAAAAACTACGATATGACAGCCGTGTGAAGCTGGGGCAGGCAGATATTTATATTTTGCAGATTCAATTTCCAGCATTTTTAGGAAATCTTTAAATGCAAATATTTTTATTTCTAAAAACAAAAGGATGTTTTTTTCGAGTAAAATTTGCTAACTCAAATATTTAGGGGACATTCCTACTTTCCCTCCCTTTCTTTCCATTGCAACGTGAATCTACGGCGGTATCGAAATCGCTATTTCTTCTAACTTGTACTCCAAATGATGGCACCCCACAAAAACAAGGGTGGATTTGCAGAATTAAATAAAAAAGTGCACCTTACCGGACATGGAGTGGTGTTAAATCTATTGGATTTTTTCAGAGACAACGATTTCTCCTTATTGTATTATTTGTACGTTATTGCGATGTGAAGTTTTTATCTTGATTGTATGAAGACGTAATGTGATTTGTTGAGGGTAGTGCCGATAAAAATAGGCTGTCAGTAGTTACCTATATACATTTTAGGACACTATTATACTTATACATTATTTTTTTTAAACGACTCCCGCATGAGGGTTACAAGCCTTGTGTCGCGGGAGACTTCACAAACATACAAGTCACGAACACAGAGTACACCCAGACTCGGAACAACAATTAGTGGATCACACAAAGTGGTCTCCCGTGTGGGAATCGAACACACGACCTCATGCGTAGCAGTTGAATACACACCCACCGCGCCACAGAGGTAGTCTAAACATACACAAATGTGAAAAGTGTCATTATTTTTTTTTTTTGACTGCCTTTACGCAAAGGAAATACGTTGGAAATATATATTGATAATTATATATTTGATAATCATTTAACACACTTTCGCTTATGGATTCCATCAGAATATCAGGAAAAATAAGTTATTTCAAATCAAAATTATTCCATTGATTGAAAGTCTACATAACATAGATAGTTGTATTACATAAAAGGTATTTTAAATAAAAGGTATGGATGGCATTTGCTTACGGCGAATGCAACATACACCGCAATTATTCTTAATTATTCAACACACACGAGCATACAGTGTAAAACTGCCAACCCTAAATAAGCGCGCATATCGTATGCCGCATCTAATTGGTAATTGAAAACGGCCGCGGCGAGATCAAAGCGTCGTTCGACCAATAAAATGTCACAGTGCATCGCTAACGTCACTTGCGTATTAGGGCTGCCAGTACTGCCACACGAGTCTTATTTCATTATCTAAAGAACATTTACCGAGGAATAATCAAATTTGTTTCTAACTTTACATCCTAGCTAACTTCAACATTAAGTAAACTAAGTTTACAAAGATCCCCGACTTTATCAAGAAACTTAATAATTCGTTTACATTTAAGAAAATATTTTTACCCGAATTTATGACCCATTTTTATATTATTATTGTTTTTAAACTTTCGCGATTTTTATACATACCTATTAGATATATTTCGGGACATAATCGCGTGAATTATTTAAAGGTTACCCGACGTTTCGATCGAATTGCACCGATCGTGGTCTCGGGTCGACTTGATGAGTCGAATAAAAGGTTCGTACCTTTAAATAATTCACGCGATTAAGTCCCGAAATATATCTAACATTTTATATAAACATTTTTTTTTTCAAATTTTAAAGTACGGCTAGTGACAACCTCGTATATGTAATGTTAAACTATTTTCTAGAACTAACATTAATATTACATTAAGAAACATTGTATTTTCTATTATACCCCTTTTAATCTAAAGTCCATTTTTCAATAAGGTTTCCTCGTATTTGGCAAAGTTACCAGTAGTCGATGCATCATGTATAAAACGAATGAATTGCATTTGTACAAACAGAAGGGTGCTTTTAGCCGCCATAGCAAATATTGATTTATTGCGTTAGATTTATTGTTGCCTGCGTCTGAATAATGCGTTGGTCAGATTTTATGCGTGAAAGCGCATAGCCACGTAATTTATGCGACTGATGCCAGTTTTAGACCAAGTTTGTAAGAAATATTCGAACAGATACGTGTGCAAAAATTTTATAGGTACAGTATTCAAATTCTTAAAATCTTGACCCAGGGTAATATTAGACACTAGTGTCCTGCGCAACTTCTGCGTAAATTTTCCCCGTTTTTATAACATTTCTTATTGCTGCTCCGCTCATATTGGTAGTAGCGTGATGTTATATAGCCTATAGCCTTCCTCGATAAATGGGCTATCCAACAGTGAAAGAAATTCGGACCATTTACTATTATTATAAAGCTGAAGAGTTTGTTTGTTTGATTTAACGCGATTATCTCAGGAACTACTAGTCCGAATTGAAAAAATATTTTACTGTTGGATAGCTCATTTGTCGAGAAAGGCTATATGCTATATATCATCACGCTACGGCTAACAGGAGCGAAGCAGCAATGAAAAGTGTTGCAAAAACGGGGAAAATATACGCAGACGAAGTTGCGCGGATCAACTAGTGTAAGTATATAAATCGAATATTTCTATTATATTAAAATTAATACAATTGAATATTGAAAAAATCTACTATATTTAGTTATAAATATTACTGACCTAAAGCTACTCTGGACTCTATTTAATACCAATCTCCCTCCTGAATAAGTCCTAGGAAAAATTATATTTTGACCGAATGTACATCATTTATGAAAGTAGTAAGCTGCGCAACATGTATAAAATTCATTGACCGAATTTCCGACATCGAAATAAAAAAGTAGTAAACTCGGTCCTGGGCGAGATTTTTTAGGGACCAAAAAGTCGCCTAGACATTGCTGAGCCAGAATAATCAAACAGACAGTGAAGTGCAAACTGAAAACACTACTGCACTAGTGTAAATAGCGAAATTAGTAAATTTGAAAAAAAAAATATATATATTACAGACACTTTGAATCCAATTTAGCATTTGAAATATGTACATTATTTTTATATCCATCAAATTATGTTTGGAAGTACCTACATGGTTATGTCCTATCTTTCATGAATTCAATCGTCAAAATTGTAACATAAATTACAGGATGTAGCAATCAAATAAAGCCCCATCCTTCCGTCTAACAGTTCTAAGTAAAAAAAACGTCTCGTTTGTAATGAAACAGCTGAATGCAAACGTTCAACGACGCAACGTGATCGAGTTACTGTGGAAACAAATTACTGTAACACTCCCAGCTATCTACATCGAACGTTGGATAACAGATGTTCCGCTACGTTTCACTAAAAGAAGATTTTATTCTACAATTAAGGGGACTCACAAATAAGTTTTCATTCTGCCTATTGTCCAGCCAAAAGCATATTGGTATGTATTAACATTTAAACATTCGCGTTGCATGATTATAACTATTTATTATACGGGAATTAACGCGCATTGTTTACCTCGTAACGGTTACTTTAGTTTTTTGTCGTTGAGTGCAGTGACTCTCTTTTCGAGAAACAAAAATGTGAGGGTACATGAAGATTCATCGGCCTGATGGAGTTTTAACATCGCTGCGACAGTCCGCTTGTGACCACGGCCGGTGCAACCTGGTCGAAACGTCAAGCAATTTTAAGGTAAACAATGCGCGTTAATTCCCGTATAATAAATAGTTATATTGGTATGTGTTAGTAATCAGTTTCGAGTCTCATTAAACTCAGCGACAAAAAACTAAAGTTACCGACACAGCTTGCAGATTAAGCACGCTAAAGTCCCTATGAACCGATGGTTGCTGGAATAAACGAGTCCTAGAGTGGAGATCGTGACTCGGCAAACGTTAGGTAGGATGAAACCCAGCCAGATAGACTGACGACGTAAAGAAGGTCGCTGGGATGAATTGGATACGGAAGGCGAAGAACGGGCTGTCGTGGCGTAAATAAGAAGAGGTCTATGTCCAGCAGTGGACCGACACAGGCTGATTGATTGATCAGTTTCGAGCTATCAACCTTATAACTACTAAGTTGTACTGTTGAAATATGACCTTTCTGTTCCCAAGATAAAGGACCTTGACAAACAGACAGATGCACAGATGGACGGATGGACAACAAACTGATTCTATATTTTTCCTTTTGAGGTACGGAACCCTAAAAAGTTCAAACAATACACCTACAGTACAGATAAAACTCATAAATTCGTAGTAAACTTACAATCTTTGTTTATGAAACAACAAACAATTTCTTTCTTTCGTTCATAAACAAGATAAAAAGCTTGGCGCCGGCCAGGCAACCAATCAGATCGGAGGAGCCGCGACTACTTCCGGTATCCACAGTGAGGGAAAATTCAATATCCGGTGTGTGAGGTACTCGATCACCCGATAACATGGGTCCGGACTACCATGTACCGGATGAAAAGTGGCTTAAAACTAAAATATCCATTTCGAAAATGTTGTATTAAATAAATACTTTAACTATACTAATATTATAAAGCTGAAGAGTTTGTGGCAGCTAGTTTATAATAATTAGGCTACCAATTTGTACTAAAAGATAAATTACTACTACTATTTGTACTAAAAAAAAATTGTAGATAAAAACCTAGGTTTTTATCTACATTAGTTCCACTACAATTTTTTTTCGAGAAAAATTGAGCCTTAAATAGGTACATAAACGATATTTAAAGTTTTACTCAAAAAAAATCTGTCGCTAATGTGTACCTTTATGTAACAGTGACGGTATGAGAGTTCGCTGTCTCAAAACTGAGTAACGAATATCCTTCGTAATAGAATTGCCATTTTGTCAATGAAAGAACATTTATGTATATCGACAGGACGACAAACAAATTCCGAACATTTCCATACTATATGGGAGTACCTTTATGAGACAACCTTAAAGGAATTTGAGCTTCTGAAATTCATACTATTTTTGAAACGCTGCGTATGATCAGTCTATAAGACATGTTTGCACGCAGTGATAATACAACGATGAGACTAATACAGTCTCATCGTTGTATTATCACTGCGTTTTTTAAAACACCCTAAAACGCGTATCAAATATGCCAAATCTGCAACCGCTTTAAGTATTAGAAAACGCATTTCACAAAATATGTTTATAATTACAGCAAAGCTCTAAATCGTTTTTTAATTCGTTTATGATGAAAAATCGTACGTTTGACGACACGCGATCACGATTTTGATGCATTATCACATCACATCACCATCTATTATCAGATCACATCTGATGGGGATGACGTAAGCAATTTCGCAAATTGCAACCATGATGAATGATTGTATAGGTATCACGTTAGAGCAATAGGGCGATTAAGCGATTGGCGATAATATTGTTATGTCGAATTTAGTTTGGGGACATGAGTCAGCGGTATTGAATTGATGGAAGATGGTGACAATTTTCTGATTAATAAAAGATGAATTCTTGCGAAAACCGTACTTTTTTGTTTTTTATACGAATTGACGAAGTATACTAACATAAACTCCGTAGTCATAAGAAAACGAAAAAAAAATTGGAATCATTGACTTATAGACTAGGACTGCGCCATCTCTTTAAATTAAAAAGTAAAAATGGACTGCAAAAGTGTGAAAGAGAGAAAAAACTCGTGCGGCCTTTGACAGGTATTGTCCACAAAGTAGCGTTGTCTCTTTCAAGAGGTGGTCAATTTTGTAAGGTTATGGCGCAGTCCAGTTCTCTACGTTAATGATTAGAGTACACGCCAGATTAGAAAGAGTATTCCATAAATCCTGATTTCGCGATCTTATTGGTATTACTCCAGTTTAAATACTTGGGTTTTATTGACTTGACAACGTCTTATAAATCACGTGATGAAAAAGTGTCACGTTATAGTTGGTTGCCAGGAAACGGTCACGTTTTGATTGGTTGCTAAGCAGTCACGTTACTGATTGGTTGCTAAGCAACGCGAATGGCGATGTGTCAATCAATGTTTTCTTATGACGTTATCACGTAAAATGATAGTCCATAAACCGACTTAAGAGACAATTTTTTTTTCATTTCCAAAACATTTAAACTTTGTTTTATAAATAGGACAACTTGTAGAAGAAAGAATAAAAAAATTCTGGGATCGAATTAAAATATAGTTTTTAAAGTATTGACAAGAATAACCTTTAATCAAAGTTCAAGGCAATTATAAAATATTCAGGACAATGGACAAGGACATCCTTGAACAAAATTAACAACATCTTTATTACAGTAAACATAAACAAAAATACGCATACACGTCCAATAAATTTCTTTAATACTACCATCTTCGCCATTTTTGCCATTAAGTATGGCAACACGATTAGCGTGGCACATAATAATGTTGCAGACAACTGAGTTATGGCTCACTGTAATGGCCGATCGAGGAATAAAATGGATAAAACTGCCTACACCAATAGCTATTACAAATTCGTTCAATAGGGTAGACCTAGCTATAACACAGATGAAACGTATTGAAGCAGATGGCTAGACGAACGATGGATTAAACAATGAGGTATAACTCTAGACATATATGTCTAGTGTATCAAAGGCTTGCTCAACATCCTTCTTATGCATAATATTTTAGTAACAGAATTTGAATTGGCGAATGCTATTGTCTTCGTCTATTCTATTTTGGAAATAGAAGACAAAACATTCGTTTTTAAGGCGTCATAACGCTGATATGAATGTATTTAAAAAAACCGGGCAAGAGCATGTTAGACCATGTTCAGTGTAGGGTTCTGCAGCCTTGATTAATTGCATCAGCAGAAGATCGTATGTTCATGGAACTTGCGTCCTTTTGTTGAGGAATGCAGTTTTTCGCTAATAACTCAATTGATATTGAGTTATTAGCGAAAAACTGCATTCCGTGTATTTGATAAATTTTAGTTTAAAGTATTTATTAAGTGCTACCTTTGTGCAACGATAGTTACCAAAAATATTCACTCAATCAAAAAAAGTTTATTAAAAACCTTAAAATGTTTTAAAAAAACCGTCGAATCATGTGTCACTAAAATTTTCAGCTTCTGTTACATGCATTGGGTGTCCCCGCTATTTTTATGATTTAGCTATTAAACTAAGTAGCGGCAACTACAATACACCAAATGTCGTTAATATTTATTGAGTAGTCTCTGAGTAAAATGCCTTTGACATACGCACGGAGAGACAGACGCACTTGATGAAACTATAAGAGTTCTGTTTTTGATATTTTGGCTACGAAACGCTAATAAGGGATTATACGATTTGATTCCTCCCAGATGTCTGTAATATGATTAATGAAGTTAAACAAAGGTCAGGTAGCCTGTGGAATAGGTACATAAAAGTTAAGAATATGATTTTTGTTTGGTTTTTCCATTGAGGTCGTGGGTTCGATCCCCACCCAGGATAAAACTTTGTGTGATGAGCACGATGGTGTTATTCTGTGTCTGGGTGTTATTTATCTATAATATGTATGTATTTAGAAATATATAAGTATGTTTATCAGTTGTCTGGTTTCCATAGTACAAGCTCTGTTTAGTTTGGGATCAGATAGCGTTGTGCGAATTGTCCCAAGATATTATTATTAGATTTCTTATAGGGTTTCAATTTTCGTGTTAAAAGCAATGCACACTCTCTTTTGAGGTCAAGTTATCCAATTTAATTATTTTTCTTTGCTACTAAGTAAAACTTATCAATCGTCATACTAAAAACCATTACAATTTTAGTTCCAACGAAATTAAATTTATTATTAGTTCAGCCTATTTCATGTTAACAATAAAAGTACAAACGAAATCAGCCAATAACTTATTCTTGGTTCGTGTAAAAAGGGCTTAAGTTTGGCCATGACCGTTGATAAGTCTAGCGTTAAACAAATAAAAATTAACGTACACGCAAAACGAGTTGTTAAGTTTATTTATAATTCCACAAATCATTTAAACTTCAAGTAAAAAGGAAAATTCCAGAAGCTACAGGGAAGTAAGTAAACTTTGAAGGTTGTTGTAAACTGGTAAAGTTATGTTTTTTAAAAACGACTTAATATAATAGGACATACTTGATGTAAAATAAAATCGCAGATCGACATACGGGTAGTAGGTACTCAGTATATCAATAGTCAATATTCTCAAATTAAAGGGCCCAACTCTCGAACAGGAAAGGAAAGAAAGATTTGAGGTCTACAAACATAGTCCCGATTGATCTTTGAAAAATGCAATTATTGTATCAATATTCTCAAACATTTACATGGCTGAGGAAAACACCAAAGGACTACATACAAAGCTAACATTTTGTAAAATTGAGTACACAACTGCAAATGCTTCTCTTGCTAAAGTCTAAAAGGCAGTAACTTAAAAATAAATCATAACATAACAAGAAAAAAATATTTTTATGACAAATAACACTGATTTACAAGCTGTAGGTTGGGAATAACTCTTTATAATGGTATATGTATCAGCGAAGCGGAAATGTGTGCAATAAAATGGATTTATACCTCGGTTTGGATTATTTAGATAACTTATAGATGTGTTATGACGATTGTCATAATAACCTAGCAAAATATTACAGAGTTTTGAGGTTATCATATCAACTCGTAAATTAGTTTTAGTTTAATCTGTGGGAATCAGTTACAAAACCAGATAAATGATGGGATGTAAATTTTATTAGAACTACAGCAATTCTGAGAATTGAGTTTAAATTTACGAAATAATATTTCAAAGAAATACTGAACTTGCTAGAAATGAATCTGGGAATTTTCAAAAAATCTATCAAACAGTGCCCTCTTCATAATACGTACACTATTGCTATTGACAATTTCCATCATTAAAAACTAAGCTGTCTGTCTGTCCACATCATGTTTATTCATTTTTGGAGGGTTCCCAATCCTTCCTTAAATAGTCAAGGTCTCGGTAAGTTTGTAATTAAAACTAAGCCGCGATTTTCATTTCTAACTAAAACTAAAAATAGTACACACGAAACAGGCAAAGTAAAATTCAAAGCATAATAATTTTGTAGTAAAAATGCCAAAGTATACTAACATGATTGACACCGGAGACTCTTGTCTTGTTCAATTTAGATAAGTTGGTGCCCATTCGTAGCCATTAATGCCAGACCTCCCCCAACAACCGCTATTGAAAGTTCAACTTTAATTTTGTACACATAGAGTCTATTTTACGTGAAAATGTCAGTGGAATATTTGGCACAGTTAAGGACACAAAATGTCTTGGATAATCACTATCACAAAGTCTCAAATTTGAACACAGTCTATGCAGTTAATTGTTAGTTAAAAGCCACTTTGGTACCGTCAATTCACGGAAGAGCTGAAACGAAAATTTTGAGTTAAAATGGTTCTTTTAATATTACTTAAATACATAATTCATAAAACACAAAAGTTAAATTATATTTGTAAATAAAATTTCATAATTCGTTACTTTTGGAACTAGACCCACCCACATTCTCATTAATATATGTCCTGAAAGCGAAGATTGACAATAATTAACAGAAGCAGCTTTAGTAAAATTAAAACATTTTATGATATATTATTGTATTTAAAATAAACATTGGCCTGAATCCAGTAAAGTTCATTGTATCTTGGAAACGTTTTTAAAACGATGGCAATAAACTAGTCAAAATACGAATAAATCATTTCTATTGCCACAGATGCTAAGTGAAGATGTGTCAATGTTTTATCAGGTTACGACATCGTCCTAAAAAGGTCCACGTCCGTTTCATTCAAGCCCAGAACGCGTAGGTGAACCGGTACGTATCAAATCAATGGACGACTCTCACTTTGCAACTGCAGCTCGCATGAATGGTATAAATCGTCGAAAGGTAATCGCGTTTATAAAAGAAAATGTTTTGAGGATGTTTTTTAGTTTTGTGATCTGTTTTGCATTCAGTAGCAGATGATTAAAATTTTCACAAAGATCATTGGAATTATATTTTCGGATGTTAGTAACTATTTGAATTTTGAATATTTTAGAGACCAAATTCATATTTCTGATTCTGATCAAGAATCAGAAATATGAATTTGGAATAGATGTAAACATTGCAGGCGTTTTGATTCATATAAAATTTGAAATTCAAAGTGCAGTATTCTAATCTTTGATCTAGACATGTCCGAATGTGCCTATGTCCCTCATTACCAAGTCTGTACATATAGGGTAGGCAGTAAAACCGGTGAGTCATCGCCCGACCTGCATTCAACAACTGTTTAGTAATCGATAAACTTAGCATGTTTTAGATTTGCTAAGTCTGTTTGCCCTGTGATGGTTTTATTTCTTTGAGATTTCTTTTGATCACGTTTATTTGCATCAACATCGATAATTTAGTTTTTATTAGTCTATCGTAGCTACGGTTACTTATTTATTGGCATTTACTTTAGAAATCAAAATTGCATTTCTGCATATCATAATATTTTATTTTTCTAAAAAATAATTTTATATATTTCATATCCTACATTTTTGCCAGAATCCTTTGAAAAGAATACTATAGGCTGATGTTTATTTTGACTAAAATGCAGCATCATCATAAAATCATTTCTAGGATTTCGTGCAATACCTATCTCGGTTTAATATAAATCTCATTCATCTTGTCAACCTCTCTCTCCCTTAATGATGTTATGTTCAACGAAACCATCATTACCAGACATGTGGTCGAGTGCATTGTAAACCACAGTACATCGATCGATAACGCTAGTTTTAAATACGCCAAACGAAGGGTTGGGCCCCCATAGCCAGTCTAATATAGATTAGTTTCAACAGATATCTGTACAACAGATGAGTAACCGCCAGTTGAACATGTAAGTTTATTTAATATTTTTTTAGAATTGGAATAGGCGTTTGACTTTGTTGACAAATAGATTCTGCTGAATAATGTGCTTTATCTCGACATTGGTCACTTTTAATTTAATAATTAAGTTTTAGGGCCAATAAAGGAACCAACAATATTGACGTAAAAGGGCTGAAATTGTTAATACTGTCATCACTAATTAATTAGCTAGAGTTTTAATTTAAATTCATGCATTTTTGTATTTGGAAAAGTTAAAATAAGATTGATATTGTGGCTTAGTAAAATCCATTTTGATCAAATTGAATATCTCTTTTCGATCGGGTTTATTTATTTAGTTTTATTTAAAAACGTTTGTTAAACCTTATCACTGAAGATTATTATGATTATATTCAAAGCCATTCTCAGTAGTAACATAAACATAAACAGATTGTAAGATATTAAATATATTTTAATTATAACTAATTAAGTATAAACAAGATTCAGTTATTTGGATGCAGTCGATCAGACAAAACACAATGTCTATTTCTGTACGGGACCATTAATCTATGGTATGGGTGGATTTAATTAAGCATGTAAACGTTTTATTACTTAGCAATCAAGTTAAATCGTCTTTTCTGTTCAACTAAACTGTTCAATTTGGATCATGTGGGTGGATGATCAATGATAACTTGTATACAAAAATAAAACAAAATGGTTAACCAAAGGTAGAATCTACAAAAAATATGTGAAAGTATGAAACAATACAAGAAATCGAAGCAAAAAAATCACCTTGAAAAATTGATATAAAATAATTTTTGACTCCTTATCGTTCCTTTCGCGTTGAAAAATACACGCGACTTGATAAGAGTAAGCACGTGATGCAGGTAGCACGACTATAGCACTTCAATAAAACTATCGATCAATACACGAAATGTTTATAAACAGTCTGAAGAAAGGTCACTTTGTCACTAAAAATCGTCCGCGTTTTAGTCTTTTCGAACCAGCGTTTTTCCAACGAATGTACGCACGTCCTCTCGGCCCGGGTTCCGACCCCATACTGCTCGGGAAGTACTAGGAAGTCTCGCTCACTCCCTTCGACGGAGGGCCAAACTTATTTGGCCTCTTTGTTGTCCCTAAGAGGGGTAAATTATTACGGTTTTGCGATAACATAATAGAATGGTGCACTAAATAATCGAAGGATAACACTTTTTACTGTAATGTTAAATATTGAATTTAGTATATTGCCCCATATTTTAGTAAAGGTGCGGTATTAATATTTTGATAGTGTGAAAACTGCGTGGGGGAGTAAGATAACTACAAAACAATAAATTTTGTCTTGTGCCGCTGCGAATACATCAGCTGACCGAGTATAAACAAGATTATTGATTAAGAAGAGAGAATTTTATTTTTAAAGTTATTAATGTAAACAATGAATTAAATAAAATCAATGGAAGATAAAGCTTTAAATGTTATAGACATTACAGATGTAAATAGGGTATTACATGTGGAGGATTTTTCCATAGTAAAATATTTATAAGTTTATTAATGTCAGACTTACTGAGACCTATCCAAAATATTTAAAATTTATAACAAACAGAAAGTAATATCATTTGTAAAAACAAACATTTATATTTGAAAGCAGACTGTCGCAGAATTATAGCAACTTTTATTATACTCTTTGCCAAACTACTTGGCAATATATGATTAGGTATAAATGAGACAAAAGATGTAGTATAGTCTGGTTATAATTATCTAAAGGTGCATCTTATATACTAACGACTTCGTGTTGATAACAGATAGTGGAAACATTTAATAGATACTGAACGTGCGATAAGGAACATAAGATTGTGATGTAGATTGTATATACAGCACAAAGATATTGTACTGTAACAGTACACCCCCCTTTAAAAAAAAAAAAATATGGTAATAGTGTTTACAATATAAATTTGACCTAGACCTTACTAGTTATTTGCTGATGTATATAAATAATAATGCTATTGTACGCGGTGGAATTTGATGACGCCTGTTGTGGTGTGATTTGCTGACGTCTGTAATTTTGACTTAGCTGTTGCACGAGTGTTTATTATTTTTTTCCGTTAAACTCTTCATTCTTCTGTCCAGTGTTTTCATTATGCCGTAAATTAGGATCACGCCGATTGTTAAAATAATCTGTCCCATTGCAACATTTCTTGTCCACCGTAAGTCCTCCTGGATCAGGTTACGGAGTTGGTCCGCTTCGTTTTGATTGAGGCAATTGTCCGTATTGTATGTTATCTGGTCCTTAGAACTTTGATTTCCCATTTTAGATGTCTTGTTGTTACGAGTAGTTGTGAATTAATGGTATATGTTAAGATCTATGTTAATATATATACGAATAGCTTGCTTATATCAGCGATTTTTTATAGACGTACTACTGGCTTTACTTTACGTCCCGATCGTGTAGTGTACGTGTGTGAATGCCTGTCGCAATCCTTTGAATCTGGCACGTAGTTTGATTCGTCATTGATCATGAAAGCTGGTTTCAATCTATCAATTGATATCACTGTCTCTTTATCCCTAATTCTAATGCAAAATGTTTTATCTGTTTTACTAATTACTGGGTAGGGTCCTTCATACGGCGGTGTCAGGGCTTTCTTAATTCTATCACACCGAACAAATACGTGTGAGCATTCTTTGAGTTCGGGATGCACAAATATAGCTTGATTGTGTTTTTTTCTTTTCGGAATTGATGTCATTTGTGTGATGTCCTTTTGAATTTGTTTTACAAACTCTTCGTACGTTGATAACTGTGCTGCTGATGACTCAAAAAATCCTCCAGGGAGTCGTATTGGCGTTCCATATGTCATCTCTGCTGAACTATAACCTGTGTCTTCTCGCAAGCTACTCCGCAACCCGAGTAAAACTGTTGGAATTTCTTTTAACCAATTTTCGTTGGATTCTCTTGTCATTAACGCCGCCTTTAAAGTTCTATGAAATCTCTCTATCATTCCATTGGATTGTGGATGATAAGGTGTTGTCCTAATTTTATGTATTCCCAAAAATTGTGAGAGTGACTCAAATATTCTTGATTCAAACTGTCGGCCTTGATCCGTAGTAATGCGCAATGGACATCCAAAACGAGTAATCCATCCCTCGAAAAGTGTCTTGGCTACTGTTTCTGCAGTTATATCTTCTACCGGAAATATTTCGGGCCATGACGTACAACGATCTATGATTGTGATTAAATATCTCTTCCCTTGTGAAATCGGAAGTGGTCCGACGATGTCAATATGTAAATGTTCAAAACGTTGCGCTGTCATAAATGTACCAGGAGGTGATATCGTATGTCGTTGTATTTTTGATTTTTGGCAGGCTATACATGATCTACACCAGTTATTGATATCTTTGTTCATATACGGCCATAAATACCTTTGGGTTATCATTTTTCTCGTAGTTCTTTTTCCTGGATGGCTCATACCATGAATGGTATCGAAAATTTGTTTGCGAAAATGCTTTGGTAAGTAGGGGCGGCTTTTTCCAGTAGAGGTGTCGCAGGTGATGTTTATTGTGGAACCCGGAAGCGTAATGTTTTTGAATTTTAATCTTTTATTGTCATGTAATTTACTTAGTTCATTATCTGTTGATTGACATTTTTCCAATTCAGCGTAATCGATAGGTGATGGCACGTATATTTCCTCTATTCGAGATAAGGCATCGGCGGTAATATTGTCACGTCCGCTTATGTGTTGAATGTTGGTACTGTATTGTGAAATGAAATCTAACTGCCGGACCCGTCGCGGTGTATCGTTTGATGATGGTTTTTGGGAGAATGCGTATGTCAAAGGTCGGTGATCCGTAAATATTGTAAATTCTCTTCCCTCGATTAATCTGTGAAAATGTTTGACGGCCATGTATATTCCTAACAGCTCTCTGTCAAACGTAGAATATTTTTGTTGAGTTTCGCTCAATTTTTGTGAAAAAAATCCTAATGGTTCCCAATTGCGTCCGGATTTTTGTTGTAAAACTCCACCAACGCAAGTAGCACTAGCGTCGGTCATGAGCGCTAGTGATGCGTTGCGGGAAGGATGCGCTGTTAACACTGCGTTTTTCATGCTTTCCTTGCATTTTTCGTAAGCTTTGTCTGCTTCCGTTGTCCAAGGAACAGGTGAATTATCGTTCTTTTTTGAACCATGTAGATATTCGTTTAAAATTCTTTGATTTTCCGCTGCGCATGGAATATTACTTCTGTAGAAATTGACCATGCCCAAAAATCTTCTTAATTCTTGAATTGTTTTCGGTTTGGGAAATTCCATGATTGCTTTGTAATTTTCTTCGGTAGGGAGTATTCCTTGGCTCGTTATATGATAACCTAAGAAATCTATTTCCCTTCTGAGAAATTCGCATTTTTCGAGATTAATGGTTATTCCATTCTCGTGTAAACGTTTGAAAACCGTTTCTAAATGCTGATAATGCAAATCTTCGTTGTCCGATGCAATGAGACAGTCGTCTACAAATATAAATACGTAGTTTAAATCTCTAAATAAGGAATCCATGAATCGTTGAAATGTTTGTGCCGCATTGCGTAATCCGAAAGGCATTCTTAAGTACTCAAAAAGTCCAAAAGGTGTGATGATGGCTGTTTTTTCTATATCTTTAACAGGAATACAATGGTATGCTTTACGTATATCTATCTTGCTTAGTATCTTCTTATTTTCTAATATGTATGTAAAGTCAGTTAATCTTGGTAGTGGGTATTTGTCCGGTACTGTCGTGCTATTGAGCATTCGATAGTCTCCGCATGGTCTCCATTCGCCATTTTTCTTTTTTACCATATGTAATGGGCTTGCCCATGGGCTATCTGACGGTCGGCAAATTCCGAGTTCTATCATATTTTGAAATTCCTTTTTGGCTATGTCGTATTTTTCTGGAGGTAATGGTCTTGCCCGAGCTGCGACGGGTGGTCCTGTAGTGATAATGTGATGTTCAATCTTATGTTTGGGCGCATTGCGGAGAGAGGACCCTTTCGTGATGTCTTCGTATTTGTTTAAAAGTTGCGTAATACGTGGATTCGTTCCCACTGCGATATTACGAATTGTTTGTTGTGTCGCTTTTTCCGAAGTTACATGCGTTGTCAGCTCTGTAACTTTGTCGATAAGTTTGCGACCTGCTATGTCGACTAATAGTTTATAGTGCTCTAGAAAATCTGCTCCAATTATTGGTTGTGTAACATCGGCGATTACAAAATTCCATTTATAACATCGTTGTAGTCCTAAATTCAAGGTAAGCGTCTTCTCGCCGTAAGTCCTAATTTTAGTCCCATTTGCAGCGTATAGTGTGTATTGTTCATTTTGTAAAACTGAATGTCTCTGTTGCTTGCTAATGACTGAAATATTTGCGCCCGTGTCAATCAAAAACTTCATACCACTTTTTCGGTCGGTAATGGTGAGGCGATTGGATGGGTGGATTGCACAGAGTTTCGCCGTTGTCTGTGCTCTTATTCGTTTCCCTGGTTCCGTACGTAAGTCATTGGTTTCCAACTGCATGGTTTAATGCAGTTCTTTGCATATTTTCCGAATCTTTCGTGGTAGTAACAAAATCGATTTGCTCCTCTATAGTTTGTTCTCGGCCTCATAATCGGGAATTGTTGACGTTTCTTGAAATGATTGTGCGTGTTGGGTCGATAGCCATATTGACCTTGCTGAATTGCGTCAATATCTATCTGTAATTTTGCTAGCTGGGCTAAAATGCATGCTGTATTGTTGTCGTTTGAAGTGTCGTTGCTAACAGCTGATATTTCGGTTACTTTTGAATTCATTATTATTTTGTCTGCAATTTGGCTCAGTTTGTCAATTTCCATGTCTTCCGTAACTGCTAGAACCGTAGTAACTGATGTTGGTAAAAGCCTGAACCATAGTAGTTTAATTGTTTCGTCACTGATTTTTCCTCTCCCGAGGACTCGCATTTGACGTAATAACTGCGAAGGTTTTTGATCACCGAGTTCTGTCTCTGATATTAATTTTTGAAACTGTCGCTGTTCTGTTTCTTCGTAACAATCAATTAAACGTTCCTTGATGTTTTTGTATTTATCTGTAGTCGGTGGTGAAGTGATTAGGTCACTAACCTGTAGTATTTCTTCCTTGGATAACTTTGCTATTACTGTACAGTATTTGTATTCGTCTCCTTGCTTCTGTGGTGCTAATATGGCTTCTAGTTGCGTGAACCATAATCTTGGTTGGTCTTTCCAAAATTCCGGAATGCGGGATAAAACCGAGGTGCCAGCAGCTACTTCAAGTGTTCCTTGCTGATTTATGTTCGCCTTGCACGGTGATTGTGCCATGTTTCTTGCTGCGTATTCGTTCGTCGGGGTCACCAATTTGCCAAACTACTTGGCAATATATGATTAGGTATAAATGAGACAAAAGATGTAGTATAGTCTGGTTATAATTATCTAAAGGTGCATCTTATATACTAACGACTTCGTGTTGATAACAGATAGTGGAAACATTTAATAGATACTGAACGTGCGATAAGGAACATAAGATTGTGATGTAGATTGTATATACAGCACAAAGATATTGTACTGTAACATACTCCATGTCTGCAATTTGTTGAAATACGATTCCAAAATGGAGGGTGCAATTTTAAAACAGAATTAAATTTAGTAAGCACTTAGTCTGGTCTAGAGTCTATTAAATATTGCTTAGTTTTAGTCTAAGCATTTCGAGCAATGGAATTGGTAATGTTAACTTCTAGACGGCGAAAAGTTTAGTTTATTGTGTTGTCAAGAAGTCTGCGTCTTTTCCAAAGAATAAAATATCAAGTTCAAAGAATTCAGTTTTCTTAAAGTTCCATTGAAATGTTTGATAAAGAAGTTGCTTCGTGTACCTACTATGTGTAAAAAAATACCTCATGCTGTAGCTTCCGGCCTTGTGTACAGTTTTTCTTACCTGTAAACAAGAAAATAAATATGATTAGACAAATATTCGAAGTAGCAAAACCTTTGTTCGTAATTAAGCCTTAGATTTACAAAGAAAGAAATCGCATATTCTAGAACATAATTCGAAAATATTTGTCACATATACCAATTCGCACATGGCCGACGTATTGGATTCTAGTGTGTATCCTTTCACAGAGAAAGTCTGTGTTTCAGCACTTTATAAGGCTGATAAAGAAAAAGAAAAAAGGTTTTTCATTTTCAATATTACTTTACAAAGAAAGATAGCTCTGTCCCGATTTACTCATTGTTTACAGAGAGATGTACAAAACTGGCAGTCTTGGAAACCGTGTGATCTTTTTCAGAAATAGATGGAGTACTAAATCACAACCCTTTGCTGGTGGCATCAAGCCACCCAAAGTTTGCTTACTAATGTCTTATTAAATCTGGTCAATCAAACGAAACGACAACTGTTACTAAACAAAATTCAATATAATTTGTAATTGTAGCCTTCTTACTGAAAATTTAACTTCTTCGTTTAGGCATAATACAATTGGATTGTGTGACCAGTGATTACTTCTCAGTAGTGTAAACATTTATAGTCAAGAACTAGTTATGTCTAATCTAAGTCTGTTTTGCTGTTTGTAGGCAAATGCCTTTGAAAATATTTTGGTATTTTGTGGCAATAAATCAAATAAGAAATAATCCGTTTTTTTAGTAAATTTATTTAGAAAATTAAAAAGAAGACATAGTCATGGTTCACAGCTAATTCTCAATACATTTATGCAACTAGTTACGCAAGAATGCATCAAAACTGACTGATGATTCACCCACCGAATTCTCGATCCAAAGTTTATGAATGGAGCAGCGTAATTAGATCGCCAGCTGTGAAGCTTGCATGACAAAAATACTTGGTCACAAGCGTGGGACCCCCACCCAGCTCGCTATACTATCTTAATTTATGTATGTAGTACGTACGGACATGTGTTGACTTACTTTTTGGTAGTTTTAAATAAATATTGGATGTTGTTTAGTCTAGTAGATTACGGTATTATGTTTGGAATATACTGTAAGGGCTCAGAACATGTAGTGTATATATATTACATGTAGTGTATATATTTACCCGACGTTTCGATCGAATTGCACCGATCGTGGTCACGGGTCGACTCGTGCAAACGATCGGTGCAATTCGATCGAAACGTCGGGTAAATAAAAGGTTCGTACCTTTAAATAATTCACGCGATTAAGTCCCGAAATATAACTAATATGTATAAAAATCGCGAAAGTTTAAAAACAAAACTAGTATCGTACTGATTTTATCAATATTTCTTTAACATTCTTCTTTATCAATCCTTCAAGAATTTTATTAAGTCGCGATTCTTCATGGTACAAATCTTTGCTGAGTTATCCACCCATCGACATTGGTCACCACAACACTTTGTGACCTAAGCCTTTGAGACTTCTTTAAATTCCTACCTATCATTACATGTAGACAAATGTTCTACCTAAACACTTGTGTTCTTTTCAAACACACTGTTAGTTTCTTGAAATTTGACATCATAATAACAACAAATAACAAAACACAAAACTTTAGCTTGTTTATTTTTGTGTCGCCTTGAGCGGCAATGCCTATTTTGGTACTAGTCTTTTATGTATTCTTGGTCTTAAATACGTCTTTGTTCCCAATATCCATGTTTAGTATTCCAATAAAGGCTTACTATTATATTCATCTCTATCTAGCCTATTTGTTGACGTATTGTCTAGACAGGTTAATTAGATACATTATTCTGGAATACCGATACGATATCTAAGATGGATTAGGGATAAAATATGAAATTATTGTCTGCAGGCATTTGAATATGGTAGGTATCGGAAATATGGAAGTCTTTGTATTATTGGATGTTGATACATTGTAGGATACACTTATGATAAGTGGGTTTAGAAGAATGTACGAAGAATTGCATGTAGGGAATATGTACCTTGTAGTTGCGCTTAAATCGTATCACATTTAGAGATATTGTTCTTAAATCGTACCTTTCCCATTTTTTTTTAAATCTTGATTTTCTGACAAGTTTATAGCAAGTAAGTTAAAGTTACCATAGTTGTTGATTTGTCATAAAATAAAGATTTCAAATAGCTATTCCTTTTTTTTACGGTTCCGTATTTTTTATTTAGATTTCCAAATATTAACGTTTGTTTTTAGATGGTACGAATTAACAAAGTTTCCCTTATATTTGGTACGGGTGGTTTTGCATTTAGTAATATCACGAAAGTGTAATTCTATCGTAAGTTCACTGGGATTAATAAGTGTGCACTTTTTAGTTTAGTTAAGTTTTAATCCCTCCTGTGCTTTTAAAAGAAACTGATTAACCAACGCTAAGGCAACCGATTACATAAATGAGTATGTACCTTCACTACATTGTATAAAACAAACTCGCTTTCTCTGTCCCTATATCCCTATGTATGCTTGAATCTTTAAAACTACGCAACGGATTTTGATGCGGTTTTTTTAATAGATAGAGTAACTTAAGAGGAAGGTTTATATGTATAATAACATCCATATATTTTATACCCGTGCGAAGCCGGAGCGGGCCGCTAGTTTGTTATAAAATAAAAATTTACTTACTGCCAAAAACAACTGCAACCACACAAATGACAATCAATGTGTTTTAAGTTACAATAGAAACAATGACCTCCTTAAATTCTTTAGGTCAGCTAACATATCCCTTTCCACTATTCAGCATTTGCTTTAATACATCCATTTTCCTACAACACAAAACTGTAAAAAACTAGTAATACCAACTAAATGGCCAAAGGAAACACGAAATTCCGTTTCCCCTGAGCTTCCAATAGCTACAATCCATCACGCATCAAGGGAGATAAAGCCGGATCGCTCATTACGCCGGTAAAGATGCCAGGAAAACTGGCCGATCCATCAACTGGCACCTCGCTTACTGCCATTTACTGGCATTATGCTGGCTGGAAGTAATGAGATCGCTTTGTAATGTCGGCGGTTTTTGACGAACAAAGATTCGTGTCAATTTTGTCATCGGAAGAGAAACTGTATCTATATTTTATCTTTTGTTTTGAAATTTCTGAGAAGGTAATTTTGAAATTTCTTCTCTGAGTTATCTATGAGTTGCTGGGCACAGGTCTCCACAGTAGAACCTATTTATTATAGAATCTTGGGAATGATTGCTATAATTGCCACGCATGGCGTGCGGGTTAACAATCGCAGTAAGGCTTTAAAGTACACAGATGACGTTGCTTCCCGTTCTCCGGTGTGAAAACTCTTAGTCGCCTTGACGACGACACCCACGGGAAGAGATGGGATGGTACTATTCTTAAACCGATAGACATAAGAAATTAAAACAGAAGTGTATTTTTTAATTTATTCACACACTACGTAACAACGCTTACAATAATTTCAGCGAGCAATCAACTCGAGACAAACGCATTACTGAAAGTAGAAAATTTCCAGATGCAGACTCTTTAGAAGAACATAATGACAAAGTAATAAATACAGATACATAAAGATATACAAAACATACCAGAGACTATCGGAAGGGATTTACACTTTCCATGAAAAGGAGAACCGAAAACATACGCAAAACAGTTGACTAAAGACGTTGTAGAAACAAAGCGCTTTGACAGTGAGCGTCAAAGAGTTGAGATACAAGTTGACATTTAAAGCATACACGGAACTGAAACAGTTCAATCTCCGGAACAAACTGTGAGACGCGTGTATGCTTGAGTTAATACGATTGTGTCCTTACAAGTCCGTTGTATACCTAGTTGCCGAAAGATTATTAAAGATGTAGAAGAATAAATACTATGTACAGTACGACATAAAAAAGAAGCACATTTTTGTACGAAGATATGAAGATATAAATTAAATTCAAATTTTATCATTCAAAATCACCAGACACAAAATTTGCGAAATTTTTCTTCTTAAGTTCTAAATTCTTCTTAAGCATTTCCAATACAAATATTGGCCTAATTTTATGAAAGAAATTAACATTTAAACTTTCAGTCATCATTATGATCATCAAACGGAGCTGCCTCTGTGGCGCGGTCGGAGTGCACCCGACTGCTACGCAAGAGGTCGTGGGTTCGATCCCCACCCAGGATAAAACTGTGTGTGATGAGCACGATGGTTTATTCTGTGTCTGGGTGTTATTTATCTATAATATGTATGTATTTAGAAATATATAAGTATGTTTATCAGTTGTCTGGTTTCCATAGTACAAGCTCTGCTTAGTTTCGGATCAGATAGCGTTGTGTGAGTTGTCCCAAGATATTAAGATATTAAAATGTCTGCGACGTGAAACTTAGAATGATTGCGTTTATTCCCGTGTCGTAACGCGAAAATGATAATTTATAACTGTTTTTACTCATAATTACAATTGTTTTTTACTATAATAATTATAATCTTGGAATGCCTATGTTGAGTTCACAATTTCACATGAGATGAATCATTTAAGTAATCAATTAAATTAAATTCATGAGCAATTAAAAATCAAAAACATGTTAAAATAATGGTAACTAAGGAACTCGGTAAACTCGCGACATCTAGGTATAAGTTTTTGCCAACAGACAAACTTCTTTACAGTTCTTGACACTGTAGCGTCACGTCAGTTTTGAATTTCGGTCCTAAGAAATAAGATAAAGTGTCTGACTGTACATGTATACCTGTCGTTCTCTCCCTCCGTCTGCATTTAATTAAATGTGACATTTGAAATGTAAGCGGTTGCACTGTGAAGTGGGTTCAGTTTAGGTTGTCATTCTCGCGATATGTCATCTTGACAGTTGGAGTACTAGGTGTTCTCGATAGCAATGTAGTATCGAGAACCTACTTCTTAGTTTCTAATTTGATAACGGTATAACGTACAAACAACTGTTTAGTTAATTTTATTGCTCGAAGACTTTATGCCCATTTCCTTTGCTCTTCCATTATTTAGCTTTCCCATGTACTCCAACTTTGCAGGTGTTTAAAATTAAACTTAAGTTTTTTTTTTAATTAAAAAAAAAAATATTTCTCGGATGCTTATTTGTCAAATTTCAATCTAATTTGTTTAGTGGTTTAAACTGTCCGTTGATGTACCAGTAAGTTACGATTTTCTTTGTATACCTACGAATCTATACTAATATTATAAAGCTGTAGAGTTTGTCTGTTTATTTGAACGCGGTAATCTCAGAAAATCCGAATTGAAAAATCCTTTCACTGTTGGATAGCCTAGATAGATAGATAGACGAAGTTGCGCGAGACAGCTAGTTAAAAATAAAAAAGAATGTATACAGAATAAGGCGACTTAAAATTAGACTTTAACTTAAAAATCTGCTTCCAGGTTTGCTTGCTTTACAGGTTTTCGGTAACCAGATTAAAATAAAGTTTTTAACAAAAAAACTAGCAAATTCTTTGTTCTATCTCCTCCAATGAATAAAATCAAAACATTTGAAATTTATAACATTACGCATTCTAATCAAGTCGTAAAACTTCAAAAGCTACCTACTATAAAGTCTTCCAAATTAATATTAATCTCACCGTGAAGGTTCTAATCAAAGTCCAATATAAAACCTCATTGAGTCTAGACTAAAGGCGAGCGGAATGTTTAAGGGGTACCCTCCACAAAGCGATGTACCCGTCCTAGGTATTCCATACAAATCTGCGCATCCCTATTATATGCGGCAGACGGGCATTGGCCGATGTACACACGCTATACAGGGTGAAGAATAGTTTTTGAAATCAGCTGTTTGAGGTACGAGGTTATTGCCTTAGAAAAATACTGTGCTGCTATTTTTTAGTTGCTTTTTAATGTACTGAAAATATTTTGGAGGCTTGTGTTTTAGCTATTGTTTGGTTTTAGATTTTTTAGGTTACTAGTTGACCCGCGCAACTTCGTATGCGTCAATTTTCCCCGTTTTTGTAACATTTTTTATTGCTGCTCCGCTCCGCTCGCATTTATCGAGGAAGGCTATAGGCTATATAACATCACCCTACGATCAATACGTAGGGTGATGTTATATAGCCTATAGCCTTCCTCGATAAATGGGTTATCCAATAGTGAAGTGAAGAATGTTTTAATTCAGACCAGTAGTTCCAGAGATTACCGCGTTAATATTGGTATAGATTTTGTAATCGAATGTTAATATTTTGCTTGTTTATATTCGTGGATTATTTTGGATTATTTTCTGCTCCGAGAAAGAGCTGATTATTACATAAGCGAAATTAAGCAATCTTAACGCTATGTGGTTCATAGATTAGTGACCGTTTTCCAGTCACACTTATTTACCTTAGAGATCACATTAAGGACAGTGAGGGACGCAAGACACACCCCTTTGTCGGATTTGTGTCCATATGATATGAATAATAAATGAAAACCTACTGTAGATAGAGACAAGATACGTATTTACCTCTCACAGGTGAAAATCACCGACCAGGTGATTTGTTATAGCCATCTTAATGTTCCTGACACAGCCTTACTATGAGATTTCGACACAGAAACTAACGAAAATCTAACTACATAAAGTTGTTGCCTTTATTACTTTACGCATTAGTCTGAGATCTCTGCAGGCTTCAACTTTTTTTTTTTTAAAGACTACTCCCTATTAGGGTACAATCCCTGTGTCACGGGGGACTTTACAAACATACAAATCACGGACACAAAGTACACCCAGACTCGGAACAACAATTTGTGGATCACACAAAGTGGTGTCTCGTGAGGGAATCGAACCCACGACCTCCTGCGTAGCAGTCGATCACACTCCCACTGCGCCACAGAGGCAGTCAAAAAATATCGGAACTAAACTAAAGCTTATAAACGAAATTATTACTGTTATTGCTTTACACTACTAAGCATTTGACAAATTATTGCTCAAAAATAAACCGCGACTTAAACGGGACCAGAGTTGACAGTTTGAATAACAATAAGAATTATAAACTTCTAAAAAACCACACCTTCAATATCTTAGATTAAAATTACAGATAATTATATGAAGTTTTTTTTCATATAAGGTAACTAGCAATATAGGATTGAGTCCCATATTACTAGCAATCTTGGTAACCCCTCCAGCTAAGCTCAAAGGCTTATGTTAGGAGTAGGTTTACGTCGGTAGTATAATGGGTAGGATTCGAACCCGCGACCTCACGATTGCCAGACCGATGCCTTAGCCATTAGGCTACCGCCGTTTCTAAAGCTACTCTACTACTACTTTTACCGCCGAAGTGAAAAACAAGTGAGAACTCTTAGTAGTACTAAACCATGAGCGTCTCCATACAGTGTGTACATTACTGTATAGCTAATATTTTTATTGTTACATCAATATATCCTCGGCGAGACAATTTATGTTTGAAAATATTAGTTCCGATATTTTATCTACGCTGTTGCATAAACAATCTTGCTCCTTTTCATACTTTTTTACTTATTACAAGTTTAAATTGATGTGGCGTATTTTTAATGACTTCTACATGTTTCTGTATGGTTTTCTTTAGGAACTACTCATGTTTTGCGGTTTCACTTGTGTTTTAGAATAATGCATGCCATTTTACGCTTTCATAGACTTTGTGTTTATTTTTGTGCCTTGCTGTTTTATCCAAGTTTTTGGATAAGGATATTATAATTTAAAATGTTGTGCTAAAAATAATGAAGAGCCCTAGAACTTAAACGGCTTGATGGTTTGTAGCTTAAGAGGTGTCTTCAGATTCGTCTTAGTTGTAAGAGTGACACTGCGTACTTAAAAAAAAAAAAAAAAACATGGCGTAATTTTGACGCCTATATAAATACTTACGTTTAAAAAACAAATCTACAAAACCTATCGAGTGGGGTATCAAAAAAAAAGGATTTTAAAAGCTGTTAACATATTTTTAAGTTCAAGAGGATTCATTTATGCCTCCGACTGCATGATATTAAATGTGAAGGGTATCTTGTTTCTTTACAAATACAATAATGGCATTTTTGAAAGATAGAAAAATTTGAAGTCCAGACCCAGGAATCGAACCCGAGACTTCCGTAGCCAAACCGGGGCCATATATCTTGTTTCTGTCTTTTTGTAGTCGGGTTTATTTTTAGGGTTCTGTTCCGTAAAAAAAGGAACCAATGATAAGATCACTCTCTTGTCCGTCTGTGCGTGTGTCACCACCGATTTTCTAAGGTACGGGTGGACCTAGTAGGTTGTATTGATTTTATACACCTACTAGTCCCTTTTAGGTGTATAAAAATCAAGGTCCTATGTCATCACGATAAAAAGATATGGGAAAACTTGTAAGTATCAAAACTTATCTTAATTTTCAATTTTTGAATTTAGCCTTTACCAGTGCTGTAAGACCTTGCTTTTGACAATTCTAGGTCGACAGAAAGTACCATATAGATTTTGGGTCGAAAACCTATATGGTAGTTCCCATTGACCTAGTATTAAGAAATTTGGCAAAAAACAAGGTCTTACAGCACAAACAAAAGAAAAAAACTTTTTTTTAGACTTTTTCCAAAAAAAGGTTATATATTAGTTATACCTACAAGTTAGTACGGAACCCTCGGTCGCACATGTCCAGTTTTTTTAAGTGATCTGAACTGTATATAATTAAACTTTAATAATAATTTAAGTTTAATTATAAACAGTTAAGATCATTTCCCCAGGCCGAAATAAATGTATTTCTCTCAATAAATTTTAATGATGCCTACATACTTACCTAAGTATTTTTTTTAATATAAGTTTATGTCTATTGCAAATCAGTACTAGTATAATTAACTAGCTGAGCCGCGCCACTTCGTATGCGTCATTTTTCCCCGTTTTTGCAACACTTTTCATTGCTGCTCCGCTCTTATTGGTCGTAGCGTGATGTTATATAGCCTATAGCCTCGATAAATCGGCTATCCAACAGTGAAGTATTTTTTCAATCCGGGCCAGTATTTCCCGAAATAACCGCGTTCAAACAAACAAACTCTTCAGCTTTATAATAATAATATAGATTAACTAAAATTAGTTAACAGTCATTTTTGCAACTTTATATACATTTGACCGTACTGGTATGCAGCTATGTAGAACGAGTAAATAATGTACTCATATTATGTAGCTCCATAGCTTTAACTGTTATTTACTCTAAATACTACATGAAACGATATCATAGCAATATCAGCTAAGTACTTCACTCAGCACTTCTCACCATATCTGCAAACACACGCTACAAAACCCTACACATAACATAAACAAACATAAACCCATTATTTTCATCTTTACTCACACCATAAAATATCCCATGAACGTTTTCGTCACCGCGGTCCCTCATTTTCATTCAAAACGCTTCTTTTTAACAAAACACACAGTTTTCTCGAAGAAACCCTCGGAAACCCATAAAAAATACCATAAAATTTCCATTACTACCCATCCGGGCAAACCGGGCATTCAACTGCATGTCAAAGGTTAAAAACGTCGACATGAATTATGAAAGTATCAGAATATAAACGAAAAATAGTTGGAAAAAAAACAAAATTAATGTGCGATGGCAATGTGAGGTATTTTCAAAATACCTCCTCCTACACCTCCTACTACCATAATATACTTACCTCCCTTTTTCGTAGTTAATGGCGAGTTTTTTGGGGATTCCCCACTTGTTAATTAGTAATGTAAAAGTACCCTCAACGGAAATGATTATTTTTATAAAGCTCAAAAATGCATGTTCTAGTTTTCTAAAATAAAAATCCTAACAAATTCTATTCAGGCAAATGAAAGAAGAGATCGAAAGAAAAATATCGAGTTTGCCTTCGAGGAAAAACTTCTTTTATACCTACATGGGATATCAATTTTACTTTATGTGCCAATTATGGATATTCTAGATTTTTTTTAAGTAACAAACTTAGAAAAAATCTAGAATATCCAAGCAACAAATACCAGTTTATTGGACTGGTGGACACTGGATGCGTCCTGACGATCTTAGCCTCACACAAAATATATGCCAATTATTTTACTCACATTTTATGTCAAAAGATCCAGGGCTGTCCTATTTCAAAAAAATATTACATCATGCGATACGATCAATGCCACAGACAGAGCCGATCATATGTAGTATTTTTCTCCTGCTCAATTTTATTGATTTAGTACTGACGACGAAAACCAAAATTCGTTCTATTTGAATGAAGCCTTAACTACAAACAAAACACGTCCAAATTCGAACACCCAATAATTACACGCTTTTGTACATACTTGCCTTACATATATATGTATGTATATACGTTGCAAACTCCGTACTTTGGCACTTCACAAATGAGTGATGTGAAAGGTTGCTATTGGCAACTACGCATGCCTCATTTGCTAGCTATTTCATTACTTCTGTCTGTTCCACGATACGTTTGACGAGGGCCAACCAACCCTAACTTTTGCAAACTTATCCAACAATCCATCCAAGCGAAATTAAACTTTATCTTTAATAAGTTACGTGTCAACATGAGTGCATTAACAACAATGTGGAATAAGTTTGCAAGTTTCGATTTCATAATAAAGTTTGAATATACGAATTTGAATCTAGTTACTATTGAAATAAAAGTGTATAGAGATGTATTCTTCGTGGCAGTATTAAGGTTTCAGGTAGTGCTAATATTAATATGTTTGTTTTTGATGTGACCTCAATTATACAGGCGTTTAAAGTAAAACAGAGATTAATGTGGGGTAAAGTTTTGTTGTAACTAATGGCCGATTTGTTTTCTGTCCAGTTTTTGAAGGGTTGCAGATTAAACGCCACTGAAGTGTAATTTTTGGACCATGCACGTAGTGATAAAATTGATTAGGATTAATTGAAAATAACCCAAAAGTAGGGATATTAAAAAACCCTTACCAGTAACATCCGGTTAGGCAATAAGTTGCCATAGACAGGCACACAGTTAGATAGACTTAGGCTGTACCTACACCATTAACCTATTTACGGTCTAATGAGGTAGTAATTAGACTTTAGTCGCGTGAAAATTTTACATTTCCTGGGATATGTGCTATAATCTATCCCTATGTCAAACTTCACCTATATCCGTTAAACTATTCTGCCGTAATTGAGTAACAAAGATTACAAGATGGTATAACTGTTTGTATATTCTCAATCGTATCTCAATCGTAAAACACATCTTACTAAGTCTAAAAGCTAGTCGAGGGACAGAATTGAAGGATCAAAAGAAATATCAAAATCAATTCTATTTATAGTAAAAACGGAACTCGTATCAAGCATTACAGATGAGGTATTTTCCGAACAGAATCAGTACATAACGGCAAAAGTTAATCATCTGTAAACTATTTTCTATTCACAACCTTCAAATTTTACGAAAAAAAAGAATCTGGGGAGATATGCTCTACGAAGGAAACACCATCATAAGATGACACCTCGAAAAGTATCAATTCATCCACCGTGGGGTTGAAATTTGTATACTTAAGAGGGGTGGGGGAGGTCATCTAAGAGAGGTTGAGAGGGACAACAACGATGTGCCCGTTCAACCATTATTTCCACGTGATTAGACGTGTCAATGCCATGGCTGTGAGATAATTTTTAAAAAATAAGGAGTCAGGTGAAAAATACTCTGTTTATTTTCAAGTACCTAGAACTGGTGCGCTTAAAGTTACTTTAATCTTTGTCTGTCTTGAGAGTTTTCATTGCTAGATTATTATACCTACCAGTAAGGTAACATTTTGTTTTAAAGTACCTAAGCAATTTGGTACCATTTCCTGTTCTTTAGAACAGGAAATCTTCAGGAGGTCTTGCTACACCAATAAGATCAAAGTTTTTTTAAAGAATTTAATATCGCAATTTTTCAGTCATATTTAATTTAGGTTGTAACATGGTGCCAAACAAATTGTTTACTATTTTGCCCAAATGTTCAAAATTTATCCTTAATTCCAAAATTGGTTAATGTATTTTGGAATGTAGGATCTAATGGAAAAGTGGAAACACTGCACCCATCTCTGAATTACATATTTTGAATCGAAAGACAATTTTTATGCACTTATATATTTGTACCTTGTTTGCCACCAATACCACCAAGAAAGGTGTGGCCATCTACAAGATAATGCTACAATGTTCCAATGCTTTGTATATCAAACGATGAACTACAACTAAAATTAGCCCCAGAAAAACTCTATGGTGAAAAATTCCGTTTCCATGATAAATACGGCACGGCTTCTGCAGACGGCAGGGAAGATTAACATGCTTGGAGCTGGCAGGCCACGACTAATGCACGCAGTTTATCATTCGCCATATCTTCGGAAACAATTTTCTTATGGTTTAGTTACGTAATGCTGCGGAATGATGGCGTTTTTGGATGAAATCGCGGTTACAGGCTCTCCTGTTTATGTTCGTTTTAGGGCGTTTCTAAAGCGTATAAGTACCATTGTAATTTGAACCACACTGAAAACTTGGGCAACATGACTTAGGAAGAAAGTTCGAAAGGTTCAAATAATTATAAGGTACTACAAATACCTATATTAACAGTCATGTTCTTGTTAATGACAAAAATAAAAATCGATTCCTCATATTTTACTAGGTAATCGAATTATGTTTTAGATACGTTTGATACTTAAAGACACAAGTTTCGGAAAGGTGCTAGAGATGCGTGCCTATTTTGTAAGAAAGGCTATTTTATAAATACGTTATTTCCTGCTCATTCCAGTCTCCAATTTAATCTCTCATTGACCGTAATTTGAGCATACATTTTGCAAATTTTGGCGAATTGTGCATCATCACCCTCGCTGAAAAGAGCTTATATGTCAAGAAGGAGATAGTATCACAATCACATATATTACATACATCATCACTTAAACGAAAATCCATACACCTATATTGGAAAAAAATAAATCTGTCAAAATCAAAAGCGCTGATTCACGTTAATAAATTCAGAGAAAGTGTCCCCTTTTGACGCGTTTAGCAGTAGAAATATAGAGGGGGCTCACAAATTTGAGATAAGCTTCCCTTGTCCCTTCGGGGATGTATTGAATGCTTACAGGCACAGATTTGTCGGATTTTATGTACGGTCATGCTTCTAAATGGTAATGTATAGGATATATTAGTTTTTATATTGGTTTGTCATCAATCAGTAGGTACTTCAGTAGTGTTTGTTAGGTTTAATTCAACAATGTCTTTAATCTATCTTGCTTGTGGTATTTTTCTATGGTCGATAAGTGAAAAACTATTGGTTCTAAATTCCATTAGATAAAAATAATTTCCCAAATTTTCCGTCATTTTTAGGGTTCCTTTGCTTAAATAGCAAAAACGGAACCCTTGTAGTTTCGTCATGTCCGTCTGTATGTATATCACGGGATTTTACTCAAAGACTACTCAATGAATATTGATAAAATTTGGTGAAAAGGTGTGTTGTAGTAGCCGCTACTTAGTTTGATAGCTAAATAATAAAAATAAATATTTTTAGGAACGTTACCTCATACATGAAACATGAAATAACCAAAAATCAACGTACAGCATTCGAGAGGTCTTTTAAAAACATTTTAGGGTTTCTATTCATTTTTTTTTATTAAGTGAATATATTTCAATTCAATTCAATTCCAATTCAATTCCATTTATTTGCGTAATATGGGTACAAATGATGTAACAATAATAGTAATATAAAGAATCACCATAAACAGCTTTGAGCATGCAAATTAATTAATATTATTTTATAATCTAAGAAATCAAAACAAAGTGAGAATCAATTAAATACAGTATACATGTCGAGATTTCAGAATATGTCATGTGTAGAAATTATAATTTTAAATTTGTAAGTATATAATATCTAATAAATTCATAATCATTTCCACTAAAATAAATACAGTACTTTAACAAATAATGTCACCAATTAATGTCATATATTATCAAGTAGGTATTCCTTAATAGAGTAATATCCTTTATTGAGTAACAGTTGTTTTACTTTTTGTTTAAATAAGTAAATATTCGATGTTTCAAGTATTGAAGTAGGTAACTTGTTATATATTCGAGGCATCATACAAAATATACTGCTATTAAATAAGTTTGTTCTATTATACGGAAGCTTTATTTTGAAATTATGTCTTCGACTACCATATGTCTCAAACATGTTAATATTCTTCCTCGCAAAAAGTACAACTTCCAGTATGTAGATGCATGGAACAGTCAGGAGATTTAATTTTATGAAGTAGGGTCTACAGCTATCGGTCTGCTTCAACTTACAGATCACTTTCACGCATTTTTTTTGTGCTATAAGTACTGCTTCCTTCTTTGTACAATTGCCCCAGAATAGAATCCCATACCTCAAGATTGGTGTAACATAACCATGGTATGCAGTTAAAATAGTTGATATGTTTGCCGTTTTAGACAATACATAGAGTGCGTATGAGAATTGATAGAGTCTTATGCATAGTAACTCAACATGTAACGACCAATTCAAGCTAGAATCTAAATTAATACCTAAAAATCTAGTTGTTTCCACATTTTCAATTTTGTGGTCAAAATAATGAATGTCCATGTTTATTAGCCTATTAGTTCTATTTCTAAATGTCATATAATACGTTTTATCAAGATTAATTTTCAAATTATTAGATGTCAACCATTCAATTACATTGGATAACGTTTTATTTAATTCTTATTGCATTTGGAAATTATCATTACCAGAAACTATAATTGTACTATCGTCGGCAAATAATACTGTTTTATGTTGTGTCACTTTAGGCAAATCATTTATATAAATGATGAATAAAAGTGGCCCTAATACACTGCCTTGTGGGACACCAGACACAACCTTGCAATAATTTGAAGAGTATGTGGTAACTTTTCTTGTTACATGACATATATTACTAATTTGCGTGCATTGCATTCTATTATCAAGGTAAGATTTTATTAAGTCCAGTAAATTTCCCCGAATTCCGTACGAATATAATTTATCCAATAATATTTTGTGATCTACATAGTCAAATGCCTTAGTTAGATCCATATAGAGCGCGCATGACTGTTTGCCTTTATCTATGTTTGATAACACGGTATGCAGGAAATCGTAGATAGCTATGTTAATACATTTATTTTTTCTAAAGCCTACTTGTTCATTGGAAAATAAATTGTTGCTGTCAAAAAAATTGTAGATATTCATGTGAATTACTTTCTCTATAATTTTAGAAATGATAGGCACAAGCGCGATTGGCCGGTAGCAATTCATATTATGCATGTCATTTTTCTTAAATATGGGTTTAATTATAGTGTACTTTAGCATTTCAGGGAAAACACCATGTAGTATGCATTCATTTATTATATGACTGAGTACATACGATATTTTACCTGATACTGTCTTTAAAATTCTAACTGATATACCATCGTACCCAGTGCTATTAGTATTTTTTAGGTTTAGAATGATCCTATTAATATCGCTAGGAATAGTAGGCTGCATGAACATTGATTTATTACTATTTGGAATATTAGTTCTATTATTAGTTTTGTTTGGTATAGTAGGTTGGTTGATGAAAAATTCATTAAATGATTTAGCAATTTCATTTGGATCAACTATGACATTACCATCTATACATACATGATGAACATCATTCCTGGGCTTATTAAATTTACTATCGTTAATAACATTCCATGTAGCTTTATATTTATTTGGGGCATTATTAATATACTCAGCATTGCGTGCCTTTTGCGTTAATTTAATAATTTTATTTAACCTAGATGATAGATCCATAAAGCGATTTTTATTTATAAGTGTCCTCTTTTTACGGTATTCCCACAGTAACTTCCTTTTTCGTTGACAGCAATGTCTAATTCCTTTAGTGATCCATTTCACTGTAGCCTTAGGTGATACTCGTATACGTTTGTTAGGAAAACATAAGTCATAAAATAAGCGAAACAAGTCGTAAAAATTATTGAATGCTATGTTTGGATCATTACTATGTAAAGCTTCGGTAAAGTTAAGGGCATTTATGCACTCTTTAAATTAACTTATATTTTCTGCACTGTAGTCTCGTTGATCGATGTACCAAAATTTCAAAGAGCAGCTAGTTTTTACTGGACAAGTTAGTAGCTGAGTTGTGTGATCAGACAAAGCAAATTCGTAAGTATTCGCTACACAACCTCTTATATTATATAGAAAATTATCGATGCAAGTCCCACTCGCAGGACGTGTGGGTTCTTTGATGCCTATTTTCAGGTTATATGACTCTAAGATATTAAGAAATTCATTTGTTACACTACATTTATTTAAAAGATTAATATTAAAGTCACCGCACAGTATGATTTTCTTTTTAGTGTAGCAGAAACGACTGAGTAATAAGTTGAAACTACTGAAAAATTTGTTAATATCCTCATTATTTGATTTTGGAGGTCTGTAGATACAAATAATGTTTAGATTATGGTCGCTTAATTCTATGCCTGAGCACTCTAGGATGTTTTCAAGACTAAATTTATTTATCTCGTTCATTTGCCTAAACTCATGAGAGGTGTGTACCAAAATACATGAACCGCCACGACGGTTCTTTCTAAAAAAAGCCGAACCAAGTATGTAATTAGGTATTTTTAAATGATTAGTATCACTAATTAACATATTGTGTTCAGTAATGCACAGTACATCTACATTTTTCAAATCATCGCAAAGTGATCCCAAGGTTAAAGTTAACAGGTCTGATTTTGAAAGAAGACCGTTTATATTTTGGTGAAGAACGTTAACATGTTTGTAATAGAAAAAACTGATCTGATTTCAGTGAAGATGGATTTGGCCCATGGTCATTGACATCCTGATTATGTTGCAGATATTCTGTTTGTGTACCCCTGTCCATGTAGGTACGAGTATGTGGTTTTTGTTCTGGGTTCTCATTGTTACATTTGTTCATGTACATGTCAAATTTTAGCTTATAGTCAACACGCAAGATTTCCTTTAATAATAATTGACAGTTATATGAGACAAAAGAGTGACGTCGAGGTCGAAAGACACAATAGTTCATATCTACAAAAAAAGAATGTTCGTATTTAGAGCAGATAAGTCTAAGCTCATAATTTAGTTTACGCTCACTTAAATATCTATTATAGGGGACTTCAGAAATTAATATATTACAATTACTTATACTATGAAGAAATTTACGTATGCAGAACAGTGTTTCAATTGGTTGTTTATCATTCATGCCTCCTAGAATTATTATAAAGTCGCTCTTCGATAATCTATTTACTTCTGAGATAGAAGACGACAGCAGTTGGCTTAAGGATGCTCCTGATTTCCAAATACACTTTACCAGAAATTTCTCGCCCACTAGTTTCTGCAGCATTACTCGTAAATTGTAACCTCTTTCATCTGCCAGTATAACAATTTTCCTTCTATCATTTGCAGATGGCTCCTTAGGAATTGCATTTTCCTGACTTTGCTTTATTTCCGTGCCCTTGACTGCATCATAAAGTTGAGATTTTTTCTGGATTGAAGGCACATTCTTAATTTTTCGTTTATTCTTTAATAAAGGCGTTATGTATTTTTCTTCAACATTTTTATCAACATTTTCCTTCAGTATGTCACACGTTGGGGAAGAAGATAGTGATGGAATCTTTGAAAATTGTCTCAAAGGGGTTGAAGTTAAACTGCATATTTTTGATTTACGCTTAGGTCTAGGAGTGCGACACTCTAAATCTCCTGATTTGATTTTTTTATAAATTTCTACGACCCTTTTCGATTTTTCAAGATCATTTTTTAATTCTATGTTTTCACAAATTAAATTGTCTATCTCTTGGTTGGCACTCTGCAAATCAATAGTTAATTTGGCAATTTGTTCAGTGAGTGCAACTATTCTTTCGTCATCCAATGATTCATCTGGTAAACTTCTCATAGTGACTTCAAACATAGTTGATTCCGATATTGCTGATTGCGTTTGAGCCGGCTTTTTCCTAAGTGTAATATTTTCAATATCCATTATAATTATTAAATCTACCAATACAGGGTAATTTTTTTAGTGTGGTATCTTCTCAATTGTTTGTCTTAGTAGTAACACTAATGTTAATGTCAATTGTTGTTCAGCTACTTGCCTACAGATGGCGCTAGTTGTAGTACATTACCATGTTTTAATTAGTTTTTTACTAGTGGCAACATTGAAGTTAGTGTCAAAAAGTGTCAAATTGTGTTTGACTATGCGATACTAGATGGCGTTACTGGTTTTGTTTATTTGGAATACCGGGTACAAAGTTCACACTTCAAAACAACATTTTTGCAAACGGTTTTCGTTAACATTTTTTTATTGTTTTTACCATAAAATTTAACTGTCGAATGCAGCTAGGTCAATACAATTCCTTGGATAAGTTTGTATTAGCTAGTTTATTGTCCACAGTCATCACAAATTGTTTATTATTAATGTTTTGTAATGTTTATTATCACTGCTTGTAAAACATTTACGATTCACTATTTTAAGTCACTCACACTGTCACTTCGAGAGATGAATAGTTCCAATAGTATTAACTGCAAAAAAACACTTTTTAAGCTTAAAATTAATTTATTTTTCAAGTTTTAATTATGCAGCTAATGTTTATCCTGCAAGTGTTGCCAGAACAATTCCAATCAAAATCAATTTAGAAATAATCGCTCCAAAAGTTGCATGAATTGTGCCCTCCTTATCGGCTTCTGAACCTTGCCCGGTTTTTTTCTTTATAAAGTTTACTAAAAATATATTTGGTACATTATTAACAATCTTGCTCAAATCTCTCCATTACATTTATTGTGCAGGGTTGCGTTGTGTATGACTAGTTGTAATAGCCGTTGATAGTTGACCTCCAAAACTAGTCACACAATCAATAGTCGTATTGATAGACTTTTTTTTAGTACTGTCGATAGTTGTGCATCGGTCTCGCAATCGTGAGGTCGCGGGTTTGAATCCTACCGATTATACTACCGACGTGAATCGACTCCTAACACAAGCCTTTGAGCTTAGCTGGAGGGGTTAACAAGATTGATAGTTATGTGGGACTCAATCCCACATTGCTAGTTAAGTTTAACAAAAAAAAAGTATTACAGTTGGATATAGTATCGATAGTACCTAGTACATTAATACAGGGAGAGAACGGACTTGCAACTTTCGATTTCTCTAATTGCAAATCCGCTCCCTTATATCACAAAGCTACAATATATCTACACAAACAAACCCATTTAATAATTTAACCTGTTTAAAACATGCACTCTTTAATTCCACTCACAAGCGGTACGTCGTGATGTTATCGACATTTCAGCCTGCGTACGAACGATAGGGTCGCGATTCGACTCCCAGCTGATAAGCGTGATGGAGGTGCGCGTGCCTTCGCATATGTTCCCAACATTACACACAAAATATAAACATACACTTTTTTGTTTTTGAAAATCAACCTTACAGGGAAGATGTTAAAGATGAATTTGGTGTTGAAGTGTTTTTTGTTTAACTTACTTGTGTGTCTTTTATTTTTTAGATGTATTTTGAAAGAATGGGGTTGTGTAAAATGTGCGAATTAAGGTTTTGTTCTTAGCCAAATAGCAGCTGAACTGGGTCTTCCATCTTACAGATTGCGGATTGATTGTTAAGTCACTTTACTCCCTCACGTACAGAAATCAGTTAGGAAGACCACAAGTCCGCTAGTTACTCAGTTGATGGTAAATATACTTTACCTCTGAGACATTCCTAAGAATGTACACATTAGATTATGACAGAGACTCAATATTTGAAGATTTATTCAAGATTCAAATAAATATTATATATGTATATTTATTTGAATCTTGAATTTATTATAATCAATATTACTTTTTTAAAGGACACAGGGTGCCGATTTAGTCAAATACTTGCAGGCGATCAGGAGGCCAATTCACGTATTTAAAGCAGTACAGCTGCAGTGCAGTTGCTGTCAAGTTTCTATTGAAACGGACATTTTCGTATTTTTGTAACATTGTGATCGATCTTAAAACTTAACTGCAACTGCACTCCTTTAAATACGTGACTTGAACCACTGACCATGAAACTGAACCGATATCTTTGAAAAAAAAGTTCTCTAATTTTTTACAAAAAAAAATAATCTAAATTTTGGCTTCAACCCGCTACAATGGTTACCGCACTTCAACTTGTGACATTGGACTTTACCGACCGATAAACAAATATAAATACAAAACTTGTATGTAATATGTATGTTAATAAATAAAAACTCATTTCACAGGTCACACGTGAAATTTTGAATTTTTTATGAAAATTTAAGGTAGGTACTTTTTTAAATATCTTGTTACAATATCTTGCTCTGATCACCCCCATGCAAGGATTCGACTGACTAAATTGGCATCCTGTATATCTGGAATAAGTCTAAATGACGACAAATTTGTATTCGTTGCGTATTTATGGTGGGAGTATAAAAGGAACGCTACTAACACGCTAAATCTATGCATTTGTAGACATCGCTAATGAACACGATATAGAAAGAAAAAAAAAAAGTATTTGTCACAGGTACACTTAAAACGTCAAAAAAAAAGTCAAACACTTTATTCATTTAGGTTACAAATGCAACGCTTATAAACGTCAGACCAAATTTGGAATAGAATGATTCTACATTTAATGTCAAGTTTGCAAGAGTACCTAATGCCGTGAGTAAGTGAGAACAGAACTTGGCAATAAAAACTCATAGCCACTTTTTTTACTTACAGAAAAAAAAAATCTTATATCATACCTATATTTAGTGATTCGGATCCGGACAAATATGATCTACGTCAGCTATTGTTGCCCGTCCGGAAACTGCAATATTATCGTAGGCTCTATTTTTAATAAATCTTGAACCACTGTGTTCGAAAGCTGTTCCGAGATTCCCAGGACGTGAATGATGTCCAAGTGTGCGTAGTCAGAGCTAAGTATTTTGAATGTTTGAAAGGAAAGTCACTTTCCTCAAGAAATAAATAATGGTACTTTTATAGGGTTTCATTTTCATTAAAAACAACACAAAAATCATTTTAAAACTGATCGTATAAATCATTTCCGCGTCACGAACTTGACTTAATAACTATTTTTAATAGTCAGTTTATGCAAGGGAGCTTAATAGTCAATAAAGTGATAATTACTGAGGGTCTGTCGATGATCAATCATCATTAGTGATACTCATTGTAAGGGGAATATTGTGAGCTATTTTTATTAAAGTATCATCTGTTTAATTAGTTGTTTTTTATCTAAATTAGTCTATGAATTAGACATAAAGAAGGGTATAGATATACAACGTGTAACGGAATGGTGTGGTCATATTCAAGGGTCGGTATGTGCCCATGATACTGAGTGCACATACCTAATTTTATCAAAATCGGAGTAAAAAATATTAATTTTTTTTCATTCGTTTAAATTTAAAAAAGTATGACTTAAAAAGTTCTATGCCATAATAATCGAATCAAATTTTGTACTATTTTTACACCTTTTTCTTATACCACTACTAAATTTTGACAAAAAGATTATGCTATAACTATGTAATAATAATGCAACCACCTATGGCACTAAGTATGGTAAGTGCAATACTGATAACATATTCTATCCGCTGCTGAAATTTGACCACACCTTTTCGTTACACCCTGTATATTTCATGCGGTGATATTATATGTGCATATTATCATGAAACTTTCAATTACAGAAAATTACGACGAACAATGGACATCCTTCGGAATATCAATGAATAATGTTTTCCATTATAGTGGTCCTAGGATCCAGAATAGTGAATTTTGCAGAGGTGCTTTTGTGATATTAAAAAAAAAAGAAAAAAAAAAGAGACAAACCATACTTCCATACTAATAATATAAATGTGAAAGTAACTTTGTATGTCTGTCTGTTACGCTTTCACTCTCAAACAGCTAAACTGATTTAGAGGAAATTTTGATAAAGATTTGGTATGGAGATAGTTTGAGTCCCGGGGAAGGACATAGGTTTATCGCGATAACAAACGTCCACGCGGGCGAAAGCTGGTTTAAGTTTAGTATAAGAAAGGATTGTAGGTCTGAACCATAGGTCGTCTTGATGGGTACCACAACAGTTTTTTGCCCTCAATTTTTTTTTTTTATAATAATAATTTATTGGCATAATAATTTGTTCATACATTTCATATTAGTTTACATAATATTTTGTATTTCTTGTTTATTCCTTAAAATTATGGTCATACCAGCACCCTTGCTAAGTTGACAAGACAACTTGTATTAAGGGTTCTTTGCCCAACAAGGATTTGGATGGCACTGATTCTGTTATGGGCTAGCGTGACGGCGCACAACATGCCCATTTCCTCATTTCGTAGTATTAAAAAAAACTATTAGCTCTTTTAAATCTATACTTAAAATTATAAAGCTGAAGAGTTTGTTTGTTTGAACGCGATAATTTCAGGAACTACAGGTCCGAAGTGAAAGATTATTTTACTGTTGGATAGCCCATTTATCGAGAAAGGCTATAGAATATATAACATCACGCTACGACCAATACGAACGGAGCAGCAATGAAAAATGTTGCAAAAACGGGGAAAATTTACGAAGTGTCAGACGAAGTTGCGCGGGTCAGCACATACCTAATAACAAGATAGATTTAAGTTCTTTATGTAACACAAGTGAGCTAGAGCTCACTTGTGTTACCCACAAAATATGCTTTTCTAGAGAAAAGCATATTTCAAAATCTACTACTTCTTGGAGAGTTACGATCTCTAATAAAGCGAAACCATAAGCAAACTAATAACCGAAGGCGAGTAAACCATCAATGAATTTCATAGCCAAGTCTCAATCGAACAATAAGGACAAAACGAAAACTTCCTAAATCAGTAACATCCAAGAAACATTCCTCAACAAACGAACGACTAAATCATGAACAAGTTAACCGTTCAATGCATGCCGATCTTATTAAACCCTTTGTTCGCGAGGGGTCGGTAAGACCCAGCTGCCAAACTATCCTATCTGATATATGGCTGAATTAATACCCACTTACACTTAAGTCCTCTCTCGATCTATTGTTACGGAAATTTCAAGTTTAGAACAATAGGGACGCGTTGGATTAAATAGTATGTATATGGTGATGTTGACGTCAAAGATTGAAATTCATCGTTGAATTCGTCAAAGTACTCACTTTCGATAGTGGTGGAGTAGATTCGATACTGTGCTTACCTGAAAGAAGAGTAAATTATTTTTAGTAGACGTAGACTTTAACATTACAATATATGAGACATAAGTATAGCTTACACCCGTATCTGTGAGATTGGATCAGTAGAAACAAATAAAATAAGGAACCCTTAAGTACAAATTAATTAACAACATTTCAATATATATGTACATGTACAATCAAAATTTAAGGGACATGATTATACTGGTGTTATTTTGTCATCTAAATGCCTATATGTAGGTATATTTGACCCATAATGCCATGGATTAAGGAAGAAAGATGGGGAAACCTTTGCCCAGTAGTGAAACAACTTGAGCTGGTAACAAATAAAACGGACCTACCTATTACCGGATATATAAATACGCGAATTTCAGCAATAGTAGTAACAGCTATAAATGCAATAGTAGTTTCAGTAAATAGTTAACAAAATACTGACAAAAAACAAAATTCCTACGCACAGACGGTTTTTAGGATTCAGTAGCCAAAATGGCAAAAACGGAACCCTTATAGTTTCGTCGTGTCTGTCTGTCTGTTCATCCGTATGTCACAGGCATTTTACTCAAAGACTACTCAATTCAAAGACTATTAAATGAATATTGATGAAATTTGTTGAAAAGGTGTGTTGTAGTGGCCGCTACGTAGTTTGATAGCTAAATAATAAAAATAATATGTTTAGGGGGTGGAGGGCACTCTATAAACGTAACAGAAGCTGAAAAAAAAAATTGAGCAAGCATCCACGTGAGGCACATCATTCGAAAGGTCGTTTAAAAAAATTTTAAGGTTTATAATGATTTTTTTTATTAAGTGAATATTTCGGAAATAAACGCTTCGAAAGTTGAATAAATCTGGTCCTCTCTTATCTTTTGAACCGTGTGACCGAAAAATATGAAAAAAATCATAGTGCTTAAAAAATACTTTAAACTGAAATTATTTCGGATATGATCGCATATACCGTCATTGAGTTATTGCCGAAAAACTGCGCTACTCAACAAAACAGCGTAAATGTCATAAACATACGCTCTTCTGCTGGAGCAATTGTTCAAATCGGATTGTTTCATATCGGCAATAGCTCTGGAACCCTACACTGAGCATGGTTCGACATGCTCCTGCCCAATTTTTTTTCAATAATTCTACTAAATCTGAACAATAAAACATTAAAACCCCATGTTTAAATTTATATACCATTTTAATATCCACTTACCCTCAATACCTGACACACTATTCATTAATCCGTAAAGCTTAATTCCTTAGTCAATAATATCTTGAAAATTAATACCGTGTTTGCACAGGGTGGGTCGGAAATACCTCCGCGGTTAGTTAAGGGTTACGGCTTTCGGCAAACCCTTGTGTTTGTTTAAGGAAATGTCTATTTGTAGGTAGATGTTTGTGGTGGTATTTATTTATTTCCACCGAGATTATCTATAGTTTCCTGAGGGTTAATAGGCACCTAATAAAACATCGATATACTTTACGTAGTCTTAATAACTTTACAACTAATTTCGCTGTCTGTCGCGGAAGAAATGCTACGTGAATGTTGATAAACTTTCGCGATTTGTTCACATTATAAAATTATATATACTACGGGTCTTAATCGCGTGAATAGTTTAAGGTAAAATACTATCTTACTCACAGTCTACCCGTGACCACAGCCGTTACAATACGGTCAAAACGTCAGGCAATAAACAAGGTATTTTACCTCAAATTATTCACGTGATTAAGACCCATCTATACTAATATTATAAAGCGGAAGAGTTTGTTTGTTTGTTTGTTTAAACGCGCTAATCTCAGGAACTACAGGTCCGATTTGAAAAATTATTATTTTTGTTGGATAGCCTATTTATCGAGGAAGGCTATAGGCTATATAACATCGCGCTACGACTAATAGGAGCGGAGCAGCGACGAGAAATGTTGAAAAAAACGGGAAAAATTTACGCATACGAAGTTGCGCGGGACAGCTAGTAATTTTATAAAATGCTACGTGATTCTGAAAAGAGTTATTTTTAAAATTTGCTATATAAGTTTACCGAATATACTGTCTTCTTCTATTCTACTTTATAAACAAAATAAAAAACCAAGATAAAACATGCGCTAGTTACATGTGAAAAACTACATAACCTAAGGATGAGTTTAAACTTGAGCATTTACTAGAGCATTACAATGTAATGTAACGAACTAACGAATGGTATACGGGAAAATGCTTAGTTTCCTGAAGCATTTCAATAGAATGCTCGACGCTGTGTGCGACGTAGGTAATTACACGTAAATGCTTTAAGGCGAGTGAAAATTTACCTGTAACATTTCTTTCAGTTTTGTATACACTCCCGTCACCTGAGCTCGTGCTTTTGCTCGATAAAACGTTACATTAAAAAGCTCGCTGGTTTTTAAAATCAGGTTATAACAAAACACCAAGCGTCATGTTTGAAGTGTGGTTCGAATAAATTTTAAAACAGCGAATGCTCGACGTTCTGTTACTAGAAAATGATCAAGTGTAAGAAACTAAAAATGGTGGGTAGATTGTTTTTGAAAAGGTAGGCGGTGTCAGCTAAAACTTTGTCAACAGCTTAAGATTTTATTAAAATATATATATTACGGGTCTTAATCGCGTGAATAATTTAAGGTAAAATACCTTGTTTATTGCCCGACGTTTCGACCGTATTGCAACGGCCGTGGTCACGGGAAGTCTTCCCGTGACCACGGCCGTTGCAATACGGTTCCGTAATATATATATTTTAATAATGTGTACAAATCGCGAAAGTTTATCAACATTTATAGCTTAAGATTTGTCATCTTCAGCGGTGGAAGTAACGAAAAAACTCTATTAATAAGGAGTTCAATGGTTGAGTGACATTGTCAAAACAGGCAGAGCTACGAGAAAGGGCTAGCAAGCACAACATTTTGAACATTCCCGTCCTAGAGTAAAATTGATAATGTAAACTAATATTAGAACAATAATTCTGTCGCGTGACGAGATCAAAGCGTTCCGTTAATATTCAATGGAACATGTTAACATAAGATAATGCCTCTTGAGATTACGTCGCCATTTTGAATTATTTACCTGATCATGATATTACAGAAGCGAGTGAAATTATAATACTGTTTGGTTTTTAAGCAAATGGAACACTACTATCGTTGGTGAATTTAATGAAACTGGAAAATGTAACTCAAATTCTGTGTCGTGTCGGTCTGTGGCGTCGTAACATCGAAACGGATGAACGAAATTAATAAAAATAAATAAAAATAAAAATGTTTGTATTTCTCACCAATTTCACAAATACTAATAATATGTGGGTACTTATTTATACTAATATTATAAAGCTGAAGAGTTTGTTTGTTTGAACGCGGTAATCTCAGGAACTTCTGGTCTTAAATAATAAAGAATCTTTTTTTATTGGGTAGCCCATTCATTGAGGAAGGCTATAGGCTATATAACATCACGCTAAGACCAATAGGAGCGGAGCAGCAATAAGAAATGTTGCAAAAAACGGGGAAAATTCATGCAGATGGAGTTGCGCGGGACAGCTAGCGTTATATAAAGTAGATTACATACAAAGACCTAACCTAAGTCGGGCAGTACATAATATAATTAACTTGGTGGTAGTAATATTTGGCTTTATTACAGTGACTCTATCCATTTGAATGCGGTTTTCTTATATTAGAAGCTCGGATATACTTCTAAGCTTTGTTTGATGAGACCCGTTCAGCCGTATTAAAGACATTCAACTTTTATTTTCTCGTGTCGGGATTTTTACCACCATTCACAGATACACTTCTACAGACTGTGTGTCTCTCTATGGGTGCGTATCTGTGAATACGGAGAATACGGGTTTTGAGAGAAATACGGAGAAGGTACTAGACGGAGAATCAAAATTAGAATAACCGTCTGTTTACGTCAAAGATTAAAAAACCCTCTGAGGCCGGCTCTCTTATTTCAAAAAGCATGTGTTATCATAAAATAAGTTTCTCGTACGGTATAAGGTACTCATAAAAATCGACGAGACTTTATTAGAACGATCTTTACGGCGTCACCTGCAGAAATGCTATTAACCGTACAAATCGAATTGCATGCTGCGGTTTACGAGCACCATCAAATTTGATGCCTCTCACTTTTGGTACGGTTTTAGTGTTAATCATAAATGGAGAAATTTAATTTAGGTGTCTGTTGACATGTTAAATTAAATGTAGTATGTATTTTCTGAAGTTTATTATTGATAATGATAATGCATAAGAGATATAAAATACAAAGAAAGTTTACCGTTAAGATTGTTTATCTGTTTAGATAACGTATCACGATTAAAGATGGGATTCACTAGATAACACATGTCATGGATCAGATGACGAAGATAAACATAACTAATATACACGTTTCTTTTTTTTTAATTTTAAAAAGATAACTAGCAATGTGGGATTGTGGTCCCGCATGACTAGCAATTCTGTTAACCCCTCCAGCTAAGCTCAATGGCTTATGTTAGGAGTAGGTTCACGTCGGTAGTATAATGGGTAGGATTTGAACCCGCGACTTCACGATTGTGAGACCGATGCCTTAGCCATTAGGCTACCGCCGCTTCAAAACTTTGACGATGTTTGTCACCTCAGTTTGTCACATTCTTGTCTATCCCTTAAAATCTATGTGTATCTAAGAAGTTTTGGTTAACTTCTTTTGAATTGCAATATTTTGCCTGACAATTATTGATAGTTTTTATGAAAAAAGATATTGATGATAACTAACTGACCGATAAACATAATCTACTTTCAAACTTCAGATAAATGGGAGAATCTTGATAGATAACATAGTATTTCACTCAAAACTGTTGCGCGTACCGTACGATAATGACGGACGCTACAGAAATTCCGCGGGATAGGAATGTGCGCAGAAGAAAAACAAATAAATGCCTGAAAAGCATCTGGAGCACCAAACTGTTAAGAAAGAGAATACCTATCATCGAATGGCTACCAAAATACAAATCAGAGTATATTATTCAAGACATAATTGCTGGTATCACGGTTGGATTAACAGCTATTCCACAAGGCATGGCGTACGCAGTCATAGCAGGACTACCGCCCGAATATGGATTGTACGCCTCTCTGACTTCTGGCATAATCTACGTATTCTTCGGAAGCTGCTACAATATCACTGTTGGACCCACCGCCATCGTCGCCACTTTGACAACAAGATACGTGATTGGTTACTCACCAGACTTTGCCATTCTTGTGGCCTTCCTGTCTGGAATACTTATGCTACTACTCGGCATACTAAACTTAGGCTTCCTGGTTGAATTCATATCAGTGCCAGTAATAAATGGTTTTACAAACGCTGCTGCTCTCCAAATTGCTGCGTCACAATTAAAATCATTTTTTGGATTGGAAGGTTCATCAGGAAACTATTTTGCTGAATCATTAAAAAATTTCGTTACCAATGCCAAGACAGCGAGACTATGGGACCCAGTACTGGCTTCAAGTACAATAATAATGTTATTATTGTTGAAGAAAATGGGTGAAGGCTGCAAACGTACAGATGGATTTGTCAAACAGGCGAGATGGTTCATATCATTGTCAAGAAATGCTGTTGTCGTGGTTGTTGGTATGGTCATTGCCTACGGTCTAAAGGTGATTTATAATTCTGAACCCTTGATTTTAATTGGTGACATCGGTAGTGGATTACCAAAGTTTGGATGGCCACCTTTTAACACTGTGGTAGGTAATCAAACGTATGATTTCATGGATATGGTGCACACTGTAGGAGCGCAGGCCATTGTTGTGCCCTTCGTAGCGATTATCGAAACAGTGGCTATCGCTAAAGCTTTTGCTGAAGATGGCAGAATTGATGCTACACAAGAAATGATAGCAGTTGGATTGTGTAATATTGTGGGAGCTTTTGGCAGAAGTATGCCGATCACTGGTTCATTTACAAGGACGGCTTTGAATCATATTTCTGGAGTGAAGACTCCAGCAGGCGGAATTACTAAAGTGTTACTTTTAGTTGTGGCTTTAACTTATCTAACTTCTACGTTTTATTTCATACCCAAAGCTTCCTTAGCCGGACTTATTATCACTGCTATGTTTTCAATGATGGACTATTCAATTGTAAGTAGTTTGTGGAGAAATAGTTTAACAGAGTTATTGCTATTAATTGTTACTATGATTACGTGTTTATTTCTAGGCTTAGAATATGGAATATTGACTGGAATTCTGGCGGAAGCTTTACTATTGTTGTACAATGTAGCACGGCCCACAGTTAAAGTGGAATTATTGAAGTGTGACAAAGGGGATCTTATGGTTGTTGATTTATGTGAAAACGTATGTTACTGTTCTGCTGAACATGTCAGACAAAAAGTAATGAAAGCCACGTCAGACGCACTAAACAACGTACCGGTAATTTTAAATGGTGCTAATTTAAAGAAATTAGATTTTACTGCTGCTATGAATTTGTTGTCAATAATAAAGGATTTGGACAAAATACATAACATTATTTTGTTAAATTTCTCGGCTGATTTGAAAAAGTTATGTTTAAATATTGATTCACAGTTTGAAAGTAAGTTTGTTTACGCGTCTAGTCCTCTTGAATTAACAGATATTTTTCCTAAAGATGTCTGAGAGATTTGGTGTAAGCTTTTGATTGAAATGATCAGAAGTGTACGTTGGCATTACGTTTAAGTATAAGTATGATTTTATCAAATCTTGAAAAAATTAACGTCATGGTTTTCCCTGCAATATTATTTCTATGAACGCATGTGACGAAATTGTCATATCAGGCAAGATTATACTAAATATAAGATGTTATAATGATAAGGTTTTCTTAACTCAACACTGATAAATTAGACGTGGTTTTATCGGAAGTGGTACATATAAAGCGAAGTGAATACGATACGTTTGTTATTTAAACAATGTTTAATAGAAAATAAAATATACATTTATTTGTTGCAACATAAACAAACGAAAGCAACATTAATTACATAAAAATGTTGTACCTCGCGGTTGCAGCGAATGATGCATTTTTAGGTGTTTAATATAAATAACATATAATCTTGATTAAATAACAGATGAGAATATCGCTTCGACTCTTATAATATTAAGTTATTTTATTAAACATAATTAAATAACTTTAAATATTTATTGTTGTTTCATTGATATATTATATTTTACCTCAATAGTTCCTTTTAATGTTTATAAATATAGTAATACACAAATGATACTGAACATGTGTTTTCTATTAATTTATTTAGGGTGACAGTGTGGACGCTTTTATGAAAAAAATAAAGAACACTGATGTGTGTGTGTGTGTGTGTGTGTGTATGGATGTGCATTAAAGAGTTATATTTCCCGAAAGGTGGGGGGGGGAGAGACAGTATATTTTTATATAAAATACTAGCTGACCCGCGTAACTTCGTCTGGGTCAATTTTTCCCGTTGCTCTGCTCCTATTGGTCGTAGCGTGATGTTAGCTAGCCTAATCCTTCCTCGACAAATGGGCTATCCAACACTTAACGATTTTTTAAATTCAAACCTTTGACATTATCGCGTTCAACCAAACAAACAAAGGAACGCTTTAGCTTTACAATATTAGTATAGATTATTTTTGAGTGAGCTACCTAAGCACTTTAAGGAACATTTATCTTATCTTTAACATCATCATCTTACAGGATATAATAATCTTATACATATACACCTATTATCTATAGTTCTATCGACAGACTATCACCACCAAGGCTTAATCTCATGTGACTACCAGACGACACTTTATTTGATAAGAGACTTGGCATTGAACGAAGTCTCGCCTACTAAGATAAAATCATAAAATCAATTATATTATTCCTTTTATTTTTTACTTGTAATAAGGGTCACAGAGTTACAGTAATATAAATGTTTTGATAACCCGATTCTATTTAACCATTGTTGTTGTTGGTATAAGGAGCTGTTTATAAGAAAAAATCGAAGAATTTTATTAAAATGTACTAAAAAAGTGAGGAGCAGTTTTTGAATAACATTATTTTTGAAACAACGTTAAAATAAGCGACTCGCAAAACAATTTCAAAATGAAAGAGAAAAATAAAAGAAAAACATACCAGACTTTCAGAAGAATAATTTGAATCTATTATATTTCCCGTAAACTTATCAGGTTATAACACACTAGCTGTGCCCCGCGGTGTTACCCGCGGTTTATTAGCCTATGTGTTAATCCAGGGTGTCAGCTAACTCCATACCAAATTTTATTAAAATCGCTCCAGCCGTTTAGAGAAGGAGAAGTAACAAACATACTCACAAACTTTCGCCTTTATAATATTAGTGTGATAGTTACAGTTAACGTAATCAAACACTTAAATCCTGTATTAAACCAAATGCAAACAAATATTGATAACGTTGTCCTAAATATTGTATTAAAGTTGATATACTGAATACGGAACTTCTCAAGATTACACTCGAATACACTTCACATATACAATGTTTGCAACCTTTATAATCAATAATGTGATACCTACAAAATACGCCGAGACATTACAGTTTATGGCCCTGGCTTTGTCTGCACACCTAAATTTTTTTTAAACTTTTCCAGACAATTCTAAGTTCTTACTAAGTATTCGTAGTTGCCTCATAATTATATTCTCATTAAAAAATTAAAAGTAGTTGAAAAGCCACTTAATGTATTGCCTTGTAAAGACAATTCTGATTTGTCTATACTAATATTATAAAAAGGCAAGATTTGATTGTTTGTTTGCGTTGAATAGGCTCCAAAACTACTGGACGTATTTGAAAAAATATTTTATCGTTGTGAAGCCGAGGTGACGTAGGACATATTTTTTATTCCTGTATTCCCACGGGAACGGGAACAACGCGGGTGAAACCGTGAAGCCTCCGCTAGTATCTAATAAATTGATGTTTTTGTTATTTTAATAATATATCTAGTTGGTCTATTCTCCGCAATAAATAAAGACACAAAATAAAAAATAACTATTTAAAAATTCCTAATAGTAGTAATTAGTTAAAAAATAGGAACATTTTTTTTTTAAAAGACGACTCCTGCTGTAGTGTACAAGCCCTGTGTCCCGTGGACTTCACAAACATACAAGCCACGGACACAAAGTACACCCAAACTCGGGACAACAATTTGTGGATCACACAAAGTGATGTTCCGTGTGGGAATCGAACCCACAACCTCTTGCGTAACAGTCGGACACACTCCTACCGCACCACAGAGGCAGTCAAAATGTAAGTATAATAGTAGTAGTAATAATGGAAATGAAACTCAACGTATATAGTGTGTAACCATCTTATACGATACTTATGTGACCGATAAAGGTTATCATAACATTCGACTACAGATAAATGTATTGGAGACCCACAATCATTCCTTTCAGTACCGTCGAGCGGTTAATACACTTTTGAACATGACAATCGTAAATGAAGACTCACCAGATGAAAATGTGTATAAGAAAAAAATGAAAAAATGTCTTAAAAACACTTGCAGCACAAAATTGTTAAAGAAAAGACTACCTATCGTTACATGGCTTCCAAAATACAAGACTGAGTATATTATTCAAGATATCATCGCTGGAATTACAGTGGGACTCACTGCTATACCTCAGGGCATAGCATACGCAGTCATAGCTGGATTATCGCCTGAATATGGATTATACGCGTCTCTAACATCTGGAGTCGTCTACGTATTCTTCGGAAGCTGTTACAACGTTACTGTAGGACCTACAGCTATTCTTGCCGCCATGACAGCAAAATATGTGACAGATTATTCAGCAGATTTTGCCATTCTTGCCGCTTTTTTAGCAGGAGTATTCATATTACTACTTGGTGTTCTAAACTTAGGATTTCTGGTGGAATTTATTTCTATGCCAGTGATCAGTGGATTTACAAACGCTGCTGCTCTGCAAATTGCTGCATCACAATTGAAATCGTATTTTGGATTAAGTGGATCATCTGGAAATGATTTTGGTGAATCGATATACAATTTCTTTGCGAATATAAAAACAGCGAAACTGTGGGAACCCATTTTAGCTACGAGTACTATAATAATGTTAATATTGTTAAAGAAGATGGGTGAAGGTTGCAAACGTACGGATGGATTATTCAAGCAAACGAGATGGTTCATATCAATGTCAAGAAATGCTGTGGTTGTGGTGGTAGGCATGATCATTGCTTACATTTTGAAGGTTATATATGATTCGGAACCTTTGATTTTGATTGGTGACATTGGTCAAGGGTTACCGCAGTTTGGCTGGCCACCATTCGGTACTACAGCTGGTAATGAAACACTAAGTTTTTTAGATATGGTTCAGATTTTGGGAGCACAATCTGTTATTATACCTTTTGTGGCGATTTTAGAAACTATAGCGATTGCCAAAGCTTTCGCTGAAGGCGGCAGAATTGATGCCACACAAGAATTGATTGCAATCGGACTTTGCAATATTGTTGGTTCTTTTGGTAAGAGTATGCCAATAACTGGTTCGTTTACAAGGACTGCTTTGAATCACATATCTGGAGTGAAGACACCTGCAGGAGGAGTCACCAAAGTTCTACTCCTTATTGTTGCTTTAACTTATTTAACGTCGACGTTTTACTATATACCAAAAGCTTCCTTGGCTGGTCTTATTGTCACTGCTATGTACTCTATGATAGACCATAAAATTATTGTAAGTTTATGGAGAAACAGTTTGAAAGAGCTATTACTATTAATGGTAACCATGATTGTTTGTTTATTCTTTGGCCTAGAATATGGAATTTTAACTGGTGTTTTAGCAGAAGCTTTGTTGTGTTTATATAAAGTATCGAGACCTACCGTTGATTTTGAGTTACTAAAATGTGATAAAGGAGATGTGATGATTGTGAATTTGTGTGAAAATGTGTCTTATTGTGCTGCAGAATATGTTCGTCAAAGAGTCATGAAGGCTACTTCTTGTAATGCTTATGTGCCAATTATCTTAAATGGCGCAAATTTAAAAACGCTAGATTTTACTGCAGCAACTAACTTGATGTCTGTCATTAAGGATTTAGATAAAACCCATCATATAATATTAATGAATTTCAATGTTAATGTAAAGAAGTTATGCATATACATAGATCCTCGGTTTGAACCTAAGTTTGTGTATGCTTCAAATCCGCTTGAGTTAAGTGATATTTTCCCTAAAGATGTTTAAGGAAATTTATTTCATTCTTATAAATTTACTTTCTTGTTATAACATTCTCATAAACTTCTTAATATACACGTCTTATTATTATGAACGATATTGGTCTGTACTTAAATTAGAATGGTTTGTACTTAATCAAGTTGATGATGTTTTTAGGGTTATGTTTCTCATTAATTTCAAATTAATATTTTTTTGTAAGAAATTTGTAACGTAAGTTTCTTTTTTTTGTGGTCTCATTTTTGGCGTAGTATATAAATTTTTGTGTAAACATGGACATTATCTTATATATCATCATGAAATCAATTTGCATCTGATTGTGTTCTAAGTTTTAGGTTAAACTTTATATTTTTTTTACTATTTACACTTTGTGATTTTATATAAACTGAAATATGTTTTATTAAAATTATTATTTTCCATATCGCTATTTTTATTGATAATCATATCCTTTGAAATTACATTTTTAGCACCACACTGCCCAGTGACAGCTTTGGTGTTATTATTATCCGTAGGGGGTACACTACGGATAATTACAACACCAAAGCTGTATACTATAATAGACATAATAATCAGATTCTACTGACATCAAATATAATGACTACTTGTAGTCCGATTAGACCAACAAAAGAGCTTAAGAAGCTAAGAAATAGAGAATTAGAGAAATCTTAAATGGTAACATAACCGTGCCTAAGTCAAAATTATTACTTAGTTCGTTATATTCTTCTGATAAAAGATCGATTTTTTTGTTGAAACAATTACTACCACTACACGAATTCCAAAAAGCATAATATGCGTTGTTAAACGAAACTTTAAAATAAGCCTAGCAACCATTTGAAACGAGTTATTTTTAACCCATATCGTATTCGATAGAATTGCATAATATCTCTTACGATAATCCATATCTATATCACTATGATAGACAAGAATAACTTACATGAAATGTGACTGTGGAAATGTCAAAGATAACTTGATGATAAACTCTTTTATCTCCTTTTTGCAAGTGGTCCCTGACGAAGGCATAAATGACAATTTAAAGTCTTATAGAGACGAGATACGAAAAATGTATGTAAACTGGATTTCCCGTACCTTATTTATGGATTGACGCGTATAAAATGCGCTGTCACATAGCTGAAATCTTTTAGAATTGGATATTATTGGGACATAAACGCGTGTAATATTCAAGGGCCATGACTGCTAACACTTAATTTAATTACATATACTAATTGATTGTGCAACTTTGTAACTTAAGTGCATTTCTTATGTATAAAGGACCACTTAAAGCGACGTAGATATTGCACAAGCATATGGAACAAATCAAATAGACAGAGCTATGTAGACAGTCGAGTTTTTTGTGAAGTCTACCGAATTAGTATCAAGTATAATTAATTTAAAAAAAAAAGAATACTTGAAAATATCAAGAAATATGTGTATGTTGTGAAAATATTAAAAATAAGTCAAATATTAATCATTATTATTTGGCTCGACACAAGACTGCCACGAGACTATGTAAATCGGACCGTGTAATGCTGGCCCAGTGATCATACTAAAGACGATTGCGATCGATAAATGTAATCTACACAATATTCAACTTTAGATAACTGTGCTAAATTCATTGCGTTCAATACTGTCGTACGCTAAAGATGCATCAAAATGATAACCGTAAATACAGAATCTCAAGATAATAAAGTTTATAGAAGAAAATTAAAAAAATATCTTCAAAATACTTGCAGTGCCAAAACGTTGAAGAAAAGACTGCCGATCATTGGATGGCTTCCAAAATACAAAACCGAATACATTATTCAAGATGTTGTTGCTGGAATCACGGTAGCTCTCACTGCTATACCTCAAGGTATTGCGTACGCGGTTCTCGCTGGATTACCTCCTGAACATGGATTGTACGCTTCCCTGACGTCTGGAATAGTCTACGTGTTCTTCGGAAGCTGCTATAATGTCACCGTGGGACCTACGGCTATTCTTGCATCCATGACAGCAAGATACGTCTCCGATTACTCAGCCGACTTCGCCATTCTTGCCGCTTTCCTTGCAGGAGTATTTATGTTTCTACTTGGAGTTTTAAATCTTGGATTTTTGGTAGAATTTATTTCGATTCCGGTGATATGTGGGTTTACAAACGCTGCTGCTCTGCAAATTGCTGCCTCACAATTGAAACCATTTTTCGGATTGGATGGACCTTCAGGAAATTATTTTTCTCAATCTATGTACAATGTCTTTACAAATATAAAGACAATGAAGCTTTGGGAACCTATATTAGCTACGAGTACAATCATAATGTTGGTATTATTAAAGAAGATGGGGGAAGGCTGCAAACGTACGGATGGAATAATCAAGAAAACGAGATGGTTCATATCAATGTCACGAAATGCTGTGGTTGTGGTCGTCGGAATGATAATTGCTTACATTTTGAAGGTCATCTATGATGCGGAGCCCTTTATCTTAATTGGTGATATTGGTAAAGGTCTACCAGAATTTAGCTGGCCGCCATTCAGCACCGTAGCTGGCAATCAGACATTAAATTTTATGGAAATGGTTCAAATTTTAGGTGCACAAGCTGTTGTTATACCTTTTGTAGCTATTTTAGAAACTGTGGCTATTGCGAAGGCTTTTGCAGAAGGTGAAAGAATTGATGCCACTCAGGAATTAATTGCTGTTGGACTATGTAATATTATTGGATCGTTTGGACAAAGTATGCCTATAACTGGCTCTTTTGCAAGGACAGCATTAAATCATATTTCTGGAGTAAGAACACCAGCTGGAGGAGTCACTAAGGTTTTACTTCTTATTATTGCTCTAACATATTTGACTTCAACATTTTATTATATACCAAAAGCTTCATTGGCAGCTATTATTATTACTGCTTTGTTTTATATGATGGAATATGAGATTATTATAAGATTGTGGAGAAATAGAAAGAAGGAACTGGGGCCGTACCATGAACATTTAGATTATTTGCCAAGTACAGGGCAGTTCAACATCGTGTTTGAACCTGGCAGGTTTTTAATTTGTACCATGAACTTTAAAAAATGCTGTCCTGCAGCAACGTTCTAAAACACGTTTTAATTTTACTAATTTTATAAAGCTGAATAACAAAAACAAACTCAATAAAAGCTTGATTAATCAAAATAAACGATTAAACTTCTGTGCGTCTTTTAAAAATCATAATATCTACTTTAAATAAGACACTAGAATAAAGTTATAAATTCCCTTAGGGAGGATACGTTTTCGAACGAGCTTAGCTACATGTCAAAGATAGTGCTGTCAGCATATGTTTATATTCTATGTAGGGTGCTCTGCTAAGACTATCGTGATCTCGGAAAATATTTAAATTTTATCTCTCTCAATCAAAATGCATTTTGTCTTGATACTATTGCATTTTTTTCTTCGAAGTAATACATAATGATGATAAGCAAAATTATCAATAGTTGTACTTACTTACCTACTACTTAGGTGATTTTATACATGGTATCTCAATACTACATGTAGGTACCTATTCCATTGCTACAATATTAAAATTTTAAAAACAAAATCGTAACTAGCACAAATAACGAGACCATTATAAAAATCCATTAGTATGTACAGCCCTATAGGTAGTATGTTTAGCTAGGACATTGGTGACCGTAGATTGTCACACCCTAATCTGTGGTCACACCCCTCGGTCCTGTGCCTAATCTCAGTCCGGTCGTGTCGGATTTATATCCAATCTGACTGAGAGTGAGAGAATAAAGAATGCACTTGTATCTTCGCATACCAAATACTTGTGCACTATAATATCTCTAAATTAAAATACTCTTTGCTAGTAGGTCAACTATTTATACATCAACTGCATGCTTATACATAGCTTGGCAAAGATAAGGATATTATGAGACCGTTTTGAAATTCATTTGCATAGACAGTATTCCTATTGATAGTAATAAAACACACAAGGTACTTAAGTTTGTTGAAGCTTTTATTAAGTATGGGCATTATAGTATGACCATTAGTGCTGTGCACTCCCTGAGGTATGCGCGCGGTGAGACGGGGGGGTTAGAATCGGCTGCTGCGCTGTCAGTGCGCCGTCAACGCTTGTGACGGCAGGTAGTGTTATTTGTATCGGACTGTCTATGTCAGACGCACACGAGATAAATATTCAAAGATGGGTCGTGCGTTATCTCGTGATATGAAGACTGTCATTTTTAAGGTGGCTGAATATTTTAAGAAAAGAAAAGCAGACAAAGAAAGCTTTGAATTTAAAAATGACGTGAATATTGCTAAAATCGTTGCGGAGGCTACGGGATACAGCAAAAGAACCGTACATAATGTGATTTCTGCGGGCTATTTATCAATTGAAAATTCAAGCCAATTAAAATTTCAATCGCCAAAAAAACCAAAAGTTCTAAAGAAAAAACACGTTGTGGATGATTTTGACCTTGGAGTTATCAGAAGAAAAATTCATCAGTTTTACGAAGTTGAAAAAAAAATACCAAGTGTCCGTAAGTTACTATCAAGTTTGAGACAGGATGGCATATTGAATTGTGGACGGGAATATTTAAGACAGCTTTTACACAAAATGGGCTACCGTTACAAAAAATGCAAATCAAAGAGACATCTCCTTATAGAGCAGCCTAATATTACAGTGTGGCGGAAAAAATATCTTACACAAATCAGAAATTACAGAACGGAAAACCGAAACATATATTTTCTTGATGAAACATACATCAACGCCAGTCACCATGCCAGCAAATGTTGGCAATCATCGTCAGAACCCGGTATTCATGCTGATATTGGGAAAGGACGGCGACTAGTAATACTCCACGCTGGGTGTCGAAATGGCTTAGTGGATGATACATTGACTATATTCAAATCCGATGCTAGAACCGGTGACTATCATGGAGATATGAGCGGACCTACTTTTTATAAGTGGGTAGATGAAAAGTTAAAAGATAAGTTGCTGCCGAATTCTGTGGTTGTAATGGACAACGCGTCTTACCACAGCGTTCAGATTGAGAAGAAACCAACTATATCAAGCCTCAAAAGTGAAATGCAGAACTGGTTGCTACGCCATAATGTAGAATTTTCAGGAACCATGTCAAAGGCTCAACTGCTACTTCTTATCAAAAATACACAAAAAGAACCCGTGTATAGAATTGACGAACTCCTGAAAGCCAGTGGACACACTGTTCTGCGTTTACCTCCGTACCATCCAGATTTAAATCCAATCGAGTTGGTCTGGGCTGATATTAAAAACAACATAGCCCAAAACTATATTAATTCTTCTCTAGACGAAAAGATAATCTTATTGGATAAATTGTTTTCGGAATTCACGGCGGAAAAATGGCAGAAATGCGACGATCATGTCCAGAAAAATGAAAATGATTACTGGAGTCGCGATAGTAGGTTCGATAATGTTATCGATTCATTCATAATAAATTTGCAAGACTCTGATTCAAGTTCCGGTGGCGAAGAGGAAGATGAAGATGATGACGAAATGGAAGATGAAGTTGAAACAGAATCTATGTCAGAATAACTTTCGTTAGAATATATAATTGTTTGTAAATATAAAAAATGTTTAATAAAACAAGTCCTGTTGTGAATTATAACTTTCAATTCTTATTTATCACCTGCATATTTTTAATAAAATATGAGTATATTTGGGTTACATTTTAATCAACAAAGTAAGTATATATTACAGATAGATAGCCTCCGACCAACGCAACGTCCCGCCACAAGTCTTGCCTTAGAAATGCAAACTGATATCGTAAGATCTGTCCGACATGTATCGACCTCATGTGAACTCATGCACTTTTTTCTTCGCCCCCCACCTCGCCGTGCATACCTCAGGGAGTGCACAGCACTAATGGCCACACTATAACATAATTATTTTGTAGACTAAACATTCCTGCCAAATTTGGAGTTTACTACAAAGTTTATTACAATGGCTACAATTTCTTTACTGAGTTGATAACACTTAACAAATTTAAAAAAAATTTGCTAAACTAAAGTAAATTTGAAAACAAATCAAATCAATTTATTTTTGCGAATATGACTAGGAACCTCTGTACATTTTTATATGGGAGCTACATAATAGGTACTATAAGTCTTTTTGTCATCAGTCAAAATATTGTTAGTAATGCTCCTTTTTTATTTACCTACATATTAAATTAGAACAACAATATATTGCGAAGTAAAATAATAGTAAATAACATTGAATTGGACTTTGAGCTATTTATCACTGTGTATCACTTATGTATTACAACCTACTAGACTTACTTGTATAATAAATGATTGTGTATTTATGACAGTATACAAAGAAAAAAGTTATTACTATTTAGGTACCTACTTTTTTTCATTTGTGATGTTTCATTTAGTCAGACATACACTACATATTTCACTATTATAATATTTTTTTACTTTTACACTACCTATTCAATAAAGTTTTATTAGTTGGTAGGAATGTGTATGTATGCACTTAATAGCAAAATAAATTGCTTACATGAATCAGTAGGTAAACTTAATTCTACAGTTTGCATAGATACATTTCTTTAGAGCTTTAAAGCCAATTTCTATTGAGGGGCTCTAAAAGGTGACATCATATCTTAAAAAGGACACAATGTATGGTATATAGTGATTACACTAAATTGGTTATCCACTCTTTGTGCATTTAAAATGCATAGGAATATTGTTTCAATTTGCTTTCTAAAACTCATCTTTAAGTGTATTTTCCAGTTAAAGTAATAGTCAAAATTAATACCTAAGAATTTTATAGTCTCTTTCACTTGATTATCAGAAAATTCAAGAGGTTGTTATTTCAATATTATTATTTAAGTATTTTTTTCTATTTCTACATTTTATCACAGTTTGTACATTCAACAAATTTCATGTAAGTACATATAGTACTAGTAAATCATGTTAGGCATTCAAATTAATGTATTTATTGTCACATTTCTTGCATTTTCTAACTAGGCATGATTTACTACTATAATAGGTGGTATCATGAGCAAATAAAACATCTTTTGTTCGATAGCTTTAAGTAGGTCGTTGATACACGTAGTAATAAAGTTACTTATTTCACTGAATTCTGTCCAAGAAACATGAACTTATCTTCATCGCACTTAAACGTAAGTCTTATGAGTTTTGTTCACAGAAACACAACACTTTTTACATGGAATATACATCTCCATTAACACTGCTATCGTAAAAATATGTCAATAATTACTTTTATATTACGTATTGTATTGATAATACGATAAACATTTCAATTATAGTTAGTTTACAATAGCTGCAAAATTTGATAGCACGGCAGTTCAATTATCGAGTTTCAAGTGTCAAAAGGTCTAAAATAGGCGCATGTCAGTTTCTAACCTGCTGTCAAATTCAAAGAATTGACAACTAAACAATAGGTCGCTCGCCGGCTTTAGTGACGTCATCGCTGACTCGCCTGCTTTTTGGCAGATTATTGTTCGAAATTAGCAGGACAGTTCAATTTTCGTCTAAAATTGACCTGTTATAAGAGCTCATGGTACGGCCCCTGTTCTTGTTGGTGATAACTATGGTGGTGTGTTTGTTCTTTGGGCTGGAGTATGGCATTGTAACGGGCATTTTGACTGAAGCTGTATTCCTTTTGTACAAAGTGGCAAGGCCTTCGATTAATGTTCATCTAATGGAATGTAAGGATGGGGATGTATTGGTTTTTACGTTAAGTGAGAATTTGCCTTACTGCGCAGCTGAATATATACGTCATAAGGTACTGAACGCTTCATCAAATACAGGATCTAACGTACCCCTAGTTTTAGATGGAACTAATTTGAAGGAACTAGATTTCACTGCAGCCTCCAACCTAATGGCTATGAGTAAAGATTTAAATAAGACTCATCCAATTTTCATGCTGAATTTTAAAGAAAAGTCAAAGACGCTATGTACAAACATTGATTCAAGTTTTGAAGCTAAATTTGTAAAAGCATCTAGTCCTTTGGATTTGACAGATATTTTGACAAAACATGTTTGATTACCTTAAGAAACGCACTTGCGAAATTTATATTATATTCAGCTCAGCTATTCGCTCGCTTTCTGTCTATATGTGTAACATCTATGGTGCAGATAGAAGTGGGAATGTCTTCTTTTTTGTCTGCTTGAGTGCTAACCTATAATATGTAACAAAGTGTACTGTCCCAATTGTACTATGCAGTGTGTATTTACTCAACGAATAAATCAGTTACTTTCTTTCTTTCTCTGTTTATTACAATAAAACAAGATTACAGCGAAGAAAAACGTGTAGTATCATCCATAGAAAATAGTTTTGGTATTCTCGAACCAAAAATTATTTAACGTATCTATGCATCTTCACCGTCTCTTCAGCTATGTTATAAGTAAGAACACATTTTTTAAAGAAAATGGTATACGAGATAAATCAACTTTATAACTAGTGCTGGCAACTGGTGCCACAGAACTGCACGATGAAATAGCATCGTTTATTTTTAGAACAATAATTTGTTAACCGATGCCTTAGCCTAATGGCTGTGGTTGTGGTCGTCTAAGGCATCGGTCTCGCAATCGTGAGTACGTGGGTTCGAATCCTGGCCATTATACTACCGACGTGAGCCCACTCCTAACACAAGCCATAGAGCTTAGCTGGAGGGGTTAACAGGATTGCTAGTTATGTGGGACGATAATCCCACATTGCTAGTTATCTTTAAAAAAAAAAATACACCATGTGCGAGAGTTATTTAGCTTGTGACATAAAATTGATAGCAGATAACAATATCTCGGAAATAACACTTATAGGAGATGGAAGGTGACGAAATTAAAATGTTACAGATCGCCGTTTATTTTCAAAAATTTTGATAAAATTGCTATTTATAATTAAGATACACACATCAAAAGTGTCTAGGGATCAACATATATTTTTGCAATAACTTTTCTCCTGATTGATTTTTTTTTTTTTATTTCTTTAAGGATTCATCAAATAAAGTGTTTTCGTTTGTCACAGTAACGATAAACCAAGTCACCTTTGCATTAATAAAGAAATTTGCCATTTTCCTAATAAAGGGATTTTTGACATTTGAACCACTAACATTAAAGTTCGAAAAAAAGACTGAAATAACAGTTTTCTTTAAAATTTTATTGGGTAACTTAAACAATTAATAATCCGTGTTTCTACCGCGAACACTAACAACACAAGAACATCGGTTTGGCATACTCAAAATGAGTTCATCCAAATCACGCTGTGGAATGGCCGCCCATGTTCGTTGCAACAACAAAAAAAGGTCTTCTTGCGACTGGATACCCTCCATATTCGGCAGAGCTCTTCTCTGTAGCATATCCCATGCATGCTCAATCGGGTTCAAGTCTGGCGACTGAGCAGGCCAGGGCAGGACATTGATGTTAGCTGCGGCGAGAGTCTGTCTTACAACTCTTGCGGTGTGCGGTCGTGCATTATCATGCATTAACTGAAATAAGGGACCGATTTGCACTTGTAGAGGAACGATGACGTCTGATACAATCGTCTCAGCATAAATTTGAGCGTTGAGGTTGCCTCTGATCCAAATCAACTCAGTTCTTCCGCCGATCCAAATACCCGCCCATACCATGATGGTTCCACCACTATAAGGATGGACTTCCTGGCAGGATTTTAATCGCTGTTGGCGTCCAGGGGTTTTCCAGTGTCGTATACGTCTTGTATCCGGTCTCATACCAAAACGAGACTCATCAGAAAAGCACACGAAACGCCATTGTTCTTCTGCCCAATTTCTGTGTTCAAGAGCCCATTGATATCGAATCCTACGATTGTGCATTGCTATAGGTGGTACCCGTAGCGGTCTTCGGGAATGAAGGTTCACTTCATGCAAGCGGTTTCTGACTGTTTGGTCGCTAATTAAGTTCCCTGAAGAGTGATGAAGCCTCACGGCTAACATCATGGCGGTTATTGTTGGACCTCTTCGAGTTAAGATTTGAATGTATCGGTCTTGTCTCCGTGTGGTGCAGCGATACCGTCCTCCATGGCGCTCAGCCACGGTACCAGTGCTTCGGTAACGTGTCCAAAGTCGACTGATAACACTCTGACTTGTATTCAGAGCTAAAGCCACAGTACGTTGCCGGGAACCAGCTTCTATCATTCCCACGGCTCTGAGCATTTCTTCCCTGCTTAAATGACGTCGCCGCTCCATAATAACGTTGGTTTTAATCAGTAGTAGGGAAACAGTAGCACTAATAATGTCTTCAATGCGTTGTATGTTTTTATAGGGAATATATTGACAGCTGATTTTCATCTTTTACTCGAATTTGATTCACAGTTCCTGATTCAAATTATGAAATGCACCAAAAAGGATCCATATAAATTTATAAAATCATAAATTTATTACAAAGCCACATCTCAATCTCAAGAAATCCGCATAAAAATGCTTGATCCCTAGACACTTTTGATGTGTGTATTTTTGTATTGAAATTAAATCTAGAGTTGAATTAAATTGAATGACAATTTAAACACCATTTTACAAATCATAATCACCCCAACAATTATATTATCTATTCATCACTAGCTATCATCAAATTTTATGTTAGTGACAAAGACAAATGTCTTGCTACTGAAATGTTTTTTTTTCCAAAAAACATGCTAATTAATCGTATTTGGCAAAACTTGACATTGCAGTTTTTATCAGCTGTAGTAGTAGTACCAACTAAAATATTAAGAAGTAAATTTTGTAGAATCTATTGTCTATTGATGAAAATATTAAAAGATTTAGAAACGTATAAATCATGTTAAGTGACGCCGATATGAATAAATCCCTCATAAAACATATCCACAATGTTGCAAGTATAGATTGAGACAGAAAGTTAGTGCATATCTTTACATGCATAAATGCATAGAGATGCTCACTTAAAATTCACGAAATAACTTGCTGTACAGAATACACAGCAGTCGGTCGTTTTAAATTTGTTACTTTGGAAGAGCATCAACGTATAGATCACTTTTGTTCATTGGCAGGGTACAGTCGGATAGCTTGAGTCTTGTATTTAAACTGTTTTTGTCTATGGTAATACATTTCAAGACAATTTTAGGCCTTTTTTATTGTTATTCTGCTACCAATGCCAACATCAAATATTAATTATAGCGTCGAATAGAGACCACTGACCACCGGAAAGTCTAGTAAAAGAAATTTGTAATCTTATTTAAACTGTTTTTTTTTTTATATGAAGGTAACTCATTAAGCCCGAGTAGTAGTAGTATAAGAATATTTTTTTACCTATGTAAAACGTCATTGCTTCCGCTTATAGGGATAAATCAATTTCATCTCTCATACAGGTTTGTTCCTTAAGGGCGCAAATAAAAAAAACCTATTTTGTACCAAGATGAACATAGGACCCCACTTATGTCCGCTTATTTCACCTGGATGCAATTCACCTCGGACTAAAATAAAGACACCAATTATGACCATTTTATTCACATAGGTGATATTACACCCAGGTGAAATAAAAAAAGATATATTTTCTATCTTTCAAAAATGCAATTATTGTATTTAATAAATTAGAATAAGCCCTGTTAAAGTCATTTTATCCGTTATTACTATTTTTTATAATAAACTAGCTTTCGCCTATCGCGATAAAAACTATACAATATCCTTCCCCGGGACTCAAACTATCTCCATACCAAATTTCATCTAAATCGGTTTAATAGTTTGAGCGTGAAAGCGTAACAGACAGAGTTACTTTCACATTTATAATATTAGTATGGATTATAATATTTGTACAACTTTACTGGCATTCAGCAGTTTCCTGGCACGACTGTACCTATTCTTGTAGCCTTGACTTTGCCAAAAATCAGCGTCTAGACGAGAAAACGACCTGCTCGAGTATAAGTTATTTAAATTATGTGAATATTAAGTGAACAGATATGAACGTGTTTTGTGTACTAAGTGATTTATGGCATACTGAGTGCAATTTTATATGAATAAATTATTTGTAGACGGGTGACGCCTGAGGCTGCAGTGGGCTTTGATATACGAGGAATAGCTGGCCCGCGTTCATCTGCGTCATTTTTCCCCGTTTTTGGAACTTTTTCATTGATGTTCAGCTCCTATTGATCGTAGCGTGATGGTATATAGCCTGCTCCGTTCTCGATAAATGGGCTACACTAAATGATTTTTTTTAATCGAACCTGTAGTTGTTGAGATTATCGCGTCCAACCAAACAAACAAACTCATCAGGTTTATAATTTTAGTATAAATAGAGTTTTCTGCCGCCCCGGCTTTGCACGGAGTTTTCACCATTTTTTTATTTTATTATTACATCGATACAATAGGTATACAAGATCGATATAAAATATGATAATAGGTACAACAAATTGTCACACGCCATGTAGTACCGGCTTAAGAAAGTGCCACTCCATCTCTTTCCATGGGTGTCATCAAGGCGACTAAGGGATGTCACACCGGAGGATGGGCAGCAGCGTCCTCTGTGAACTTGAGCCTTACTGCGATCGCCAACCCGCTCGCCAAGTGGCGATTATGGCTATTTCCCCCAGGAATTTATCTATAATAAGTAGGTTCTTCTGGGAAGACCTGTGCCCAGCAGTGGGGCATCATATAGGTTGATAATACACCCAATCGCAATGGACGCTCGTATAGTGTTCTCAGACGGGAGGCCTGCATTTTCGCAGTAGAATCTAACTTTTTAATTTAATTTAATTTTTCCCTCATAAAACCCTATGTCATCGAGGATTTGTGAACCAATGGGGCTTCTTGTAGCTGCTACAAATTTATTTAGAATCTTGCAGAATGCAAAATCAACTACAAAACCCCGAACAGAATCGATGTTCCCAATTACCAATACCTTGAACATGAATGAAACACTCTGTAATAACACAGGGGTGTTGGTTAACAAAGCGACAGTAGGCACCTCCTGTACCTACGTCACGATGTCAGACGAACAAAGAGGCGCCGGGCGGCACGCTTGTTTATCGGCGACGCGTCAATCACCAGTTCCGGTGATGGCGACATTGGTTGGATAACGTGGAATGGTCATAGTTAGATAATATCTTAATAATAACAACTAATAAGGACAATATTTTAAGGTATTATGGTTTTTTTTTCATTAAAATATTTTTAGTGAGAGTAATATTAGGTATAGGATTACTAACATTTGCTTTAGTTAAATACCTCTAAATAACAAATACGTGTTATTGTATTTTACAAAGAGAAGAATGTCATAAGTTCAAAATGGGTAGGTGTCTGTGTATGGCGTCATTAATTTATTAAGAAAGACGAATTAGGGGGAAGGGGGCCGACCATGTATTATTTTTCTTACCAGGGGGTGGGGTCTAGACGATCACAAAAATTGCAAAGTTAAGACTATACTTTGTAAAAGCGCGCGAATTCGCGCGAGTACGAAGCTACAAGGGTTAAACCAAACCAAAGTCGATTAAGTAAACAAAATACGGTCCTAAATACTGTTTCTTTGAAAAATAAAAATTACAAGCCTAAAGTACTGATTTATCCTTTAGATTCTTACGTTATAAATATTAACGGTCGGCCCATACTTATTTTTTCTTTTATGGGGGGAGGGAGGGTGTCAAAAACTGGCCAAAATTGTCTTATGTAATGAATGAATGGCGTAACGCCCTTTTCATAAGCTGAATCAGAATAAGTGTTCATAGCTCTGTTAGATAAAATTATTAAACCGTTTTCATGATAATCAACTTATTGTCCCAAATATCAGAGGTTTTTAATGCTAAATAACACTATTGGGGTCCTTATTCACGTTTTTTTTCCTTATCCGCGGCAAGCCCGTGCGAACTTTTAAAATCTTGCCGTAACAGTAATTATAGAGCTGCGCTTAGAAATGCATCAACGCGCATACGGAACGGACGTTTTTGAGCGCACCACGCATGCACCAATTCACACGGGCTTGTCACGACAACGAAATAAAGATCGTGAAGGGCCCTTGTTACATTTTAATATCCGAATGAAATCAACAAACACATGTAAGATCAACACAATACTGGCCCATTAATCTCAGAAACTTGTTCACCTACATTCCTTATACCTTGAAAACCTTCAAAAATACGATAAAACAATAACAGCCCCCTCCATATCCGCCATAGACGCATCTACGTTACGACCTACCGACAATGTGGCGCCGCCCGATTGGAAGGGAAGGGGGCAGCTCAAAATTGAAAGGTACTGACATTTTGATATTAAATAGTAGCTTTGGTACGTACTTATCATCACGCTTGCTTCCTGAGGGTAAGTAGAGTTTTTACAGTAAGTCAAAACTTAGAACAACTTCAAAATAAAATGGTATTTTGTGAGTTTTTCTTGCTTGAGATGAAGGTATTCTAGCCGATTGGTCAGCTAATTCTGTCAATATCAAACTAGCAGAATTAGTTTGTTAGTAAGTTTTACTTTGTGTCATTGACCGCGAGTTGGCTTATTCTGTCAGTTTGATACTAGCAGGATTAGCTGAAAAATCTTGTAGAGGCTAGTGTTAGTAAACTTTCGAGATTTGTAATTTCACAAGCTACGGCTCTTAATCACGTAAATATTTTATTTTAAGGCTAAATACCTTTGTTTATTGCCCGACGTTTCGACCGTATTGCAACGGCCATGGCGTAAAATAAAATATTTACGCGACTAAGACCCGTAGCTTATAAAATTCTATAAAATCCCAAGTATTCGTGTAGGTACCTATCTGAACTAAATAAGTAGGTACTCTTCAAAAGGCTTCTCTAAAATAAAACAATAGCCGATACTCCTACTAATGTTATAAATTGTTAAGTGTGATGGATCTTTATTACGATCAAAATGTTTGTCAAATTTTACGTGTTTGTCCAATAATTTGATAGTATACCGCTTTATTTGAGGGTTTGTCAAACATTCTACGTGTTTGATGAATAATTGGATTGACGTCGTGCTTGAACGAGAACCGTGGTTTTTGTCAAACAAAATCACAGTCTTTGTTTTGGACGACAAGATGAAACCCGAGTCTGGCACATTGTTTGACAAAGTTTGTTTGTGTGTGTTTCTTGGTTCAGCTACTGTTTGATAAAAACTTGAAGTTTGACAAATAAATTAAGTCGTTTATGCTTTCTTCGTTTCCGCAAAAACTACCAGAGAAATTTTAATGAAAGTCTAAAATATGAAACTTAAAGAGCTATGAAAAAGCTTTTCTAATAAGCCGTCTTTTTTACGAATACCCGTTTGTAATTAGATTAATAATAATAATTATAATATCTTTGGACAACTCACACAACGCTATCTGATCCCAAACTAAGCAGAGTACTATGGAAACCAGTTAACTGATAAACATACTTATATATTTCTAAATACATACATATTATAGATAAATAACACCTATACAGAATAAACCATCATGCTCATCACACAAAGTTTTATCCTGGGTGGGGATCGAACCCACGACCTTTTGAGTAGCAGTCGGATACACTCCCACCGCGCCACAGAGACACGCATTGTTACTGTTTTAAAGAAAATTAGGTAGTGAATACAGGAAGTGTTTACAAGTTTACATATATGCTATATTTAGACATACAAGGTTAAGGCCAGAACGTATGAAGCAATTTATCCATAAACTTATTGACAGGATTATATAACACCGTTGGATACTGGCCAAGTAAATATTATTATGAGTCTGTTACATCAGTTATATGAGGACCCAAGTTTTTGTCATGATGACAGGCTTTCAATTATACAAGAGTTGGTTATTTTGGTACAAATTGTTGCCAAGATAATTTATGAAGATGTATCTGTTTGATGAATGTAGTTTGTTTTGTATTTACGTTATTGTATATGTGTACCCTCATTCACTGCATAGTATTAATATATAAGTGTAACAGAAAAGTGGTCTAAATTGTATTGTTGCATTATTATGGCATAGAATCGATACTAATATTAAAAAGAGAGAAGCCGATTTTTGTGAGTTTTATGTGTTTTCGGTAATCTTTGGAATCACTGAACGTATTTGAAAAAATCTTTTACTATTTAAAACATACACTATTCCTGATAGTTATAGGCTATATATTTATGCGTATATTATCCAAATTATCAAGACGAGGCTAGGGCAGTTCAAAAACCCCGCGATTCGATCGAAACGTCGGGAAAATAAAAGGTTCACACCTATAAATATTTAACGTCCCGATAATCTTTACTAATATTATAAAGCTGAAGAGTTTGTTTGAACGCGGTAATCTCAGGAACTACTGATAAAAAAATATTTCACTGTTGGATAGCACATTTATCGAGGAAGGCTGTGGACTATATAACATCACGCTACGACTAACAGTAGCGGAGCAGCAATGAGAAATGTTGCAAAAACGGGGAAAATTTACGCAAACGAAATTGCGCGGGTCAGCTAGTATTCTAATATGTGTAAAACTCACGAGAGCTTAAATCAACAATTGTTCAAATTGCCTGAAGTTAAAAATCCTTTAAACCGAAGCGAAACGAGGGTGGCCTGCTAGTCATAGATAATTTAGTTGTAGTTTTCTATTTGTAACTAATTTTTGGACTATGTTATACTTTTCAATTAATTCATGAATTATTTCATTAATCATTCTAACAGTCTATTCGTCGTATTAACTTAACACTTATTTTTAAATAATAACCACGGATTATGTACTACGCCAAGCAATGAACACATCACAACACATTCAAGTTGTCTCGTATTCTTCGAGCTATACTCGAAGAATACGAGACAACTTGAATGGCTTATAAAGCAAGTTTTTTAATATTTTAGTTTTCTTTTTTTTAAATGATTTCTTAAAGTAAAAATCTTGTAGGGGTGTCTGAGCGTTGCACTATACCAAAAAAACCTTGTATATAGGTAGATAATAGGTATATATAGTATGTGATATGGCATATGTTAAAAATTAAAAAAGGTTTCTTTTAGACTTTCATTCAAATCGCTCCGTATCTAGCCAACCTTAGCACGTGGCTAACCTTGTAACAAAAATAACCTCGTCTAAGTTGAAGGTCACCTGAGCATCCCAATATTCCCGACCTTGAGATGTTATTGATTACTGCAGTATTGCAGACTCCGCGGCGTCGGCAGAGTGCTTTTACTTTCTACTGAATGTTTTATTGGTTTCCGTTATCGAGTTGCGTGTGATGGTAATGGAGATAGAAGTTAGGATTTTAGTACCAGTTCTTATCAATCAATTTTCTACATTATAAGTAATAATAATAATATCTTGGGACAACTCACACAACGCAATCTAATCCCAAACTAAGCAGAGCTTGTACTATGGAATCCAGACAACTGATAAACATACTTATATTTCTAAAAACATACAAATAACACCCAGACACAGAATAAACCATCGTGCTCATCACACAAAGTTTTATACTGGGTGGGGATCGAACCCACGACCTCTTACGTAGCAGTCGGATACACTCCCACCGCGCCACAGAGGCAGTGTCACATTTGTACTCGTAATCTGACTGTTCATTTCAAGGTGATGGGTGGTCGAATCACAGTCACTGGCTACTTAGTACCTAAGCCAAACCAAGGGCGGAACTCAGCAAGGCTTATGGCTGTATTATACCACCCTGAATCAGGGTCCCTACACAAGTAAGGTAAAGAGTAAGGTTCCTAATTCTCTAACTAGTGGCCAAGGACATTCTTAATTCAGGGCCCTCCGCAGAAATTACGTAGAAGCTATTTTAGGGCACAACTGTGAGCGCGGAGACTCGCGTGCTTCCTATTCCCACACTCTCATAGTCTGATTTGAAGTGATGGAGGACTAACAACTTTATATGGGCACCAAATAGTGTAATAATTTCAGAAAACAGTAATTAATCTAGGGACAGTGGTGGTAAAATCACTTAAGTCCGCTGACGACCCACTCCACTACGAACAAAGAATAAAAGGTAATTTAAATAATTTCATTACATAACCAAATCCTACATTTTATATTATTTAAATGGTTTGCATACGAAGTGAGCGCACAAAGGTTTTATAGCTTAAATCTTCCGGCATCAGTCCGGTCAGGTTGCCGACGGGAAGGCATTAAGTGCGGGTAATTTCGGGATTTTCCTCCTGTTTTAATACAATATTCTGTATAATGAGATAGGGAGTTTAGAGCTGCATTATCTAAGTAATAAAATTGACATATAAAAGCCACAAAGATCAGTCGAAAGGCGGTTTATTGTGGTCGAAGACAAGGAGTGTTTTCACTTTTTTCCTATATGGTAAAAACGTTGTTATATCAATCTAGTCTCGATCTGTAAAAAATGGTCCAGTCGATATCAATCTTAAATAAAACGCTTATTTGTTTTTATTTAATTGGTATTCATCAGAAGCACAAAATATCGAGAGAACGGACACAGACATCGTTTACGGACACTTTAGACCACTTTGTTCGGACCGTTCCAAGATTCCAAGACTGTAGCGAAAGGTATCAATGTTCTATGATGGGGAGGCAGCGAATGCACATTCTATAAATGTAATTTGTGTAAAAACTGTAAGGAATCTGAGCTGAAGTGGGGGTCGTTTTCGGCAGAGATTACTTACTGTACTCATGTATAATACTGTGGATTATTAAAGAGGGAACTCAGCACCCACCCTCAATCTGCAAATCACCACGATTAAAGTAGTAAGGAAATGCCCTTAATACAACATTATTAAAGACCGAACACAAAATGAGAGACCTGCAACAAAGAAAATTAGTGACAGGTACTCTCACCAAGTCGAGTGGACACCTCGGGACCCTTGACTCATAATGTTTCGCTTGCACAAGGTGAAATTTCGACGCGTTTCGCCTCTACACGAAGCATTCTCAGGACAGTTTGGCACTAAGGCTACTGAAGTTGAATGTCCGCCATGTGACGCCTGAACAGTACATAAGTGATAGTATATTGAATCAGCACCATCTCATTTACTTTTCAGCTGAACTAGCGACATAACAGTTATTACCTTAAATAATTTCCCGATGGAAAGCCCGGCAAAAACCCATCGCGATGACGTACACTGGCGTTACATCCGGTGGCGATGAAAAATGGCGTCAGCCGCATTTCCGGCAGCGCGCCGATAATGGGTTTACCTTGCATTTTATGGCATTTTGTGCTCGTATTGTTTTTAGCTTTTTTGCATGGCTAGATTTTTTGTTAAAATGTCCATAGGTACCTATCGCAAGCGTTTGAATCAAATTCAAAGCGGATTTTATTTGTGATTCGGTAGTAAAGGTTAGTTCGGTTGAAATGGCACTATTTTTCGATTGAAACTATACCATTAGAGTTTCCGCAAACTGGCCAGTGACGGCCGCTACTAGTAGTCAGTAACATCCACTTTTTAGACGTGGCAATAACATACTCGTACTATGGCTATGCTAATGGTCATGACAAACAAAACTCTCCACCGATTTAATGTTCAATTCCCGCGCGCTTTATTAAAGTTCACAATAATTTGATATAAAAATAATAGAGCCATTTTAATTCTGTCAACAGTTTATTCAATTAAGTCATATGCGACCACGAAGCACTAGACGCGTGCGAAAATTCTAAGAAGCGAACTTAGAAATTTTCACATAAGTATCACATAGGTGATAGTGGTATTCACTCTGTGATGGTCGCAATTGGCTTGTTTGTAGAAGCCCTTATTGGTAACATAAAATATATGAAGGTTAGACATATAAACCTGACAATCGGTTTTAAAACAAACATTTTAAGCATTCAATTTGGACTGGAAACAAACGCACCAGAGGGGTGGCTCTAAAGCAGCCACTTACAATTTTAACGTGACCTTGATTTTGTACATTATTTGTGTAAATAATCTGCTGTAGTGCTTTATATTCTAATATAAAAGACTAGCTGTCCGGCGCAACTTCGTATACGTAAATTATCCCAGTTTTTGCAACATTTCTCGTCGCTATATAGCCGTTCGTTATATAGCCTTCCTCAATAAATGGGCTATCCAACAAAAAATAATTTTTCAAATCGGACCAGTAGCTCCTGAGATTAGCGCGTTTAAACAAACAAACTCTTCCGCCTTATAATATTAGTATAGATTCATGAGAAATTGCAGAGTTTAAACACTAAAGACCTGTCTTACAGCAGTACATCCAACTTGGAAGACTAGCGAGTTAGGTCCATTCACTAAAACTACCTATTTCTGTAATTAATCCCTGCGACTTTAACTTCTCGACATGAAATTATGGAATATCCCACTTGAATCCACTCAAGGACAAATCCACTAATGGATTTGTTTATACTTTGTTCCCGAATCCATCAATAAATCTGTTTACTGTTGATACTACTGTCAGATCGGTTGTGAATTCGATCCCCGGGACAGAGCTTTTAGACTCGTTAAATTTTGTTTCAAAAAGTACACTTACGTTGCAGTGTACTTTTGTCCGTTAACCTAGTGAAAGAATGGACTTATTAAAAACTAGCTGTCCCGCGCAACTTCACCTGCGTAAATTTTCCCCGTTTTTGCAACATTTCTCATTGCTGCTCCGCTCGTATTGCCCATACCTTCCTCTATAAATGGGCTATCCAACAGTGAAATAATTTTTCAATTCGGATCATTAGTTCCTGAGATTTCCGCGTTCAAACAAAGAAACAAACAAACTCTTCAGCTTTATAATGTTAGTTTATATTGTAACATTGATAAGTTATAGTTAGTTCAACAAAAATAGTTTAGTTACAAAACATACAACTGAAACAGACAGCACCTTTCGCCAAGATTTTAGAAGAACGAAAGAATACTCGCCAAGGCTATAAAATTTCAACATTAATTACTTCCAGTCCTATTCTGGTTCACTGCCTACATTCTCAAGGATTAAATGCAATGGTAAATCATCTCCGGCGCCATTTCGTCGTCATGGCATGCCATTTTTTATGCACCCCGTCGATGCACACATCGATGTTGATCCCGAATAATGGTAGAGGGTTGAAATTGGTATTTTATGAAGAAAAGGAGCAAGTTACATTGCATAGAAAATTGGTAGACTAGTAGACGTTTTCAAAATAAGTTTTGTGTGAGCGTAATAGTATGGATAATGGAAAATAACTCCTAGAAACGGGACGGAAAAGTGTTATATGATTTGGTAGAAATAGTTTTTGGTAGAAATTAATATTGTCTATCCAGTGCACTAATTTTTGAGCTCTTTGCAAGCAAAAACTGAACCTCCAAACTCCTAATGCAAAAAATAAACCATTAAATCCATTTTGATTTAATTTTAGAAAAGGACTTGCTAAGTTTTGTCGCAGAAGACGACTCCCGCAGTAGGGTACAAGCCCTGTGTCACGGGGGACTTTACAAACATACAAGTCACGGACACAAAGTACACCCAGACCCGAAACAACAATTTGTGGATCACACAAAGCGCTATCCCGTGTGGGAATCGAACCGACGACCTTTTGCGTAGCAGTCGGACACACTCCCACCGCGCCACAGAGGCAGTCGATAAAACTTGAGAGGGGTGAAATAAGAGATAAGAATTAGCACGGGGAATCCATATCTGTAATGACTAACGTACAATGGCGGAATCCTGACCAAAAGTTTGTAATAAAAACATCAAGAAATATCGTTCACAATCATCCCTTATGATTCATAATCTTGACCGTTGTTTACCGAAGGACAAGATATCCTTACACGAGGCAAGGGACAAAACATCTTGGCGCCAGCGAGGCGGGCAATTTCGCGAGTGCCTCGTTTTGCCTCGCCTTGAGTTATTGACTGCCTCGCCGATAGTAAGGGCAGCTATCTACCATTATTGGAAACGCTTTATAAATTGCCGACATGTATATGGAGTGTAGGGATCCAGATTACAAATCAGTTTTGACTTTTACTTAATAGTTTCTTGGGTTTATGCTTGTCCAGTTAATTTAGATCCGCGTATAAATTAATTTTGAGACTATCTACGGGTCGACATACACTGGATCATGATATTAAATCCTAAAAATAAATAACGGATATTAGGAATTTTGACAATCTGTCACTTGCCTGCTTTTTTTGTAACTTCCTGATAGTTAATAGGAAGTTATCTAAATGAAAACAGGCTAGTGACAGATTGATTAGCAATACACCTACCACCGCCAACTCTTTGTGGTAATTTTAAACAAACTTAAAAGGCCATGATGAGGAGTACCATTACAAAGTTTAAGGGTTAGTGACTATTCACCAGAAAGACCATCCAGTTAAGATAGGACGTAGCTGTGTAGACAGCATACTTCTGACTAAAAGAAGGTAAAAGCTACTACAACAGAAGCAATACTTTACGGCAGCAGCAACCACTACTGGACGTTTTTTTTCCAAGATGTTTTAAAGCAGGATAGGAACTTCAAACATGACTAAAATCAACGTTCACAAGAACATCAACAAAACCAATTCTCCAAAACCACACACGGCGTGAAATTCCAAAAAAATCTAGCATTACCTCCTATTTATCATGAACATAATCCGACGTACTTAAATCCCTTTTATTATTCCAATAGCGTCAGTACAGCAACCCTTTCAAGATGCGCCATAAAGCATTCAGATCGACAAAAGCGGGACTTAATTCGCATGCGCGCTCCGGACGTCCTGTGACCGGATGTACCGTGTACAGGGTACAGTAAAACCAGTTGGATTTTGTACCGGGAAAATTTGAGGTTTTAAAACCAATACTTGGAATATTTTTAAGCAATTTCTGGTAAGTTGAGTCCAAAAAGGGCAATCTAGAAGGTGGCTTTTTTGAATTGTATATTATATTTTCTTGAAAAAAATATCTCGAGCTTAGTTATAGGCCATGTTTAACATAAATGACAGAAAACTTATTTTGAGTTATTTCTCTAAAATCTCTGTAACAAAGCAATAATAAAAGCCGTGAGTAGTTCTTTAACTACCGACTAGATGGCGCATGCGAGGGCCCAACTCGCGAGCATCAAGGGATAGAAAAATTTGAGGTCTAGTAACACAGTCCGGATAGGTGGTTCACTTCTGGCCCCGGTTTGGCTACGGAAGTCTCGGGTTCGATTCCTGGGTCTGGACTTCAAATTATTCTATCTTTCAAAAATGCAATTATTATATTTGTAAAATCATTATGATTGCAATTTTTTATCAGCTTTATAATTACCTGTTAGAATGGAAGCCAATATGAGAGAACTGTGTGCTTAGCAGTTCATAGTGTGTGATACTCGTAATGCTACTACTATTATTACTGCGAAAGTTTATAAGAAAATCTTTGTTACTCAATCACGGCAAACGGCTGAACAGATATGGATAAAACTTGCCAAAGAGATAGATTATAGTTTGGAATACTACATAGGCTACTTTTAATTTAGAAAAATTGAACAGTTCCTGTGAAATATGTAGATATTTTTTCAAAATGTTCCACAGCAACAGTTAGTTATTAATAATATTATCCAGACTGTTAATGATTTTATCTAAACTATTAGAACACAAAACCTTAACATTCAATGACATTTGAAAAACAAAACGCACTTGATCTACTGTACATCCTTTACAATCGGAAGTAGACGCTAGGCTCTGGGCGGGCGGCGCCCTGCACGCTTCCGAAATACATTTGCATATGCGACGAAATATTCATGCGTGGGCGTGTTGGCAATTTGTCCTAGCATGGTCGCATGTAATTTTATTAAAACGGACCTAGATAAATGGGCACGAATATTTTAAAACGGTTTTATAAAAGTAGAGGTTTTTACCAGAAGAAAGATCCTTGAAATTGTAGTAGAGCTTTACCTGTAACAAACATAAGAGTTATTAGTTTAAAATATTCATTGTGCATCTGCACCAGCTGTGCCGTGTGGTACCGGCTTGAGAATAGTACCACCCCATCTCTTCCCGTGGGTGTCGTCAAGGTGACTAAGGGATGTCACACCGGAGGACGGGCAGCAGCGTCCTCTGCGTACTTTAAAGACTTATTGCGATCGCCAACCCGCTCGCCAAGCGTGGCGATTATGGCAATTGCCCCCAGTTTCTTTAATAAGTAGGTTCTACTGGGGAGACGAGTGCCCAACAGTGGGACATTATGCATCATCAGTGGGACATCATTATCATGTTGTTTAAAAATGCGAAAAAAGTGTAAAACCGGCCTCATAAAAGATGGTTCTTTTTTTTATATAAATAGTTATCTAGCAATGTGGGATTGAGTCCCACATTACTAGCAATCTTGTTAACCCCTCCAGCTATGCTCAAAGGCTCGTGTTAGGAGTGGGTTCACGTCTGTAGTATAATGGGTAGGATTCGAACCCGCGACCTCACGATTGCGCCTTAGCCATTAAGCTACCGCCGCTTTTACGGTTTTTGTTGTTTTGCGATTTTCTTAAAAACTACTGTTCCAATTCGAATGGAATTTTCACTATTTGATGGGCTATGTTTCTAGGGGGGTTTTAATTTAAACGTTGTCATAGATTAAGACACTAGATCTAACAATCCGATTTGGGTGGCAAATAGGTACAGTAATTGTTTTTAAACTCTCGCGATTTTTATACATATTAGAAGTCCCGAAATATATATATTAGGTACAGTAGTTTTTGAGAAAATAACGAACACACATACATACGGGACAAATAGAGCACCACTTTTTTTGAAGCTAGTTTAAAATATTCAATTATCATAGACAAAGTATAGCCTGAGACAATAGGTACTTACAAATAACCTTCTATTTTTAAAGTCGGCTAACACCATACATAATCAATACTATTCTCCAGACTATTCTTCACACATTGTTTCTCACAACGCTCCATTATCCAGGAGTTCCTCTCCATCCGTCAACATCATCATATCTCTTCCGCGCCATTAGTCAAGGTGAGATGAACTCAACTTATCAATTATTTATTGCTCGGTTTCTTTGGGAATAGGGTTTTATGTGTTATGGTGTTGTATGGGGTTTCTAGGAGTTTATTATGTACTATCCAAACTATTAGTATATATGTAAAAGTAACTGTGTCCGTCTGTAACGTTTTCACGCCTAAACCGCTGTACCTATTTACATGAAATTTGGTGTACTAAGTACCGTAAAATATGCTATATTTGTAATTAATTAGGTACTCGTTTATTTTTCGATTAAAAGATACTATATATATATCAACTAGCTTTCGCCTGCGGCTCCGACCGCGTGGAAGTCGGTCATTGCGATGAAAACTATCCTATGTCCTTTCCCGGGACTCAAACTATCTCTATACCAAATTTCATCTAAATCGGTTTGGCTGTTCGAGCGTAACAGACAGACAGAGTTACTTTCACATTTAAAATATTAGTATGGATTAAAAAATATTATACTAAGTTGAAGGCACCACGGTGCAATTCTTGTATCGCACATTGTCTGCTATTTAACATTTCCGACAACGCTTAAAGGAAATTCCTTCTTCCATAGTAGAACATTACCCCCCCCCCCCTCATTCCACGTTCATCTATATTTATTTTTGAAAAAACCTCATGTATCAAATACACGAAGTAATTATGAAGACTGACAATTTAAAACGGCCCACCTTTACAAACAAGATAATAGGGCTGGCACCACCAGCAGTACAACCACGGGTGAACGAGACGTGTTAACTGAAAATTCGTCGGTTACATCAAAGCTCAATTTCGCTGTCAACGTCGCATTAACAATGTATACCGTCCACCCTTCAGTTGCATCGACATACAGGGTGTTGAACTTTGAAACTTGCAACAACTTCTAAAATGCTTTCTGGCAAGTTTATGAGTAGTAAGTACTAAATTATGTACAAAAATTTCTTGAGAAAATTAATCCGACTGCTACGCAAGAGGTCGTGGGTTCAATTACCACACGGGACACCACTTTGTGTGATCCACAAATTGTTGTTCCGAGTATGGGTGTACTTCGAGTCTGTGAGTTGTATGTATCCAACGCGACACAGGGACTAATGCGGGACTCGTTTTAAAAAAAATAACCTAATATAATTACAGTACACATAATATGAAAAACTAAATTATGCGAGACATCCTTATTGCTCGACTTTTTAATATTATTTTATCTCTTGCCTTTGCATCATAGTCTATAGATATACATATCAACCCATATGATGGCCCACTGCTGGGCACGGGTCTCCCAAGTAGAACCTACTGGTATGTAGATCCTGGGGGTAATTGCCATAATCGCCACGCTTGGCGAGCGGGTTAGCGATCGCAGTAAGGCTTTAAGTTCGCAGAGGACGCTGCTGCCCGTCCTCCGGAGTGAAATCCCTTAGTCGCCTTGACGACACCCACGGGAAGAGATGGGGTGGTACTATTCTTAAGCCGGCACCACACGGCACAGCCGGCACCACACGGCACAGCCGGCACCACACGGCACTGTGTCTATAGATATAATGTATAAATATAGGTAATGGTGACAGCACCTTACCTACTGAAAACTTACCTTACCTATTTGAAAAGATTGGTCACGGCCAATCTTTTCAAATTGCCAATGTTTATAATGTTCGTTTGTTTAAAAACTGTAAACGCATGCGCCAGTTCGCACGGCCTTTTCCCGACATCGAAATAATAATAGTAAATAAGGACCCTGCATTCATTTATATACGGTATATAGTAGATTTAACCGTAACTGTAACATACCTTAAACTTTATTCGATTTCGAATAAAAAGTGGTTATTTTGTTGTTAATTCAAGAGCCATCATTGGGACTTGCATTTAATAAATACGAGTAGATCAGGTATTATCGTATGGTATATTTACATAACCCATCCTAACAACAGCCTGTATACAAAACCCACCTTCCGGTTTAATCGCGTTTTGTACAATTAATAAACAATGAATTTGTGAACTCGTTAACGGGAACCATAGAGCCCCATCACTCCCCATGGTGGACGAATACTCGTTTATATCCCTTCAATTATTCATATTTCCACGTGTTACAAGTTTTATTGTAACACGTGAAAACTCATGGTTGTAATTTGAAAAGCGAGGTGGTAAACACACTTAGCTGAAATAAACTTGCATTCATTAAAGAAAAATTAGTTTCGTCGGTTCTTTGCAAGTCTAGACGGTGGCTCTAGTCCGAATCTTACGCATATTCATATAGTTAACGCAATATGACTAATAACTTTAGCACAAATGTACTAACGCGAAACTAGCAATGTGTGTGCAAATTTTGAATTAAAATTTCTAGAGCTAATATTTTTATTTGACCTAGAAAACGATAACGTCTGTTTACTATAATTATATATTCCTGATAAAAGTCACACAACGTCATCTAATCCTAAACTAGGCAGAGCCTGTACTATGGCAACCAGACAACTGATTAACTAACTTTTATTTTTTTTAAATACATACACAATATATATAGATTACACCCAGACACAGAATAAACCATTGCGCTCATAACACAATGTTTTATTGTATGGGGGATCGAACCCACGATCTCTAGCTTATTAGTCAGGGTCACTAAATACTAGGGCAGCTAGTTGGCTATAGAGTTGTTTGTTCATGTGCATCTTCGTTCATACGTCGTCACTTGAACGTATTTATTTTTTAATTTACCTAGCAATGTAGGATTGTGGATGACACAAGCAATTCTGTTAGCCTTTCCAACTAAGCTTAATGGTTTGTGTTAGAAGTGGGTTGATGTCGGTAGTATAATGGGTAGGATTCGAACGCGCGACCTCTCGATTGCGAGTCTGATGCCTTAACCATTAGGCTACCGCCCCTAACATTACTGTAAAATTATAAAATCCGTTTATGTAGTGAGTAGTTTTTGTTTTACAATTTTTGGATTGATAATACCTACTATTAGTTGGCATTACCTATATTGTCGCCAGTTTTCTATAGTTGGCTATAGAGAAAGGCTTTCACGTTGTCACTGCTGGTATAGGGTGATAATGCTATCGAGAACTTGTCTATACTATATAATAGATGAAAGATTGTATGTAACGAATAAACTCAAAAACTACTGGACCTATTTCAAAAATTCTTTCACCATTAGGAAGCTACACTATTCCCGGGTGACTTAGACTATTTTTTATCCCTGTATTCCCACGGAAATGGGAACTGCGCGGGTGAAACCGCAAGGCGTCCGCTAGTGTTAAATAAAGACATTTAGCTAATATTTTAATTATGCATACGGAGCGCCAGTTTTAATGTCAATATGTCATAAAAGCTAGCTTAGATACGATAGATAACTAGTTTAGGTGTCAAAAAGAGTGAGTTTCTATGCCAATGTGGCATTAATTCACAAAAGTATAAAAAGATTTGTGCTATAGCTACGGTTCAGTTTCTGAAGGAAATACTCGTTGCTTTTATATAAAAACGTGTATTACATAAGCAAGCAGGCAATGCAATTTATATGTAGGTAATTTACATGCAGGGCAATGTGTGCATAATATATTTTGGGTACATGAGATTTGTACACTAATCAAGTAGTAAAAAAAAAAAAAAATTTTATATTGAAACAGTAGATACAGATTGAGGTCTCATATTATGTTCCTGTAGGGCTGGTGGTTAAATATTGCTAAGTCAGAGATCGTAGGTTCGGTCCCACCTAGTAATCTTACTTATTACCATTTTATGCATTTCAAAGAGGTAAAACATGATTATGACTGCAATACTAAAAAAGTTAGTCAGCAATCATTCTTTTTGTCAATTTTAAATTTTGACAATAGCTGTGATAAACAACTACAACTACATACATTTAAATAAATAAAAATCCCGCCTGCACAAAAAAGATTAAAATAAGATCCCCTACATAATTACCTAGTCTGGCCATAAATACTGTTACAATTAAAAATAAGAAAGATATTACATTTGAATTTGGAATCTGTCATTTTTATACGATTGTTCATTGTATTTTCTAATTTTGGCGCCAATACATTGTACAATATTTTGCTATATTAAAATGGAGTGGGGTGATAAAGAAAACCGAATCGCTGTGATTGCATTACACAAAGTTGGTATGGAGCCGAATGTAATTTTTAAAACTCTCCATACGCTTGGTATTAGTCAAATGTTTGTGTACCGGGCTATTAATAGGTACAATGAGACCTTCTCTGTTTGTGACAGAAAAAGATCTGGCCGTCCACGTAGTGTTCGTACGAAAATGGTGGTCAAAGCAGTAAGGGAAAGAATTCGAAAAAATCCTGTCCGAAAGCAAAAGATTTTATCTCGGGAGATGAAGATAGCACCCAGAACCATGTCACGCATTTTAAAAGATGACTTAGGACTTGCAGCCTATAAGAGACGCACTGGTCATTTTTAACTGATAATTTAAAAAAGAATAGGGTGGTAAAATCGAAGCAACTACTGAAGCGGTACGCAAAGGGAGGTCACAGAAAAATTTTGTTTACGGATGAGAAAATCTTTACAGTTGAGCAACATTTTAACAAACAAAATGACCGTATTTATGCTCAAAGCTCTAAGGAAGCTTCCCAATTAGTCGACAGAGTGCAACGTGGGCATTATCCGACTTCAGTGATGGTTTGGTGGGGTGTTAGCTATGAAGGAGTGACTGAGCCATATTTTTTGTGAAAAAGGTATCAAAACATCGGCACAAGTGTATCAAGATACCATTCTTGAGAAGGTAGTTAAACCCCTTAACAACACCATGTTCAATAACCAAGTATGGTCCTTCCAACAAGACTCAGCGCCGGGTCATAAAGCTCGGTCCACGCAGTCTTGGTTGGAAGTGAACGTTTCGGACTTCATCAGAGCTGAAGACTGGCCGTCGTCTAGTCCCGATCTTAATCCGCTGGATTATGATTTATGGTCAGTTTTAGAGAGTATGGCTTGCTCTAAACGCCATGATAATTTGGAGTCCCTAAAACAATCCATACGATTGGCAGTGAAGAATTTTCCCATGGAAAGAGTGCGTGCTTCTATTGATAACTGGCTTCAACGTTTAAAGGACTGTGTTGCAGCCAATGGAGACCACTTCGAATAAGCTTTTTATATTTTGAATTGTTTTTTATTTATGTATTAAACTAACACACTGTAAAAGTAATAAATATTATTTGCAATAAAAAAAAATGTTTTTTCTTCGTAACAATATTTATGGCTAGACTAGGTATATAATTTCATGCAGTTGAAGGCACTTTACTAAGTTCATCGAGAAATTATTTTGTTTCAATCTTTTATGGTTCTTTTTTTTGTACAGAGTAAAAGGGTTATTATTATTATATTATAAAATACAACTTTAGCACTATTAATAGTACAAGAAAACGATTGCACATAAAACTAATTAACGTGCTCACAGTTCGCAACTTTCTATTGCGTATGACACTTCATTAAATTAGTTGGGAACTAGCAGCGTGTTTACACGTTACAAGTGTTCGCGGTTTAATTAACTTTGTCACGGCGGAGGAAGGTGGGGACAGTTGGTACAGTGGTCCTTGGCATTGGTTTAGATCGCTGTAGACTGATTTAGGAGCCGTTGTGACAATGAATTAAAAAAAAATAAAAAAATAATTCTTTAATTCTTTTTTTCTTTCTTCTCTTTCTTGCCTCTGTGGCGCGGTGGAAGTATGTCCGACTGTTACGCAAGAGGTCGCGGGTTCGATTCCCACACGGGACACCACTTTGTTGTTCACATCGACAAATTGTTGTTTCGAGTCTGGGTGTACTTTGTGTCCGTGAGTTGTATGTTTGTAAAGTCCCCCGCGACACAGGGCTTGTACCCTAATGCGGGAGTCGTTTACACGCTGCAATTTAGTTAAATTCTTTCTTCTCTTTTTCATTTTTTAAAAAAAGACATGAAATACATTTTTTTTTGAGGGGCAGGGGACTACGGAACCCTATATTCTGCGTGGCCTGACAAGCACTTGCCCGGTTTTTTACATTATTTTAGAAGTTTATTTTTTTTAAAGTTTTAAGGGAGTCAGGTTTACAGCTGACTATTTACCCACAGAGATAACGTTGCTTAATCTCGAAGATGCAGGTTGCCAATGAACCATGGACCCATCTCAATAGTGGTTACAGTGGACAAAATCTATTTAAAATTTATCAAATAGACAATGATACAATAAGGAGACTAGAACCACAACATAACGGCTATAATAAATACCCAAAAATACACCAAATCCCTCAGGGATAACCACCATGCTAATCAAAAGCACAAACTTTCAGTATTTAGATTCAAACCGCAAGCAACTCGTTGCATTAAAGTGTTTAGTTCAGCATCGTGAGCAATGCGAGCTATAGATTTAGGCCGACTGCAGACCTTGCGATTTGATCAACAAGTTTGTTACACTGTCTTACGATTTGGAAACTTTGAAAAGATTGAATAAAATAGATATTGTAATCTATAATTTCATAGTAGCTTTTTGAATACGATAAATTCGTAACTCTGTCTGTTTCTTACAACATTCCAGAGTTTAGGCGTGAAATCTCACGCCTAAACTATGGAATAAATTATAGATTGGTCCTAGAACGTAGGATATTTTGATTGCGATAAATCGATGATTTGTATAACACATAGTGGGTTAGTAGGTACTTCATTAATAATTTCCTTAAATTACTAATCAGGAAATTTCTAAACAGTTTATCGTTCTTTGTAAACAGAGACAAAGATAATTTTCATTTTTTATCAACACCACATATTGTAGAATTTTGGCGTTTTAAACGTTAAATAGGTACCAACATTTTTTCTAATTTTAAATAAAAGTTAATCCGTTGCGATTAGCGTTTCTCCATATTTCAACCAAAATCGCAAGTGTGTAGTATTCTTATCACAGTGGTACAAGTTGAGTAGTTACTTGTAGAGAGTGTAATGGGTTAGTTGGAATACGTCCGTCTGCTTCTAGCAAAACCATCACACGCTGAAAGTTTAATGGTTTTGTAAAGTATGGCGTGTCTACTTTGTCTCGACAGCTTACTTATAGCGAATCATAATGTCTAATACATAAAATCCTATGTCACGGTGTTTCTGGTGAATACGAAACGGCTGTGAAATGTTTTTTTTTGTATATTTATTGTATATTTTTGTATGAATTGCAAAAACGGGGAACATTGACGCAGATGAAGTTGCGAGGGTCAGCTAGTAAATTATAATATGAGTAAAATATAATAAAATCTCCAACTGGTAAGTCTTATAGGTAGCTAAGGTGAATAAAGTCTTTTTAACGATGCTCTTCAAAATGATTTAAAATGTAACTACTACATATTATACATGCAGTTTGTACAAAAATTTTGGCAAGCAGAAAATGTTTCAGGTCATTAATATAATAATATAATATAAACTTCCTGCAATTACATTGCAAAGGTTGACCAGTAGATAATGCCATAGGCATTCTCTACCAATCAACCTTTGGATAGGGAAGAGAAACGGGTGGCAGGTGCTTATTATTTTGATAGAATTACCTACATATTTAATTACATAATAGAAAATAAATATAAATGAATCTACAACAAATATAAAATAATATAATATAAACTAAATTATACTGATAAATATATCAAGCATGATTAATTTGAGCACATTTATTAGGGTTCCATTACAAAAATGGCAAAACAGAACCCTTATAGTTTTTTATACCATAAGCAGTAAACTTGTCATCTAAGTTTTATCTTAAGAAAATCATATTTATTATGGCAACATTACAACCTCTTATTAAATCTTGTATATAATTAGAGGCTGTATTCTTGCCATAGTGTTAGTACTATCTATTAATTTGTAGAGAACATAATAACAAAAACATCAAATTTCAGCAATTTCCTCACATCATTCCACTTCAGCCGTCATCCACCAAAATATTAATAAAAACATCTCCAAAACATAAACGTATTTCTCCACGTTATTTAAAAACTGTCAACATCAAACACTGTACTATAAAGCTCAATTTACCAGCGGCATTTCAGTAAACGTTACTGAAACAGTTCAAAGGGAATTCTGAACTCATTTGCAAACCAATTTGTGCTCTATACCAACTGCAAGTGTTTTCACAGTACGTGAAATACAAGTAAAATTACAGGTGGTCCATTTTGGTCGACTCTACTGTACATAGGTGTGTTTTCCTTTGCCGAATACTGCACATAAGTAGAACTGTATTCTGTGACATCCGATGTCGCAATGAGGAGATGCTATTAGCCGAAAATACCTGGTTATTGGTTATAGGCGCGTATTCAGAACTTTGTTCAAGGAGAGGCAACATGTGACCCAATCGGCCAAGTGTGAGTCACTTGCATAGCAGTGGAGGGGAGTATTTGTTTATCAAAAACACATCGGTACAGTGTCAAAATTCCCTAAAAAAAAGGTATTTCGGTCGAGACTGGCGTTGGGGAGGGCTTTTGCCCCTGTTGCACCCCCCTTAGATCCGCGCCTGATTGATTATTAGGTCATCTATGACAACATTGATCTGGATCGAATATTATTAGAAGTTATCAATCCATCGTCTACGATAAAAATCCACTAAACTACTGAATTCTACTCGCATGAGATCTGTGCGTAACTAAGAGTTGCCAGTGTGTTTTTTTTTAAAAGACATCTTCCGGATAGGATCCAAGCCCTGTGGTGATGAGAACTTTACAAACAAACAAGTCACAGATGCAAAGTACACTCGGAACAACAATTTATGGATCACCCAAAGGGGTGTTATAACATGTAAATTACCTTTCTTATAGCACCTTTGACATCAATAAATTTTTGACCCCATTACAACATCATCCAATTTCCCAAAAAGACTAATTAATAAACGCGAACTTTATATGCAAATATGTTGAAAAAATATACTTTAATTCCACTAATCAAATAGGACTCACGTACCAAAGCAATTACAGAGAACTAAGCGCCATTTTATAGCCCCCATTCGAAACTTGGTCGATTTTACTTAATTTTTCACAAGCAAATATCACTCTTATTACGTTTCAATAGAGTTGATGATTGTAGGTAATGAAATTTATTAGGTAATAAAGTATATTCGTTTAGGGAATAGTACCTGTTTTAAGTATAGGTTGCACTGTTGCATTTTAATTTATTCGGAACGAAAGTGTTGGTACTCACGAATGGCCCATTTGGATGTTTGGAAACGTAGATTACTATGTAGTAAGATTGTTCTAAAATGTTTTTCTTCTTGATAATATTTTTTGGATTTTGTAGTCTCTATTTTAGGCCGGTAGAACTTAACATTAAATTCGCAAAGCACGATGTAGTGCTGCAATTTTAGAATCCCAATTTGCAACTTCGAAAAACTGAAATTTTGGGACTTTTTTAAACTTTTTGCTCTAAAAGTCATAAACTATGTATTTTCGACAAATAACATTTACTACATAAATAAAGTAAATTAAATTTACGATAATTTTAGCGCAACCGCAACTCTCTAAACCTTATAAGGACCAAGCTATGGCCATTCAAAGATGGTCCATGCGAATTTTGCGAATTTAGTCTTTTTTAGTGTCGATTTCTACCGGCCTATTCCTAGGTTGGAACTGTTCAAGCGCAGCTGTATTTATATTACTCCCTTAAGCTTTAATTCTTTATCCAACTCAATCAAAAATCTTTCATATAAAAAGTTCTGCAGTGTGTTACTAAGCTGGTTGGTAAACGAATGTTTTTACTCGGTTGAAGATTTTTTTAAAGAAATATACATTTTATAAATTAGAAAGGAGACATATTAAATATAAGTGACCGGATTTTATTAATTTGGTGTGCATTGTTTTTTTTATATTATTTTACTTTTTTTTTTAATTTTTTATTATACATATTTCTTTCTTTGTTATTTTGATAATTTATTCTTATCTATACCAATAATGTAATTGGCAAGTGTTCTGATTCAATAATATGTATTTTAAAGACCTGTAATATGCACCACATTTATGCAAATCTATGTATATATAAATGGAGAAGCTGACCGACTGACTGACATATCAACGCAGGGACTGAATTAGAAGAGTTAGAAACATAAAATTTTGCACATAGGTTTCTTTTGTAACGTAGGGTAGCGTTAAAAAGGATTTTTGAACATTCACCCCCTAAGGGGCGAAAACGGGGGTGCAAAGTTGGTAGGTAACTTTGCCGTTAAAATATTTTGGTAACAATCTGACATCCACGCAGGCGAAACCGCGGTCATAAGCTAGTCAATAAATAATTTAAATCCCCAATAAAACAAGATTATGTGACAACATGTGATTTGTAACAAATCAGTCTATAGAGTCTATTAATTAAATCTCTGTGACACAGGATTTTGTCAGGAGGCCAATTCACGTTAAGTATGCATTTTGAAAGCGCAATAGCGGCATTTTAATACAATTCGTATTAGAGAACGATCTCAAAGTTACAAGAATAATGTTATAGTTACGAAAATGGCCGTTTAATCGAAACTTAACTGCAACTGCACTGCAACGGCACAGCTTTAAATATGTGAATTGGTCCGCAGCGCCCGTGATAGACCACTGCCTTTAAAAAAAACTAGATATTATATTTACGTCGTCTACTTATTATGTAAAGAATTACTTTGAATTTCAAGACGACGTACTGATATTAATCACTTGCTTGTTCACCTCCTAAATTTAAAACAATCCAACATCGTCTAAGCAATTTCCCCTACATTTGAAGCTAATGTACAACAAATGACAACCACATACATGGTATGGTATATACCCCAACCTTACAAAAGCTAGGAACATTAGAACACGAAATTTGAAAATAATACAACGCCACTTTGAATCTGCACACATTTGGATGTCTGTATGTAATTTTAATGGTCGGTACCCAACACGTAGATTTAATTTAGCGTAAAATGGCAGACTTAAATCATAAGCGGAAGCGATAGCGATGTTGGGTACACAATTTATGTCTTTAATGCTTATTTTACCAAGACACACAATAGGTATGCACGCATCAGTTTTCTTTATTTTGATATCTTCGCTGGGAGTCCGAGAGTAAAGTAAGATTAAAGCAAGCACTTTCTAAAGGCAGATTGTTTACCGATTAAAAACAACGGAGGAGGTTTGAAGTCCTCTTGTATTTGTTTTAATATTATGTCACACATGCCGTAAAGCGATACCGAGCTGGATTCCTTAGTATTTGACGCAGAAGACTTATATCGTAATTTTGATTTTCATTTAATGACACAATATGGTCAAGAGACCATATCATTGTGAGACAAGAGTCCCTTGATCAAGATGAAGTTATATATTAGGTTTAAGTTTTTTTCGCCAATGACTTGGAGTTTAAGTTATGAACCCGCTAATCGCCGCCACTTGTACCACGTACAAAAACGAGCACATTTTCCGGTAACACAAATGTCCTTACTGCAATAATGTTGTAATTAGGGCCTGAAATATGAAATTGCTACAGCTTGGATTCGAACGGGCGACGATAATCTTTGTTATATACCTCAGGTGAATAATGTTATTATTACTGAATTACTAATCAAATGAAACGGTTTTGAGCTCAAAATTATCATAAAAATCTATGTACCTAATTATTGAGGTCTTGCTAGCCCAGTAAATAATAGTTAAAACTTAAGGGCAATATGTTTTCGTTAGAAACGGCAATATACTCGTACCTACCTATCATATACCTTAATACAGTGGACTCAAAGATGAATTAAAAAACTTATATTAGGTAAAAACACAGCAACGTTAAAACAATATTGATTTAATGATAAATTGATAAATAAACGAATGGTTGGTGACCCTGACTGCTAAGATGGGTGGATTTAATTTCTGCCCAGGATAAATCTTTAGCACGACTGTTTAACCTTTAAGTGTGTATTTAATTATACTTATACGTATGTATGATCAGTTGTCTGGTTGACTCAGGATTGTGTTCTGGGGGGAGGGGTGGCAATTTGACTGTAAACATTTGCAAAATACACTTAATCATTAATTAGACTGCCTCTGTGGCGCGGTGGGAGTGTGTCCGACTGCTACGCAAGAGGTTGTGGGTTCGATTCCCACACGGGACACCACTTTGTGTGATCCACAAATTGTTGTTACGAGTCTGGGTGTACTTTGTGTCCGTGACTTGTATGTTTGTAAAGTCCCCCGCGACACAGGGCTTGTACCCTAGAGCGGGGGTCGTCTTCTTTAAAAAAAAAATTAGACATAATTTGACCAATATTTAAGTGGATGCTCCTACTATGTTGGTACAACAGAAGACATTGAAGTAGATATATCCAATCTCATGTGACTCTTCTTTTTATATTTTTTTCTCTTGTTTTTGCATCAGTCCTCGAATAAGGTGTATAATATAATGGTGGCAGCACCTTACTTGCATTATACAGTTTATAAACAGAGAAACATTGGCATTTTAAAAAGAGTTGCCGCTAGTTTTTATTGCCCCGTTCTTTTTTCCAATTTTACCTATTGTTTGCGAACAGGTTTTACATGTACATGTAAAATCGAATCCTAAGTGAATAGTGAATATTTTTTTTATTATAATTAGAACTCCAGCCAAGTTTGAATACTTCGTAGTCAATTCAATAATTCAAAATTCTTTATTCACTTAGGATGCAAAACAACTCTTGTGATACGTCGGGATTCTACATTAACATGTTATGTCAAGTTCGCAAACAATAGGTAAAGCTGGCGAAAAGAACTTGGCAATACAAACTCTTTTCAAATTGCCAATTTTACTATATTTGAATGTTTATAAACTTGATATGGGGGTAAGGTGCTGCGACTAATATACTATACACCATGTTAAAGGACTGATGCAAATTGTATTATCAAAAAGTTGAAACATGAGATAAACCAAAATCAGCCTTATTGGGTACAATATAGCTGTAGCATCTACTTACAACAAAGGTAAAAACTATATGTGCTTAAATATTGGCCAAAAATTTATATTAGTCGTGGGGGGAGGGCAATTGCCCTGTTTTGCTCCCCGCCCCAGACTTGGATAACTGTCCGCGTATGCTTGCCTTCAAATTAAACACAATTTTATTAATACAAGCTATAAAACCCAAAACGCTTAACCAAATACCGTAAAAGATTATCTGTGCAAAAATAATCCATCATTTGTACACAGGTTCCGTTTTAACGTCCGTCCACAAAATCTATACAAACAGGCGCCCCGGCGTCACTTGTCATTTGCGGAAGGGATCATTTATAAGGGCATTATTCGCACCTGCGCCCGCTGACCGCGAGGTGGGCGAAATAAATTAATATTTGGATTATGAGTTTGAAAGGTGCCTAAGAACGTGTTGTTTTGATGGTCAATATAATGGAAAATAGTTTTGTAAAACGCTCGAGTTTCATAGAACGAGAATATATACTAATATTATAAAGCTAAAGAGTTTGTTTGTTTGAACGCGATAATCTCAGGGACTACTGGTCTGAATTGGAAAATTATTTTACTGTTGGATAGTCCATTTATCGAGGAAGGCTATGGGCTATATAACATCACGCTACGGCCAATAGGGGCGGAGCAACAATGAAAAATGTTGCAAAAATGGGAAAAATTTACGCATACGAAGTTGCGCGGGTCTGCTAATGCTCATGCAATGGAATTTCTATCGCCACTCACTGGGAAAAAATGTTTACTATTCCCAATTTACAATGAAACGAGTGAAAATGATTTTATGTTCATGTAATAAAATGTTTTTATCACTTTTGCAAGTATGCCAAAACCAGATTACGATACAATAAATTGAAATTCTATCTCAGAGCTCACCTGGAGACGGGATAAGACTGAACAATATTCAGTGTTTATAAATATTAATAAGTAATAATAATATCTTGGGACAACTCACACAACGCTATCTGATCCCAAACTAAGCAGAGCTTGTACTATGGCAACCAGACAATTCATATATATACTTATATATTTCTAAATACATCCATATTATAGATAAATAACACCCAAACACAGAATAAACCATCGTGCATCGAACCCTTCTTACGTAGCAGTCGGAGTGTATCCGACCCACCGCGCTACAGAGGCAATCAAATATAATTTTAATACTATTATTTAGTCAGGGTTAGATGGAGTTGGTTGGCATATAGGCATCAAATAGGTGACGGCAGTGATGTCGGATTGATTGTGGTTTACTCTAAAGTTAACAATACTATTATATAAAAGATATTTTTATTTCAGCTCTCCGGATCCGAGCTACACTATCTGACGACTAAATGACTTTAATTTTATAACATACGTGCACACTCCGACTAAATAAACTTTAATTTTATAACGACTAACGCATAAAATAAAAAAAAATGTTATGTTATAAATTCGATTAGTCGTTTTATTATTGTAGTTATTTTGAGTTTAATATTAATAGAGCCCCCCTTTTTTTACCTGTGTCAAAATCCCTACAGATCCCAACCCGTCGAAGGGAATGACAGGTGGGTATGTCGGACTCGAACCGACTAAAAAATCACACGCTGTTACGTCTTGTAGGTCCATGGCCGGAGATGAGGGTGTCCCTTACGGAATAGTTTCCTTCACCTGCAACGGACCTTGGCCAAGTATATCGCCCCATTCATTGTTTTTTTTTCAATTAGCTGCTTTGTTTAATATTTATTTAATTAATAGAGTGTAATTAACAAACTTCCACGCACGACATGTACAAAAAAAAAACTTCAAAAGTGCTTCCAACGAAGTACGTGCGCAAACAATAAACTTTACTAACTACTTTTGCGAATATGCGCCATTTTAGCTACCGTCCTACGTCACCCTACCGCTCAAGCGGTCACTGCCCGCACCTCAGATGTTCGCGACAACTTACCACAAAAACATATAATAACATAACTTCAATTCGACATGTGTGCATTTTAAATTATAATTTTATACCCAAAATTTACTGTGTGAGCAAAAATTTAAATTTTTTCTAAGAGCCACAACACACAAGACACAACGGTCAGCGAACTCGCACTACAACACTTTTGTCTAAGGTTTATAAAATATTCAGTAATATTTTAACACATCTCAGTGACATTATAAGATGTTTGTTGACTTAAGTGTCATTTTATTATGGTTATCATTTTATGGCTCTTAATCATAATCTTTATTCCGTGCCCATGCGGAACTGCCAAAATCTTGTTATATTGCATATGCTTAATGCATAATTGAATTGATGCGAAGATTGAACAAATGCTTGGAATTCGAAATTAGAATTCGCGAGTATGTGATATGGCGTTTTTTAAAAATAAGTTGTCAAAGTGAAATCTGCGTGCTGAGATTTCGCAGTGCAGGCTAGGCCCTAATTTTGAGATATGTCGAGGTATAATACGTCTATATTTGCTTCTACCACAGAATATCGAGAGTACAGAAGCCAACCTTTATACGTACTTCAATCGAGCGACACGCACATACACATTGTTCACGGACACGAATCGAAGACCACATTGCTTCGATTACGCCTGTACTTACACGGGCGGAATCAGGCGTCAAGAACGTTTTCTATCTTGATTGTCTTCTATATTCTCGGTATTCTGTGTTTCTACATTATAAATAATAAAAATGATTTATTCACTTAGGAAGCAAAATACTGCACTTGTGAAAAGTCGATTCTACATTTACTGGTAATGCCTGTGCGCAAACAATAGGTAAAGCCCGAGAAAAGAACGGGCAATAAAAACTCGTGGCCACTCTTTTCAAATTGCCAATGTTTACAATGTTTCTTTGTTTATAAACTGTATATGCAGGTAAGGCGCTGCCACCATTATATTATACACCATATTAGAGGACTGATGCAAAAAAAGAGGTCAATAATATTAAAAGAGTACACGAGATCGGATACATCAGCCTCAATGGGCACAACATAGTAAAGTTTTTACATCCACTTACGATGTAAAAACTTTATGTGCTTAAATATTGGCCAATTTACTGCCTATGATATTGACCTACCAATTTGTGCTTATTTCTTGTATTCACAGAGTGAATATCACTATTTTTGTTATATAAATGTAAGTTTTGTTTTACAAACATAACGTTTGCATATATATTTTGTGATGCAACTGTCATAATGCCTATCTCTTTTAATTTTTCTCTAATTATAGCATGATTTCATGACAACACGATTTGAGAGACCACACACAAGCATCGTAATATTTTAAATCACACCTCAATTCTGGACAACGATGCGCATTCGTGTGCTTGACAAAAGCAATGTTGCATACTGTAATATTAAATATAATGAGCTGCTGTTTAAATATAATGACTAGGTACATAAAAAGCTAAAAGAATCGAGTGTTGTATTGCCTTAAAGCGACATTTTAGGATGTAAAACTGCTGAAAAAATGTGTATGTCAATAATTTAAGATTTTTTTAGCAAGACTAATATTTTTATTAAAAGGTTTTTATGTCTTTATTTCGACTTTTAAAGTGTTATGTGGGCAAAAATGTTTTTTTGCAGGTGGGTTATTAACGTATCTGCGTGTAGCGTTATTGTGTTGGTAGCGTGGTGATCATAAAAAAGGTTTTGGCGATCGTGGATACAGGACTTTATTAAGGGTTCCGAACCTAAAAAGGAAAAAAATGGAACCCTTATAGGATCACTGTTTGTCAAGACCCGTTATCTCGGGAACGCGAGGAGGTATCGAGTTGAAATTAAAACCATATACTCAGCTCTACAGTCTTTTGAAGCTGTGAAAAAATCAAACTTCTAAGTTAATGTAAAAAATATGTACCTACAAATTTGTAAACCCCGCGCCTGGTGGGAAAGTCTGACTTGCACTTGTCCGTGTTTTTTATTCCGTGAGCTCTTTTTAAGTATTTAAACGACTATGCAAAAAAAAGACAGTTATATTTTCAGGTTCATGAAAGTGTTCGTAAAGTATACGCATCATCATCATCATCAGCCTATCGCAGTCCACTGCTGGACATAGGCCTCTCCTATTGCACGCCACTTTGTTCTATAAGTATACGCATGTGATTGTTTTATTTCACTTCTTTTCTTCTTTGGTTTTCTCTACAACTTTGTTCGTATAATCCATTTCAGCCTCAACCGTCGGAGTCATCTTCATATTCCTCGCTCAATATCAAATCACCCGTCTAATTAAAGTACCATACAAATGCATCTATAATCATGGTTGTGATTAAAACAGGTGTGTTTCGCCCTTAATTAAGGGCCGCGCACACTGTATCAGGGGAGCTCTTCACTTGAATAAAAGATATCACACGTGTAGCTTAACCTGGTTCTATATGTGATGGGTGTGTGACGTCACGGTACATATAGGTAGGTGTATATACACAAATAACATTGTTGAAGTTAAATGACGATTCTGAATAATTAATGGTTATACATCCCTACTAATATATAAATGTGAATGTAAAGTTTGTTAGTTACGCTTTCACGCGAAAACTACTCAACCGATCATCAAGAAACTTTGTACACATATTCTTGGAGGTATTAGAAGTAACATAGGATTATAAAAAAAAGGGAAAATTTACGTAGACGAAGTTGCGCGGGACAGCTAGTAAGTAATATTTAGCGCCGTGTTTCTAGCGGTTAACTTTGGATTGGCTTGGAGACTGCTGCGCAAAGGTTGGTGGTTCGATTTCTACACGGGACGCAACTTTGTGATTCACAAATTGTTGATCCAATCTGGGTGTACTTTGTATCTGTGATTTTTATGTTTGTAGAGTCTCCCAAAACAGAATGCTTACAACAACATACAATAGGTACGTGAGACCCCGAAGTAATATCTTTGTTTTTATGAAGTTTGAACCGTTGAAGGGCTAAACCTTACATAATAATAATCTTTATTTGCAAGAACATTGTTACAAAGATGGAAGGTCGTCTTAAAATTAAATGTGTACATCATGTTCTGCCTAAATCGGGCATGCAAATGTCAACAGAAAATATACGTTAAAAAAGTTAGTGTTTTGAAGCGTTTACCTAATCTGCCTATTTATTATTTAAGAATTCTTTCACAGTATAGAAGCCTCTATCTATTAGCCAAGTCTTGAAGCTTTTTACAAATTTATTATAGGGCAGGTCCTTTATATTGTTAGGTATGCGATTAAATATAAATCCACACATTGCAAAACAGTTCTTTTTGTAAAGCTCAGTTCTAGGAATTTTGGGCAAAACAATTCTGTCTGGATTTCTAGTGTTTCTCAAGTACATGTCTTTGGCTATGATAAACAGATCTTTATTTAGTTTTGTAAATTTGGCAATTTCAAATATATACATGATTGGCAATGTAAGTACCCGTAACTTTTTGAAAAGAGGTTACAATAAAACTATTTTACTTCGGTAATATTGTCTGAAGGCGGTTGTTGGATTTAATGATTAAGGGTTAATCTAATAAATATTTTTCAGAACTAATATTATTTACAAAGTTATTTAGGGTAATGTAAATAAGCCACGAGTGGGAGGTTATTAGTATATTAAAAAACACTCTGTATACAATGTGTTTGGAATAGGTTCTAAACATTACTGTAAAGTAAAAAAAACATTTTCTTATTTATAATTATTAACTTGGTCATAGTTAATTAGATTAGAAGTGTTATCAGTTATTAAAATTGGTCAAAGATGAGTGAAAATTAAATTGACTGATTCCATTTCTTCTCCATCTTTCTGAGTTTATGACAATTTGGTCAATGTTTTTATACTTGACTGCCCTGTTGGTATAGTGGGTAGTGACCCTGACTGCTAAGCTTTAGGTCGTGGGTTCGATCCCCACCCAGAACAAAATCAGATCAGATCAGTTATCTGCTTACCATAGTACAAGCTCTGCCTAGTTTGAGATCAGATGGCTTTGTGTTAGTTGTCCCAATTTATTATTATTTTTATTTTAGTTAAATTCTGCCAGTAACGTGTTTAAGGTACATTTTATTAGTTTAATACATTTTTAAACACGACTTTGTCGACATTTTTATTAAATTCATTAATTCCCATTGACATAGAGACCAAGACTGCTCCATAACCTCACAAAATTGACCACTCTCTAGAAAGAGACAACGCCACTTTCTGGGCAATACCTGTCAAATAATATCTTGAGACAACTCACTTGGGATAGCACGGTCCATGTCTATACATCAATGTCAATACCTAATATTAGGTGTGTAAAATACTTTTTTATACGACCTACTTAAAAAATAATATATTCACGTATTCTGGTACTTAAATAAAATCCCTACACAACACAACACAAACCCGCAATAAACCCAACAGCCACATGTACCAAAATGATACGTATTAGCAAGTAAACTGCGCTAAATTAACTGACCCGGAGTTCATTAATTTTCAAAATTAATTGCTCAAATCTGGCGTAGGTATAACTCTGTTTATTTGCACTGGTGACACCATTCTGTCTTTATGGGACACCATTGGACGGGATGTGTTGTTTACACATTAATATGGAGATTTTGGGGTAAATTGTGTGGGGAAAATTTGAGACAAAACACCTAACGTAGAGACTACATGAAAAAAAAAACAGATATTTTTTTATCTCCACGATGAAAAACATGGAGATTCAAATTTCTCCTTTCAGTTTCCTATACTTCCATATTGCATAATTTTTAAGCAATGTGGAGATATTGCTGCCAGATTTCAAAACTACAATTTTGATTTTCTTATTAAGTATTTACATGAAATTAAAACAAAGTTGAAAAATATGAAATCTTAAATAAATATATTTATGTCTCTTATCTTAAATACAATTTTAATATTTTTTTTGTTTATTTACCTCTGCATTCAATTTAAAATTCTGTATTCCCTTAGGATGCAAAACCACACTTGTAAAATATCGGGATAATTATTAATCATTATTAATAAGACGTTTAAATCAGTTTAAAGTACGCTTTAATGAACTTCTACGCAATGTACTTCTACAGTTACTCCGTAAACAGAATTTTATTCCAATTACTTAACAATAAAACCAAAACACGCCAAAATCTTATTCAACCCATTCTTATAATGATAATATTCGAAGGTTCGCCATTATAAACAGTGCTGTATCTGTTTACAAGTTTATTTGAAATTATAACAGCAGTGAAGGGGTGAACCTGCTACCCTTCGGTCACGCTCATTTACCTCACAATTATACACGGCGAATAACTCCCATGTTTTGAAGATATCACTCAGTCTCAGAACGCGGTATCGGCTTAATTAAAAGTTGTTAATTATGATGATGCAAAAATTTTAAAAAAAAATTTTGCAGCTTCACATTTCACGTGTCTTTGTGCAATCCATACTAATATTATAAATATGAAAGTAACTCTGTCTGTCTGTCTGTTACGCTTTCAAGCTCAAACAGCTATACCGATTTAGATGAAATTTGGTATGGAGATAGTTTGAGTCCCGGGGAGATAGGATAGTTTTTATCGCGATAACCGACATCCACGCGGGCGGAGCCACAGGCGAAAGCTAGTTACAGTATAAAATAAATACTTAACTCAGGCAGACATCTTCAAAAATAGTGAGAAGTAGATGGATAGACTGGCCTGTTGGTCACTAACCACTGACCCTGACTGTTACGCCGGAGGTCGTGGATTCGACCACCCAGGATAAAACTTTGTGTGATGAGCACGATAGTTAATTCTGTGTCTGGGCGTAATTTATCTATAATATGTATGTATTTGGAAATATATAAATATATATTTAAACATAGTACAAGTTTTGCTTAGTTTGGGATCAGATGATGTTGTGTGAGTTGTCCCAAGATGTTAAGGTATACCTACTAAAACCCGTAAATAAAACCGTATCAGAAAATAAAAGTTTCACAGCCAACACATCTACTAGAACAAACATTTCAAAACGCAAAAGCTGGAAATATACAATAAATAATAATTGAGATTTTGTTGATTGATTATAATATTGTACATTTTGAATATCTTTTAATACATAGAAGGAACATCATAGGAGATTTCTGTGTGGGAATGATTTAAAATTTTGGAAGTAATTTTACTAACTACTCAAAGTCACGCTCACGTCATCAGAAAATTGACAAGCGTTTTATAATTTGATTCATCGGGGCTGTTTTTGAACACGGAACTTCTCAATGAAAAACATTTAATGTATTAGTAGACTAAGCTGTTAGTACTAAAAATTAAAGTTCTCCGTTTAAATTATAAACAGTTACAATCTGTAGTTTAAATTAAACGTTTAACATGTCATTTACCACGTTCTTCTTTATAGCACAGAGTCTTGTACCCTTCTAGCCAAAGTTTCTAATGTTTTGATTCCTAACGACGGGACACGTCTAATAATTTCTTACTGCCCTTTCTTATAAACATACCTTCATTATACAAACGAATTTAAACCTTACAGCCTAAGACTTAAGAGCGTCACTAAATATAAATTGCATTGCAGAGATTTGATGGTATTTGCAAGTTATATTGAATGGAAAAGTTCCTTTGAAATGTTTAAGCAAGGAAATGTTATTAATTAAAATTTAAGTTCGCGTATTTTCTTTGAGGGTTTTGTTTAGAAATTTTCACTAAATCTTTACGCTTTGGTCATAATATGGCTCAAATAGTCTTAAATGTTTCGGGCAGACAGTCCTGGAATACAACGACTACCATTTAACACATATACAGCGACTAGTTGTCATGATAATCGGAATAAGATTTTAGCCAGGGAAGACCAAAATGATACGTATTAGCAAGTAAACTGCGCCAAATTAACTGACCCGGAGTTCATTAATTTTCAAAATTAATTGCTCAAATCTGGCGTAGGTATAACTCTGTTTATTTGCACTGGTGACACCATTCTGTCTTTATGGGACACCATTGGACGGGATGTGTTGTTTACACATTAATATGGAGATTTTGGGGTAAATTGTGTGGGGAAAATTTGAGACAAAACACCTAACGTAGAAACGAATTGAAAAAAAAGGTAATTTTGAATCTCCACGATGAAAAACATGGAGATTCAAAAAATCCTGGTTTTTCCTTTCAGTTTCCTATATTTCCATATTGCATAATTTTTCAAGCAATGCAATATTGCTAATAGATTTCAAAACTACAGTTTTGATTTTCTTATTAAGTATTTACATGAAATTAAAAAAAAAGTTGAAAAAGTATTAAACAAAATAAAAACATGTTTTTATGTCATATTTTTCACTTAGTTAAATCTAAAATAAATATATTTATCTCTCATATCTTAAATAAAATATTAATATTTTTTTGTACCAATATTTACCTCAGCATTCAATTCAATTCTAAATTCTGTATTCACATAGGATGCAAAACCATACCTGTGAAACATAATTATTAATCATTAATAATAAGACGTTTAAATCAGTTTAAAGGACGCTTTAATGAACCTTCACGCTATATACTTCTATAGTTACTCCGTAAACAGAATTTTATTCCAATTACTTCACAATAAAACCAAAACACGCCAAAATCTTATTCAACCCATTCTTATAATGATAATATTCGAAGGTTCGCCATTATAAACAGTGCTGTATCTGTTTACAAGTTTATTTGAAATTATAACAGCAGTGAAGGGGTGAACCTGCTACCCTTCGGTCACGCTCATTTACCTCACAATTATACACGGCGAATAACTCCCATGTTTTGAAGATATCACTCAGTTTCAGAACGCGGTATCGGCTTAATTAAAACTTGCTAATTAAGCAAAAATTAAAAAAATATTTTTTGCAGCTTCACATTTCACGTGTCTTTGTGCAATCCATACTAATATTATAAATGTGAAAGTAACTCTGTCTGTCTGTCTGTTACGCTTTCAAGCTCAAACAGCTATACCGATTTAGATGAAATTTGGTATGGAGATAGTTTGAGTCCCGGGGAGAGAGGATAGTTTTTATCGCGATAACCGACATTCACGAGCGAAAGCTAGTTACAGTATAAAATAAATACTTACTTAACTCAGGCAGACATCTTCAAAAATAGTGAGAAGTAGATGGATAGACTGGCCTGTTGGTCACTAACCACTGACCCTGACTGTTACGCCGGAGGTCGTGGATTCGACCACCCAGGATAAAACTTTGTGTGATGAGCACGATAGTTAATTCTGTGTCTGGGCGTAATTTATCTATAATATGTATGTATTTGGAAATATATAAATATATATAAATATACATAGTACAAGTTTTGCTTAGTTTGGGATCAGATGATGCTATGTGAGTTGTCCCAAGATATTAAGGTATACCTACTAATACCCATAAAATAAAACCGTATAAGAAAATAAAAGTTTCACAGCCAACACATCTACTAGAACAAACATTTCAAAACGCAAAAGCTGGAAATATGCAATAAATAATAATTGAGATTTTGTTGATTGATTATAATATTGTAAATTTTAAATATCTTTTAATACATAAAAGGAACATCATAGGAGATTTCTGTGTGGGAATTATTTCAAATTTTGGAAGTAATTTTACTAACTACTCAAAGTCACGTCATCAGAAAATTGACAAGCGTTTTATAATTTGATTCATCGGGGCTGTTTCTGAACACGGAATTTCTCAATGAAAAACATTTAATGTATTAGTAGACTAAGCTGTTAGTACTAAAAATGAAAGTTCTCCGTTTAAATTATAAACAGTTACAATCTATAGTTAAAATTAAACGTTTAACATGTCATTTACCACGTTCTACTTTATAGCACAGAGTCTTGTACCCTTCTAGCCAAAGTTTCTAATGTTTTGATTCCTAACGACGGGACACGTCTAATAATTTCTTACTGCCCTTTCTTATAAACATACCTTCATTATACAAACGAATTTAAACCTTATTGCTTAAGGCTTAAGAGCGTCACTAAATATAAATTGCATTGCAGAGATTTGATGGTATTTGCAAGTTATATTGAATGGAAAAGTTCTTTGAAATGTTTAAGCAAGGAAATGTTATTAATTAAAATTTAAGTTCGCGTATTTTCTTTGAGGGTTTTGTATAGAAATTTTCACTAAATCTTTACGCTTTGGTCATAAATAGTCTTAAATGTTTCGGGCAGACAGTCCTGGAACTCAACGACTAGCATTGTAAACACATATAGCGACTAGATGTCATGATAATCGGGATATGATGTTAGCCAGGAAAGAAAAAAAAGAATCCCGCCCTACATCCGCGTAGCATCTAATGTTATAGCACAGAATACCTAGAACGAAAGCTTTAAACAAAACGCTGTTTTGTAAACAGATACAAACGCAGATAGATATCGTTACAGAGGCGAGGAATCGGAACAAGACGGACCAGAGACAGACGGGCGGGAGCCACACTCATGCGCTGGGGAAGCTCGTTTTGTGCGCGTGTGTGGTGGGTATAACAGTCGTGATCATCAACATGAGCATTCCTTTAGTCTTCTCTTTATTTGTGGTTATGGTCTGCACCACTTTCCGTATGATGCATTGACTAATTTCATCTCGCTTCCATTTTTAGGGTTCCGTCGCCAAAATGCCAAAACGGAACCCTTATAGTTTCTTTATGGTAGCCATGTCCGTCCACAGCTTTGCTCAGAGACTGTTAGTACTAGAAGGGTGTAATTTTGTCAAAGTGAAAGGATAAAATCATGAAAAACATTTTTTTAGGGTACCTCCCCCTATATTTAAAGTGGGGATGTGATTTTTATTCTCATCTACATCGTGTGGGGTATGGTTAGATAGGTCTTCTAAAATCGTTTAGGGTTGGGTAGATCATTTTTACATTTAGGGATCTGTTTGTAAAATATTAAGATTTAAAGTGCAAATTTTAGCCAGAGTCAAATGTGTGTCAGCTAATGGTAGCCTTTCAGCTAAATGGTTGATGTTGAGTATGTGAAAAAAATCATGTTAGTAGTATATATAGTGAAATTAAAAGAAAAATTTCACATCTAAGAAGGCCTTACAAGTTTACGAGTGACAGCTGATCAAATAAGAAGTAACAAAATTTCGCACAAATTCCATTGAAAATTATTAAGTAGGTATAACGTTGTGAGTATGAAACAAAAACAACAGAAAACCCATTTCATACACCGCATTATTCGGAATTAGGAGGGGGGGGGGTGACTACGGAACCCTACATTGGGCGTGGTCCGACATCCACTTGCCTGATTTTGAATTCTAAAAGAGAATTATGAACGCTGTATGAAGGTTACATTCAATACTCTTGGTATTTTATGGTAGAATTTTGCTACTTATAAATACGGTCTGCTCAATTTAAAAAAACACTCTCAAAAAATAAAATTCAATATAAAAGACGCAGTTACAGAAGCAAAAAACACCATACCCGGTTCAGAATACAGACCGCAATACCACAAAGACATAATAGAAACGAAAAACCTTCTAGATCCAACTAAGACCTCACATTTACAAAAACGGCTACAATTCCCAGAAACGTAAACATTAAGAATTTGCATTCCGCCTTTGAATATGAAAACGGGGGCTTGTTTGAATAAATTCAAGACGTCCTACTAGGACTAAGTAGTGTACAGAATTTACATGAACTTATGGAAATCTCTACGGAATACTTTATGTGATATTATTCTGGGATATTCGGGATTGCGAGCGGGTTTTTGTCAGGAAAAAAGATGTTTGCGTGGATTGTGTCGGTGTTATTTTTGTAAGAGATTTTGGAGACTAAAAGGCTTATAGTATTGAGGTTAAAACACATTTTTTTTAATAAAAATGAATCGCATTTTAATGTATATCAAAGAAAAAAATATGAAGCACATTGCCGAATGCAAATTTCGCTGAGTCACTCTTATGTTTGAGTCTATATCTCTGGTGTTTTATAAGCTAGGGCCAGTTTTATACACGAAAACTTCCCAGAATATTATCCAATCGAATAGCGAAAACCTCATCTAAATCGGATTTCTAGCTTTCGGGAAAATCTTTTTTTTTTTTTTTTTTGTGAGATGATAAGTGTAAGCCGTTAGGCTATGTACACCCTTGCGCGGTCGTGCGGCGAGCGTGTGCTCCTAACCTAAATGTACCTACGTATTCAAACTTTTGTTAGACGGAACTAACAAAAATTTGCCTACGGTCATAGAGTGAGTGTGAGTGGTGCATATGCATAGGGCGTGCCAAGGGAACTCGAACCCTAGTTGTGGGCTATGCTAGGTGTGGCGGGCCGGCCCGCCCCGGCCACATGTATTTATAATTACTTACTGGGGATGTCTCATATATATCAAAATGTGTGTAACTGTTTTGAGACAAATAAACAATTTCAATTTCAATTACATACATTCGGGTCAAACAGAGAACCAATTTTTTTGAAGGCAAAAATAACGTTTTCAATAAGGCTTTGGCTATTTTTAACGTGGATAATAACTGAGTATGTACAATCGATGTATTGATGTTTTCATTCCTGGTTATTAGCTCGAATATAATGGAAACCTGCGATCAAGTTTTCTTTCCTTGTTTTGTTAGACTTTGATATCAATTATTTTAATAGTTAGTACTTATTGTTTCTTTTTATGTTTCTCCATAAGATGAAATATATTTTTTTCTGTGTTTTTGTAGACCTTTGTTTTAGTTTTATACTATTCAAAGTAAATGCTTTTCCCTTCTTGCTATAGACCTACATCAGGCGTTGTTTCATTTATCACTTTTGTTTTATTGTTCATTGTTACTTTTTCTTCAAGATGGCTTCTTTACCTCTACAGTAATCTAAACTGACTACTCCGTATAAAGTAACAGCAATTTCATATTCCGAACAGAAGGATTCACATGACGGCATTTTGTCACTTAAGACAAATATATGCTATGATTGCTGATTGTTACACAAGTATAGATTTCTATTTAATAGGGTATTTTACTCTGTATAAAAAAAGCTTTAAATATATTATTGAGATAGTTTAGGTAAAAAGCAGCCAGAGGACAGACGTCATGACCACAGGGAAATATGGCGTCCACTGCATCCAGCGTTTTCGTCAAAATACGCGGGAAACTTAAAAATCTAAAATTTTAATGCATTTTTATGAGACTTATAGATTAAATTTAGTGTTTTTTTTAGTGTCTTATTACTAGTATAGAATTTAATTGAGACCCTTTTCAGACATGTGTGTATTACTCTTTTTCAAAATCTGAGGGGTTTTTTTTTATTGCCGGCTATAGCTTGACCAGTGTACTAGTAGTATTAGAGGTCAGTATGCTAATAAGTATGCCGTTTTTATTGATATGAAAATATAAAACATTTATTTCTCTTTCTTCGTAATATTCACAACAATCAGAATCCATCATCCTAGCATAATCTGCACAATTTTTAACCTTCCCTCATAACGTGAGAGTGGACACGGGCGTGTTGTCTGTTCATAGGTGAAATAATCTGTATGACTGATGGTGTCCATTAGTCCCTGTCTCCCCTAGACATTTATATCGAGGGGAATGTCTAGATTACGGGTTAGTTTTGATGGACATAGGTTGGCCATTTATATTGTTGGTATTGTGAGGGCAAAAGGTGGATGGATCGTTGTTACTTGTAGTCTGTAACTGATAAACGATTTGGTTATTACTGAAGGCTACTGTCCTGCAGCGTTTTTTATTTAGGTTGGGTATATTTGTAATCGTTTGGAACTAAATTTTAAATACTTAAGTCATCGCATTTTTTGAATATATGTAGCTGTAAATTGGACAATATGGAAATACATTAAAAAGAATATGAAAAAGTCAACTGGCCAGAGTCCCTAGACAAGTAGCATAAACGCTAATCGAATAAAATGACGTTGTTGCGCGTGCAAAATCGCGAATAATAACATTTTTAATATGAGTTTGTCACAAGGACACTATTCTTTAGTTAGAGATTATGCCAAAGGATTCTAGAGATTATGTTTAAGGGACAGATACGTTACCATATTATGTTATAAATAAAATGGCGATCATTTTATTCATAACATAATATTATGAAGCTTAAGAGTTTGTTTGTTTGTTTGAACGCGGTAATCTCAGGAACTACTGGTTCGAATTGAAAACATATTTCACTGTTGGATAGCCCATTTATCCAGGAAGGCTATAGGCTATATAACATCACGCTACGATCAATAGGAGCGGAGCAGTAATGAAAAATATTGCAAAAACGGGGAAAATGTACGCATACAAAGTTGCGCGGCACAGCTAGTTATGTATATGTATTAACACCCTATCTATACTAATATTATAAAGCGGAAGAGTTTGTTTGTTTGTTTGTTTGTTTGTTTGTTTAAACGCGCTAATCTCAGGAACTACTGGTCCGATTTGATTTTTTTTTTTTGGATAGCCCATTTATCGAGGAAGTCTATAGGCTATATAACATCGCGCTACGACTAATAGGAGCAGAGTAGCGACGAGAAATGTCAAAAACGGGGAAAATGTACGCATACGAAGTTGCGCGGGACAGCTAGTGTACTATATTTCTGCATATAAAAAATATTATTATTATTGACAATGGGATTACAATGAAGTGCGAGCTTGTTTGCGGGGCGTATGTTTGTTTGGTCTCAACCGTGTAGACGAAAACACAATCGGTGGGCCACACAAAGTTCCCGCCAAGGACACCATGGCGGGAAGACTTGTTTGCCACCGTCTAGAACATGCATAATATATTATTTTCAACTTAATAGATTAAAGCCTGTCTGAGAAAAAAGGGATCTTGTCAGGCAGACGGACAGACAAGCTTAAAATAAAGTGTTGCGATAAAAGTTTCTTATTCCAATTGAGACAAAAAATCCTACAGACATACCTACATATTATTATTTTTTAAAGCTATTATAGCCACAGAAAATATAGAAAATAATATACCCCCTTTTTTGCTACCAAACTCACAAAGACTTAAGCTCTAAGTACATTTCTTAAACAAAAACAATAACAACACACATCTGTCACACACCACACTTATACAGCCAATCAACTACTCAATAGTTTTGAGAACATACTTCCCAGAAATAGACACCAACAGGTGTAGACAACGCCGCGCTATATAACTAGTATTTATTGATTCTTTTCCACACAAAGGCACTTTGATGTGGTCCGGAAACTGAAATAAAGACGCATACGGAAGAATTTTATAGTTTTTAAGAATGACAACTGGAAAGATATCGTATTGTTTAAGAATAGACTTATGTCCACAGGATGTTATGTGGTGTAGGTCTGTTCTGTAGACATATTTGATCTTGTGCCCCGCTTCCTCAATGGCGCGGCGTAGTAGTGCGGCTATTTTGCAAAAGGTTCGATTCCCATACAAGACAGAACTTCGTAATTCATCAATGTTCATGGCACTTACGCCCTTTTGTTGAGAAACACAGTTTTTCGGCAATAACTTAATGACGGTATATCCGATAATGTTCAAAATATTTTTTGTTTAAAGTATTTTTTCATATTTTTTGGTTACATGGAGTGCCCCCCCCCCCCTAAAAATATTTATTATTATTATTTAGCTATCAAACTAAGTAGCGGCTACTACAAGACACCTTCTCAATAAATTTTATTAATATTCATTGAGTAGTCTTTGTGTAAAATGCCTGTGACATACGGACGAACAGACAGACAGACAGATAGGCAGACGGACATGACAATTTGGCTACCAAACCCTAAAAAAAGAAAGTAAAACCGATGTTACTAACTATACTTACAATAATTTCTTAAAATTATTAGACCAACCCATAGAGTCTGTCAGTCAGTCTATCAGTTAACTACTAAAAACATCATGATAATAAAGCTATCATCTCAATGCAATATAATTATCACATTTTTGTCATTATGAACAACGAAATTATGAATTGATAATATACCTACATTTTATGATGAAACCTGAATGTAGTTGGCACAGAATCAGTAACCCATCCAATGGGGTAGTTTTTATAACATGTTATATTATTCAATTAATTCATTAATCAATCAATAAATAATTCATTAATCATTCTACCAGTCCAATTCCTGTTTACAACGTGATGTAAAAATGTAATCATCACTTATTTCTTAATAATAACCATGGATTACGTACTACGGGACGCAATGCGCATGATAGCGCGAAGAACATAAGACAAGTTTTCAATATTTTCATTTTATTTTTTTATATGATTTCCTGAAGTAAAAATCTTGTTAGGGTGTATAAATGCATGCTTCGATAATCGAATACTAGTGTACTTACTGGTTAATATTCATCTTATGTAAGTGAACTATTTATATTGTTTTTATGAGAATAAAGATTATTTAAACCTAAAATTCACATAAATATTCTCTATTCTACATTCACCAAACGACTCAACACGGTTCCGTAAAACAATTTTCTTTGAACGTTGCCGAAAAATTGTAAAAACGATAACAGGATTGGCGGGCGGTCGCAATGAATCATTTAGCTAAAAGCCTGGGCGTGTGTTGTGCCTTTAACCTATTTTGACCTAGAACTAGAAGCCAGTTGAAGTGAAATTCGTGTCTTAGTAATGTATATTCATTTATAGAAACCGTATTTTGCTTGGGCGACAGAAACGTTGACAGTTTTTGACGCCATAACGTCTTTGACTTTGATTGGTTGGTTGCTAAGCAACAGAGAATGGCGATTGCAGCGAACTAATGTTATTTTTTTTTTTGTAAAGATAACTAGCAATGTGTGATTGAGTCCCACATTACTAGTAATCTTGTTAACCCCTCCAGCTGAGCTCAAAGGCTTGTGTTAGGAGTGGGTTCACGTCGGTAGTTTAAAGGGTAGGATTCGAACCCGCGACTTCACGATTGCGAGACCGATGCCTTAGCCATTAAGCTACCGCCGATATTGATTGGTTTGGTTAGCAACGCGAATGGCAATAATTATGTCATCAATGTTTTCTTATGATGCAATCACGTAAAATGATCGTCTGTAAACAGATTTTACAGACAATCATTTTTTTAGTAGGATGTAAATTATATTTATCTTTGTATGATTATCTCGGCTAAACCGCTTTGTCAATTTTATTGAAATTTTGTTTAAAGGTAGTTTGAAGGCTAAGGAACGACATGGGTTACTTTTTATCTGAAGCTATCAGTCCACCATGAACTGACATCCCGAACAACAGGCTTAAAATCATAATCAACAATCATAAAGATAGACGTGATTGATGAAATTAAAAGAGCCATTTCCTTCCCAATTTCTGTGGTTTCTGGCCCGAATTGCCCGAAAAAGTGTCCGAAAAATCGAAAGTCACATTTAATAGTAAGCCTACACATCTAACTAGTGCTAACACCATAGCTAACAGCGAGTAATAAAAATATCAATGTTTAACAAATAGATAAATCCAAAATTATGATAGGTGTAATAAATATATTTAATTAATCCCAGTCCGTCCATAACGATATTCCGTTTTATGCATAATTGTTTGATACAAAATGGCTGCCCCTGTATCGTTTAATGTGTTACAGGAATAAGAAACAATTACAAGACGAGAAGACGTGCTTAAGATCACAAATTGACAAGGAAGTGGACGCACTAGGCGGGAAAAGCGCGGTCGTTTTGCAAAGCTGTCAAATAGAATACTTGCAAATATCGTAAAACCAAATTAATGATTGTTTAAAAACATCAAATTAAAACATACAAAAATATAATAATATAATATAATATTTTGGGACAACTCACACAACGCTATCTGATCCCAAACTAAGCAGAGCTTGTACTATGGAAACCAGACAACTGATAAACATACTTATATATTTCTAAATACATACATATTATAGATAAATAACACCCAGACACAGAATAAACCATCGTGCTCATCACACAAAGTTTTATCCTGGGTGGGGATCGAACCCACGACCTCTTGCGTAGCAGTCGGATCCACTCCCACCGCGCCACAGAGGCAGTCGAAAAATAATAATAAATTATGATATGTTTGAAAAAAAAATGTGGTTATGCGGCAGTTTCAAGTATAACGCTCATGCGGTTTTATTATTACAGAATCAAAATTGATTTCATTCAATATATGCTTCTAGAAAGAAAGCATAGTGAGAGAACAAGAAAAAAGTTGTATCTAATGAACTGTAGTCTAACAATCTCTCTCTTAACGAAACCATTAAAATCAGAAGAGTTGCCACAAATAAATACTATGAGATTTTATTACCGGTAAAAAATAATAGAATTCTTATTATCAGCTCGTTTAAACAAGTCGATTTTGCCCTACAAATGTTATGCTTACTTATTGTAAGCATAAAATACTGCAAGTATTTACTTTTAATACCTTATAAAAATAGTCTGTAGGAGACACAGGCCCTTTTAACGAGACCTGTGCCTCCGACACACGTTGCACTAGCAACGCGGTTCTACAGTGTAACAATAAAACGCTACTACCCCACTAGTGCATTTGCAAGCGCGCGCGTCTTGACGGCGCTGTTCAAACGCGTAACTGTGAAACCGGCGTTAGAGCACACGCGCAGTCAACCGCCAACGTTTCTACAACCTAGTGCGTACTAATCTCAAGAAGGGTCGCAAACACATAAAGATCTTGTCTATAACAAGGGTGTCGGGTCATCCAGCCTTCTAATTGAATCTCCCAAGTTTGATTAGCCCAGACATGTTACGATTATTGCCATACTTGATCGCAAGATATGCTGTAATTTAATTACGAGACCTTATTTATTGGATACTGTTATGTAATTAAAAATATATTGCTTTGAATGTTATTAGCAATAGTCCTTAATTATTTTATTATCTGTACTATGAATGATTTCTAACATAATGTTTCTTAACATTGAAAAACACGTGAAAAATAATAGACACCAGAGGCGAAGGGTTACATTTTTTCTGATGTAACCCGATACAAAAATATATCTTGCTGGACATGTTCTTTGTACCTATAATACTAAGTAACTACAATCCAAAGGGAAACCGAAAGTAATGGTGTTCTAAGGACCCTCCGCCACTGGTAGACACCTACTTAACTAAATTTATCTATATGGTTCCACATAATAGTTGTAACCCAGTAATGACTTTTTAACTGCCATTTTCATGTTTTTAAAGAAGAAAATAACAAGCAAACTTCAAATTACGACGCTATAATTATATACCTTCGCAATATACTCATGATAAAGTCATTTTCAGTAGGTAATGTTATGGAACTCGTATCATGAAGGGAGATAAAGTCATTTTCAGGATAAAACTTTGTGTATAAGCACGATGGTTTATTCTGTGTCTGGGTGTTATTTATCTATAATATGTATGTATTTAAAAAAATATATAAGAAAGTTTATCGGTTGTCTGGTTGCTATAGTAGGTATAAGCTCTGCATAGTTTGGGATCAGATAGCGTTGTGTGAGATGTCCCAAGATATTATTATTATTATAATTTAGTCTAGCATGACATGGCAAAGGTCTACATAATCAAATATTCCAATAAGTACATCGAAGTTAACAAGATAAGTTTAATAAGTTGATCAACTTTAAATTCAGGTCAACCATGTAGAGAAATTTGAATAAGAAAAAACTTGCCAAGTTGTTCTCTCACACACTCAGACGACTCAGAACAGTTTTGGAGGCTGTTCCGTAATTCCGTATCTGTGCTTGCGGCTGTGCGCGTTAAGTACTTATAAAGATTCCTTCCTGTACTCTCGGTGTTTTATGCAACAAGGTTCCACTTACTTCAGAAATAAACCTGATACTTAACGGCAATAACAACACAAATATAGCAACACAGTAACCACTTCAGTATTATAACATCAAAAACAAAGATTAATGTCCGCAGGTGTCACAACTTTGCAATCAAATATAAGAAGATTGCAAATATTTGGGTGAGGAATGGCATCCTGGACATCAGCCAACAAAATCGCATGACCAATTAACAATCAAATTTGAACTCCAAACCTTGAACAGTTAAAAACAAAATCGCATATCCAAATACGAAACTTGTGACATTTCCTGCTGGAATTTTAAGGAACAATTAACAATGAAATTTGAACTTTATGACTGGAGTGACGAATTTCAAAATCGAACACATAGTAATGATCAAATAAGACGTTATGTAACAGTTGTAATTCAAATACAGAAACATCCGGCCGAAGGAGCATCTAATTGCAATGGTCGCGCGCATTCCAGCGCTTGCTTTTGCGGCGCGCTCACGCCGGCGGCTTCGCGGTTAATTAAAATCGGGATTGATTCATTTGTATGTTTCTTTGACGATTTGTTACGGTGCGTGTTTGTTCCAGAAGGTAATGACAGGATGAGTGGATGGATAAGATTTGGAATGAAAATTCATTGGAATAAATACTTGCTTTTAATCATTAGCGACTGAATTAATGTCTATAACAGTTGTTAATTTAAAAACTGTATGTAATGTCTATAACAGTTGTTAATTTCCAGAATTAACAAAGTTATAGTAATTTTATAGGCATTTCTTGCCAATAGAAACGTCAAAACGATGCCGTCATTGATAAAAAGAATGACGTCATTGTTTTGTATTTCGTGATATACGAAATACAAAACAATGACGTCATTCTTTTGTATTGTCAAATCATGTAGTTTTAATGTTTGCTTTGAAGTTTATAAATTCACGACAACGTAAAATTGTAGAAAAACATTGTTTTCCAGAATATTTTTGCAAATGCTATTTCCTGTATAGTGTAAAATAATTTATTGTAATTGCTTTATAAATACAATAATTGCATTTTTGGAAGATAGAAAAATTTGAAATCAAGACCCGGAATCGAACCCAAGACTTCCGTAAGCTAAACCGGGACCGGAATCGAACCACCTATCTGGACTATGTTACTAGACCTCAATTTTTTTTTATGTCCTGATTCCTGGGTCTGGACTTAAAAGAATTCTATCATCCAAAATGCAATTATTGTATTTAACAAAGTTGCTTTAATTTTTAAGTTCAACATTGTCAGTAATGGACTTTACGAGTGGTAGGTCTAAGGCCTAAGGCCGTCTTGTTCGGTGCCACAACAGTGCCAGTAATAGTCATGATAACGCATCACTGTGTTTCGGTTGATGAGCACCGTAGCAAGTGTAATTATTTTGCAAATGAGATTTATGAAATAACATCTCCAATGACGAGCGCGCTGCGGTGACATTCAGATCTTTGCCAAACAAGGATTTCGATAGCATTGATACTGTTATGAGCTACCATGACGCTAACCAGGCGTGCGACCTGCTCTTCATTTCGTTTCACATTTTTAACTTCAGCTTGCGCATTTAAAAAAAAGAGCCAACACAAAAATTAAAATATTGCCGAGTGTATAAAACAATAGTGGAAAATACATCTGCCTCAGAAGTGGCCTGTACTGTAAAACAATTCATGGCAAGATCAGATTACACTTAATTGTCAAAACATCATAAAAAAATTAAGCCTTATTTTTTTTTTTTTTAAAGATGACTCCCGCAGTAGGGTACAAGCGCTGTGTCGCGGGGATTACAAACGTACAGGTCTCGGACATAAAGTACACCCAAACTCGGATCAATAATTTGTGGATCACACAAAGTGGTGTCCTGTGTAAGAATCGAACCGTCGTGCGTAGCAGTCGGACACACTCCCACCGCGCCACCAAGGCAGTCACCAATGAAGCGCAACGTTCAAATCGCTTATACGTATGCTATCAAAACGCTTCAAATCACTTTACAAATGCCACTGGTGAGCAAGCCCTTACAATTTTAACATCAACTGAACCTATTAAAGAAGAACTAAGAATATAAGCGACAAAACGTCTGCCATCGTCTCGTAAACTATGTTCTGCACTCAATCGCAGTCAGAGATCGGCACTTTAATTAGTACGTAGCGATTCAATTGAGTTACATTCTTGTTCTATTTCGGTTTGTGAGTTGTTTGACTGTCCAGGTATTTGATTGTCGCCACAGTAGGTCTGACAGGGAACTTATTAGTAGATGGGATTAGTCTTGGTTTATTACGGCTTGCTAATCATGCATAGGCTTAGTGGAAGAGAAGGAAAACTCATTCGACAATAAATTGCTTAAATCAATAGGCCATATTATTTCGATGCAATAGAGTCGGTTGGTCGTGAAGATGCCTGATTTAATTTTAACTTGTTCCTCTCATATTTTATTTTATGTAGACTCGTTATTTGGACTAAATGGGAAGCAGATTCTTATTATTTTTACGTAGGTACTCACACGAGAACTCTCTTCTCTATTTTCTTATCGTCATCATCCATACATTATTAATTAGTATATATCATATTTTATTTGTTACCTACAAGTATGTACCTACATGTTTTATTTGATTAATATTAAAAAAAATATATAACATTGGTTCGAATAGTTTACTACAAGCGCCCTTATCGCCTGTGGCACAGGTTTACCCTAGTACAGGCACCCTGTTGTTATCCCTATATTAGTTATTTTTTTATGCACTATATACATTTTTAGTTATTTAAATATAGGTACGTTTATCAGTTATCTGGTTGCCATAGTACAGGCTCTGCCTAGTTTGGGATCAGATGACCGTGTGTGTTGTTCTAAGATATTATTATTAGACGTTATTATGTATCTGCTGCCTAATTTTATGTATATGTTTTTGTAAAAAAAATTCGTAATTTAAAAAATATTATTATTATTACCCAAAGGGTTTGAAGGGATAAGATGCGATGCAAACAGAAAGATGTGAGTTATTTTCAAGTTCGAGAGTATGGCAATGCTAAATCTTAGCCAAAGTAAAAAACACAAAGTAAGAAATTTTGCCAACTAAAGTGGTTTACAAACGTCCCTCTTGTGTGATATACATTGGTTAACTAACATGACGAAGCTCCTTGACAATTACAACGTCCCACAATCTTGCTAATTTATCACTCAAACGGCTCTCTCAAGTTACTGGATCTACATTTTTCAACCATTAGCCTTACTCTCACTAATTTAAATCACGAACTGACTATAAATCCCAGTTTTAGAACCAGCATTGTCTAAGTTAGCGTTCAAGCAAAACCTCGAGACAATATATGGCGTCAAGTTAAACTTCCTCACAAATTGTATGCTGTGTGCGTTCTGTATTGAGTTTGGGACTAACTGTAGCGTCTGGATTTGGCTGGGGCAGTTAACTTGGCTAGACATTAAGGGGTTATTATAAATCCTATACATAATAGAAAGACTTGGGGTCTAAATTCAAGCAATACTTGTTGTCTGCATCACTTTTTTGTGCTTCACGTTAAGTACACAACGTGTAACAGAAAGGGGTGGTCAAACCCATAACAATGAATGCTAGTACTAAATTTTATCAAAATCAAATTCATTAATATCTTTATCATTACAACTTACATACATTAACTTACTAGAAACTTGCATCGGCGGCCGCTATAGGTACGTTAATATTGGACTTTATTGTCGACTTCGTAGAAAATATATCGTGTTTTGGTAAAAATTTTGAACTTAACTTATGACATTTGTAATAAAAATATTACCTCGCAGTAGGGTACAAATCAATACAAAAATCTTTATTAAATACTAAAAAAGAAAGAAAAGAATGACCTTAATTTATCACACAGAATCTTTATGACCTTAATTTATCACACAGAATCTTTACTTACAAAAATAAATCGTAACTATCTAATTAACTAATACCTAATTAAATACCTAAGTAACGACGACAACAATATAAAATAATAATATATCGAAAACTGGTACATCACAATTATTGTAAATCACCGATTACATACCTTAAACGTTACCTAATCAGTTCCATTTCTTTATTTCCAGTTAGTTCTTCGTATTGCGTTCATCTTGCATTTAATTCTTCTTTATTTCTTACCATACAGTACCTAAGTACTGCGGCTATCGCTAGACGGTTGAAGTAGTCTCAGTACAAAACTAAACACAGACAGACGACAAACGCAAGGAACTGTTTGTCCCTGAAGCCTGCAGCCATAGACACCAAGCTTTAAAATACTACTAATAGAATAAACTGCAGTATATTTACTTTGGGAATAAGAAGTGGGCAGTTGGCTGACTTGTAATAATAATAAAATCTTGGGACAACTCACAAAACGTCAAATGATACCAAACTAAGCAGAGCTTGTACTATGGCAACTAGATAACTGATAAACATACTTATATATCTAAATATAAATGACACCCAGACACAGAACTTTTCTACGCTACGCAACGCAAGAGGTCGTGGGTTCGACTTTGTGTGCTGAGCACGATGGTTTATTCTGTGTCTGGGTGTTATTTATCTTGCCGCAAAAGCGAAAAAAAACATAGTGAATAAGGACCCTGTACCACAGGTTTTTGAAATACGATCTTACATTCACAAAACACCAAGAGCTGTACAACATGAAGTTAAGGTTCATATATGACTTACGAAGTCTTACCTTCTGTCCACTTGGTATTTTATCTGTATGTGCTTAAAAACTATACAGACCTACGATAAACAAATAGATTCATCTAAAAGGGTTATCTAAAATCTGTCACTAAAAAAACTATTGTCTCGTCGTAGGCACGTCAACGTGATGTCAACATTTATTTGGTAGTACGGTATAGTCAGCAAAAAAAGTCAATTAACACATTATATTTTCGAATAATAAGTTGTAACCTAAGTAGACAAATTTAATGTCATTCATCACAAGTGCTGTTTGTTAGACTTCGCTATTGATTTGCTTTGTAAATTTAAAAATGTGTTTCGTTTTGCTATCGGTCTTTTGTGTTAATTCTGTTGGGAATTCTACCGCTGATTGGCTACGTCGAATTGTTCATCAATCGTTTTGTTTCGTTCTGTCAATCGATTATCAACAATTCAGAGGACTTCACAAGTCGTTTGGGAGTTAAAAAAGGTTTTTTGATGTAATAATTTATTTGTTAGAAAATTAAACCCCGGAATAAACTACGTCACAGGCGAGTTTGACTCGGGTGTTAATTGTAAAGAGACCAAGTGAAATGCGGCAGGTTGTTTTTTTTTTAGTTTTACAGGAGTTTTTTTTTTTACATGTTGACAACCAATGTGGGATTGTGGATCCTACATTACTAGCAATCCTGTAAAACTCAAGCAAATTTAGCTTAGCTGAAGAGGTTACTCACCTGCTAAGGTAAATTTTATCTTGAGTTAGGTTAGGTTTTAGTTCTAGGAGTTTGGTTAGGTTCACGTTTGTAGTTTAATCTGTATTAGAAATCGAACCCGCTACCTATCGCCTGCGAGTCGCATGCCACTTAAAAAAAATAACGAATATTTGTATCTCACTTCTAAAAGAGCAAAGAAGAGCTCAAAGGCCTTTAGATAACACATGCATTTAATATTTTTACGAAAGTGAAAAAAAAATCCGCGCGAAACCAGGACAAGTTAAAAACAGAATATTCAAGAACACAAACACACTTATATTTAACACACCTTCTGTCTAAAAGCTGTAAGCAGAACAAATATCTGTTCGCAATATCCTGACAAATATCAACAAGAATCAAACTGAAATAAGCAAGCATTCAGGAAAATTTTCCAGTTACTGATAGCAAAAATTGCTGAATTTTACCAATACCAAATTTTAATTGAACAATCGGAAAGAGTAATTGCAAAGAGTAAGGAATGCAGACTAGACACTCGTAAACTGATTTTTTGTTTGATTTTATTTATGTAGGTAGGTAAGTTTGTTACATAATGTAAAAGTAGAAGCATGGCTTAAGCCATCATCTAGAAACTTATTAAAACTATTCAGATTTCCAGGTAATTTTTTTCCTTAGAGTCTTTTGGTTTATTCTGCTTTCGACGACAGTCAATATTTTTGGTTGTTAAGGGCGCCCTAATCGATGATTCTGCCACACAAACACGCATAAGTGATTACTTCTCTACATGAGGTCGTAAGTCAAAGCTTAAAATAAATATCAATTCGTTTTATCATAAACTAGGCCTGTTGACAGCCATAATTAAAAATATATTAATATTTTGAGAGTTATAACCCTTAAAACATTTAAGAATGGTAACAATTTAAAGAACAATTTTGGCGAAATTCCAATGGTTTAAGGCTTATAATTTTTAAAATATTAATTTATTTTCAATTATGGCTGCCTACAGGCGGCCAGCTTATGATACAACGAATTGATATTAATTTTAAGCTTTGACTTACGACGTTAAATGTTAAACAGAGTCACTTATGCGCGTTTGTATGATAGAATCATCGCCCTTAAGAGTTAATCTGTATATTATAATTATTAAAAAAAATCAAGCTCAAACTACTGGGACAGTATATGTTCATAAACTTTCGCGATTTGTACACATTATAGAATTTTATAAGGTACGGGTCTTAATCGCGTAAATATTTTATTTTAAGGCTAAATACCAATTAAATTTATAAAATATTTACGCGATTAAGACCCGTAGCTTATAAAATTCTATACTGGGACAGTATTCACTTTTTGACATAACTTATTTTTAACTCGGTAAATGCACGCGATACCTTTTTTTTATTTATTGATGTGACCTATCTGTCAATCTCTTAGTTTATGAGGCAAGGTACGAGATTCCTGGAATCGACCGTCTGTAGGGGAGAAGGTTTAATTAATAGAAGCCAAATATTGACAAGTGTCGGACGGTTAAGGTTCAGCCGGTTGTTCCGGCACCAAATAGTTTGATACGTGTAGGTACGACTTTAGAAAAAAAAAAGTTGTCTGTAAAGTCGGTTTACGGACTATAATTTTAACGTGATAACGTCCTAAGAAAACATTGATGACAATGTAATAAACAACCATGTCTGTGACAGCTTCAGTGGACCCGGGCGCAGTCAGTAACGTGATGACATATCGCCATTCGCATTGCTTAGCAACCAGTCAACGGAACGTGAGCGGCGACATTACACTTTTTCTTGAGTGCACCCGGTCATCAATTTATAAGTCAAATAAAAACATTGATTAAAGATTTGGATACCATTTCAGCAACATGCGGTGTGAGAGTGATTATAGATTCATCGTCTAAACGCCGCGTGTTCTGGTCGTTTTTGTTTTTGAAGCGTCTTTATATCTTAGTTTAAATCAGGCGCATAGAATATACAAACTTTTCGGTGACGAATCTGCATCTACAATAATATGAAAAGTAAACTGTGACGAAAACCACAAAGGCTAGGGGCATACACAGATGGTTTTTAGTAATGTTTTTTTAGTATATTTTAAGTCAAAACACACTCCAAATGCAAACTACCTTAGAATTACATCTGATGATTCCCATAGCATGTAAAAATTAGCAATTCTAGAAATAAGTAAGACTCGTACGTAAAATTGACACTAATTATACTACCTTAAAATTAATATTAGTAGACAAAGCAACATCTCCTTAACACAGGTACCAACAGTAACAGAATCGAGCGTCACAGCATAATTGTACCAATCCAAAATTTATATTTAACGGTGTATTACCCGTCCTCGGGGAATCTGTGCAAACGAAAAATTCGATCACTCCCCCCACTTGTAGCAAATCCTTTAAAAGGTTTCAATCAGCAGTCTCTCTTTTGTTTTGAGTGATAAAGGATGATTGATTGATTGGTGAAGATGTTACGAAGTATTTGCTGAAGGGGTGACGAACATTTGGAGTATTATAACGAACACGTAAATTTGGGAGATGGAAATTTTTAATGTTGTTGCAGTTCCCTCTTTTTGTTTAAAAGAACTGCTGCACAGTAAGGCCATGTGTCGTGAGAAACTATACAATCATAGAAAGTATAGACAGATTCGAAATAACGAGTTTTGTATCATACAAAGCAATGTCCCGATTGAGAAACGACTTGCGCAGCATAACTATTGTCAGTGAGAGTGTGTGAGACATAGTTACTATCGAATATAATTACTGCAGTTTTTTATTTTATTTTCTACGATCATAAAATCCTAAGCCAAAGTTGCCTTTTTTAGTTGCTTGCGCAACATTAGTGGTACTGAGACTCTGAGAAAAATTCTTAGACGATTAACATAGCAGCTAGATATTTATCTTTATTCTATACTAATATTATAAAGCTGAGTTTGTTTGTTTAAACGCGGTAATCTCAGGAACTACTCATCCGAATTGAAAAATTATTTTACTGCTAGATAGTCCATTTATCGAGTAAGACCATAGGCTATATGACATCACGCTACGACCAATAGGAGCGGAGCAGCGATGAGAAATGTTGCAAAAACTGGGAAAATTTATTTACGCAGACTTAGTTGCGCGGGACAGCTAGTTACCATATCATTTATAGACATATAACAACTGAACAAGGTATTTGTTTGCGTGTTAACTGTTTTGTCAGTATCTGTAAGAAACACGACAAAGCTTGTCTCAACACCAAGTCCAAAAGATTTATAAATTTCAGGAACAAAATAGATAGTTCTAGAAATTTCGATAATAACGTTTGTTACCTTCATTTTCTTCTAATTAATGCTAATGTGATGCTTACCTTTATAAGTTTGTTCTGCAATTTTGTCACTGCCATACGTTCCCTCTGCGTCCTTCTCTTTTCTTCTTCCAATTGAGCTTCCAATTGTTTGATTCGCTTTTCAAGAAGTTCCTGAAACAATTCAAAACAGCTATTATTGAATTGCACGTAAGCCTTTGACGTATTAAAATAGTGATTAAATGGAAGACGTACGGGTAAAATGACAGGTTTTTGGAAAATAATCATGAATCATTCGAATTGATTGTGACGCTGTTGCTTAAGCTTACTTTCTCTATATACTATAGAGGTCAATGTCGTAGAGATAATTTTCGTTGATGTCATCTTATGAAGTTATTTTCGAAGGGATAATTTTTGTCGTGGTTCTCTAATGATTTCGACTTCGTAGTGGTCATCTTTGCCGTGTGGTTACCGGCTTAAGAATAGTGCCACCCCATCTCTTTCCGTGGGTGTCGTCAAGGAGGATGGACAGCAGCATCCTCTGCTTACTTAAAGCCGTACTGCGATCGCCAAACCGCTCGTCAAGCGTGGCGATTATGGCATTTGCCCCCCGGATCTATAATTTGTAGGTTCTACTAAGGAGACCCGTGCCCAGCAGTGGGACATCATATGGGTTGATATGTAGTAGTCATCTTTGAAGTCATTTCGTAAAAATAATTTTGTGTACGAAAATGTCCTCATATTCGTAGATATCATCGTATACAGTCATTTTCGAAGATGAACTCTGAAACTACTGAAGGGATTTTGGTGCAGAGACAGCTTAAAGTTGGGCAAGACATTCAGACAGACAGTTTAAGTTGCTATGATGGTAACCAACATACTGTGTAAATATGTAGGAAATGTGGTACGACATACTTTAATTAATTTCGACATCAAAAAACAACGACTTGAGAAAACATTCTCCAATATACTTTCATCACAATAAAATACAAAACAAACAAAATAAAAGAACCGTTTAAAACTCACTAACGCTTCAGAGAGTCGTTAAAAGGCGCCATTTTGTATTTTTTAATTATTTCTACCCTCCACCTCGTAACTTATGGGTATTTTCTTGATTTCGCGCTAAATTAACGACTGGGCTATAATTAGGTCTTTTATGTGCTTACGCTAGTTATTTTAATGATTCTGTTAATTTTGATTCACTTCGTTTTTGATGTTGTGATTTTATTCTTGGTTTGCTATAATTATAATTTGAGGAAGCGCCTGCCTTAAATTATACATATATTTCAGGTTTTATAACCAGTTTCATTAACATTTGTAACTATCATAAATGTCAGTTTGAACCTTTTAGGAATTTATATCTATTGACGGTTATCAAAACGCACAAGTCAGTTTCGCTACTAGAGTGTTAGCATTTTAAAAGGCAGTTAACGATAGATAAGTTATTAAGACTGGCTATTAGTCTTCACATATAAATCAGGTGTTAACCCTATGATTGTTGCCCTAACAACAAATAAATAGACAGAAAAAGATTGGAACATTTGAAATTTATTATATATGTATTACTATAAAATACTAGCTGATTCTCGCTACTTCGTCTAAAATATAATAACATATATTATGGCCACCAGACAACTGATAAATACACTTATATTTTAATAAATTACACCCAGACACAGAATAAAATATCGTGCTCATAACACAAAGTTTGTCCCGCTATCCCGGGTGGGAATCGAACCCACGACCTCTGGCGTAGCAGTCGGACACACTCCCACTGCGCCACAGAGGCAGTCGAATTCTGGTCAATTGTCTCATTTGCAAAACGTACAAAAATACTAACATCGCGATTAAAAAATCTTTACGGAATATACAAAAATTAAAACATTAAAATCGGTCGAGCCGATTCGGCGGAATTCCATCACAAACACCGTGACGCGGAATTTTTAAATATTAAAGGAAGAATTCGTTTTTTTTAAACTCTTCGTTAAACGTTCTTCTATTTGTCTGATTGTTTGTACGTTCTATCGTAGTATCCACATAACCGATTAACATATTTTCCAACCCCCGACATGACACATGAATTTATTTGTTTTTATGAAGTGGATAGGTTACTTTGTGATTGCATGACTTATGTTGTTATATCTTTTGGAAAACTATTAATAGTTTTCCAAAAGATATACAGAAAGAAACCAGAACAAATGATTAATCATTTGTTCTGGTTTCATTCCAATCACTTTTGTGAGACTGCTCCTAGTCCATAACAACATAAGTCATGCAATCACAAAGTAACCTATCCACTTCACAAAAAAGTAAAAACAAATAAATTCAGGAAATCACAAAAACAATATCGTAAAGAGTGTTACCAATAAAGGATGAAACAAAAAATGAAACAAAAATGATTGTATTTAACAAACGCTCCCATTAAACTTGTCTAAAGTCTACATCCCAGGGAAATGGAGCGATCAGGCACAAAGCTAACCGGATGTGACATCGTTTATCTACCGTCATTAGCCGGAAATGCGCTCAGAACGCCCCCTACACGCCGCTATTTCAAATATGCCGTACAAAAGATCATTTTCGCGAGTTCAAAATATGGAATGTGGATTATTTCAAAGTTATGGCGAATATTATATTAAATTATAATGTTGCTAAGTTGTATAATCAATCTTCGTTTACTTTGTATAGGAACAAGACTAGCTTTAGCCCGTGGTTGTGTGTTATTGCATATTTATTTAATCACTCTTCATTTTTATCGTATTTTAATTATTAATATGGAATAATATTCGGCCAGCGACATCATAATTTGTTAAAAATGTTCTCTGTTACTTGCTTCTTTACAGATAACATTTGGTGCTTCGAACACTTCGTAACAGAGGACGGTTGGTAAACTAACTGCGGCCTATGATAATGTATGGGGATAATAGTTTTAAGTCGACAAAGTTAAGTTTGTCATATTTAACACTTGTTGGAACGAAGTTCCTTATCGCGCGTTGTGAAAGGGGGCTAGACGGAAAAAAATCTCACGAACATCTAATTTGACGAAGAAGTCACCTGTCGATTTGGTCTAGAGGCATAAATTCGGTACACAGTATTGGTGACAATTTTGTGTAGTTATGGGTTCGAGCCCTCAGTATGGAATCGTCTTTTTGTAAGTTATTTTCGTTTCGTCTTTCTATTTCGCATTGAATAGTGTGGTATTGCGAAGATTATATAAAAAAAATTAAGATATAAACTTCGTTCCATCCGGGTGTCCCTTGACACCTCTCAAGTTTTTTTTTTTCTCTAACGTACCACTATATAAAGTTGTCGTATACATAAAGTTGGGCGTCTCTTCAAAACGAAGCTACCATGGCAATTCCAGCTTGATATGTATAATTTTAAAATTTGTTCTAGGGAACCCCTACTATATGGTGTCAATAATCATAAAACGAAAGCTCTATAACCATTCATTGACTGTCACATTTATATGACAGACGCTACCCACTTCCTTTCTAACGGCTCATTAGCAAAGGGCACCGGTTCCCGAACGAAATCTCGCGAACAAAGACTTGCACACCTAAATACTACCCTCAAATATGATAAAACTAACGATATTGAACCTAATTGTATTGTAATAGAGACTATAAGAATAGTATTGTGTTTTTTGTTGCGATATTTCAATGAATAAGAACAATGGAAAATGCGACAGAAATTTAGCATAGAGTTATGTAAGTTTTAGATTAATTTTTATAATAATAATGAATAATTGTCTCCCGGGAGCCTAGACAAAGTCACAATCAATCGATAATGGAAAAGTGTTGTAGAGAATTTGACGTTTGACCATAGACATGTTTTCTTAAGCTATTGCATAGCTTTTATCGCGGGCTCGGGCCTTGAGCGCGGCTACCGAATCAAGAAATTCCGTAACGAAAATAAAACCTAACACATCACTCCGCCTACCATGTAGCTCGGACGAGCGTTCGCTTAAAAAATAAAAATAAAAATATGCTTTTATATTTTTTCCTTATTCAAAAAATAAAAAAAATTAAAATAGCATAAGTTGATTAAAAATGATATGCAATAGCTTTACTGCGACAGTCCCCGAATTGATGAAACGAATGTATGTACCTTGTCTAAGCCCCCTGAATGATTTCGACAACAACGTAGCTATAATAATGCACGAGTATACAGGTACAAGTCCACTCTCTATTCTATGAAATGGAAATCTGACATGACCGGAGAGACATTAGGTGATGAACCTCACATAACCGACTACTTAAATGTTGTATGAAACTACGTCAGTTTTGAAGTTAGATATGTAAAATCTCGTATTTGGCTTTTTAAATTGAAAGGAAGCCACAATTTTTAGCGTTTTTGGAAAATCTACTCATAAGAGGTTACATCTGTGGATTTTTTTAGCTTTGTTGCTGTAAATAAGGAAACACGTGTTTCAGCGTTTTAATCGAAAGCGATAAATCGATACTTCAGAGGGTAAAATCAATTACGCGGGCGAAGCCGCAGGCGACAGCTAGTTTTTAATAGAAATTGAAAATGTCTAAACACGCTCTGTCTGAACTTCATTAGCTCTTCAGTTTTCCGTAGCTAGATGGCGCCAAGCGAGCCGCATGCGCGGATAAATAATAGTTATGTAGTGAGTGAGGACTGAGGGAGGGAAATCTTTTGGAATGAACGCCATATTAATGTCCTTTATTATTAGACAGGGTATACACTATTCGTGTTAGCTACCGTCTCTTTAAAGAACAGTTTTACAGATACACATAGACATAAAGTAAGGCATTTTTCAACGTAAGTGTCATCATTATTAGTAAATAGGTTTAGCTCGAAAGTGGTCTTTCGAGCTGAGCTTAACCCAATTATCTATACTAATATTATAAAGTTGAATAGTTTGTTTGTTTGAACGCGATAATCTCAGGCACTCCTGATCCGAAGTAATAAATTCTATTACTGTTGGATAGCCCATTTATCGAGGAAGGTTATAGGCGATATAACATCACGCTACGACCAATAGGAGCGGAGCAGCAATGAAAAATGTTGCAAAAACGGGGAAATTACGCAGACGAAGTTGCGCGGGACAGCTAGTGTATATATTATAAAGCTGAAAAGTTTGTTTGTTTGTTTGTTTGAACGCCGTAATCTCAGAATCAGTAGTGATCCTAATTGAAAAATTCTTTCACTGTTGGATAGCCCATTTATCGAGGAAGGCTATAGGCTATATAACATCACGCTACGACTAATAGGAGCGGAGCAGCAATGAGAAATGTTGCAAAATCGAGAAAATTTACGCAGACGAATTGGCGCGGGATAGCTAGTTAGATTATAAAACGCATAAATGGATGAAAATTAAGGCATTTTCCAATGATACACAACTCTCGAAGTGCCTGTTCGTTTAATGTCAGCAACAAAAAACTTTCATATGTATTGCTCTGTAATGTAGATAATATATGACCCTCTATCAAGATATTGTTCTGCAACCATTAGCTTGCTTTATTTATTCTGCTTATTATTTAATTTCTATATGGCACGGTGTAGCCCTGCATACAACAATAAATTGTTTCACTTTTTGTTGCACTTTTGGTCCTGTGGTTAGTGACCCTGACTGCTAAGCCAGAGGTCGTGGGTTCGATCCCCATCCGGAATAAGACTTTGTGTGATGAGCACGATGGTTTATTCTGTGCCTGGGTGTTATTTGTGTATAATATGAATGTATACTAACATTCAAACTTTCGCGTTGCATGATTATAACTATTTATTATACGGGAATTAACACGCATTGTTTACCTTAAAATTGCTTGACGTTTCGACCAGGTTGCACCGGCCGTGGTCACAAGCGGTATAATAAATAATTATAATATGAATGTATTTAGAAATATTTAATTATGTTTATTAGTTGTGTGGTTTCCATAGTACAAGCTCTGCTTAGTTTGGGAACAGATGACGTGTGAGTCGTTGTCCCAAGATGGTATTACGTGTAAAGCCTTTTATTTCGTTGCATAAGTGCTTATCTTGGACTCAAAATTCTTAATTCACTGGGAGAAAAGAGACACTCTTAAGTTTTTGACAAATTTTACACGATTCTACATAAATTACGCCAAGTTAAATTCGCCGAGGCCAGAGACAATATATAAATAAATAGGATAAAGTACTTTAGCGTCCGTCTATTTGTTTACTTGGTTCATTGAAATTGATACGGTTTCATGTCTTTGACTGGCCTATTGGTCTAGTGGTTAGTGACCCTGACTGCTAAACCAGAAGGCGTGGGTTCGATCCCCATAAAAAAAAGAAAAAGATCCAGGATAAAACGTTGTGTTATGAACACGATGGTTTATTCTGTATCTGGGTTTAATTTATCAGTAATATGTAAGTATTTAGAAATATATAAGTATTTTATCAGTTGTCTGATTGCCATTGTACAAGATCAAACGGCATTGTGTTAGTTGACCCAAGATATTATTATTATGTAAAGTTCATATACGAATAATATACAACTAATGCAAATTACATTTACGAAAAATTAGCATGTATAGGTACCATAGAGCGTCGGTAGTTTAAAATAAAACAAATGTTACTCCAATATTTTTGCAACCACATCTCGCACACCCTGCCAGTCGAGATGTTATCTTGTTGGATGATTAGCTGGCAAGTGCTGATCCTTCTTTATTAATGACCTGTTACGGTAGATTACAGTATCGGTATTGGGGAGAGAAGATTTGCTTGCACTTACAGCCTTGCGTGAAAAAAATACGTTGCCAGGGTACCTCAGGGTGGCTCACTTACATACCTGCGAAGTGAGGTTCGTCTGAGCAGATCAAATAAAGCGCTAGTTGTCACAAAAAATGTATAAAACACTGGGCAAATAGACTTGGCAGGTCATGCCTCGAATAATCTTTTGCATACTTCTTTAGTTATATTTGAGTTGATGTTAAATATGATTGCTGATCGATTTGATTGTCCAATCCAGCAAAAATGGATGCATGTTATAATGGGCAATTAGTACCTTGTGTCATTTTAGTTTTAAAAAAAATTATGATTTAGTTTAATTATATTTATTTACTAACCATTTATTAAAAATGAAAGTATAGAAATTATAATGATTATATATAATGTAAAAATATGGATATTATCTGAAATAAATGTATTATTATTATTATTTTTAAACGATTTTACATATTTTCTGCCATATTCATGTGTTTATGCCACTTTATCTGTACAAAAAATCGTTTTTACCCGAGTCTCTGAAAATAAAGAGTCGTGAACTTACCAATATTTCTACAACTCCACGCAATAACTTGTTTTTTTTATATAATATAATATAATATCTTGGGACAACTCACAACGCTATCTGATTCAAGCAGAGTTTGTACTATGGAAACCAGACAAACGATAAAAATACTTATATATTTCTAAATACATACATATTATAGATAAATAACACCAAGACACAGAATAAACCATCGTGCTCATCACACAAAGTTTTATCCTGGGTGGTGTTTGAACCCACGACCTCTTGTGTAGCAGTCGGATACACTCCCACCGCGCCACTATATATTTTATAGTTTTGCTTTTTATGAATGTTAAAGTTCACAATTTAGTTTGCTAGTAGTTAATATATGTATTACTATGGTACTATGGTATTTGCTTGCGTGAGTTTCATGGTGTAATGGTTGCAGCACCTTACTGACTTTGCTGTATATACAAAATATTGTAAAAAATTACATTTCAAAAAAGTGGCCATGAGTTTTTATTGCCAAGTTCTTTTCTCACGGCTTTACTCTTGCGAACTTGGCATTAAATGTAGAATCATTCTATTCCAAATTTTATCTGACGTTGGTTTTATCTGGCGTTGCATTTGTAACCTAAATGAATTAAGTATTTTTAACTTTTGACTTTTTATTAATCGAAAAATTAAACTAAGGTTTTACATTGGTCTAGATTTGTTTAGATGTATCCACTTGATAAAATGTAAAAAGGAACCATCCAATTGCAAAACCAACATCAATGTCTCCCCGCATTGTTGTTACCCAACGTGCCCAACTTGTTGGCAGGCTTGTATCATTTTTCATTCTCTCGATAAATTCGTCACCCTGTCGTCCGCCCTAGAGCCTAGTCGAGATGTCAACTTGGAGAGCAGTGTTCGTACCTATTTGAGCCACTTTTGTTATTTTGCACAATGGCAACTTAATTTTTGCAGACCTTCCAGTAGAGTCATGTTTTTTTGCGAGTATCTAATGTTAGATTGGTATGTATCTATGCGTATATGATTTGTGTATATAATATTGTTTAATACCTCAAGCCTAACAGCAGTAAGGATTTCTACAATGAAGGTATCTTAAAGTTTTATAGCAAATGATTCAGCGTTTAGACTATAACGACGATGTTGGCTGCATTAGTCAGGGAATGATATAATGGGACCAAAAGTAACCTACTTACACTAATTACAGATACAGACGCTTTAAATACAACAAAAAACTATTTTTTAATTTAAAATTAAATGCCGACAATAAAAAAAAAATATATGTGGATTCGAATATGTCAGTGTTAGTTCATAAGAACATAATCATAGCTCCTAACATGGTTTTATATTATATATTTTTTATTTCATCACTTTCTAACTCAATTTCTTATCTTCTACTAAACATCACAAGTGTGTACAGTCACCCAGATTGTGTTGTATCTTTTATACCTTCCCCACAATCGGTAGAGTGTCCTATTGTGCAATTCTGGCCGCCTGTCTTCGCATTGTCTTGCTTCCATTTGTCTACTGCCATATTGTATCGTATAATCATTATGCAGCCTCTGCTCTACATACCCAACCATTAAATAATGGGAGAGATTGGTTTACGACTTCCCCGGGGTAGTGGTTATATCTCAAGTCTAATATAGATCGTGATACTTGCTTCAACGTTACGCAAATTACTCCCTAAGTTCATAGATCTTAAACTCAAAGAAAAATGGTCATACGTTTTGATAGCAGAAGCTGAGGTATTGTTGAATATCATCGAAGTCGATATTGACAAATATCGGACCCATTGAAGGGCTGACATGTTCCTACAATAAAAGCCCCAAAAATAAAAGACCCATTGAAAATCTCGCAGTCAGTTGTACCAACCTACCGACTTAATCTTTCAAATAGGGAATGATTACCTTAGACACCATGGCACTGACACTTTTGCTTTGTTTTTCTTTAAAAACAAGGCAAAAGTATCCATTGGTAATAAAAACTTTTTTTACAGAAAAACGTCTAATCGGCTTTATGCGCTTATTGGAAACTTACATAGAATTTAGGGTCCCTGATTCAGTGAAGTGTACTACACTGAATCAGGGACCTTAAATCTTTAAAAAGATTGGTGTAATAAGAGTTAGAGCCCTAATTCTCTAACAAATTTTTAAATCCACCTCGATTTAGGGCCCTGATTTAGGGTAGTGTAATAGCTGGTTTGATTTTCTGGCATTTATTGAAGAGTTTCTTTGTCTATCTCCGAAACTCATCATCAGATCTTTATGAATTTTTTATTTAATTATAATAACAAAAAAATAATTGTAAGAATCCGTCTATTATATGACGGAGTTATGCCCGAACATACATACATTAAAAAAAACCGAATTGAGAACCTTCTCCTTTTTGAAGTCGTTTAAAATCAGGCTCCCCAACCAGAAGATGACATTTCTGATTTGGGAGCCTGATTCTATAATATACAACGTTATTCTTGGTATAGTGCAAACCTGAAAGTAGTTTGCTCAGAATCAGTAACACAATCCAATGGGTTTTATTAACCATGTTATATTTTGCAAGTAATTAATTAAACAATAATTCATTAATCATTCTATTATTTATATTCATTAACAGTACAAGTCTTGTTCACAATGTGGTAAATGTTAAATAATAACCATAGATTACGTACTACGAGACGCAATAGGCACCATAGCACGAAGAACAGAAGACAACTTGAATGGCTTATAACTATGCAAGTTTTCAATATTTTTATTTTCATTGTTTTAAATGATTTCTTAAAGTAATAACAGTCCAATTCCTGTTCACAATGTGATGTAAAATGTAATCATCTATGTAAGTTTTGTTTTGAAGTTTGAAGTTTTGAAGCGGCGGTAGCTTAATGGCTAAGGCATCGGTCTCGCAATCGTGAGGTCGCGGGTTCGAATCTTACCCATTATACTACCGACGTGAACCCACTCCTAACACAAACCTATGAGCTTAGCTGGAGGGGTTAACAAGATTGCTAGTAATGTGGGACTCAATCCCACATTACTAGTTAGCTTTAAAAAAAAAAAAAAAGTTTCAAAAATTTTTTATATATATTATTTCCTGAAGTAAAAATCTTGTTGGAGTGTCTGAACTTTACACTATACCAAAAGTAACCTTGTATATTTAACCACAAAAAGCTGGCTAGGGATAGTCCGGACGGAAATAACGGGCGAAACGTCGACTGTAGATTTAGGCAGACGTAGCGTATGCATTAATTAGCCCAACGATACACACAGACATATTGTTAAATCCAAAGTACACTCCAAAACACAACCAATTTCCGCACGTTACACGATTAAAACATCAGCATTGACGGATCATATTAAGTGAAGAGAGCCCCTCGTATCGTTGACAAAGCTACCATGACCGTACTCGAACCCCCGTACCTACAGACAATAACGCGAGATTAACCCGGACGAATTAAAGTGAGACCCTATGAAACCTTAGAACGAAAATGATATGAGTTTAAGGCAGAAGTGAAAGGCGATTATAATATGCTTGAATATTTACATGCACTTTAAAAATTAACAAAATCTGTTGCAATCTAAACGGGCCATTTTTTACGGCAATTTGTGGCGGCACTATTGGCAACTAATTGCTCCGTCAATAATCATCATCATTATCATCATCAGCCTATCGCAGTCCACTGCTGGACATAGGCCTCTCCAATTGCACGCCACAATGTTCTATCCTAGGCTTCTCGCATCCAGCTCCTGCCAGCCGTTTTGCGTAGATCATCACTCCGTCAATAATGGCAATATGCAATTGTATGGCCCATGATCCATTCTCCTAAACGGGCTACACAACCCGGCAACAATAAAATAGAGGGCGACTGAAACAACAACATTACGAAAAATAGATGGCTCAGCGATCGTCCGGCAACCATCAAATCAATATTAGTGAGTTCTGCCATGTTGCCGGCCACAGCATTGCCGCCACAAATTGCCGTAAAAATGTCCCATTTAGACGCCCCTTTATAAACGTGAAAGTAACTCAGTCTGTCTGTTACGATTTCACGGCTAACCAGCTGGACCAATTTTAATAAAATTTGGTATGGAGACAACGTTGCTAAATACTTTTATTTCGACAACTGACATTTACGCGGGTAAGCCGCGGTGCTAATATATTGTGCTGTTGTAAAGCTATTATAAAAACGCTATTAAATAATTTTAATACTCTTTTAAATTGAGTACATTTTTATTACAATAGACTTTAATATCATCTTTCAGAGCCGCCTTTCTGCTCCTTATTCCTTTTCTTGATTGGTGTAGATATAACTGCAAAATACGTAAGTACTTTGTTTGAATAACAGACAAAAAATAATATGGTGGTGTAGTATATTTCTTGTCTTGACTAGTGGTGAACTCAGTTTTATCCGCTATTCGCTAGCGCTACCGCCTATACTCTGTTCCATACAACACACACCCTCTTTCATCGATCATTAGCGGACAATGGCTAATCTAACGTACAGGGGCACTTCATCACACTGAGATCGAGATGATAATTAACGTGTGATGTCACAAGTTTGCTTATTACGTCGGGAATATATTTGCTGGAGGAAAAATCTTACTCATATTGTATCTGTAATCTCCTAATATTAATTTCTTTGCGAATATATCTATAGGCTTTTTCCCGCAGATTGGTCTGTATTATCTTTGATTTTGATAGCCTATGTGTTTATCTGATGTATTAACTACTTACATAACTGTAAGGTTTTATTAAAATCCGCACAGCTGTTTTTGCGTGAAAGAGCAATGAACTTAGATATGTACCCCACAAACTTCCAGATTAGAATTTAATTGAGTTTTTTTTTTTTTTTTTTAATAATATGTTGTTATAAAATGTAATGGTGTTAACAAATATTGGTAAATCTATGTAAATAAAATTAAAATAAAATTCTGAGTAAGTACTTTAAGGCATTAAACTGCTATCCTGTTTAATCGTGGATCATTAGCATTTTAAGCCACAAAACCTGTCGCACCTTACCTTCTCCTAAACCTCAAGAAACAAAATCTTAAAATATTAGTCAAATAAATAATCAAAAAAGACGCAAAATTTTCAGCTGCTTTTAATAAGACTGTTCGCACTTGACCGGCCTTTCTTAGCGATTAACGGAACCATCGCAGTTTGTAATAGTGGTTCTTTTTTAAAGTTTTTATTTCTTTTTGTTTTTTTTTCTCTTTTTATCAGTTTTTCCTTGCGTTCCTTGCACCACGGTGTAATCGGTTCGTGGCGTGCAGTCTCTTTTAATTTCTTTAGATCGTGCTAAATTAAAATTGAGAATAATTACTTGATTCTGCAAAAGGTTTTAATGGTTGCTAAGATTCTTTTATACTTTGATTTAAATAGACGATAGGATAGATGACTATCAAGTCAAATCAGTGTCTTTTTAAGAAATAACAAAACAATACATTCCGTACAAATTTGTATGAAATAGGTAGGTATTTAACCATGACTTCATAATTGAGGATCGTCAAATAATTTACTTTTAGTAGGTATTCGTTTTAAGGACATTTTAAACATGTTAAATTGTGGTATAATACATTTAATTTTGTTCAGAGCTATTTATGATGTAATATTGGCCTGATTAGTGAAGAATAATTGGATTGCAGTCGTCATCCCTATTGGAAATTAAATCTAAGTTAGTATATGTTAGAATTTTGCGTACAAATTTTACATCAGAGAGTATACGATAGCCAGAATTAGTATAAATGTAATAACGAGTTTTCTCAAATTACAGGGTACCAAAAATGTGAATTAAAATTTGTATAGTAAACTCGCTGGTGGAGCCCCGAGGGACTCTATCTCTTTGTCCGCTGAAACGAATTGAGTAAAACTTGCCAAACATAGAAACAAATAATTCGTTACCAGTAGGTACTGTGCTAAATATTTAAACATAATAACAATAAGAATAATAATATCTCGGAACAACTCACACAACGCTATCTGATCCCAAACTAAGCAAAGCTTGTACTATGGAAACCAGACAACTGATAAACATACTCGTATATTTCTAAATACATAAATATTATAGATAAACATTCAAACATTGTAAAATTGACAATATAAAAAGAGTGGCCGCGAGTTTTTATTGCCAGGTTCTTTTTCCGGCTTTACCTATTGTTTGCGAATTTGACATTACATGTACTACATGTAGAATCCCGACGTATCATAAGTGTTGTTTTGCATCCTAAGTAAATAAAGAATTTTGGTTTTTTTTTTAATCAGATTCAAACCTCAGTAAATATACCTACATATAGGACTTGGTACGATTCCAAACTGTTGAAATCGAAAATCTAAAAAACCTGATAATAAAAATCCCACATTTTAAAACCAAGTAACCATTTTAACTATCATTTAGCTGACCTTCCTCACCACAACATATACCAACAAGTTACACGACGACGCTTTCAAAAAGTAAGTACGAAAGATAGTCGTTGTTGTTTTCAAGATGGCTACGCAATTAACAATCCTATAAAAAGGCCCAAACAATAAATTACGTCCACTTTCACAAAGGCTCGCATTTTTCAATTTATTTAATTCTAAACAGCCTTTTGTCCTTCCACCCATTGAAACTGTCGCGACTTGATAGATGGAGATTTGTTAGAAGCCTTCCGAAGGCTTTTATACGCTATTTTTTACTTATTGTTGGCAATAAATTGTAAAGTACTTAATTGTAGACTGATACGTCAATTAAGACTGAAGATAGGCTTGTTGGGTCCAGTCTGCAGGTTTAATACCTCGCTTTCTTGAGATACGGAAATCGAATTCCACAAAACATTCGCGATATATATTACCTACATTTACATTACACCGATCGTGGTCACGGGTCGACGTTTCGATCGAATTGCACCGATAGTGGTCACGGGTCGACCCGTGACCACGATCGGTGCAATACGATCGAAACGTCGGGTAAATAAAACGTTCGTACCTTTAAATAATTCACGCGATTAAGTCCCGAAATATATCTAATATGTATAAAAATCGCGAAAATTTAAAAACAATAATATTCGCGATATATTATTTTGATTTTTATACCACTAAATGAAGAGATGAGCATATAGTAACCCTGATGGTAATGGATGGCTCTAGTCCATAACTGTATTAGTGACACCCGAATCTATGTTTGGCAAAGATCTGATTGTCATCGCACTGCGCTCCTCATTAGAGACTTAGTTCGTAAGTCTCATTTGCCCAGTCATTTTACTTGCTGCAGTGCCCTTCAACCGAAACACAGACTGACACTGTTTTGGTACCCTCCAAGACGACCTTAGGCTATCGTGAAACCAACATTTATATAATTACTAGCTGTTCCAACGAACTTCGCACCTCCTCTTTTTTTTGTGAATCGGGTTCAATTGTGAATCAAACCATTCTCAAATCCATTGGAACACACACTAAAAATTTCATTGAAATCGGTCCAGCCGTTTAGGAGGAGTTCAGTGGCAAACACACGCACATAATAAATATACCTATAGGTAGGTATGATATAGAACTAGTTTAGCGCTCGATTTTCCGGAAATTCTATTTCACATCACAAATGAAATTTTGAAAATTTTACTATCTGGTCTCAAGGGTTAGGTTGGACCTTGATGAGTAAATGAAGGAGTCAGGTAGGACTTAGATTTTACAAATAAACTAGCTGTCCCGCGCAACTTCGTCTGCGTAAATTTTTCCCCTTTTTGCAACATTTCTCATTGCTGCTCAGCTCCTATTGGTCGTAGCGTGATGTTATATATAGCCTTCCTCGATAAATGGGCTATCCAACAGTGAAAGATTTTTTCAAATCGGACCAGTAGTTCCTGAGATTACCGCGTTTAAACAAACAAACTCTTCAGCTTTCTAATATTAGTCTAGATAAGACACTGTCAACTAATTTTGTGAAATACGATTTAGTAGCCGTTGCACTTAGAAAATGTGTCAAAATGTAAATATTAGTACCTACTATGATTTGAAGAAATATAGTTTTAAGACAAGTAGGCATAATGTGCAGAGCAACCAGACGTGTTAACTGTCATGTAGTCCAGTTTTTTGACGTGAACGGGGTTCACGCACACAAAAGTGTCACGTTATTGATTTGTTTAGCAACGGTCACATTTTTGATTGATTGCTAAGCAGCAGCGAATGGCGATTGCAGCGACATGATATGCGATACAATTGCAACTAACGTTATTGATTGATTGTGAATCATCAATGTTTTCTTATGACGTTACCACGTAAAATTAAAGCGTGTTTACAGACAACCATTTTATTTTATCCGACTGCAAAGAAGGGTTATGTGTTTAAAAAAGATATCGATCTGGTATAGGACCCGGCTAAGACCCGCTGCGGCCAATCTAAGAACTACTGCAATGAACCGCAGCCAAACTATGATGGTACTCGTATCTTCAAAATGATTCCGCCTTCCGGGCACCACATTGAAAGGAACCAATAAATACAACTTGTTGAACTATAAACTACAGTCGTTATTAATAAAGAAGCAGGGCAGTGCTCGGCAATGACATCAATTTAGGTTAAATGATTGTAATGATGCCCCGTCTGTTCCTCATCAGATAGTATAACACTCTGATGAGAAAACTACGCATTTCCTAAAAGTTTTTTTGATACTTGTGTCACATAACATCGGGAGTACAGAAGAAAAGTCTCATACTATCTTTAAATAGACAATTACCGTAGTAGTATAAAAGCCCAGTGTCTCTTTACAAACATCCAATCGAAGGACAAAAAAGTACAGACTCGGAATAAAAGTTTGTGGATCACACAAAGTGGTGTCCCGTGTGGGAATCGAACCCATGATCTTTGGTTGGAAGTGTGGGAATCGAACCACCGAGGCAGTCGACTGTACGACTTGATATATGTCGACTGTACACCAAATCTCAGAACATTTTCGGTACAAAGCAGTCTGAAGTGGTCTGACATTGAGTGTTATTATAATGATAGCATCATCAGCATCATTAACCAGTAGATAATGCTAGTAATATTATAAATCCAAAAGTTTGTAAGAATTAATGTATGTTTGTTTCTCTTTCACGCAAAAACTACTGAACATATTTTATTAAACTTTACAGTAATATAGTTTAAACATCAGAATAGCACATAGGCTATAAAAGGCAAACATAATGCGAGTGAAGTCGAGGGAAAAGCTAGGTAAAAATGTATAATTAAAAAACTAGAGATACCGAGAGTAATCGATTGTTAGGCAGCACCAGTGTCGTAGCTTCTTAAAGAATATAAAACCATTATATATAATAATAATAGTACAGGTTGAATCCCCCCTCCCCCTCCAAAATCACAAAAAAGGTAGAGTATACATCAGAGGCGATAGGTTAAAATTTTCGAGGTAACTCGATACGAAAATGTACCTTGTCAGAGACGGTTTTATACGTACATTATCAACTAATTACAATTAAAACGAAAACCAAAAATAATGGTATTCTAAGGACCCTCTGCCACTGGTATACATATATAATATATCTTGGGACAACTCACACAACGCTATCTGATCCCGAACTAAGCATAGCTTGTACTATGGAAACCAGACAACTGATAAACATACTTATATATTTCTAAATACATACATATTATAGATAAATAACACCCAGACACAGAATAAACCATTGTGCTCATCACCCAAAGTTTTGTCCTGGGTGGGGATCGAACCCACGACCTCTTGCGTAGCAGTCGGATACACTCCCACCGCGCCACAGAGGCAGTCAATGACGTCAACATATGGCCGGTGTTTAGTCAACTGATCAAAATTTAAAACCAACAGCAGATTTATATCTAGAAACAGAATAAACTGATACCAAACCATTTAACAGTAACCAGACAAGATCAATACATAACTCTCAAAACCATTAATTCCCTTCTCAACAAAAACAAATATAAAAAGCTGCACATAGAACAAATAGTCTCAGTTTGCAAAAACAACGTCCATTTGTCTTTGGGTGTTCGGTACAGGTGTGCTTACGTCACTAACTAATGCTGCCCCATCACGCTGCGGAGGCACAGGCACAAAATAAATAAAGTACAGAAGGAACGCTCATGTAGGTACGACTACTTTAATACCTACACGCGTGAGTGTGACACTCGCTCTGTTTGTGATCCGTGTTGTACCGATTCTTCGCGTCTGTGACGATTTCTATGTGTGGGTGCGACTTGCGAGTTTTCATTCTGTACGGTATTCTGTGGTACAAGGGTCCTATAGCGCCACAAACATAGAATATCGAGAGTATAGAGTCTCATATTCGAAATACTTAGAGTCCCATATTCGAAGAAGTTGAAGAAAGAAGAAGAAGAAGAAGAGAAGTCTCATAATATTCGAAATACTTAGAGAAAAGAAGTAAACGTCCATTGAATGCGCGCTGGATACACATACTACTCACAGTCACGGAATCTCGGAACACCTTGGGATCGTCCATAAATTACATGAAGTGATTTTAGACCCCTTTCCCTCCATACTCTCAAGTAGATCCAAAGAAACCAATCCTGCATACCGAGACGGTGGAGCATGGTCATACACAATAACAATGTAACAACTATATTTAAGACCCATGTATCGCAAGAATAAATGATTATGATTATTATGATAGATTTCACATTTGACTCAACACTGGTCAAGTGTGAATCGCTCGCATGTCAAGGGGGGAGGGAGCAATGAATGTCAAAATCACTAAAAAGTAAAAAAAAAATATTTTTTACTAAATTTAATCCAGTTTTAGATGGTTTCTTGCGAATTAAAAATTACCTAAGATTTCGCAAGACCCCCCTCCACGTGAGATTTGGGAGATTCGGCTCGATGCCCCCATCCCTCTAAATACCTCACGTCATTAATGACGCTCCCTTTCTAACAAAGTGTTCCGAAATGGTCATATCCCTGAACGATGTCTATGTGTGCATGACTCAGTACTCTCAGTATTTTGCGCTTTATTCATACTTCACTCGACCAAGGCGCAAATAGACGTCGTTCATTGACATGGAATATCGGACCACTTCGTTCCGAAATTCCGTCTGTGTATGTTACGCATGACTATCATCATATCATCACATCTAGCGAAGTACTTATAAAGTCTACCTTCTGTGCTCTCAATATTTGTGGTGAAAGGTGCAGGCATTTTGTAAAGATTTTTTTACCGGCTTTTGTTCTTAACACATATTATGTGTATACCTAGTCTGGCCATAAATACTGTTACAATTAAAAATAAGAAAGATATTACATTTGAATTTGGAATCTGTCATTTTTATACGATTGTTCATTGTATTTTCTAATTTTGGCGCCAATACATTGTACAATATTTTGCTATATTAAAATGGAGTGGGGTGATAAAGAAAACCGAATCGCTGTGATTGCATTACACAAAGTTGGTATGGAGCCGAATGTAATTTTTAAAACTCTCCATACGCTTGGTATTAGTCAAATGTTTGTGTACCGGGCTATTAATAGGTACAATGAGACCTTCTCTGTTTGTGACAGAAAAAGATCTGGCCGTCCACGTAGTGTTCGTACGAAAATGGTGGTCAAAGCAGTAAGGGAAAGAATTCGAAGAAATCCTGTCCGAAAGCAAAAGATTTTATCTCGGGAGATGAAGATAGCACCCAGAACCATGTCACGCATTTTAAAAGATGACTTAGGACTTGCAGCCTATAAGAGACGCACTGGTCATTTTTTAACTGATAATTTAAAAAAGAATAGGGTGGTAAAATCGAAGCAACTGCTGAAGCGGTACGCAAAGGGAGGTCACAGAAAAATTTTGTTTACGGATGAGAAAATCTTTACAGTTGAGCAACATTTTAACAAACAAAATGACCGTATTTATGCTCAAAGCTCTGAGGAAGCTTCCCAATTAGTCGACAGAGTGCAACGTGGGCATTATCCGACTTCAGTGATGGTTTGGTGGGGTGTTAGCTATGAAGGAGTGACTGAGCCATATTTTTGTGAAAAAGGTATCAAAACATCGGCACAAGTGTATCAAGATACCATTCTTGAGAAGGTAGTTAAACCCCTTAACAACACCATGTTCAATAACCAAGTATGGTCCTTCCAACAAGACTCAGCGCCGGGTCATAAAGCTCGGTCCACGCAGTCTTGGTTGGAAGTGAACGTTTCGGACTTCATCAGAGCTGAAGACTGGCCGTCGTCTAGTCCCGATCTTAATCCGCTGGATTATGATTATGGTCAGTTTTAGAGAGTATGGCTTGCTCTAAACGCCATGATAATTTGGAGTCCCTAAAACAATCCATACGATTGGCAGTGAAGAATTTTCCCATAGAAAGAGTGCGTGCTTCTATTGATAACTGGCCTCAACGTTTAAAGGACTGTGTTGCAGCCAATGGAGACCACTTCGAATAAGCTTTTTATATTTTGAATTGTTTTTTATTTATGTATTAAACTAACACACTGTAAAAGTAATAAATATTATTTGCAATAAAAAAAAATGTTTTTTCTTCGTAACAATATTTATGGCTAGACTAGGTAGTTAGTGAAATAAAACTGGAAAAGCATATAATAAATATGCATGCATATTAAATATAGCATATGCATTTTGTAACGTATATTATTAAATATGCATGTATATTAAATATAGCATAAGCATTTAATTTAATATTATAAAGAGGAAAGATTTGTAATTTTGTATGTAACGAATAAACTTAAAAACTACTAGACCGATTTTAAAAAATCTTTTGCCATTGGGAAGATACACTATCCCCGGGGGATAATGTATCTTCCCAATGGCAAAAGATTTTTATATATAATAAATAGGCTGTTTATCCCTGTATTCCCAAGGGAACGGAAACTACGCGGGTGAAACCGCGAGGCGTCTGCTAGTCGCATATATTCTTAACCGATTGCCAAAAAAAAGAAATGTAATGTTGAATGGTCTCCTAACCGATGTCACTAAACAAGGAAGGAGATATTACACTGCATAAGTGTATGCGCAAACACAAGTGTACTGCCTATTCCATCACTCTCATAGCCGCGTAGACGAAAATCCGATCGGATATTTTCTAATACCAAACCCGCGCACTTCGTCTCCGTCAATTTTCCCATTTTTGCAACATTTTTAATTGCCGCTCTTATTGGTCGAAGCGTGATGTTATATAGCCTATATCCTTCCTCGATAAATGGGCTATCCAACACTAAAATATTTTTTGAATTCGAACCCGTAGTTCCTGAGATTATCGCGTTCAAACAAAGAAACAAACTCTTGAGTTTTATAATACTAGTTTAGATTATGTTCTTGGTTACTTGATACATTTTTTGGGATTACTCATACATAACACTTTTTATTTACATAAACATACCTATTTTAAAGTACTTGATATAAAATTGTCATGACAAAGACAATGTATGATTAGATAATGCGATAAACGTAGGAAATAAATGAAATTCGTCGCCAAAGATATCGGTAATTTGACTTTCAATTTCACGTGAATGTTAAATATTAAAATTGTAAACATTTTCACTGTTTTAAAAGTAAATAATACCAAAATTTTACAAAACTAATTTGGGAAATATCAAAATCAAATTGCAAAAAGAGACTCTCCGGCGGGGAATCGAACCCCGGTCTCCCGCGTGACAGGCGGGGATACTGACCACTATACTACCGAAGACTTGCTTGTCTACGTCGAAATACTCTATCTAATGATTCCTTGCGTTCTAGCTTCCATTTTCTACCCAAGGTATAATAATATCTTGGGACAACTCACACAGCAATATCATTAGATCATAAGCAGAGCTTGTACTATGGCAACCAGACAACTGATAAACCTTCTTATAATATATTCCTAAATACATATTAAAGATAAATAACACCCAGATACAGAATAAACCATATCGTGCTCATTACACAAAGTTTTATCCTGGGTGGGGATCGAACCCACAACCTCTGACTTAGCATTCGCTAATGCTAGCTTGTGTAGGGTCCATATCCTTTAAAAGTGTACCAAATTCACCAAAATCAAATTGATAAGTTAATCTCACGTTCATGAAAAAAATCAAAGAGGCCTATTTCCAATAGTAGACTAACAAAGACTGATGATGATGACCAGTGGTGAAACCAGGGGAGGAGGATCAGACAGACTTCCAAGCAAGGGGGGGAGGGGGGGGGGGGAGCGCAATTTCAGACTTTTTCATCTTCCTTTGCCTATACAATAATTTAAAAAAAATGGTGTAGTCACACGTCTCCGTTACCACTTTTGAATTGCTGATACAACCTTGATCGTAAATACCGTCATAGAATAAAAAATAACCAGTTTCAAGCTTACAATTATTATTAGATAAAATATTAATAACTGACCTTATAATAATTAGTATTTCCATTATTTCTGTTGTAAGAGTTGTAGGGACTATGAGTGTAGTTGTTATTATACATCACATATAACATTAAACACTGCACCTTATTATCATTCCATAAAGTTAAAAATAAGTTATTAATCAATGGTAGAATATTCATACATCACCACCACTACGAAACGAGTTTTGATAACAACAAAAAATGAATACACTTCACAAAACATAAGTAAAGGTATCTTTTAAATATCGATAATATCTATCGTTACTTATTATTCACTTTCGCACTTGTTTCGAACGCTTTACATCTGTTTTGGTCACACTTTGGTCATAAATTACATACACTACACTTCTAATAATTTATACTTCTTTTTAAAAACCCAACTTTATAGCTCTATTTTAAATTTTACAAACGAATTTTTGTATTTATTCATTTAAATTTTGTTTTATTTATAAGTTATACTTAAATGTAACTTAATGTAAAATCACTGTAAATCAAATATTTCTATTTTCTGTGATGTAGGTATTCTATAAAAATATTGGCAGATATGCGTACGCGCAAATATTTTGACATTAGAGAGCGAGACGCGGCGTGTGACTCGAGTTTGTGTTTTGAACTGAAGCACCTTATACAATGAGAGTCAATTAATGTGTATAGAATAGTGTTAAGCACAGACAAAACTGGCATGTCATGAATTAGGTACATGCTCGGATTCTGTGAGTTTCGGCTAGATTTTTGACACATTATGCGAAAACGTAGCTGGTACAAAAGGGGCGAACAAACACATACCAGTAAAACAGAACAATAGCGTGCATGCTAGTTGCATGCCATGAAGTCAACATAAGATACAGACATGCCAATTAGCGTAGGGGTAGCCTAATGGCTAAGGCATCGGTCTCGCAATCGCGAAGTCATGGGTTCGAATCCTGCCCATTATATTACCGACGTGAACCCACTCCTAACACAAGTCATTGAGCTTAGCTGGAGGGGTTACATAATTGCTAGTAATGTGGGACCACAATCCCACATTGCTAGTTAGGTAGCACATGCATGACTTAAGGCATGTGTATTGCCCTGACAGCTTTTACACGTGCAGAAAACGGTAGAGATGGTTAAAATTCGCCGAGGACTCTATCACATGTTTTTTTTTGCCTGGCAAATATCTCTGTGATTCCACACTGCTCTGTATCAAATTAATATTTACGTAACGTCATATTAAACTGTTTAACGAGATCATTGTGCAGGACTGTCAATGTTGTACACCGTTTATGTTGGACATAATACGTGACGCATATGATTATACTATATTTATTGGTAAGGACTAGGATTGCCCCATCGTCCTGTGCGTCGCAGGATCTCCTGAATGCGTTGCAATCAGATTTGCATCTAACGACGCGTAGGACGATGGGGCAACACTATTCCTTATCCTTAACCTTTATTGAAAAGAAAAAAAAATCCAGAGACCTTTTTAAAAGATTCTGTGTTATTAACTTATTAATAAAGGCCAACTCAAACAAGCTCTTGTAAAGTCAATTTCTCCTTTATGCTTCTTAGAAGAATTAAGTAATAATTATCACTTTAAGGCTATCTAAAAGTACAACTATTTAAGCGACAATATAGGTCGGACGAGGTGGAAATATTAAATTTATTATAAGCTTTATTGGAACCTTCTTGACTGCATATATGGGGAAGATAATAATATATTAATAATAATTCATTTATTTTTCTCATAATATGTTGTTACACAAGGATTAACAAACATTTATACAGAAATATATGAGACTGGTCTCCAAGCTAGGTTAAAAAATAAAAGAATTCGAAATTAAAAATAACCTAAAGCAATATGCAAAGCTAAAATAACCTAAATGAACCACTCTTTTCCACCCATTTCAGTGCCGTTTTCACTCCATTCCATTGACTTGTAAAAACCCCGGAAACATTTTAATCATAACTGCCAACCCTATTATCAAATGTCGACTACACTTCATGAGCTCAATGATTTTTAATTGATGTTTGATGAGTACGCTGTGCCCAAGTAAAGAGTTCCGTACTTAATTTGACACTGTTCATTTATAATTTGATTACGTTTTGATAAGAAGTAACTTAACATAAAAACCGCAATAAAAACGGAAACCTTATCATTTCGTCATGTTCGTCTGTCTGTCTGTGCGTCCGTATGTCACAGGCATTTTATTGACACACAAACTTAGTTTGATAGTTAAATAATAATAATAAATATTTTAGAACACTGATGTAGTAGACTCAACACTATAGGTAATAATGGTTTGTTGTTAACAAACTCTGTTAACAACAAACCATTATTACCTATAGTGTAGAGTCTACTACATCAGTGTTCCCCAAACTTTTTGCGTTGAAGGTACACCACTAAGTAAAAAAAATACAAAGTTTTTGCCCGCTTCAAAATAAAATAATTGTAGATCGGGCAATGGATGTGCTGTTGTTCTCATCTCGTCATAAATTGTCATGAGGCATATACTTTTTTTTTTGGACAATTTGGTTTGCATCTTCGATATTTGGGAACATTTCAACACCCACTAAAAATACGAGTAGTGTTCAATTCACACCAACTTAGCGCAAAGCAATTTGATTCGATGACGTTAATATTTAAATTCCTACTTTTTTTTGTGGAGCTCATACATAATATGTCCGCCAGATATAATATGCAAATTTTGTTACCTATTCTTATTTTTTAGACAGAGAAGCAAACTCTAAACCATGGCGCTCTAACACATTTCGATCTCATTGTTAAGATCGTGAATTATTTCCGCGAGAAAGCCAGCGTACTTCTGTATAAAACAGGAGTTAATGATGACCTGCTCCCATTTCCTGACAGTTGAAAGTTCAGCGGTCGGCACTGTCGATGAAAATTTTGACGAAATCACCACTTGAAGGACAGACAACAATTAATCAGGCTAAGAATTTGTCACCAGTGCTTCTGTGTAAAAAACAATTAAGGTGGGCTATCCTCGCGCTTCTTACTTGCGCGATGATGCAATTCGATTGTATAACTCTTAACTATTAAGCGTTTTCTTTTTATAAAGTTCTGATTAACTGCCATTTTTCCACGACACACTAGGGTGCGGCGGCACAAACTTTGACTATATTACACTACGCTATGATTTGTTGTTAACAAACTACATAACACAAGCGCACCTTGGTATATCCGCAATAACGAATATATCAAGGTGCGCTTGTGTTATAGATAAAAGTGGAATTCGTAGACCAAATAATTCGAAAATTCGCAGAAGCTCACGACAAAAGACTTCATCACCATGTAAATCTAGAGGCTATACAACTTCTCGATTGTACGGACTTAAAACGAAGACTCAAAAGAACTAAGCCGTTTAAGTTAGTGTAGTGTTAAGGTTCATTTCCGAGCATCGCGGCCGATCGCGAGCCGCTCGCGGCTTACGACAAGCGGCTGACGCTCGCGGCCGATGCGACAATATTCACAGTGCGCGCGCAGGCCTACGACAGTCGTCGGCCGCGCGCGTCTGTCACTTACCTCAGCCGCTTGTCGTAAGCCGCGAGCGGCTCGCGATCGATCGCGATGCACGGAAATGAACCTTTAAGTGAGAGAAAAAAGTGATAGTGACAGTGCTTTACATTTAAAACACACGAACAAAGTGTTATCAATTTATCAGACACTCACACCGATGGATAATTTCTAAGATTAAGTATCTTAGCAGTTTATGTCAACTTAAAATTAATTATTAGCTTCAATGTTAGACTGTGATACTTTAACAAACTACATGCAGTATACACCTCTAGCTATCACTCTCATCAAGAACTAAACAGACTTTAACACTTTCAAGTTATAACTTAAAATGTGACGTCATCACATCATCACTTACAAAAGTTGCCCTCACGAACCCAATTTGACTAATGGAAAAACAAATTTCGCAAATGGGGCCCTTTGATGCCAAGCCTCGGCTTCTCTGCCTACTATCACAAAATACATAGCTGGCTCACAGGTCAACAACAAATACACACACACATAGACGCAAACGTACATATATCTTAAACGTGCACAATCTTGGTTGGCAATCGACCGAGATCTTCGTACGTGGGCTTCAATGTAGGAGTGAGCTTCATTGCGCTGGTTGTAGGGAGCCGGTTGGCCTTTATGTTATCCCACGGCTTAATAATTCGTTTGTGTTTGGTAGGATTAGTACTGTCTGACTGACAATTAGCTGGCTATTTGATTACTAAAGAAATAAAAAATGCGAGTGCCTTTATACATGTGGAGTTGGGAATCTTTTCATTTTTGAGAGGCATTCGGAATGATACAAGCCTTGCAAGGATTAGTGCACAATAAAATTGTATTGTAAAATTGAGCAGTCCAATTGTATTAAGACCATTAGTGGATCTAGTAAGAGAGGAGGAATCGGACCTCAGCTCAAAGCTCCAAAAATATTTGAGGAACTCTGCGTAACCTTGATAAAAGCTACACTCAGCTTATTCGAACCCTGGCTGTAGAGGTAGGTACTCACTCCCAGAAATAAAAAATTAAATCTAGCGAAAAAAACGAAAAATGTATCAAAATAAATCGCTATAACACTAGAAACTCACACTAAAACATTATTATCTCGTCTCACTATAACCCTTCAAAATCCATTTTCACACAATCCTCTCCCAAAAAAAATAAACAACAACCTTCGCCTATTATTCGTCCATAAATTTCGAACAAAAACACTATTGGCCATGGTCCAATGTAGCGCCCCAGAATTAATTACAACACGCGACCAACAGATGGCGCTGCCCGCCAGGTGGACCGCGTTTATCACACACCGTCTAGAACCATGAATATCAGATTATATGAGGGGTTTTATTAAAAATAGATAGTTTTTGGTGATATGTGGCCTTAAACAACCCTTTAATTTTGAAATTGAAAGTTGTTGGATAGATTTATTATATTAGTTGTGAAGATATGTACCGAGTACCTACCTACGTAGATTAGGTTTAAGTAAATAACTATAATTTGCGTATAAACTACAATCGTTATGCAAGACATTACACCAAATTATTAAAGTCTAATTACTACAGGAGACTAGCGGCTTATATCCCAAGTTGTGAGAGACCTTGTCCAGCAGTGGACTAAAAACAGCTGAATTCACTACAAGGTGTACAAGTTCGCGCTACCTAAGTTTGCGATTGTGAAGTTGTATTTGAATGTATCCCGTCCGATACCAAAATTTGAGTTATGCGCAGCTTACGCGCGAACATCAGACACGCAAACTTAGGTGGCGCGAACTGTACCTACCTATCGCAAACACGTGAATTCTTCATCCCTTCACTCTAAGTGCAGGCCACACCGCCAGCAAGTGAGCCGGGAGAGCAGCGTTTCACCGCTTCCCATGTTTCGGTTCACACCGCGAAGTACAGAGATAAGCTGCGTCACTTGCGTCATGCGAACGAAATATCCGACGATTCCAGCGAATATTCTTCTTCACCTCGATAGCGTAGCTTAGCTCTGTACTTCGCTGTGTGAGCCAAAGTATGAAAAGAGGTGAAACGATGCTCGCAGGGTTGGTCCACCTGCCTCGCCAGGCGCACCAGCCCAGTCGCTACACTCGCTTTTCGATGTGAAACCACATAGTTTAGTTCGCCAAAGCTTCGCTTAGTTTGTACCGTTTCCCTCGCCTCGCTTCACCCGCTAGCTCGCTCGCTCGCTTTCTAGCTGGCGGTTCGCATTAAACTCGTCAACTATAAAACGGGAATTCAACATAGGTAGTGCAGTTTTGACATAAAAAGGCCCACCGTTGCACCAAGAGCAGAAGAGAAGTCTTTTTAGACAACTGTTATTCATCTATGCATCTGAGAGTGGTAACACTATTTTCTTTTATAACATTGCATCATGCTTCGGTAATCTCTCGGACCAAAAACAATGACAAACATCAGACAATACTCTGACAAAACAATTTCTAAACCAATTATTCACATACGATCGATATTTTAATCAAACCACAAAGCATCAACTGCGTCCAATCTGCTAAACGACAGTTACCTCCATGATTGATTGCATTTGCATGTAAAAAATGACTGACAAAATTTATCAAAGCCTCTCTATACAGGGTGACAGAGGTTAAGGTGACTATGTCCTACGATTTACCAGGACTGTATTATTTCCTATATATGCAACGTACACATGAATTTAGTTTTATCGTCATTGATTCAATTCTGAATTAATTAGTAGTAGGTTACCTATTTCTATCATCATCAATTAAAAATAAAATGTCTACCCCATTGAGATCCTTAGTATAGGAAATTATACCCAATAATGTTTATTGATTCGTTAATCTATATTTATAAAAGGAGTAACTGACTGACTGGCTGACTGACTGACATATCAACGCAGGGCCTAAACTATAAGGGTTAGAAACTTAAAATTTTTGCACAGGGGTTAATTTTATAACTGAGATTTTTGAAAATTAACCCCCTAGCCCCCTTAGGGTGTGAATTTTCAAAAATCCTTTAAAACGGGGTTACACAATTGGTATGAAACTTTACCGTTAAAATATTTTGGCAACAATCTGGCATCCCCGCGGTCGAAGCCGCGGGCATAAGCTAGTTATAGATAAAGCAGCTTAACTTTCCATGTTCTGGATTGTTGAGTAGCATTTTAAACAGTAACTATTTAGCTTCTATATAACTTCTTTTAAAATTCGACAAAGCTACATCTGCGTAGACAGGTAGTAGTCTGTTATTTACCACAATTTCAACTAATTATATAACTTAAAATTCTCCTACCGTTAAATCCGTAACTAAAAATTTCACTGAAACTTCCAAACAAACAGAACCTTTTATGCACATAAAGCTTTTCCAGTCCACAAAATTTCAAATTGAACTCTGCACAAAAAACATAAAAATAGCATCGTAAAATGAATTCAAGGATTTTTTATTATGATGCCAACATTTACTTTCGTCCTTAAATTGTTATATGTAGTTTGGTCACCTTACACACACTCTCCCGATCAGCAAGTGTAAAATGAGCCCTCATGTCTCTTTTAAAAATCTATTTTCAAGTGTGTTTGTTCTTCTTTTAGATGACATGTGGAGGTCAACCTATGATGGACGTGTAGCTAATAAAAATGTATATCCATGATGCTGCGATGGGCTCGTATTTTATGCATTATCTATTGATTACGGGCAGTTAACTTTTATACTGTTTGTTTATGAGTACGAGACAATCTGAATAAAAAGTTTATTTGATGGACTGTCCGGAATAAACGAATATTTTGTAATTTGCATTTGTAATATCGACGTTCAAAGCAAAGGGTATTTTGATCACAGGTAAACTCTACATAGAAGATATATGTTTTTGGCTGGCTACTTTTTTAAAAGAAAAATTTGTATTTTTGTATGTAACGAACAAATTTGAAAACTACTGGACCGATTTCAAAAATTCTCCGTGTGACATAGGCTACTTTTTATCCCCGTATTCCCACGGAAACGGGAACTACGCGGGTGAAACCACGAGACGTCCGCTAGTGTTACATATCTACGATATCATAACTATAGGTATTTCTGTCTGTAGTTAAAATAAACACAACGGTACCCAAAGCCATTAACAGCCATCAATACCATAAACCAGAATTACCCGACTAGATTTCAGCATTTGTAGAATCGTTTTTTGTTGGCACACACTGCAGACTTCCGCATGAGGATATAAAAATCTATAAAGATTTTTTATTGCCCTAAGGAGGATATGCCAACAATCTCGAAGATTGGATTCCATTCAAAACGGATTCTTGACTCGTATTGAATCGACTGTCGTGCTCCTATGTAAGTATTTGATTATATACCCAGACATTTTGAATGTCAAGGACATTGTAGCAATTATTGATTAAGAAAACTTGGTTCCTAAGCAGAAAGACCGTAGGTGCCTACTAATCCTACTATAATCGTAAAACACCCAGCAGTCATAAGGCATGTTGGTCTAGTGCAGTGGTTCTCAAACTTTTTAAATGACGGAACCCTTTTGGGAAGCAAAATACTTGATGGAACCCTACAATAAAACAATTATTTTTATAAGTGTATTCTTTATTAATCAGCATAATAAAAGTACAATGTATCAGTTACTAATTATTATTTACTTCACCACTTGGTAAGGACAATAATAGAAAACATTAAAAAAGAAAAAATCTAACTAGTGGGAGGTATGAAACTGTTTTTTATTTTTCATCAATTGCTTGATATCAGGTTTGATGGAAGAAAGTTGGAGTCTCATATCAGCTTCGGCGTCCAGTCTATTGCGATATTTTGTTTTCGTGGCTGCGTAGGTAGAGAATCCTGTTTCGCACAAATATGTAGTTGGGAACGGGAGAAGAATATCCAGAGCCATTTGGCCAAGCATTGCATATTCATCTTGGATTCTGCACCAAAAATCATTAAGAGGCGTCGTTTTGAACAATGACTCCATACTTGTGTCTGATGACATTTCTAAAAGAGATTCATATATCTTATTTGACATGTTTTCAGGCTTTTCCAAGTTGGGTAAAAAAGGATTATGAATCCAGGAGTTCACTTTAATTTTTGTATTGTGTTCTTCGGGAAAATACTTTTCAAAAGATGCGCGCATCGAACTGAGATATTGGACCAATTCTTCAAACACATTATCTTCAAACATTTCTGAGTCGTTTTCGCTAACAAACTCACTGAGTAACGTAAAACTTTCTATTTCTTTCTTACCAATGCAAATGATCCAAAAATCTAATTTTCTTTTAAAAGCAGTTATTTTATTATAGGCCTGAAACACTGTTGTCTGTTTACCTTGCAACGATAAATTTAATTCGTTAAGTTTTTGAAAGATATCCGCCATAAAAGACAATCGGAACAACCAAGTTTTATCATACAAACGGTCCTTCAAATTAAAAGAAGTATCTGCTGAAAGAAACATTTGTAACTCGGCTCTAAGTTCAAATAGCCTTGTTAAAGTTTTTCCCCGAGACAGCCATCGCACTTCTGTATGGAGCAGCAGTGTTTTATGTTTGCTGCCATAATCTTCACACAATAATGAGAACAATCGGGATTGTAGTGGTCGTGATTTGATAAAATTAATTATTTTTACCGCTTCATCCATAACTAATTTTAGATTAGACGGCATTTGCTTCATCGCAAGTGCTTTTCTATGCAGAATACAATGACTGGAACTACAATTCGGCGCTTTATTTTTCATTCGTGACACTGCTCCTGCTGTTTAACCTGTCATCGCCTTGGCCCCATCTGTACAAATGTCAATGCAATTGTTCCAACTGAGATTATGTTCTTCAAAAAATATATTTATTTTATTAAAAATTTCTTCCCCGGTAGTGTTTGTAAGCAGCGATGAACACATAAGCATGTCTTCTTCAAAAGAACTTTTATATGGATATCTCACAATAACCAGCAGGATAGCCAAACCAGCGACATCAGTCGACTCGTCCATTTGCAAAGCGAATCGTGTATTTTGTAGACGTGTAACTAGTTCTTGTTTGACGTAGCTTGCCAGATCATGGATTCGTCGTGAAACAGTATCGTTTGATAGCGGAACAGTAGAAAGATGCTTTGCAGATTTTTCATCAAGCATACATTTTGTTATGTCTAATACACATGGTTTTATTAATTTCTCAGCGATAGTGTGCTCTTCACCTGCTTGTGCAATGCGATAGCTAACTAAATATGATGCCTCCGTGGCCTTTTCGTTGGTAGTTTGTGTTACATGCATCATATTTTTTTGACTTTCTAATAACTGATCTTTTTTGCGAACAAAACATTCTTTATTCTTGTCTTTAGTCTCGGGGTGTACGGTTTCTAAATGTCGACGCAATTTGGCAGGTGCCATGGAACTATTAGGAAGCAGTTTACTACAGAGCATGCAGAGAGGTGAGCCGTTGGAATCAACAAATCCGAAACTGATATAAGATTCATCATACTTCCTTTTTTTCGTCTTTGAAACCGTCGAGCTTGACGTCGTGGCACTCGTGGCATCATCTTCTGGATCGGTGATTGCTAAATTCTCCGCGCGCATTGCTTTTGAACATTCAGCGTCATTAGAAGATGTTGTTGGAACACGTTTAACACCTTTAAGCCAACGTTCCATTCTTCTTTATTTATAATGTTACAAGTCAGGATAGTGGGGTTTAAATAATGCACAATCGTTACTGCGTATAAGAGACTAAATTTAGAACCTACAGGGAAGAAATGTATAAAACTGAGACAACAGAATACAGCAGGCAGTAAAACAATGAACACTAGTTTCTCGCTAGCGAGCTTGTAAGTAGGTAGTAACTTATCGCTCCGAACGCTAATCATCAACTGACGACGCCAACGCGCGATCGCCGCTTTTATACTTAGTCCTAGACTCAATCTCAAATATTCTCGAAAATACTCGAGTCGGCACCTTTGATAAACAAAAAGCAAAAATAAAAACAGAAATTTAAAAATAGCGTTGTAAACAATATCGACTTTATCCTTTGAAGTTAGAGACGAAAGTCGCTTGTTGACAACTATAGCGTCTAATTCAGAGGCGGCTTTTATCAAAGAGACTGAGCGCTTACAAGTATACTACCCGCTCGTTTTAAGTTTGCCGCTGGCGATAGGTATGAGTGTATGACGTTCGAATTTTTTTATTTAATTGTAACAATAAAAATTGTGTACGGTAGATATTTGGGTAAAACTATGACACATTATAAGTTTTGTTGTCACGTGGGGGAGGGTACGCGCATTCCACAGACCGGCAAACTTAGAGCGAACGCGTTGTACAAGTATAAAATTGTTGAGACCAAACTTATAAGATATTGTACCAGCTAATGTAACACAAGCTTATACAAATACAAATAAATAAATAAATAACATTCATAGCGTTTTGTCTCCGCGCGGCCGCGGAGTCCGCACAGCCGCGGAGCGACCAGAGAGAGGTGTTTTGATTTTTTTATTTCTAAATTCTTGCGGAACCCCGACAGAGGTATCACGGAACCCTAGGGTTCCGCGGAACACACTTAGAGTATAGCTGGTCTAGTGGCTAATGACCCTGACTGCTAAACCAGAGGTGGTGCATTCGATTCCCACCCAGGATAAACATTTGGCTGATGAACACTTATGTTTATCTACACTAAATGTTATAAAGCTGAAGAGTTTGTTTGTTTGTTTGAACACGGTAATCTCAGAAAGTACTGGTCCGCTATATAACATCACGTTTCTACCAATAGGACCGGAGCAGCAATGAAAAATAGTGTAAAAACGGGGAAAATTGACGTATACGAAATTGCGCGGGTCATCTAGTACTATAATCGTAAAATACATGTGTTACTGAAAAATCAACCCAGCAGTCATAAGGCATGTTGGTCTAGTGGCTAGTGACCCTGACTTTTAAGCCAGAGGTCGTGCATTTGATTTCCATCCAGGATAAACATTTGGCTTATTACTTATGCTATATCTATGTATACTAATATTATAAAGCTGAAGAGTTTGTTTGAACGCGGTTATATCAGAAAGTACTGGTCCGAATTTAAAAAATATTTTTCTGTTGGATAGCCCATTTATCGAGAAAGGCTAAAGGCTATATATATAACATTAGCTACGACCAATAGGAACGGAGCAGTAATGAAAAATGCTGCAAAAACGGGGAAAATTGACGCATACGAAGTTGCGCGGGTCAGCTAGTCACTTAAACCATTCGCGATGTGCGTATTTAAAAATATGTTTATCAATTGTCTGGTTGCCATCTTGTTTAGGATCAGGTGGCCGTGTGTGAGTTGACATGAGATATTTGTATTTTACCTGGTTGGATATCTGATTTCTATTTATCGGGTTTGTATTAGTAGAATGGTGCCAACAAAACAAAGTAGGTATAAACGAATTTTACAGTTAAAAAAAAAATATATATATACCATACAAAACAGGAAATCTGTTAAAAAATAGCTGTTAATCGAACGAGAATCTTCAATAAAACAATCTTCTGTATATATAAAAATCAATGGTTGTCTGTATGTCCTCTATGCGTTCCGAAACCATTGATCAGATCGTGATGAAACTTTAGGAGAATATTCTGAGAAGGCCGGCGAGTGTTCCTGGCTTTAAAAACCACAGCGAAGCGTGACCGAGTTCAGCTAGTAAGAAATAAAAAGGAGTTAATCTAACCCGAATGTACAAGAAAGCAAGAAAAAAAAACTAAAGCAATTGAAACAAGTCGTAGAACCAGTGTTTAGGCAAAGGAAACAAATCCATTCAGCCTTTGAACTTCCGGACGAACGATGGGTATCTATATGGCACTCATGGCAAGGAGCCAGCAAACCACAGAACAAGAGGATGGGTGCGCTGCCAGAAAACTTTACTCTTTAATCAGTGCTGTTGAACTATTGTAGATGTAGTCGACAAAATCCTGCCAAATGAAGTCGATTTTTATTTGTATTTACATAATATATTGATGTTTTTCATGTTGTAAAATCTGTTAAGTGTAATTACTTTAAATCGATTTAATATCAATCGATTTAAATTAATTAAAGTGTAAATAAGTCTCGTTATACCATATAATTATGGAATCCTTAGATAACGAGACTCATTTGCACTTGAATCAATGGATTCTAACACCACCCAGACATCTATGTTCTTTTTAAATAAACAGGTTGTGGTATACACCAAGATGGCCTGAGCACATTAATTATTGTTTATTCTGTGTCAGGGTCTAATTTATCTATAAGTAGCTTTTTAAGCTATAAAAACTATCCTATGTCCTTTCCTGGAACTCAAACTATCTCCATACCACATTTCATCTTAATACGTATTAGATATATTTCGGGACTTAATCGCGTGAATTATTTAAAGGTACGAACCTTTTATTTACCCGACGTTTCGATCGAATTGCACCGATGACACGTGACCACGATCGGTGCAATTCGATCGAAACGTCGGGTAAATAAAAGGTCTCGGGACTGCTACGCAAGAGGTCGTGGGTTTGATCCCCACCCAGAATATAGCTTTGTGTGATGAGCACGATGGTTTATTCAGTGTCTGGGTGTTATTTATCTATAATATGTATGTATTTAGAAATATATAAGTATGTTTATCAGTTGTCTGGTTTCCACAGTACAAGCTCTGCTTAGTTTGGGATTAGTTAGCGTTGTGTGAGTTGTCCCAAGATATTATTATTATTTTACTAGATATTATTATTACTATATATAACTCATGTATAGTTTATTTAGATATATTTATTATGGCCCTTAATAGCCTAAAATAAATGCGTTATTAAGTATTATAACTTCAGCAATGCCGCTATTATAAAAACCTAGCTTCACAACAGAAACTCCATCCATATGTCCAACAATCTCCTTTCCCTCACAATCGTCCCAAGTACATTTTACACCCATAACCCCCATGTTATAGACATTGCGAAATAACATATGTGCCACTTAAGCTAATGTTACAGCAGACAAGCGTAGCTCACTAATGGGGGATTGTCATTACCAACGTTATGGGGCGTTATGGTGTTCTATAAATGGGAAATGGAATAGGTGTAATCTTAGAGCAGTGGTTGTATCAGTCTTGCTCTAAATGTACCTACCGACATTTTCTGTAAGTTACTACTAACTTCGCGTTGCCGATTTTCGCGTCTGTCCCCTACGAGACCAGGAGAAGAGTGTCAAAAAATGCAAGCACTTTATAAAGACTGTTTTTTTTTTATATTACGTCCTATTATTGGAGTAAAATACCCTTCAGTCAGTCACAATTCTTTATTCACTTATGATGCAAAACAAGTCTTGCGATACGTCGGGATTTTACATCTACATGTAATGCCAAGTTCGCATACAATAGGTAAAGCCGGAGAAAAGAACCTGGCAATAAAAACTCGCGGCCACTCTTTACAAATTGCCAATTATACAATGTTTGAATGTTTATAAACTTGATGTGGAGGTAAGGTACTGCGACTAATATACTATACACCATGTTAAAGGACTGATGCAAATCGTATTATCAAAAAATTTAAACATGAGATAAACTAAAATCAGCCTTAGTGGGTACAATATAGTACGGTACCTTTGTTGTAAGTTAAGTAAGTTGTTGATACTTACAACAAAAGTAAAAACTATATGTGCTTAAATATTGGCCAAAGGACTTGTAACGAATGATTAAATATAAACTATTAATTCTGATATCAAAAGGAAGAAAATAATGGAAAGTCAGCTGGATTCCTTAGCGTTTGGCGTAGGACATTAATCGGCAACTGACGGCATCTGGCAAGGAGTTAGGCTGACCGACTGACGACTCAACACCGGTTATACTAAATATCAAATCAAACATTCGATAGTACGCGCACATTGAGCACGAATAAATAATACAACTTTAACGCGTAACTGACGCGCCTAGTTACAAAATTATGCATGATTGACGAACGTTAAATTTATTTTGAATTAATATACTGCTAGGAAAGATTTTTTTTAGTTTTAGAAAGCAAAGCAAAAGTATTTTGTGCAGCCGGGTTTTTTGTTATTTTTTTTTTATTTAATACTTTTGAGTACTTGTAGGATGTAATAACTAACTTTAATTACAGCTATTGACAATTATTGAAAATTAATAAAATAATGGTTGTCTAACTTTTTTAGTATTACATGATTATGACTGTAATACTAAAAAAGTTGTTTCGAATACCTATTGCAATATGCAGTATTCGAAACAATTTTTTTTTTAACTCTTTATTTTGACATCTCACAGCCGCCATATTTGTTTTTTTTAAACATCACCGATCTAAGAACATTTGGGCGGTCTAACGACGTCTTAATTGTATAAATCCGTTCAGTGGTTTGTGAAATATGAGGTCATGTGACGTCTTGTGGTTTTAATTTTAATTGGAGGTAATAAAGTATGTTACATATATACAAACATATATATACAAACATACATACAAAATACGCGCGAAAAACAACCCTTCCTTACAGTCGAGTAAAAAGGAGTTAATCGAGTAGTATTTAAGGTGCCGCTTTCTGAGCGCTTGTGACCGCGCTTGTATCTATAACACCTTTTTACTTAAAACATCATTGTATAAAAACAAATAGAAATAAATAAATTACAAGGCTCTAAATACTAAGACTAGAAACAAAAATTACTTATGAATTCCGAATACGTTTTTATTATAATGAAATGAGAAAAACAATCCAAAAATATTAAATAAACCAAAATACTAGTAGTCTATTCAGCTTTCTTGTTCATATCAAGTTCATAGGAAGTGTCCAAACCGCTGATCTTTTTCTTGATGGCAGAAAGAGATGCCATCACAATTTCTTTGGGATCCTCTGCCACAGTCTGCTGCCTCTTAGCAGATCTTTGTTTCATGTCCAGAAGAATAAACACCATGAACATTATAAATAGTACCAAGTAGACACTCCTATGGTGTTCTTCAAGAATGCTGACCAGATATGATGCAGGATTCATATTCGCTTCGGTTATATCTTGTCCCATTAGTTCACTAACACCCATTAAAAATTTTGCAGTATTTTTTTCAATTTTTACTTTGACAAATCGTTCACGTTAACAATAATTTTGATGCAAAAAAGAACAATGACATTACAGTGACGTTTAAGTTTTCTTCTAAATTGTATTTTTATGATTATCAAAAGAGGTTAAATATCTTGGTTATTAACATGTTTAGACCCACAGTAGTGCTGCATATTTAAAAAAAAACGGGCAAGAGCATGTTGGACCATTCTCAGTGTAGGGTTCCGCATCCTTGAATAATTGCATCAGCAGAAGAGCGTATGTTCATTGCCCTTACGGCCTTTTGTTGAGAAACGCAAATTTTCGGCCATAACTCAATGACGGTATTATTATGCAACTTTCGAAGTGATTATTTCCAAAAATATTCGCTTAATCAAAAAAAATATTAATAACCCAAAAATGTTTTTTAAATACCTGTCGAATGATATATTACCTACACGTTTATGCTTGCGGAAAACAATTTTTTTCTGTCACATGTATGTGTTTGTTGTTTGTTTAAACGCGCTAATCTCAGGAACTGCTGGTCCGATTTAAGAATATATTTTTTTGTTGGATAGCCCATTTATCGAGGAAGGCTATAGGCTATATAACATCACGCTACGACTAATAGGAGCGGAGTAGCAACGAGAAATGTTGCAAAAACGGGGAAAATTTACGCATACGAAGTTGCGCGGGACAGTTAGTAGTATATAAGTATCCGAATTTTAACCTTCAAATGCAGCAAACATTGTTGAGACAGCCTATCTAATTTCGCATGTATAAATGACACCGCATTAAAGAGTAAAATTATTTGAACGTCAGACCTCTCCAGACACCAACTAAATTACCCTGAGGGTGACCATTAATATTAATAAAGCTATCATTGACGATGTGAACAGGGTCCAAATCCGGAGACCGTCTGAGATGGTGCATTATCGGAAAGCCATTTGCATGCTTAAACAGCTGATCGGATCCTTACTTCATTCACAAGTTTGGATAGCTAATTATCCAGGCTTCTTTTTGTGCTACGGAGTTGGTAGACTATGAACTTGATGGTAGCCAACATTTGAAATTCTTTGAACGTGTGGAGGAATATATTAGATTATATTATGTCCGCGCCTTTAGCCTTGGTAATGTCGGTCACCACGATAAAGACTAGTCAATATACTTGCCCAGACTTCATACCATCTCATGTCTCTGTGGCGCGGTGGGAGTGTGTCCGACTGCTACGCAAGAGGTTGTGGGTTCGATTCCCACACGGGACACCACTTTGTGTAATCCACAAATTGTTGTTTCAAGTCTGGCTGTAATTTATGTCCGTGACTTGTATGTTTGTAAAGTCCCCCGCGACACAGGGCTAGTAGCCTAGTGCGGTATTCGTCTTTTTAAAAAAAAACAAAATACGTCTTCTAGACGGTTGGAAACGAGCCTTCCCGCCAAGGTAACCTTGCTGGTTTCAAACAGTGCAAACGGCTGTTGCAAACTAAGTACTAAGTAATTTGGTTTACATCAGCCGTCTACACTGTTGGAAACCAGCAAGGTCACCTTGGCGAGAAGCCTAGTTTCCAACCGTCTGGAAGACGCTTTAGTATATTAAAATCGTAACGGTAGCGATCATGGCAACGGTCGGACATAAATTATTTACTTTCGCATTTAGAATAGAAGTAGAAGTAAATAGAAGTACCTATATGCATTGATTTGTGAACAACTAGGTCCAAGCAGGCGCGGATACAAGGAGGGGGTGGGGGGCTACAAGGGCATTCCCCCCCAGACTTGACTGAATGACCTTTTTTTAGGATTTTGACATTGGATTGCAGTGTTTCAGTGTTCTCGGTTCGTGGTGGATATGGTGTATCGGTGTTAAAACAAATGCACCCCCCCCCCATGCGACCGACTCACACTTGACCCGTTGAGTCAAATCCATCCAAAATGATTAATACCGAGAATGTTATCGAATGTTAAAAACTCTAATGAAAGCGAGATAAACTTCTACAAAAATGCAAGTCTTAATATATCAGAGTCGACCCGTGACCACGATCGGTGCAATTCGATCGAAACGTCGGGTAAATAAAAGGTTCGTACCTTCAAATAATTCACGCGATTAAGTCCCGAAATATATCTAATATGTATAAAAATCCCGAAATTTTAAAAACAAAAATATCAGTTTATAAACTCAAAATTCACCTCAACCAAAATAATTTCACCACTTTCGATGACAAAGAACGGCATTCAAGTTCATCTATCTTCAGATTTCCCCCGACTATTACTAGCAGAGCGTCCACAAATTCCTAAAACGATTCCTAGCCTCATAAAGCATGATGATAATAGGAATTCATTGGTACCACACCAGGACGATTTGCTCGCAGAATCTAAGCAATTAATTCAATTTACAGTCTCATAGAGTAAGTATTTGCATGTCTGGCGGGCTATAAGTTTCTGTGCAAACACGTTATTGGTTTTGAACTAAATTATAATAAAGTGTTAGACGATTTTCTTTGATATTAAGTGTGTTTGTGTTTAGCAATAGTTTTTATCATATTAGAATACTAGCTGTTCCGCAAATTTCGTCTGCGTAAATTTTCCCCGTTTTTGCAACATTTCTCAATGCTGCTCGGTTCCTATTGGTCGCAGCGTGATGTTATATAACCTATAGCCTTGCTCAATAAATGGACTATCCAACAGTAAAATATTTTTTCAATTCGGATTAGTAGTTCCTGAGATTTCCGTGTTCAAACAAACAAACTCTTCAGCTTTAAAATATTAGTAAAGATTATCGGGACTTGATGTTTATACCTACCTATATGTTTTAAATTTGTAGTGACAATAAACAGAATAAGAACTACATAGGCCTATATGTTCTATAAAATATTATTGAATAAAAACGTAAAATACCTATATCTATGTTTCTCTTTCAGATTTTAATAGATACAACCTAAGTAAAAGACTCTTTTCTCTCTTAATAGTAATAATAATTTATTTTTCGTAAACATGTGTGTACATTACAAGTTAATAATGTATGCAAGGTGTTCAAATTAAGGTTATAGTATCTACATGTTTTGCCATTTTACATACAAAAAAAATCTATCCTAATATTATAAAGCTGAAGAGTTGTTTAATGCTGAGAAAATTTATGAAATCAAACTCCCATAAGATCCTAATGGTCCCCAGGGAGTTGTAACGACGATAAATAAATAGGAAACCATAAAAACTTTGAAACCACTTCATCAAAAACGTCATATCCTTAAATCTTTTTGAAACAATCTCGAAAACCCATCGGAGAGGCTTTCGAAAACAATTTAGTGACGACTAAAGACGCATTAAGGTGCATCAGTCCAATTACATGTGAGCGTTTCGAGATCACAAGGATGAGGGGAGGAAATATGGCTGCCTACTTTTGTAATTTTGATCAAAATATTTTCGTAATATACTCTTTCAATGTTGTTTTTAATGTAAAAGCGAAACACTCGTCTGTACTAATATTATAAAGAGGTAATGCTTGTGAGTTTGTGACGTTGTAGGGGTGATCTCTGGATCTACAGAACCGTTTTTGAAAATACTTTTACAAAAGTCAAACTTACAAACGTGAACAATATGAAACAATGTAAGGATTACAAATGAAGAATAAAAACAATGCTAGTACGCATTTTCAGGCGTATTTTTACGACATTTTTTACGACATCTAAACGTATCTATACTAATATTATAAAGCGGAAGAGTTTTTTTTTTTTTTTTTTTTTTATCGCGCTAATCTCAGGCACTACTGCTCCTATTTAAAAAAAATATTTTTTTGTTGGATAACCCATTTATCGAGGAAGGCTATAGGCTATATAACATCGCTACGACAAATAGGAGCGGAGTAGCGACGAGAAATGTTGCAAAAACGGGGAAAATTTACGAATACGAAGTTGCGCGGGACAGCTAGTATATAATAAAGTGTCATATTAAGTTACGAGTTACGATTGACGAATTCATATTATCACTAGCTGACCTGACAGTATGAATATAAGGTATGAATTATGAATATAGTTTTTTATTTTGGTAAAAACCTTCTACAAAGTTAGTATTATAAAACTCAAGTTAAGTGACCAAGGGGATTAATGAATAAAGGAAAATAGGTATTAATTTTTATAGATAGTAGATCTATCCCTGTAAAGAACGCAGATAGATAAAAGATACCTACTGTAATTTTTTTTATCTCTGCATCTATACTAATATTACAAAGCTGAAGAGTTTGTTTGTTTAAACACGGTAATCGCAGATACTACTGATCCGAATTGAAAAAATATTTCACTGTTGGATAGCCCATTTATCGAGGAAGGCAATAGGCTATATAACATCACGCTGCGACCATTAGGAGAAGGGCAGCAATGAGAAATGTTGCAAAAACGGGGAAAATTTACGCAGACGAAGTTGCGCGGGACAGCTAGTAAGTCCACAATACAAATATTTATTTATTAAATGTCAAGTAATCGAATTCCGAAACTGTAATTTGGAACTTAATCGCTGACAGTGAAACGCGAAATACTTATAATATTAATTATTTTTTTAACACTGTATGCAACATTGTTAACTCGAATATAATGTTGCAAACAATATTTTATACATTCTACAGTGAAAAAACCTGTCGGAACAGGTGACACCAACCAATTAAAGAATAACTTTACGGAAATGGACCCAAAAAAAAAAACAAAAGTAGGTTTACGTCCGCAAAACAATTCGACATGAAAACGCTTTCAAAATGGAAGCTACTTAAACTACCTAAAGTTTAAATGTGCATATAATAAGTAACAAAACAAATTCTAAGTTGGTAACGTTTGGGAAAATTTTTGACAAGGGTCAGCGGTTACGTCCCCTTGCACCGGTGACTTCTGAAATTGAATGTGTCCCAAACTGGTAACTTGCCTCAAGAATTCGTCCAAAGATTTTACCAGTCGGATTGGACGTCAAAGTTAGACTGTTTCGAAGGAATTTGCCAATTTTGAATTTGGGCTATGTTTTATTCAACGTTTGCAATAATTGTGAAAAGTGGAAACTGCTGAGTTGTTTTATAAAAAAAATCTTTGAAATAACGGGTAGAAGTAGCTCAACAAATGACAAATGATCCATAAGTTAAACACTAGTCACAAAATCGAACCAAATCTAAATGCCTAGGTACTTTACTGAAATAAGTGACTGCCTCATAGCATGTACCTACTCGTAGTAGTTCAGGCGCGGATACAAGGTGGGGCAACATAGGTAATTGCCCCCCCTCTCCCCAGACTCATGAATAGGGTATTTGACTAAAGTCAAATCAGCCTCTTTTTAAGAAACGTCAAACACGATTTACTCCGTACATATTTGTATGAAATGCTCACAATGTCACGTTTTCTATGGTCAAATCATTTACTTTTAGTGCTTCTTTTTATGATTAAAAATTAATAAACACGTTAAATTATAGATGAACATATTTTTTGAAAACACTTATTGCCATATTTTTACATGGTTGGTATAAAATATTTTATTTTGATAGCAGTCAAATACCCAATTACATTTGGTCCGTGTTGACGGGCAAAACTACTCACACTTGACCGGTGTCGGGTCAAAGTGCCCTCCCCCCCCAAAATATGAACATCAAGAACATCACACTACACCTTATGCTCATATTTTCAAGATAACAAGAAAGTCGAAAAAATGAACACCCGTTTGTAAATAAAATCAAGGTACCTAATTTAATTTGATAAGTAGCCAATTAAATAGTGTGAATGAATTACTATTTGCAAACAATCCAAATAACAATCATAATCAAATTTTCAATATAGCGCCACCTACCTTGTCACCGTCGAACTTCTCAGTCGGCTCATCGTAGGTACGGGCTTCGCGCTTCTCCCTAGAGCCACGCCGCACCAACAATGGCGTTTGAGGCGGCGACGCTAGCGCCAAACTATTTCTAGCACTCCCTGGCGGCGACTTGATGAACTCAATCTTCCCGCCTTCCACGCAAATGTTTGGCGTCAAAGGATACATAGGCGACATAGCTACGTTTGTATTTGCCAAATGATTATAATGATTCTCTTCTAAAGGGAGATTCTTCGGTTTATTTTTCTTACGGTACGTGGAATCGTACGCAAGGACTTGAGTTTTTTCCTCTGGATGCACTTGCCGCACTTTCCCGGGAGGTCGATCGGGTGGCTCTGGAGAAACGTTTCCATCTGTGCCCGGACTTTCATCTCTTTCATTATTTGATATTCTGAAACAAAAATAACAACAATAAATTAATAACCTAAATACATAATACAACAGCAGAGACACGTAATATTTTACAATAATATAAAAGACAAAGTAGAGAAATATAAATGTACACCCATTTAATCTAGTCGCTTTAGTTCACAGTTAGCAACACTAGATGGCGCTGTAACAAAATTCAAGTACTCAAACGATGAAAAAAATAAAACTACGTTTAATAAACAATAATTTTCAAAATATTTCAATCTAAAATGACTTTAGTTGATATGTTAAAAGTACTTTCTAATCAAAAAATCAAATTAATTTATAGATAGTGAAGTTATAAACGAAAAACCTAAATCGCGCTATAGAAATTTTCACTACCGCTGACTATATATACAAGACAAAACGTCGCCCTGTTGGAAGTGTGTTCTTTAGTGTGATGTTACAACTGTATTTAGATCGCTAGCTTTCGTTAGAAGGTCTACAGACCGTGACGTCACGCGCTCGTTGCCAGGCAGAGCCTCTTGTAATGTGCGCCCGCGGACGATCGCCCGCGCGGCTGCGACGGACTAGCGGCGCACCTTCCTTGGGCTGCCTTCCTGAACCTTACGCGGTTTTAGTTAACTCGTTAGCTTAGCTCCGGTTAAATTGAGCACTTCCATATCATGGCGGCGAGTATACTCGATTGCCAGCTTTTTTGATTGTACAAATTATATTTAAAATTTCACACCACAACGGTAAAATATGAACTGAACAGTAACTACTAACACCCATGTTTAGCAAATAAAAATTTGAATTGAATAACAAATATCAATATACTTGAATGGCAGCTTTTTTTTTATTGTACAATAGATTTACATTTGTAAATAGTACTACTAGGGAACTAGTACTACTAATAGGGAATCTCGGAACACCGTTACACCTCTCTTTATAGTCCCTAATTCAGTAGTGTACCATCTGTCCTCTCGGTAGGTATTTTCTTTTTCTGCCTATACCTTCTGTTATCAAATAGATAGAAATAAATTAGTAGGTAGGTGTAATATTAAGTATACAGAATGTGAATTACCCCTACTTAATCCACACAGTAGCTTAATGAAAACATGAAAGAAAACCATTTCAAAGTAACAACAGTAAAACCACCATAATCTGAATGGCTTATCGCTAAGCTCGTGATAACACATACTTATAATGTCAACAGCAGCAAAGGCTAATGTTTACACAATTCGTTTAACACCAAAAAACAAGATGTTTGTGATGTTAAGGGGAGTTTATGCCGTAAATACTACTTAGCTACGTTTACTATATAGATGAACTTATGGATTTTTGTTTATATAACTCTAAAACTACAAAAATAGGACCTTTAGAACCAGGGATGTCGTCGAAGCGCCCTGTGGTCCTAATCGTTTGCTTTTTGAAGTGAGGTGATGAGGCTTAAAGTGACACGCAGTCCGACGTTTGAACAGGTTATAATTTTGTTTAGCGCCTTGACACATTAACAGTAGGTACAGAGTGGAGTTCGAGACTATCTCCTATGATTAATTCGTCCAAGTTGTGAATCGTAAGCAAGAAACGATGCACTAACTCGTTGTTTTACACTTGTATCTTTTGGTGCGAGTGGATAGTAGTGTTGGGGTCGCGCGCCGCTCCTTTTGTATTCCAAACTCCACTAGTGATGCGCGTCGACCACAGACAATAAATACAATCAGAACATAAAGCTATGAATACTAATTTAGGGTCACAGATTAGGTGAGTGTGAGTTATTAGAACACCACAGACCTAAGTACCTACCTACGCATATTTTATATAGGTACAATGCCTACGGCCCCTCATGGAAAGCCAAATCGTAATAGCATAGTACCTACATATTGGCAATTAATTTAGGACAATATCACGTGGCTGTCGATAGCTTTTATTCATTGCCTAAATACTGCCTAGTAACGTACCTAATCTATACTAATATTATAAAGCTGAAGGGTTTGTTTGTTTGTTTGAACGCGGTAATCTCAGGAACTACAGATCCGACTTGAAAAATTCTTTCACTGTTGGATAGCCCACTTATCGGGGAAGGATATATATTATCACGCTACGACCAATAGGAACGGAGCAGCAATGCGAAATGTTGCAAAAACAGGGAAAATTTACGCAGACGAAGTTGCGCGGGACAGCTAGTAATTTATAACTAAGTAGGTAGGCATTAAATTAAAATAATATTAGACAGATAGACGTAAAAATTGCCATTTAAACAATTTTTTTGTCCTAGTCAGGATAATACGGTGAGGCAGGTCAGGTACTACAAAAATGTCTACCTAAGTGCCTCATTTTTTCAGTTTATTTTGGTCTACCTACTTACTTCTTAGAAATATACCCCTTAACTTCAACACAACCCAACATTTTAACTGGTAGTCCAAGTATAAACGGTTTTAAGTAGGATTAAGTCACACCTGACCCGGCGACTCGTCGTGCTCAGTTCATTATGAAGGGTTTAATAACGAGATTATCACGTCCTTTGGTAACGGCGCGTCTGAGGTGGCTGTTAAGTTGTTTGTAAGATGGCTTTGTTACTTTACTCAACGGAGATAATATATTTTTAAAGAAGTTGTGACCTTGGCTATATTACAAGAAAGGAAACCAATAATTTGGAAAAGTTGGTAGTGATGGGTAAGGTCGAAGGCAGAAAACAAAGAGTTGGGCGAAGGGACCAGATGTCCGAATAGCTTGAGTTACCTGTCAGCGCCGCCTTCCACAAGGATACGATCCGGATCAGTTGGATGCAGACAACTGATCGACTGATGGAGTCACGATCTTCAGCAAGTACTTACTTAGCAGCATGCAAGCCCCCGACACTTGAGACAATAAGTTGTGTAGGTAACTTAATTTTTCACCAGATGAGGACTAAATCATGTATCATTCTCGCGTTACCCTTGCCGATAAGTCCCGGTATTTAGAAAACTAAAAAATTATGATTGGGAATATGATTGGACCTGATGGTTAATACAAATCCATCATGCTGTTTTAGCTTTAAAGAATGCCAGAGAAAATAATCGAATACTTCTATGCCTACCTACTAATATTACAAAGCTGAAGAGCTTGCTTGTTTGAACGCGATTATCTCAGAAACTACTGGTCCGAATTAAAAAAAAATATTTCACTGTTGGGTAGCCTATTTATCGAGAAAGGCTATATAACATCACGCTACAAGCAATAGGAACGGAGCAGCAATGAAAAATGTTGCAAAAACGGAGAAAAATTACGCTAGTTTAGGGTCAGCTAGTTTAGTATACATATACAAATTTATGTAAAAATCGGGTAAGATAATATAATAACATATTTAAGAATATCCGAGGACAACCCACACGATGCCAACTGATCCCAAACTTAGCAAAGCGTGCTTGTACTATGACAACCAAACAATTGATAAACATACTTATATATTTCTTACTGAAGAAGATAGAGAGATGTAAAGGATAAAATTCATAATGGGGTCATCCGATAAAGTGGCAATGGGGTGGCCATATTTGCCGAAGGACCGACGGCCGATGGAGCAAACGAGTCCTAAAGTGGAGACCGTGACTTGGTAAACGTAAGGTAGGACAGTCCCAGCCAGGTGGCCCGACGACCTAAAGAAGGTCGCTGGGATGGACTGGATGCGGCAGGCAGAAGACTGGAAGTTGTGGCGGAGGGCTACGTCCAGCATTGAACCTATACAGGCTGATGATAGATATTTCAAAATATTATAGATAAATAACACCCAGACACAGAATAAGCCATCGAGCTCATCACACAAAGTTTTATCCTTGGTGGGGATCGAACCCACAGTCTCTGGCTTAGCAGTCAGAGTCACTAAACACTAGACCAACAAACCTGTCAAAAAAGTAATGAACCTTGTCAGAAAGCTAGTTAAACATCTAATAATTATAAATTATTTAATTACAGCCGACTGTTAAATCATGCCGTTCATTCATTTCATTCATTCCTAAATAATTACACTTTTCATTCACAAGTGTCAATCTCATACGTCAAAGTCGTATTTTAATTAGACACTTCTGTTTTGAACGATTTAATCATGATAAAGATGTTAATTGCTTTGATAAATGTATATTTTAGAGGCTAACTATAAATCTGAATGTAATTTGCTTCTTGTGTAATACAATTTGTAACTATTATCGTATTAATAACATTGAACTGAAGCGTTGTTTTAATCATTGAGATAATTACTACTCATATTATCTCGATGGTTTTAATAAGGAACTTAATGATTACAATCTATATTGGTAGGTATTTAACATAAATTAGTGGCAGCACTAACATCAAACAAGCATTTATTTTTAAACATTGGCAATTTGAAAAGTTTTTATTGCCTTGTTCATTTCTCCGGCTTTACATATTGCTTTACGAACTTTTACATCCAGATAAAGGATCTTAAGTTATTACAAGTGTAGCATTTGCTTCCTTGATAAACGACTCCCGCGTTAGGGTACAAGCCCTGTGTCGCGGGGCACTTTACCAACATACAAGTCACGGACAAAAAGTACACACAAACTCGAAACAACAATATGTGGATCACACAAAGTGGTGTCCCGTGTAGGAATCGAAAACACGACCTCTTGCGTAGCAGTCGGACACGACCTCTTGCGTAGCAGTCGGACACACACCCACCGCGCCACAGAGGCAGTCAAGGCTTCCAAAGTAAAAATGAAGCTTGACTACAATTTTAATCAACCATTTAATTCAAAATTCACGCCTTTACCAAACCGCCATTACGGAAAAACAACTTTAGACCTTACCTAAAATATAATCGCGTAACTTCATTCGCTTTCAAGTTCCAAATCTTAAACTTCGCGGCATTCTCATTCAAATTAGTTCATTTAGAGTTTGAAATTGAGCCTCAGACCTCATCAACGCTCGTTTGTTTTTAAACGAGTTCATTTAGTTCACTCATTCATTCATTTCTAAATACGTTCTGAGGAAGTGCAAAACATATTAAAAGAAGTAAAGTATTTTAACTGTATTTTGAACTTTACTGTAGTGTATTTGGGTGTATATTTGGGTAGTTTAATATGTAAGTTAATATATTCGTCTTGGTGTCATTTGTTTTATTTTGACGGAAGAGTTTAACTACGTAACATGTGGATATGAACTCTTTTCGGTTTTTTGTTCGTTCGTTTTTGTAAAACATTTATTTTAAGATGTAAATTAAGTGGTTTTCTTTTGTCTTGAACTTTTTAATGGATTGTTTGAGTAGTTTAATTGATTGCCTATGTTATTTAAACTTTTAATAAGGCGTTAGGTAAATAATTTAGTAACTAATTTACCTAAGTACTTAGATATTCTTTTTAAGCGTCTTCTAGACGGTTGGAAACAAGGCTTCCCGCCAAGGTGACCTTGCTGGTTTTCAACAGTGTAGACGGCTGTTGCAAACCAAGTACAATGTAATTTGGTTTGCAACCGCCGTCTGCACTGTTGGAAACCAGCAAGGTCACCTTGGTTTGTATGCTTGTTTCCAACCGTCTAGAAGACGCTTTAGGAAGATCCTTTTTTTGGTTGTGGTATTCAAAAATTATAAATTGATTAAATATCGAATGTGGTATATTAATGAGATAGTACTTAGGATGATCGAAAAATGAAATCTAGCTAGATGTTTTTTTTTAAATTAAATTTCATAAAAATCGGAGCCGTTACTGAGATTCAGCTCGTTTACGGGTTATAGATAGATATGGATCGATGACGTAAACGGCGCAAAACAAAACTGAGTACCAAATCAAAACCAAAATCGACTATAACATGTTTTTTAATTTTTAGGGTTCCATACCCAAAAGGTAAAACGGGACCCTATTACTAAGACTCCGCTGTTTGTCTGTCTGTCCGTCTGTCACCAGGCTGTATCTCATGAACCGTCATAGCTAGACAGTTGAAATTTTCACAGATGATGTATTTCTGTTGCCGCTATAACAACTTATCAAGGGGCCAATACTAAAAACAGAATGAAATCAATATTTAAGTGGGGCTACCATATAACAAATGTGATTTTTTTGCTTGATATTATAATATAGTGTCTAATTATCAGTGGCGAAGGGTCCTTAGAACACTATTCTTTTCGGTTTCCCTTTGAATTATAGTTACTTATTATTGTAGGTACAAACAACAGTCTCAAGCAAGATATATTTCTGTATCGAGTTACCTAAGATAACTGTTATCCCTTCGCCGCTGCTAATCATCTAATGTTGTACATATAATGGAACGGAACCCTTTATGTGTGAGTCCAACTCGCACTTGGCCGGTTTTTTTAATTATGACAACGCAATCTTTTTTTTAGAAGTTCGTAGTATTCGCAGTTATAGCAAAAGGTGACAGATAAAGCGGTAAGCGTTTGACATCAAAGGGACGGCAAATTGAGTCGGTTTTGGAAGTCGGCAGTCGGGACGTGACGTCACACTTCCTGTTAACTGTTGCAAGATGTTTGTGACGTATTTGAGGAAGTGCTAATATTAAAAAATGCGAGTCTACATCTGTCTGTTTGGTTTTGGTGCTGAATTGTGGAACCCGTTTTGATAACATTTCGGAAGCTATAGCTACATACCTAGAGGTAAGTAGTTTGAAGAGTTACGTTAAATCTTTATAAAAGGAGGTAGCTTTGTCTGTACTGTTAGGTTGGATGCTAAATGCTTAACCTATTTTGATAAAATTTGGTACCTATACCTAGGGTAGCTTGAAGGCATAGTCTACTATAATCTATACTAATATTATAAAGCGGAAGTTTGTTTGTTTGTTTAAACGCGCTAATCTCAGGAAGTACTGGTCTGATTTAAAAAAATATTTTTTTGTAGGATAGCCCATTTATCGAGGAAGGCTATAGGCTATAGGAGTAGCGACGTGAAATGTTGCAAAAACGGGGAAAATTTATGCATACGAAGTTGCGCGGGACAGCTAGTATCACCATAAAACACACATGGACCTCGGGCCACGATCTAATAGATAAATAAACAAACCTATCTGTTCGTTTATTTCTATAGTTACTACAAAGTTGATCCATACAAAATATCCTGACCCGAATTTTTCCCGCTTTTGCAACATTTTTAATTGCTGCTCCGCTTTTATTAGTCATAGCGTGATGTTATTTACCCTATAGCCTTTCTCGACAAATGGGCTATCCAACAGTAAAAGATTTTTTCAATTCGGACGAGCAGTTTTCGAGATTATCGCGTTCAAACAAATAAGTAAACCAAAAGTAACAAACAAACTCTTCAGCTTTATAATATAAGCATAGATTATAAAGGATGACTGCTCATTAATAAGAATTCAATTATTATAAGAATATTGTGCGACTGCTGCGCAAGAGGTTGTAGGTTCGATATCCACACGGAACACCACTTTCTGTGATCCACAAATTGTTGTGGCGAGCCTGGGTGTACCTTGTGTCCGTGATTTATATGTTTGGTTGTTCACAGAGCTTGTACAGTTCGTGCCACCTAAGTTTGCGTGTCTGATGTTCGCGCGTAAGCTGCGCACAACTCAAATTTAGGTATCGGAGCGGAAGTACATTCGAATACGACTTCACAAACGCAAACTTAGGTTGCGCGAACTGTACCTAACTGAAAAAAATAAAAATAACAAAATTTGAAATAAGCACGAAATGACATTAAACGAAGCACCAGTGGGCCACGCAAGTAACATTATCCAATCAGCTGTCCACCGAAGCGTTGCAAACCACATCGATCCGAGCTCGTTATCCGTTATTATAACGATAACGGTTATCGTTATAGTGTCGTTATTCGGTTTAATATTTACGATGCGGTGTGACTGGACTGGGTATATTTTTAGATTTGTAATATTCTGACGAACTAATTAAGGTAGCAGGGAGCCGTTGGATGCAGACCTATGTTCAGCAGTGGACTTTTTCAGGCTGATTATGTCATCATATACTAATATTATAAAGTGGAAGAGTTTGTTTGTTTGTTTAAACGCGCTAATCTCAGCAACCACTGGTCTGATTTGAAAAATTCTGTTTTTGTTGGTTAGCCCATTCATCGAGGAAGGCTATAGGCTATATAACATCACGCTACGACTAATAGGAGCAGAGTAGCGACGAGAAATGTTGCAAAAACGGGGAAAATTTACGCATACGGAGTTGCGCGGGACAGCTAGTCTATACTAATATTATAAAGCTGAAGAGTTTGTTTGTTTGTTTGAACGCGATAATCTCAGGGACTACAAGTCCAAATTGAAAAAATATTTTACTGTTGGATAGTCAATTTATCGAGGAAGGCCATAGGCTATATAACATCACAGTACGGCCAATAGGCGCGGAACAGCAATGAAAAATGTTGCAAAAACGGGGAAAAATTACGCAGACCAAGTTTTTTGAATTCGGATTAGTAGTTCCTGAGATTACCACCTTCAAACAAACAAACTCTTCAGCTTTATAATATTAGTATACCTAGATATAAGTTAGAAGGTACCTGACATTTTTTCGATTGAAAAAATATTTGATCCGAATTGAAAAAATATTTCACTGTTGGATAGTCCATTTATCGAGGAAGGCTATAGGATATATAACATCACGCTACGACCAATAGGAGCGGAGCAGCAATGAGAAATGTTTAAAAATTTACGCATACGAAGTTGCGCGGGTCAGCTAGTTATAGATAATATGTGTATCATATTTGAACTAAATCGGTACTGCACCCAGATTCGGAGCAAATTGATTGTGACAGACGGACAGATAGAAACACAAGTGATCTAATAAGGGTTCCGTTTTTTCATTTAGAGATACGGAATCCTAAGAACCGTCTGCATCAACCTTCTGATTACATAGAGAGGTAAAGTAAAAGCCTTTGTATAGGTAGATACCTATAGAAACCTAAAGGTTTATGTTTCACAATCCAATCTCGTACAGTCACGGCATGGGCCTATAATAAGGTCGTTTGGTAACTATTTGTAGGTTGGTACTTCGTTTTACTTAAGTTGTTAAATGAGGTTATTCAATTAGGTTTAAATCTATACTAATATTATAATCTATACTTCTATACTTAATAATATTATAAATGTGAAAGTAACTCTGTCTGTCTGTCTGTTACGCTTTCACGCTCAAACTGCTAAACCGATTTAGATGAAATTTGGTATGAAGATAGTTTGAGACCCGGGGAAGGACATAGTTTTTATCGCGATAACCGACATACACGCGGACAAAGCCGCGGGCGAAAGCTAGTAAGCAAATAAATCTCAATGTAATTATTATAAAATAATAAGGGCGCTTGCAGACTAGCGTTTTTTTCTGCTTGTCCGCGCTTCATTTCGCGTTTTAAAACCGGACTCGTGTACGCGGCCAGGTCAGTATCAACATTTAACATGCTTATACGAGCTTTTATGCGTGTCAACACGTACCTAGGTACTAGTTGCGCGTGTGGCAAAAGGTGCGCATAGGTACTAGTATAGTATTATATTATCTGTGGCATAGGCATGGGGGCACGTGCCTCCCCCAGACGGTTGTTTTGTGTACTGAATTTCTTGTATTGTTTTGAATTTATTGCCCACTTTTCTCTTGTGCTCCCCTTTTAGGGGCATCCACATCCCATGCGTGCAACTCACACTTGGCCGGTGTCAGGCGAAACGAAATGTACTCCTTCGTCGTAAGCATGTTCACGTGCCCCCACCCAAAATTAAATACTGGATCCGCCAACGCCTATAGGCGCCTGCATACGCTTCTAAAAACGAGCTTATACGCGCGTATAAAACGCTAGTCTGTAACCGCCCTTAGAGATACCATAATGAATAACAGATAAACAAGCTAGGTCCACACGAAAGCGCTTAACGACGAAAATAAATGTTCTTCACCATTCTTCACGAATAAAGTTCATAAATCAAGACGGAAGCCTGTGCATACGACCTTGAGCTAGTTCCGCCTAGTCCCACCCTCTTCCACCTTGGTTCCACCCTGTTCCGTCTCGGTTCCACCTCGTTCCCTCATTCTTTTGAAGCGGTAAAGGCCATCTGTGGCCTGCAGCGAGAAAAGATATTAAAATTTCAAAGTTTGCGAGGAGCTTGTGACGCAGTTGATTTTCATTTCTAAGGGTTAGGTGCCAGCACTCTAAAAATATTTCTACACTAATATTATAAAGCTTGGTTAAACGCGATAATCTCAGGAACTACAACTTAGTTTTAATTGAAAAAAAAAAAAGCTTTTTAATAACTATAGGCTGTATAGCCTATAGTTATTAAAAAGCTTTTTATTAAGCGGGAAGTTAAATGTACATATAACTTCACGCTACGACTAATAGAAGCAGAGCATCAATTAATAAATAAAATAAAAAATGTGTGGTACTCGGGGACTGCCGCGGTAAAGCTATTGCATAGCATTTTTTATCAACATATGCAATTATAATTATTTATTTATTTTTTATTTACGCAGTTTTTTTTTTCATTACATTTCGGAGCAGCTCGTCTCGATCCGTGCGAGCTTCGTACAGTCGTACCATATACATATACGTTAAGCGAACGCTCAGCCGAGCTACATGGTACGCGGAGTGGGGGTGTTAGGTTTTATTTTCGTTACGGAATTTCTTGTTTCGGTCGCCGCGCTCAAAGCCTACGCAATAGCTTAAAAACTTAAAAAATCAAAATACCCATCTGCTCAAAAAAGATGGAAACAAGATCCCCCCCCCCCCTCCTTGCAGATGCAGACGAAGTTACACAGGTCATCTATACGTTTCACAGATTCTAAAATTTGATTTACCACTGGATCTCAGACCTATAGTAGGCGATTGAGTGACAAACATAGTATATAAGTAGGTAAGCGGCTTAACAATTTGTATGAGATCATCATTATAACAATTGTAGTTAGGTCCTTTTGGTACAGAGACTTTGACATAGCTACCCCACACCAGATTGAACTGCAACCGAACTTGTGGTCATTTTTATTCAACAGTTAATGCTATATTTAACAAACGATGATGCTGAACAGGAAATGAATCGACCGCCATTAGCTGTGGTCGATAGGAATGGTAGCGGCTAACCATATCCTATCAGATACAATAATATTTGACAAGGACTCAGATTTAAAAAAAAGTAATATGCGTTTCAAATAAGTTGATAACTGTCATGATGACATTTTGTTTCGCATTAAGGTCAGCAATAAATGATTCGTAAAAAGGTGTCATTAATATTACACAGAAGTTCCTACCTATTCTAATAAACTATATTTATGTTGTATTTTACTATTTATTATGTTTTAGGTAAACAAATTATTACGTCTGACTGAAAGGCCACTACATTTTTTTATTTACATTTACATTTACATTTACATTCTTATTTCGTATTCGTCAGACTACGGCATAGATGAGCCTCCTAAGTCAAATATTTGACTTCTAAAAGTTACTGTATACTTAACTATTAATAACCGTAAAAAGAATGTTAAATCCATATTGTACTGTTGTATTTGTATTAAAATAAATGACGTTTAGTAAAATAATGAATTAAACGAATAATTAATGGTATTACAGTCAAAATAACGCTATATAAGTTAAAATACTTAATTAAACGACTAATTTATGGTATTACAGTCAAATTAAAACGCCACGCAGATAATTCACGCGGCGAGGCTTTCGCTTATTAACTTCGAGTAAATTTTGTACGAAGACTTCAATTATGATAACGTTGTATTAATCGCCTATCAAAAAACTCTCTCTTTTTAATTTAAAAAAAAAACGAACGAATTCTCTTTGTTCTTAAAGTTCAAACAAAAAAAGGTTATTTAAAAACTCTGGGTAATTTACTTTAGTAAGTGTACGATAGGACGAAAATTAAAAAAGAAGATAGGCCCGTTTTAAACGAACATTAATTTATCTATACTCTATACTAATATTTGCTTAATGGCTAAGGCATCGGTCTCGCAATCGTGATGTCGCGCGTTCGAATCCTAGCCATTATACTACCGACGTGAACCCACTCCTAACACAAGCCATTGAGCTTAGCTGGAGGGGTTAACAGGATTGCTAGTAATATGGGACGAAAATCCCACATTGCTAATTATCTTTAAAACAAAAAATATATAAAGCTGAAGAGTTAGTTTGTTGTTTGTTTGAACGCGATAATCTCAGGAACTACTGGTCCGAATTATATATCTCCAATATTTAAGGTACTTTTCCTCCATGTGGCATACTATTGGGACACCCTGTATAAAATATATTAAAAAAAAGATATATTATTTATAAATATAAATAGTATTCCGCCTAAATGCCCCCCCCCCCCCATTTGTTGTGTCAGTTAGCTGGTGGAATTGACTAAACACGAGCCAAATGTGTACTGTAGGGGCAGTGGGGGGCCCCGGTTACACCCATACTTCAATTATATTTCATCATAAAACGCTAACAATATCATATTAACGAACTTTCACCACTATTATAGAATTTTATAAGCTACGGGTCTTAATCGCGAAAATATTTTATTTTTTAATACCTAAATGTTTATTGCCCGACGTTTCGACCGTATTGCAACGGCCATGGTCACGGGTAGACTGACCACTTTCACCACTAATACCGTAAACTACAAGTGTCTACTTTACGCATTAACCTTAAACGTCACTATTCCAAGCCATTATCATTTTAGATTAAACAAACTATTAAACTGGGTGTATCAACAAAGAATATATAGGTATATAAGGTCGGCTCCCAACAACTAATGAAAACAGGCTCACGTTTACACACAGGTCAAATTGTTTAAGTTATAATTAAGATTTAAATATGTACTGTGTAGAAAATGAATAGTTTTTTTTTATTCCTTGGTTTTGTACATAGACGCGCACTTACAGGGTAGATCCCTGTAAGTGCGCGTCTATGTACAAATCAACCTGTATGTAGACATACAGGTTGATTTATAAAATTATAATGTAGATACTAAAAACCTCCCACTCGTAGCTTCTTTACATATCACTATATTATACCTTTGTAATATCAGTTTTGTGAAAATATTTAATATACTTATTAACCCTTAATCACCTATTACTTGTTTTTGGAGTTATGTCCTTAACCATTTACAGACTATTTTACTGGAGTAAAATCGTTGTTTGTTGCGTGGTTAAGGCTCTAAACCAGATAAAGAACCATCGATTTTACTCCAGGGTCTCTCAGATTTGTGGTAAATGGTTGTGGGACAAAAGTAGGTGGTAGATAGTGAAGAGCTAATTCGTATTTTAAGCTATTGCATAGCTTTTATCGCGGGCTTGGGCTTTGAGCGCGGCGACCGAATCAAGAAATTCCGTAACGAAAATAAAACCTAACACCCCCCACTCCGCCTACCATGTAGCTCGGCCGAGCGTTCGCTTAACGTACGACTGTACGAAGCTCGCACGGATCGAGACGAGCTGCTCCGAAATGTAATGGTTTTATTTTTATTGAATATGTTGATAAAAAATGCTATGCAATAGCTTTACCCCGGCAGTCCCCGAGTGCCACAATTTTTTTTTCTTAAATCATATAACGAAGTTATTTGGTGTAATGTCAGTCTAATATAAAAGTAAACGTAAGTTTAGTGTTCACCTGTGAGCCGATCTTCTACACCTATGTATTTTGCTGTATCAATTTTCTTCTACTACCTACACGATGTTAACATGCGCATGAGTGTTCAGATCAGGTATCGCAAACCTTTTGAGTGTGCGATACGTACTGGATTTATTAAAAAAATATAGTAATGACTTAAATCCTTTGCTTAACGCGTCATTGTTTATTAATCATCATACGATAAGATAGTTCGACTTTCTATGCGAACGTAATCAAAGTTAGTAATGACTTAATAAGTAGGTACTATTTTTATGCTCCTTTTTGTTTGTAATACACTAGCGGACGCCTCGCGGCTTCACCCGCGTAGTTCCCGTTCCCGTGGGAATACAGCGATAAAAAATAGCCTATGTCACCCGGGGTTAGTGTAGCTTCACAACGATGAAAGTATTTTCCAAATCCGTCCAGTAGTTTCGGTTTCGGAGCCTATTCAATACAAACAAACAATCAAATATTTCCTCTTTATAATATTATTAGTATTAGTATATCAGTATTAGTATAGAAGTATAGACTAACTGTCCCGCGCAACTTCGTCTGCGTAATTTTTCCCCGTTTTTGCAACATTTTTCATTGCTGCTCCGCTCCTATCGCTCGTAGCGTGATGTTATATAGCCTATAACCTTCCTCGATTAATTGGCTATTTAACAGTGAAAGATTTTTTAAACACGGATCAGTAGTTCCTGAGATTACTGCGTTCAAACAAACAAACTCTTCAGCTTTATAATATTAGTATAGATAAGAGAAAAGGCGACTGAAAGAAAGGCAAAAGGAAAATAATAATAATAATAAGAGTTTCCTAACAGATTTCGGCCACGACGGCCAATCTCATCAGAGAATGTATGCAAACACAAGTGCACTCTCTATTCCGTCACTCTCAAAGTAGATACCTTAGTAAGGAAACCTGTTACAATCGGAGTGAGATTTGGCTTAGTACTGACGGCCCGAAGCACAGTGCGGTGTGACGTTTTTTGAAGACGGTCACCCATCTATCTACCGAAAGTAGTACCGTTGTTTAACCTGATCTCTCGATCAGCTCGGTCGCCACTGAGTCACCGACCACTCAGTAAAATACTTGTTTAATATCATTAAAATAAAATCATAATTAATCCTTTCAAGAGAAACAATTTATGAGCGCTGTATCAGAATATAAATTTATTGTAATGGCTTATAATAAGGTAGCGAATGCTGGTGGTCGCAATTCTACTAAATATTATAAATGCGAACATTTCGATGGATGGTTGGTGATTACTCAATCACGCCAGAACGGCTGAACGGATCTAAATGTTGGCAGTCTTGGTGGGTACCAAGAGAGTGTCAGTTATTATTCCGTCAAATAGTGATGTTAATGCATGATTGTGTTTCGGTTGAAGAGCATAAAAAAAAATATCTTGGGACAACTCACATAACGTCATCTGATCCCAAACTAAGCAGAGCTTGTACTATGGCAACCAGACAACTGATAAACATACTTGTATAATTCTAAATATATACATATCAATATCACTACGTAGTATAAAACAAAGTCGCTTTCTCCGTCCCTATATCCCTATGTATGCTTAAATCTTTAAAACTACGCAACGGATTTTGATGCGGTTTTTATTAATAGATAGAGTGATTGAAGAGGAATGTTTATATGTATAATAACATGCATATATTTTATACCCGTGCGAAGCCGGAGCGGGCCGCTAGTTATAGATAAATTACACCCAGACACAATAAACCATCATGCTTATCACACAAATTTTTATCCTGGGTTTGGATCGAACCCACAACCTCCTGCTTAGCAGTGAGGGTCACTAACCGCTAGACCAACAGGCCAGTCAAAGACATTGTATCAAGTGTAATTACTGGGCAAATGAGACTTATGAACTAACTAGCTGTGCCCCGCGGTGTTGCCCGCGGTTTATTAGCCTATGTGTTAATCCAGGGTGTCAGCTAACTCCATACCAAATTTTATTAAAATCGCTCCAGGCGTTTAGACGTGAAGAATTAACAAACATACACACTCACATACTCACAAACTTTCGCCTTTATAATATTAGTGTGATGTCTCAAATGAGGAGTGCGGTGCGGTGACATTCAGATCTTTGTCAAACAAGGATTTGGATGAAACTGATACTGTTATGGGCGACGCGTGACGTTTACTATAAGGCGCACGACCTGCTCGTCTCCTCATTTCGACCGCGGCTGTTGCAATACGGTTGAAACGTCGGGCAATATGCAAGGTATTTTACCTTAAATTATTCACGCGATTAAGACCCGTAGTATCTATAATTTTATAATGTTATACTTAAATATTTTTTTTACAAAAAAATGATTGTCTGTTAAGTCGTTTTACGGACGATAATTTTACGTAAGAACGTGATGAGAAAACATTGATGACATATCGCTATTCGCTATAATAATAATAATGATAATAATAATTATTATTATTTCAATTTCTTAGGTTAATTACAATTGTTGAATTTGAAATTTCCATTTAAGCAATTGTAATAAACAACCTCGCCATTCGCTTATAGACTGATCTTGTACTTCACTTGTATCAGCCAATCAGCTGGCGGAACGTGACCGTAGACACAACGTAACACTCTTTCGTGACCGTAGACATAACGTGAAACTTTTTCGTGAGTGCAGTCGGTCATCGATTTATAAGACATTATCACGGCAAAAAACAGAGGTAGATTATAGTCTGGAATAAACATGGGCTATTTTATCCAAAAAATATGGTCACCGGTGTTATATATATTTAATTTAATTTCCACGTTAAAAAGTCGCCGGCAACATTTAGTTTATACATACACATATACACACACACATATCAACCCATTATGATGGCCCACTGCTGGGCACGGGTCTCCCCAGTAGAACCTACTGGTATGTAGATCCTGGGGGTAATTGCCATAATCGCCACGCTTGGCGAGCGGGTTGGCGATCACAGTAAGGCTTTAAGTACGCAGAGGACGCTGCTGCCCGTCCTCCGGAGTGAAATCCCTTACTCGCCTTTATACATACAATTCAAGTAAATTAAACATAAAGAAAAAATAGTGGCAAAGGTTCACCACCTCTGATCTATCCTATCTGCTGCGAACTAATTGCGCTTGCGCATGCAGTTCAATGCACTTACGCGCAATTGAGGTGTACGGTATTTTTATAGACAGCCATATTGATAAAATATGAATGTTATTAAAAGACCCTTCAATTGGAAATAAGTATGATTTAATATTGTAATAAGGCAGCTTTGTTATTGATGATTCCGTGGGGGTTAAGTGGGGGTATGGTACTAAAGATATTTATTTTGGTTCTGACTATAAATATTCTAATTTATGTTATTGCTATTTAGAATTAAAACATGATACTAATATCATCCCTACTAATATATAAATGTGAATGTAAGTTTGTTTGTTACGCTTTTACGCGAAAACTACTCAACCGATCATCATGAAACTTTGTACACATATTCTTGGAGGCATTAGAAGTAACATAGGAACTTTTGATTAAGAAAAAAATAAACATATTTTTTACGAAATCCACGCGGGCGGAGCCGCTGGCGAAAGCTAGTAGATTTATAAAGCTGAAGAGCTTGTTTGGTTGAACGCGCTAATCTCAGGAACTAAAGGTTTAAATTAAAACAATATTTATTTTGAGGAAGGCTGTGGGCTATATAACATCTCGCTATGACCAATAGAAGCGGAGTATCAATGAAAAATATTGCAAAAATTGTGAAAATTGACGCAGATGACGTTGCGCTGGTCAGATAGCTTATGATATACCATAACGGGTATACCCCCAAGTACTAAAAAGATACTTAACTATGAGACGCTCTCAGAAGTATTTCTATCGCACCTATTCACCTTAAAATGACAGTGACAGCATACCAGATAGCAGCGTCTCAAAACTGTGTAACATTTGAGGTTTCAACCATAATTCTTATAAGCTTAGGAAGCCAACCAATAATAATAAAAAAATAGCAAAGCTATAAACATAAAACCACTATCTTAGATCAGCCAATTTACCAATAAAAAGATTATATCAATCCCGAATTCCGTTGAACAGTAACACAAAACAAAAACATTGGCGATTCTCACGGTCCGAATTTAAAATGCACCTTCGAACGATTGAGCAGCCCTGACCTACGAAGTTTAGCCACAAAATACTAAGAATACAGAAGGCAAACTCGGTCGAACAATACACACACATGGACATTGTTAATGGACACGGAATTACAGACCACATTGTTCAAAAGGCGTTCTGAAATTCCATGTCAGTAAGCAATATGTAGGTATAGTGGACGTACCAGGGGGGTGGGATTTGGGGGTTGAAATCCCCCCCACTCCCCCGAAATGGCAAAAAAGTACACAGTATACATTTGGCCAGTGTTTAGTCAAAGTTATAGAATTTATATACACACTAAAGCGGGATAAAAACTTATGATGGCTCCCCTTCGTCTTCAATGTTTAAGAACGTACTTACGAGGGGGGATTTCGTTACAATTAATTTCAGTCGACACATGGATTTGGAGGGACGCCTTAATGGCATTTGGTGCCCCCTTCAAGGCGAAAACTTTATCCAGCACTGCCTTCTGTACTCTCGGTATTTTGTGGTTCAACTCGCCGCGTAAACACTGCGCGGGCGCCGACCATAGATCAAAGATAAACAGATATGTCACACCGAATAGGTTCACGGATGATAGACTGCATTCTTGCTTAACAAGGCAAATATGATAGTGGTCTATGTTTATAGCAGTATTTTTATATGATTATGACTAAGTTGTAGTATTTTAAACATACATTTATATATATTAGATAGGCTGTAGTCTCCTTATTTATAATATTAATTACGCATTAAGGCAATAAACTAGTAAAGGTAGGTAAAATCTGTTTAAGATTAATTCCAGTTTTGGAGCACACAGAGGTATTATTAGGTATAAGGCTAGTAGTTTTTTGGCCAATATTTAAGCACATATAGTTTTTGCCCTTGTTGTAAGTAGATGCTCCTACTATGTTGTACCTACCCACTAAGACTAATTTAATTTATCACATGTTCCAACTTTTTAATAATATCATTTGCATCAGTCCTATAACATGGTGTATGCTTTAAAAAATCTTTCTTTTTTATATAAAAAAATACTGACTTGTGGCTTGTGCAAAATATAATTATTTTAGGAACAATTCAAGTTCGTAACGCAACGCTATTAATTGAAAAGCGCAGCTTTTTGTGATAATTTTTTCTTGCATGCGGCGGCTGCTACCGCGGCACGCTTGCCTCGTGCGCATGTGATGGACGTTGATATGCATTAAAATGTTCCTTATTATAATTTTATTACTAGCTGAAAGCCACACTTCTCTATGGTTTCCCAAAACATCCTTCCAAAGTTTCACCATAATCAAATAAATGCTTTCGGAACGCATAGTGGACAAACATACAAATATAGATTTTTATTTATACATATAGATTAAGAATTAAAATAAATATTAAGTTTGTAAAGCTTATCGGCTCTATCCATTTACAAGTAGTTACTATATATTATAGACTATTAAAAACATGCAATAATCACTAGTACATTATTATGTATTTATAGATAAGCGATTTCAATTATCTCAGTGAATATTGAATGTATAATTTATTTTTATAATAAAATTAATTCGTTATTGATTATATTAATTATCTATTGAAAATTGTAGAAGTTTAATGTAGTTTTGTATTTCAAAGTATAGTAGGTTAGGTAGGTACCTACCTAGTTCTTAATATATTACTGCCCACTAATCCCTATAGTACCTTCTAGTACATACTGGCCTGTTGGTCTAGTGGTTAGTGACCCCGTGCCAAGTCGGAGGTCGTGAGTTCATTCCCTATCCAGGATTAAACTTTGTGTGATGAGCATGATGATTTATTCTGTGTCTGGGTGTAATTTATCTATAATATGTATGCATATAGAAACATATATCCAAGTATGTTTATCAGTTGTCTGGTTACCATAGTACAGGCTCTGCCTAGTTTGGGATGAGATGGCGATGTGTGAGTTGTCCCAAATAATTGTTAGCTATTAATTGATTTTGACATTTGGAAGATCATTTAATAAAATCTTCTTCTTCTTTAAATTTAATTATAATAGGTAATTTTTGTTGTACCTACACTTTAGTTGCACAAAGTCTCGTTCTTATCCAATTATCAAGTATTTATTTCATTTATCACTAGTTATACTCGTTAAATTCGGAGCTTTAAAAAAAATGGCAGGTCAGTTTGCCACCATTTTTACAACTCCTTTAACTACAGTATACCCGTGACCACGGCCGTTGCAATACGGTCGGAACGTCAGGCAATAAACAAAGGTATTTAGCCTTAACATATTTACGCGATTAAGACCCGTAGCTTATAAAATTCTATAATGTGTACAAATCGTGAAAGTTTACGAACATATAAATTCCTTTAACTTTTCTTACTTCACGTGTACTGAATGTACTGACAAGTCTAAACTTGTGTAATAAGGTTAACAAGAACGGCCATTTGTCATAAGTGTCAAAATGTACACAAGACACTCATTCGAATTGTCTTAACAAATTGCTCTCACTTTGTTCGAGCCAGTCCAGAGCTCAGCGTACTAGCAAAGAATACTAACTATGTACTAGTAGACTTGTACTATAGAGGTCAATGTTACTGCCTAGTAAGGAAATTCGCAACTCCACTTTACAAAATTTAAAGAACATGGCAACAAAATACCAAAAGCACAGAAAGAAAGCTTCGTACAAACGCGCACGAGCAACGCACACATAGACATCGCTCACGGACTCGGCGTTTCAGAACACCTTCGGATGAGTGTCCAGTTGTCAGTCCAGGTATTGAGGGGGCAAATCCCTCCCTCTTGGTGCACCGATGGTGCGTATTGAACCTACCATGATAGCTTGAGTGTTTACCTGAAAAAAAAACAAATATAAGAATAGAATATAATAACAAACTTTGGTGATAAAATATTGTTTAAGGGAGGCTACAAATATGTTCAGGCCGGCATCATTCGGCACAGGTTGGCCGGTGTATGTAGATGAACGTTCGGCAAAAAGCCGTTCGGTTTTGCCAAACGGCTTTTTTGAACTACCTGATCGTTGTTAATGAAGCTGAACACGTGTAGTAGTTGCTTCTGGCCGGCTTTGCTCGGTTGTGGCGACCTGCTTACGTGTGTAGCCTCTCTTAGAAAGATGCTGATTGATAAAGATGATAATGATGATGATTTTCCATTCTTTTACCTAGTTCAGAAAATATCGTTCACAGTTTTCGCTATTTTTTCAAAAACGACTACTATTTCGATGGGGTTTTCGATACTCGACCTAATATTTATTCGGAAGACGTTAGTGTATTAAACATTTTCCTAGATTATAAGACAACCAAAGTAAATCTTAATCAGTGTTTCCCAAAGTGAATCAAAGTTACCAGGGTTCCGCGATTTGAAAGGGAAAACAGGACACTGTCACTGTGTAACACATCACTGTGTTTCGGTTGAAGGGCACTGTACGAAATCTAATTCCTGACAAATGAGACTTATGAACATTAGTTCATGAGTGACAGTGTCACCGCACTGCGTTCATCAGCTGGAGACATTATTCTCGAATGAGGAGCGCGGTGACATTCAGATCTTTGCCATTAAAGGATTTTGATGGCACTGATTATGGGCTCGCGTGATGCTTACCATTAAGCGCACAACCTGCTCGTCTCTTCATTTTGTAAAAAAATGTTTTTTTTGTTTTTTTATAATCTTGGGACAACTCACATAACGCTATCTGATCTCAAACTAAGCAGAGCTTGTACTATGGCAACCAGACAACTGATAAACCTACTTATATATTTCTAAATACATACATATTATAGATAAATAACACCCAGACACAGAATAAACCATCGTGCTCATCACACAAAGTTTTATCCTGGATGGGGATCGAACTCACGGCCTCTTGCGTAGCAGTCGGATACACTTCCACCGCATCACATCCTCTCAATAGTAATATCCGTTCAAATAATTCAGGGTATATATCCAGTCAATCAGTCAACTAGGACCGCTAGAACGTTATTTATAACCGTTTCTGTGAACCCCTCGGTTTTAGTCATCGCACTCGAAATAATGCACTACATTGTGCTAACATCAGTTAAAAATAGACCACAGTTATTCTTTTCAAGTGTCGATGGTTCGTTAGTTTGTCTGTAACTTGACAGTTCAGTTTTCAGTTTGACTATATTTAACTCTGACGAAGAACTAGCTTTTGCGGTTCCGTTCGTGTGGATGTTGGTTATCGCGATAAAAACTATCCTAGGACGCGATATCCTAGGGCAATTCCACCGCCCCCCCCCCCCCCCCCCCGATTCCTGAATTTTCAAGTGTTAAGGGCCAAAAAATGGCAATTTGTGGCGGCACTTTTGGCAACCAATTGCTGTGCGACCCACATTGCTATACAACTCTTTGGTTAAAAGTGAGCACCTAGAAACCCGTTTTTGGTGTAATCATGAAACATGCTTTATTAACGTTTCTATTGCATCAATTCCTGCAGTCTGTTTTGTAATCAAAATATGTTACTGGCGGATGAAACATAATTCTTAGCAACTGCTTTTTAAAACTTTACGGTAACGTTAGTACTCATATAAATAAATGATGGCGAACACATCGCAACACCTGCGTTTTATATAAATAAACATTTCTTACACAGCAGTGAGAGCGATGCACTGCGAATAGTAACTCCTTTATGTAATATATTCTCAATCTCAAAGATCTCTATTTCGTAAAACTAAGTCGCTGATTGTGTGAAAACGCGGTAGCCTAATGACTAAGACATCGGTCTCGCAATCGTGAGGTCGCGGGTTCGAATCCTACCCTATGTACTACTGACGTGAACCCACTCCTAACACAAGCCTTTGACCTTAGCTGGAGGGGTTAACAAGATTGCCAGTAATGTGGGACTCAATCCCACATTGCCAGATATCTTTGTTAAAAAAAAAACGTCAAATTATGGTTTGTTTGAAAAAACAAAATGAGGTTAGGCGGCAGTTCCAAGTGTAAAGCTCATGAGAAGAAGCTGCCAAGAAACTCATGGGCCACTCTTTTAAAATCATTTTTTTACAGTAATAATTTTATTGGAAGAATCAGTATGTTTGGTGAATGTAAACATTCATAAGAAAGGGATAACTAAATAATCTATACTATATTATAAAGCTGAAAAGTTTGTTTGTTTGTTTAAACGAGATAATCTCAGGAACTACTGGTTCGAATTGAAAAAATATATTAGTGCTGGATAGCCCATTTATCAAGGAAGGCTATAGGCTATATAACATCACGCTGTGAACAATAGGAGTGGAGCATCAATGAAAAATGTTGCAAAAACGGGGAAAATTGACGCAGACGAAAATGCGCGGGTCACCTAGTAATATATTTAGCTTAGTATTTATGCATGAAATACCTGTCACCGTGGACCGCTTTGTGCCGAAGGTTTTCCGAGATTATGTGTCACGGAATCAGAGACCATTTCAGACCACTTTGTTCGATGTCTACAGGACCGGACCGTTCATAGGGCGAACGGAGCGCCGTTCTAACTGCCATATGGTCAGGAGGCGCCGACAGCGTCTTCTAACTAAGAAACCTAGGGCGCCCAAAGAAATTTGCACTCCCCCCTCCCCCCGTATTCACCCACATTAATGGTATCGGGTGAAATGATTCCCCTCTCTGTCTCAAGTGCGACTTAGACTTTAACAATATTGGGGCGCCAATTTGATCTCTATCCAAGTCCAAGGCATTGGATGTCTAGGCGTGCGTTGTATCAAGGTTACCTTCTGCTATTTAAGTATTTTGTGGTATGTTTGTTTACAACGAATTGCGTATATTGAGCCACGTGGAATTTATTTAGTCGCATTTTATAGAGTGCCTATATTTTGGCAGCCACATCATTCCTGGGTATATAATTGCCTCTGTGGCGCGGTGGGAGTGTATCCGACTGCTACGTAAGAGGTCGTGGGTTCGTTCCCCACCCAGGATAAAACTTTGTGTGATGAGCACGATGGTTTATTGTGTCTGGGTATTATTTATCTATAATATGTATGTATGTATTTAGAAATATATAAGTATGTTTATCAGTTGTCTGGTTTCCATAGTACAAGCTCTGCTTAGTTTGGGATCAGATAGCGTTGTGTGAGTTGTCCCAAGACATTATTATTATTACTATATATGACTTAAATATTATTGCATAAAAACCAGTCATTTGTGAGCTTTCTTTTAATGGGGTGGCTTTATATTAGGGTTGCTGTATATTTACTTGTAAGTATTAATGGTGTCCTGTTTATAATTGACTGATCAAACTTTATTTTAAAAGCTATTGAACTATTGAATGAAGATATCTGATATTGTTCGAATTGAGTGAAAATATCTCGGTGTTGGCTTCGTTTACCATTTTTTTTATAGTAATTTTATAGGCATTTCTTGCCAATTACTTTATAAATACAATGATTTCATTTCTAAAAGATAGAAATATTTAAAATCCAGACCCAGCAATCGAACTCGAGACTTCCGAAGTCAAACCAGGGCCGGAATCGAAACACCTATCTGGACTATGTTAGTAGACCTCATTTTTTTTTGTTACCTACAGTTTTAAAATAACAAAAATTAAAATACAACGGTGGAAGTATTTTATAACTATCTGAATTTTCCATTTGCTTTGTTACAGCTTTCAGTCTATCAGTTTTTATTATCTCAATTTTCCATTTGCTAGCACGGCTTTCAGTCTATTTTTTCTTATGGTTTAAAAGGGAATAAACAAAACGAATATAAACAAAATATAATAATAAAATTCCAAAATTCCTACGAAAGTTTTTGAACCTATATTTCAGTGAAAAAGAGTAGGAATTACCACTTACCTAGTAGATTGCACAAAGTTTTACACAAATACTACTATAATGCGTTAAAACCACACATTTATGGTACAAAATAGACATTTCAGGAACCCATAAAACGCTACTTCACAATAGATGGCGACACACACAACAGACTAAATCTCAGTTCACGGTATTTACTCCGGAAGAGTCGACCACAACACCTGGTTCTTTAATGTTGAAAGATTTGATGAAAAGAGTGGAAAAATAACGCATGAATTTAGGAAACTTTACAATTACTAAATCTATACTAATATAAATATTATAAAGGAAAAGAGTTTGTTTGTTTGCACGCAATAATCTCAGAAACTACGGGTTCGAATTGAAAAAATCTTTTACTGTTGGATAGCCTATTTATAGAGAAAGGCTACAGGCTATAAAACATCGCGCTACGACCAATAGTAGCAGAGCAGCAATAAAAAAAGCGAAAACATGGAAAATTTACGCATACGAAGTTGAAGCGCTGGTCAGATAGTTTACAATAAACAGTGCTGCACAATTATAAAGATATTTTTTCAATATGTAAGTAGGTAATATTTAACTTTTTATCATTAACAATGAATCTTATTTTTTCTCTTTTTTAATAAAAGACGACTCCCGCTGTAGGGTACAAGCCCTGTGTCGCGGGGGATTTTAAAATATACAAGTCACGGACATAAAGTAAACCCAGACTCGTGTCCCGTGTGGGAATCGAACCCACGACCTATTACGTAGCAATCGGACACACTTCCACCCCGCCACAGAGGCAGTCAAACTATTTAACCGATCTTTATTGGTAGGTAAGTACGTTTTATGTGTTTTCTTAGTAGCAGCACAGAATAAGTAATAGTACTACGTACCATCAGGCTCGCGACTTGCTCGTCTCTTCATTTATACAAAACAAAGTTTTCAAATCCTACTTATAGAAAAAATAAATGAAATCAAAAGACTTAGTATATTCTTTTTTACCTTACACAAATTAAAGTTGTCATTTCATCATTACTATGTGAAGACAACCTGAGCTTATCTTCTCTGATTGATATTGAACCATGATGATATAACTACAGATCACATAGAAACAGATTAGCATCTACCCCTTTTTATTTACGGTCCATAGACGCTGAGCCATGACGCTGTCATTCCACCCGTCATGCATCAAGAACGTATGACCACAAAACACAAAGAGTACGGAAGGAAAGTCAGATATGACAAGAGTCTAATTAATATTATAATATTAAATGTGTACTGTAGCCTTATTTTCGTAGAATCATCTAAAAATGTAATCATTTGTACAAATAAGAATGAAAATTTGTATTCCTCTTTAGAGCGAAGTACGTATGTACTTAACATACGTACTTCGCTCGAGCAGCGCAATTAAGCAATCTCGAACCACTTAATTCCGAAAGGCTCTGGACATTTTATACATACTATAAAATAATATGAACTAATAACAAGAAATTTGACAGACTGAATTAGCTAATTTGTTAGGAACTACCTGTGTGGTGTCAAAGGGAAAACCTTAGCTAAATTCGAATTTAATTTAATAAAATTTACCGTTAATTCTTACAATTAAAAATATGAAAAGTGTCAATTTCTTTTAAAAACATTAAATCGATTTATAAAAAGTAACTCAAAATGTTCCGTGTGTCCGTGAACGATGTTGAAAAACAAGTGGTAGGTGATTAAGGGTATTTGATATAATTTTTTCTAAAAGTGCAATGTTTAAGTTATTTAGAGTTATGTAAAGAAGCTACCAGAGGAAGGTTTTTAGTACCTATATTACAAATCAACCTGTATTTATATGCGTTCTCGAGCGATCAATTTCGAAGCTTTTTTCTGTACTTTCGATGTTTTGTGGCACAAGTAACAGTGTAAATATATCATAATATTTTTATCTCAAAATAAAACCGGGCCTGTGACAACGCACTGTGAAAATATCATAGGTAAATGTTTGTAGATAGTACAGGGCAGGGTTTTATGCCTACACGCTTGAGTGGGCTTATCTTGGGGCGAATGAAAACGTTCATTAGGGACATGAGCTAGAAGGTATCTTCTGCACAAAAGGTACAGAAGGTCAGCATCAAGTCCATGCACACAGGCGGCGATGTAAATTTGCATGCTTAACTCGTGAAATGTGATGTTCCAACAAATTGTACCACTTTTCTTCAAAATGATTCTGATACATGCTCGGTTGTCATTCGACCGAGATCTATGCATGTACGTGCCCGTCTATATGCATGCGGGCTTGTTTTCGCCCATTTTAGGGAGCCGGCCTGTTGTACCTATGTATTTTGTATCTCCGGTGAGGTCTATTCTCTCGAAATTAAACTTACGTATAATATTATACGCTAAGTTTCCAGGTAAAACAATGAATAATTTGAGTGTTCTTGGTTAGGTTATCATCGTTTGCGTAACTTAGGAAACGTAAGAATTCACCTCTGAGGAGCTGAAATATATAATTACAATTAGTAGATGCTCTCGGGTTCGTCTGCGTGGTAAATTCTATTTTGCTTGCACCAAAAATTATTGACATACAAGCACCTAAACTTAACAGAAGTATTCTTTGCTCGCATCTTACTGGAAAGCACAGGGTCCTTATTCACTATCTCTTTTTTTCGTTTTCGCGTCAAGCCCGCGCTTTTAACTGTCAAAATCTTGACATAATGGTTTAGAAATGCATCGCGCATGCGCGCGGTAATCTCTGGTCGCACCGCGCATGCGCTAAATCGCGCGGGCTTGCCACGAAATCGAAAAAATGCATGGTAAATAAGGACCCAGATTTAGATAAGTGCATATAAGCGCATATTCAGGATAATTTATTTCATCCAATTGTATAGTCAGAAGTAAATATCTAAACCTTGACAATTGGGTAGTTAACTACAACAAAAGTATACTATTTTATACTAATCAGGTAATAGTAGAACTTCAAATGCTCTCTTCTTTTACAATTTAACATATTTTTGAATTTTAAAGCATGAAAACGAATACTAAAAGTAATGATTTGACGATAGGAACTTGACGTAATAGGTTGTTATTCCATACACATTTCTATATAGGTTGTGGTTTTGACATTTCATAAAAAGAGACTGATTTGACTTGACAGTCAACATCCCTATACAAATAAAGTCACATCAACAACAACAAATATGCCTTCTGCACAAGACAGTCTCTAAGAGGCTACTGCAAACGCTATCAAGATGACCGCACATAACTCAGGAACTGTTGACACTAAAAAAAACATGATCCTATAAATAAAACCATATTTTACTCTATGCCTTGAACGTGCGCCGGCGTCACTCCAACTCGATGCTATCGCGGACCCCCGCACGCGAGCTTATTTTTTTATACTTATCGCCTTTATTATTCATATATTACCGCCCAGCAATAAACTTCAAGTGGCCCTTGTATTTACAAGTAATGGTTGAGAAAAATAATGTTTACTACGAAGTCATTTTAAGTCCCTTTATCGTAATTGCTTAAAAGAATACCACTATAAAATTGACTCGGTTTAATGATTAATAAAAAAATATTAAAATTGGTATCGTTGTAAGTAAACACGTATTTTTATTATAAAGCAGTGGTTTATTTAATTCCAAAATAAGTGCAAACATTAGTAACACCTTTCTCATTTGGTCACACTTAAATTCGGTAGTGGATACAAAGGGCATTAGTACTTTTATTTTATTACCATACTGTGTTAAAACATGTTAAAATAAAAATATTCTAAAAAAGTAAAAAGCTGATGTGACGATAAAATCGATAACGGTAAACATTCTGCGAAAATCGATTCACATTTTATATTCGATACTGATTAACCGATTCGGCTGCTATTAAATCATTTTCTTACTATAATTTGTATTCCGTTATATCAAGTTTTGTTAAGAAACTTGCAAATCTTATTAAAAAAAAGAAATAAGTCGAAAGGTTTAAATTTATTGCCGTTCTCCTTTCTTGTTACCGACAACTCACACGATGCCTTTTCATGTTAAATGAGAGAAGTAGTAGCCTAGGATTATATTTACATATTACATATTTTACATGAAATTCTTTTTTCGGTACGATATTGGATTTTGACATGATAACGTTTTATAAATCGATGACCGGGTTCACGCACGAAAAACTATCACGATCCGTCACGTTTCGTCTGCTGATAGGTGAGGTCCAATAAAGCTGTCACAGGCATGGTTCTTTCATGCTTTTTTTGTCTTCAATACTTTCTTATGACGTTATCACGTAAAATTATTATCCGTAAACCGGCTTTACAGACAACCATTTTTTATTTGTATATTTTCGGGACAGTTTTATTTTATTAGGGTTAGCAATACAACGCTACAAGATGACAAATACCAACACCTTGCTGCAAATACTAAACAGCTGCCCCATTTCACACATAAGACATAAAAAGCGTGAAAGTGCCACAATAAAATAAAACTGTCAAAAAACATTAAAAAAATCAACTATCGCAAGAAAAACGGCAAAAAGTCACGAACGTTCAATAAATTCAAGATATCATCTTCGATTGTGGCTGGACATTTTTATTTAGACCCTTTTTATTGGGACGTAAAATCGTGTGAGATGGTGAGCCGATTTCGCTTAAATCACGACATAAAAGAAATCACGATCGGTACACATTGAATATTCATACAACTGTCTTAAAGTACTTTGGAGTGGAGCAAATTGTTTAAATGTCTCAATACCTTTTAAAAGGTATTGTGAATGCTTCGATATTTAAATAGGAGCTCGATTTAATTGATAGGTAGAAAACTGAGAGGGAATTTCTGTGTATTTTTATTGTCTTTGGTGCAAATCTTGAAGATTAATAATATTTTAGATCAAGAATGATTTTGAATTTTAAAAATATTTTACAGTATAATGGCCCGTAAGTTGCAAATAGATGAGTTCCAGATAGGTGGTTCGTATAGAGTACAGCAGTATATCTACTAGCGGCCTGCTCCAGCTTCGCTCGGAATTTGACATCTATACTAATATTATAAAGCTGAAGAGTTTGTTTGTTTGAACGCGGTAATCTGAGGAACTACTGGTCCGAATTAAAAATTCTTTCACTGTTGGATAGCCCATTTATCGAGGAAGGCTATAGGCTATATAACATCACGCTACGACCAAAAGGAGGGGAGCAGCAGTAAGAAATGTTGCAAAAACGGGGGAAATTTACGCAGACGAAGTTGCGCGGGACAGCCAGTAATATTATATCGCCTAAAGCCTTCCTCTATAAATGGACTATCCAACAAAAAAATAATTTTTCAAATCGGATCAGTAGTTCCTGAGATTAGCGCGTTTAAACAAACAAACAAACTCTTCCGCTTTATAATATTAGTATAGACAAAGCAATCCCGAAGATATTATCTGAATGATGGTGAAAACTGCATCAAGGAAAATCGTTCCCTGTGTCTCGGATACAGGATTTGCTTACGACGGGGGAGGGGGGGGGGGGGGGCACGAGGGACGGAGGGGCGGGTGCACCAACAAAAAAAATTAATACAATACCACCTATGTCCACTATCATTGGGTTATTCTGAGTATGAGTTAGTATGCATATTAGGAAGGTATGCGACTCACGTCCTAAAGACAAGTTACAACGGTACTTCAATATTTAGCATCAAAATAACCTTTGTATACACATTGTGTGTCTAATTACTGCAGGCGTGCTCAAGGGTCCAAGTCACCGCGGATCAAGATGTGCGTACTGTTGCACTGATGTACGGTAACTAGATGAGTCTGATGTAACAAAATAATCTCTGTACTGTACACATTGTGTCTGTAATTACTGCAGGCGTGCTCAAGGGTCCAAGTCACCGCGGGTCAAGTTGTGCGTACTGTTGCACTGATGTACGGTAACTAGATGAGTCTGATGTAACAAAATAATCTCTGTACTGTACACATTGTGTCTGTAATTACTGCAGGCGTGCTCAAGGGTCCAAGTCACCGCGGGTCAAGTTGTGCGTACTGTTGCACTGATGTACGGTAACTAGATGAGACTGATGTAACAAAATAATCTATGTACTGTACACGTTGTGTCTGTAATTACTGCAGGCGTGCTCAAGGGTCCAAGTCACCGCGGGTCAAGTTGTGCGTACTGTTGCACTGATGTACGGTAACTAGATGAGACTGATGTAACAAAATAATCTATGTACTGTACACGTTGTGTCTGTAATTACTGCAGGCGTGCTCAAGGGTCCAAGTCACCGCGGGTCAAGTTGTGCGTACTGTTGCAGTGATGTACGGTAACTAGATGAGACTGATGTAACAAAATAATCTATGTACTGTACACGTTGTGTCTGTAATTACTGCAGGCGTGCTCAAGGGTCCAAGTCACCGCGGGTCAAGATGTGCGTACTGTTGCACTGATGTACGGTAACTAGATGAGACTGATGTAACAAAATAACCTATGTACTGTACACATTGTGTGTCTAATTACTGCAGGCGTGCTCAAGGGTCCAAGTCACCGCGGGTCAAGATGTGCGTACTGTTGCACTGATGTACGGTAACTAGATGAGACTGATGTAACAAAATAATCTATGTACTGTACACGTTGTGTCTGTAATTACTGCAGGCGTGCTCAAGGGTCCAAGTCATCGCGGGTCAAGACGTGCGTACTGTTGCAGTGATGTACGGTAACTAGATGAGACTGATATAACAAAATAACCTATGTACTGTACACGTTGTGTCTGTAATTACTGCAGGCGTGCTCAAGGGTCCAAGTCACCGCGGGTCAAGTTGTGCGTACTGTTGCACTGATGTACGGTAACTAGATGAGACTGATGTAACAAAATAATCTCTGTACTGTACACATTGTGTCTGTAATTACTGCAGGCGTGCTCAAGGGTCCAAGTTACAGCGGGTCAAGATGTGCGTACTGTTGTAGTGATGTACGGTAACTAGATGAGTCTGATGTAACAAAATAATCTCAGTACTGTACACATTGTGAGTCTAATTACTGCAGGCGTGCTCAAGGGTCCAAGTCACCGCGGGTCAAGATGTGCGTACTGTTGCACTGATGTACGGTAACTAGATGAGACTGATGTAACAAAATAATCTCTGTACTGTACACATTGTGTCTGTAATTACTGCAGGCGTGCTCAAGGGTCCAAGTTACCGCGGGTCAAGATGTGCGTACTGTTGTAGTGATGTACGGTAACTAGATGAGACTGATGTGACAAAATAATCTCTGTACTGTACACATTGTGTCTGTAATTACTGCAGGCGTGCTCAAGGGTCCAAGTCACCGCGGGTCAAGATTTGCGTACTGTTGCACTGATGTACGGTAACTAGATGAGACTGATGTGACAAAATAATCTCTGTACTGTACACATTGTGTCTGTAATTACTGCAGGCGTGCTCAAGGGTCCAAGTCACCGCGGGTCAAGATGTGCGTACTGTTGCACTGATGTACGGTAACTAGATGAGACTGATGTAACAAAATAATCTCAGTACTGTACACATTGTGAGTCTAATTACTGCAGGCGTGCTCAAGGGTCCAAGTCACCGCGGGTCAAGATGTGCGTACTGTTGCAGTGATGTACGGTAACTAGATGAGACTTATGTAACAAAATAATCTCAGTACTGTATACATTGTGTGTCTAATTACTGCAGGCGTGCTCAAGGGTCCAAGTCACCGCGGGTCAAGATGTGCGTACTGTTGCAGTGATGTACGGTAACTAGATGAGTCTGATGTAACAAAATAATCTCTGTACTGTACACATTGTGTCTAATTACTGCAGGCGTGCTCAAGGGTCCAAGTCACCGCGGGTCAAGATGTGCGTACTGATGTACTGTACTATGTTGCGCTCCTATTGGTCGTAGCGTGATGTTATATAAGCTTCCTCGATAAATGGGCTATCCAATAGTAAAATAATGTTTCAATTCGACCTAGTAACTCCTGAGATTATCACGTGCACACAAACAAACTCTTCAGCTTTTTAATATAAATAATTATAATATTTTAAATACCTACTAAGCTAAAAGAGTAAATAGACGTTTCCTGTATTCTACTCATAAAAATATAGACACATGTAAATGTGCACATAAAATGTCATTCAAGCGATAAACGGCCGAACCAAAAACATACTGCTGTAAAGAATGTACCAGATATTTTGCATAAAAACGATATTTACACGGGACATTGAAAGGTGATGATGATACACAAACATGTGCTAAAAGAATTTTAAATACAGTGATAAATACAGGCAGTGACGTCACGACGTGCTTCCTACGTAGTGAATGCATACGCAGTTGAGTTACAAAAATATAGTAAGTTATTTTTTATTTATACGACCAAAGTGACTAACAAACACCGTCGCTATTTATCATAGAATATCGATAGTACAGAAGGTGCACTTCATACAAACTCATTTGGGCAAACACCTTGCTATTCTTGGCGTATACACTAAACTGCCAAAAGATAGGTAAATAATACACATTTTTCCGGCGTTTAGTCAATTGTACCACCTAACTCCTCCCCCCCCCCCCCCGAAATTACGAAAACTCTGCCCTATGAAGAAGTGACTGCAAAAAAACACACTTCAAATTCGGATAGAAGAGTTTGTTTGTTAAAAGCGATAATCTCAGGAACTGCTGGTTCGAATTTAAAAAAATACGTTTACTGTTGGTTAGTCCATTTATAGAGGAAGGCTATAGGCTATGTAACATCACGCTTCGTTCAATAGGAGTGAAGCAGCAATGAAAAATGTTGCAAACAGGGCAAAATTTACGCAAACGAAGTTGCGCCGCTCAGCTAGTTCATCGGCATCTTTTATTTGTTGTGCTTATTGCCTGAGGCTTTGGCCGCGTGTATGACTTTACTCCGTTAAAGGCTGATTTTCACTTTCAATTGAAACGTTGAAAATCGTTTTTCTTTATTTGACTGCCTCTGTGGCGCGGTGGGAATGTCTCCGACTGCTACGCAAGAGGTCGTGGGTTCGATCCCCACCCAGGATAAAACTTTGTGTGATGAGCACGATGGTTTATTCTGTGTCTGGGTGTAATTTATCTATAATATGTATGTATTTAGAAATATATAAGTATGTTTATCAGTTATCTGGTTGCCATAGTACAAGCTCTGCTTAGTTTGGGATCAGATGACGTTGTGTGAGTTGTCCCAATATATTATTATTATTATTATTTACAACTAAAAAGCCAAATAGGTACTAATTTTCACAGACCTAACATCTAAACTGATGGAGTTTTATATAAACATATAAACAACACAACCCTTTTTCACCAACATAGGGGTGGCATTTAAAAAAGTCTTCTCTTAGCGGTTGCCTACATCACAAAAGGAATACGTCTTCAAAATTTCACAATTACGATCAGCGGTTTAGGCTGTTCGTTGAATTTTAACATAGTCCTATAAAAAGGAGAAACATTATTTTCTTCATTATCACATTCATGCAAAGCCGGGTCGCGCAGTTAGTTTAATATAAATAATGCCAAATTGCCAACATCTCGCTTCATTCACCAACAACAATACCAACATCTGTGCCAAAAGATCAAGTAATTTTATTACAGACACGTTTTCTTGGAATTCACACTCACCATGGGTAAACAATATAATTTTACAATACAACAATACATTTTCTTTACAATACATACAATATATTTGCAATTTATTTGCATTGGGAGTCACAATTATACATTTATCAATGACCAGCGGCCCGTTCTGGCTTTACACGGCCTTTTTTCTCATTAAGCCTTCCTCGAAAAATGAGATATCCAACAGTAAAAGATTTTTTAAATTTGACACAGTACTTTCTGAGATTATCGCGTTCAAAGAAACAAACTCTTTAGCTTTATGATATTAAGTATAGATTACTACATGTATTATACCTACATATAAACCTTCCTTTTGAATCACTCAAAACCGCATCAAAATACGTTGCGTAGTTTAGAAGATCTAAGCAGTGACAGAAAAAGCCGCTAATCGGAACTAAGGTGATGAACAAGAACTTTTAAAATCACATGGATTGATTATTTTACCACCAGGGCAAAACATACCAACATGTAATTTGTCCCTGCCACATCTAGCGACACAACATCTTCGTCCCATTGTTGTCTAGTTGAAGAGTTTGTAGAAGACATACAAACACTTATACTATTTCTATTCAAAGCAAGTTCATTGCTATGCAAGAAGATGTCTTGATGTTTCAAGAATGCAGAGAATTTACATGTATATTGACATTTCCGAGTAGAGTAGTAAATATTTTAGAGCTGTTCGGTATGTCCACTAAATGTCTTTAAATAATGGTTTTATTACATGAATAGACTAGAACTGACGAGAGCTGACTTGACGACGGTTAAAGTTGCATCGCCAAAATCAAATGCCGCAAAAATATACTACAGTACGATCAACGTAACTTGACCGGATTGAAGTTAGGTTCTTATCACTTTCGCGCATGTCATAGAGATGCGACCCTAAAATTACTTACGAAAACCATTAATTATGTTTAATCGATTAAAATACTAACAAAATTTTAATTAAACAATATAAAAACACTATTTAAATGAGTTCATAAAAGTTTAAATTTAGAACAGTTACAGTAAATACTAAAGAAACTTTAAAAAACAATTTCTTTACGAAAATAATCACAAAAACACATGAGTTAGTAATACTAATTATGACAATGTAATGCGTAATCGCATCTCTAATTCTCTTGGTTTAGTTACCGCCCCTGCGCCCCCGCTTCCTGTCACCATTTACTTCCAAAAAATGCATCTGCGCAACCACTTGTCGCCTACTTCAGTCCGGCCTAGTTACGTTGATCCAACTGTACTTATATTGCAACCCCTAATTTTGCGTTGTGAATATGACACAAACACGTTCAAAAGTATTATATACGACGAACCTTATAATTTATTAATGGTACCTAATATATTTAACTTCTATTCATTTTACAAAATGTAAAACATAAGTTGAGCCGCAACGAGAGGTCTTTAGTAGTACTAGTGGTCGCCCGTGATCGAAATTCGACCATAAATAATTTAAATTTATATATTTTTTTAATTTTAGCATTCCGTATTAAGTCTCTATATAAAATTATAAACTACTAGCGGTCGGTTCGCGGTTTTACACGCGTATTTCCCGTTCCCGTGGGAAAAAGTAGCCTATGTCTCCCGGGGATAGTGTAGCTTCCCAACGGTGAAAGAATACTCCTCCGTCCGCGCAATTCTCGTTTAAAACCTTTTTGCTTTACGAATCTATATCTATACTAATAGATAAAGCGGAAGAGTTTGTTTGTTTAAACGCCCTAATCTCAGGAACTACTGGCCCGATTTTAAAAAAACATTTTTTGTTGGATAGCTCATTTATCGAGGAAGGCTATAGGCTATATAACATCACGCTACGACTAATAGGAGCGGAGTAGCGACGAGAAATGTTGCAAAAACGGGAAAAATTTACGCATACGAAGTTGCGCGGGACAGCTTGTTAATTATAAAGATTTAAACTATGGCTATTTTAACACAAATTAAACAGGTTTGAGTCGAGTAAATAAAAGGTACAAGTATAAATATTTCAGGCTGTTAAGTCCCGATATATACCTAATAGGTTATTTGTAATTGAAAGTAAATATTGAGTAGGAAGGGTTAAATTTCTGATTGAAGATAATATTATAATTAGCGAGAACAATGAATCAATTACAATAATTTACCACCAAGTTCTTACCAAACTCTAGTAGTTAGCGATAATATTGAGTATTATAAATCATTCAGTACTTAACCTCTTATCTGAGCTGACACGCGCAACTTCGTCGGCGTAATTTTTTCCCGTTTTTACAACATTTTTCATTGCTGCTCCGCTCCTATTTGTCATAGCGTGATGTGATATAGCCTATAGTTTTCCTCGATAAATGGGCTATGGAACAGTAAAAGATTTTTAAATTCGAACCCGTAGTTCCTTAGATTATAGCGTTCAAATAAACAAACTCTTTAGCTTTATAATATTAGTATAGACGTTAAAGTTATTTCGTAAATTCAGTAAAACCATGTTTGTTTGGAGTGTTGACGACAATCGGTGAAGGGAGTTACGAAACTATGAAGTAAGACCCACTGAGAATTTACAAACGAATTAGAATGTCAACTTGTTAAGGCTTTTGTCTGTGGATTTGCCTGCTTGTATGTTTACCTTCTTCATTATAGTCAGTCTGCTAATTCTACAAGCTGACCCGTGCAACTTCGTATTTGTCAATTTTCTCTGTTTTTGCAACATTTTTCATTGATGCGCAGCTCCTATTGGTCGTAGCGTGATGTTATGTGTTTTGTAATATGTATAACGATAACCTTCCGCTCATAGCTTCTTCATTGATGCGCAGCTCCTATTGGTTGTAGCGTAATGTTATACAGAGTGTTTTGTAATATATTAATGAACTCCGGCTTATGACTTATTTACATTACACCAAACATTCTTTCGACCAAATAACTTAGTAATATATTTTTCGAAAAAAAAATACGAATTAACCCTTCACCACCTACCATCTACTTTTGTCACACAACCATATACAACACATCATGGTTCGATTTAATTAAATTTAGGTTATCATCATTTGTTTACATTTTTAGTACTAATGACAACTATATATGTAACGTTCCGATCCTGACAGAATCTATTTGATTTTTCGTAAATTGCAGGCCGAGGGCTTTTATGTCAGGTTTATATTTTGAAAATTACGTAGTGCTGGCGAATAATTTAGCTACATAGAACGTCTAAATATTTTATTCTCAATGAAAACTATCCTTTTAAATTATATTGGTATAAAACGGAACGTTATTTTTGAATGATAAGAACAATGAATGAACTAAATTGATTATAATCTGTGGCTTATTGCTAGATTCTTTGGTATCAGCTGGTCCACGGATTATCTAAGCTTTGTAATAAGACCAATAGTACTGTACTATATCCTGGACTTGAAAGTCTTGGCTTAAACCTTGATTTGATCTTTTCTTTGTAATAAGGCGGTTAGTGTTTTGTGTCATAAAGCTGATATTACACAATTAGCTGGAAGATTTATAAGAATACAATAACCTACATTATTATGTTACATTGGCATTACATGTACATGTACAATCCCTACGTATCACAAGAGTTGTTTTGCACCCTAAGTGAATAAAGCATTTTCAATTGAATTTTTCATTTCTAGTAATCTTCAAAATATACTAAAGATACCCATCTCAAGCTGTTTAGTCTAGAACTCTGTTCTATCTAGGAACAGACTGAAACATGCCCAGATCTTATCTCCATAATTCAGTAGGCAAGTGCTACAATAATTCCGGCATGTAGATATGTTTAGGTACGCTAATCTCGGAAACCACTTAACTTGTTTTGATATCGCGTGCTGCGAACTAATCCCGGTTCGGGAAATATAATTAGCGTTATCTAAAATAGTGATAGGTTGATAGTAGGAAGAATTATGCTAACGTGTCTACTGCTAATAGACGAGTAAACTTCGTATGGAATCGACGAATAGCGTTCGCGTATTGTTCATGTGTTTACGTTTTAGGCGCTAATCCTAAACTTTTCCTAAATAATAATAATAATAAAAATGATTTATTCACTTAGGAAGCAAAATACTACATTTGTGAAAAGTCGATTCTACATTTACATGTAATGCCTGTTCGCAAACAATAGGTAAAGCCCGAGAAAAGAACAGGCAATAAAAACTCGTGGCCACCCTTTTCAAATTGCCAATGTTTACAATGTTTCTCTGTTTATAAACTGTATATGCAGGTAAGGTGCTGCCACCATTATATTATACACCATATTAGAGGACTGATGCAAAAAAAGAGGTCAATAATATTAGAATAGTACACGAGATTGAATACATCAGCCTCAATGTGCACAACATAGTAGGAGCATCCACTTACGATGTAAAAACTTTATGTGCTTAAATATTGGCCAATTTACTGCTACTTAATATATAAGTATACATGTTTTTCAAAAGAAAGAAAGAATGGCCATAATTTATCACGCAGAATCTTTACTTACAAAAGTAAATCGTTTTCTTAACTAGAATCTAAGTAACATTATCAAACTGTGACAACAATATTCACCTAGTAAAATGCAATAAACTATACAACACAATACATTAATAGGGAGCAACGAACTACATCCATTTATCTTTATCAGTTAAATAATCATAGATTGAATAGTAAGCTCTTCGTATAAGATGTCTCTTGACTACATTCTTAAACAGATTCAGGGAAGGTGGGGGGGGGGGACATTTGACTCAACCAGTCAAGTGTGAGTCGCTTGCATGACGCATTTGATTTAAGATCAGGACACCACACCCTCTTGGACTCTGATCCCGCACTACTATGTAATGTTTGCCTGAGATTAGCTCACTTGGATCGGATCCCCAATAATCTTGCTCAAGCTTTTTGGAACAACTTTTCAATATAGATTTTCATTAATAACCCAAATATTGCGTCAATTTTTATGCTGTCAATCTTCGAAGTGGGTGGAGCACCATTAGGTAAAATAACTAAGAATTATCCAAACGACCTTTACCTTAGGAAAAAATAGATTGTACATATAAATCTAATTTTGAAAGGGATCCCTAAATAAAAACACCATACCTAAACACAAGGTAGGTACTAAGGACCCGTTTTACAAACGGTACCCTTACATTTTTCGACGACTTGTTACTGTTTCCACTTTACCAACAAATTCCTAACAATTAATTTCGTTCCGGAACGCACCTGTCCTCGAATTAATCAACAGTTTAAAGTAAACAACCGTTGCAAAATTTGAAACTTCAACATCCAATACTTGCATACTATACACATACATTCCAATATTACAAACAAAACAATCAATGAAAATTCAATTTAGGAATAGGAACGTTGTAAAAACGGGACGTTGTATTTGGAAGCGCACGAGCCGAAGAACAGCTTGTCGATTGGTTACTTTTTTGTTCGATATTCAAAATTAAATGAACATCAGTCCCATTGGCCCATTTGGAACAGTCACATTGTAACCGTTGTTAAGGGCAGACGTGTCTTTTTAGGCACACCTGCTGCATTGTTTAAATGTACAATCGACAACATGAGTGAGATCTTTAAAATGGTGAAATGGTTTATTATCCAACAAATAGCATTCACCAAACCTAAGCTTTCTTTGTTTCTTTGCTAGACACGATTCGTAATGAGGAAATCAGAAGGACCACAATAGCCGATATAGCATGAAGATTTATAGGCAGCAAACATTGCTCGAAGAACTGATAACCAGTGCGGAAAAAGGTACTTCTATATGGTGGACTAATTTGTGGGCTGAAGAAGATAATGAAGCTTAGAACCATCTCGATTAAACTAGCTTTAACCGCATCCAAAACTTACCCCTTAATCACTACCAGGTGCGAATCTCTCTAAAACGCATAAATTTTCAAGTCTTCGCCATACATTTTGAGTCGTTGACATGCAGTTGCCCCTCCCCGCCGCGCATGCGACTTACTCATGTCCCTTCTGCGCCCCCTAACATGATCCAGGTCCGCGCTTGGTCACCACGATACTACAGACTTATTCATAGACACAACCGAACTCTCTACTACGATACGAAACTGCCTCTGTGGCGCGGTGGGAGTGTGTCCGATTGCTACTCAAGAGGTCGTGGGTTCGATTCCCACACGAGACCCCACTTTATGTGATTCACAAATTGTTGTTCCGAGTCTGGGTGTACTTTGTGTCCGTGATTTGTATGTTTGTAAAAGTCCCCCGCGACACAGGGCTTAATAATGCGGGAGTCGTCTTAAAAAAAAAAAAACGTTATACACACCTTTGTTTGCGCAGTTTCAAAATGTCTTCACAAGTCAAAGCTCCATTTAAAATACAGTGAAACATATTAAACATTTCGAGTTTCGATTCACTTACAATGGTACGTAACGGTGAACATCCTTTTGAATCACAACTCGTAATCAATTTATTAAGATCTTACAAAAAATCACAAATATACGTTATCGAAGTTCATTGAATCGATACAGTAAAAAGTATAATTTATCATCGGACGATTATGTGAGAACAATCGCAGGTAGTAGCGGGGCGCGAGATTTATGCCCAAGCGCAGGTTGCGTCATTGAATTCGAGTTGTGCCAGGGCTGTCAAATACTACAAATGTAACATAAAATTGATCTTAAAAGGGACTTATAGGAAAGCAAATGAGTTATTTTTAAGAAGTTTTAGTTCTTGAAGAATTTTAATTCTGTCAAGCTGATCTTATTTTAGACTTCCTCGGTGGATGAGGCAGTGACAGTGTGTACGATTGCTGAGTAAAATGTTGTGGTTTCAATTCCCACACGGGATATAGTGTGATTTACAAATTGTTGCTTTGGAAGTACTTTGTGTCCGTTATGTTCGTAAAATCTGGGAAATGGTTTATCTTTAAAAGGTCTTAAGATGGCCACTGACGATACATCTATTTGGAAGCCTTCCGAATGGATGTACGCAAAATTATGGCACCCTTGACTATACTTCCATTTGGACGTACGCAAGAAGGTTATACTAAAGACTGCTGATAATACTATAAATGTGTTTCAGAAGAAGTAAAGAGAACAAATTTGACATTTCAACAAGTCTTTCTTTTTCGTGACTATGGTAACCATGTTTTCATACTTTGCTTAGTAAGAGAAGGCGGGTCTCTTTCTAAGCGAGACGAAAGGATAAACCATAGACACAATTACTATTATATAGCTTCTTAATTTGTCCAATAAAATAAGACGTGATTTAATGGTCCAAGCGACTATCCCATCTCTTCCCGTGGGTGTCGTCAAGGCGACTAAGGGATTTCACTCCGGAGGACGGGCAGCAGCGTCCTCTGCGTACTTAAAGCCTTACTGCGATCGCCAACCCGCTCGCCAAGCGTGGCGATTATGGCAATTACCCCCAGGATCTACATACCTGTAGGTTCTACTGGGGAGACCCGTGCCCAGCAGTGGGCCATCATATGGGTTGATATGAAGCGACTATCCAAAAAAAAACATCTCCATTTACAGACAATACGGATGCCTTCCAAATAGCGTGCCCATGATATACGTCCATTTGAACTGGACGAACGTCAATATGTAATTTAAAAACCGAACGACGTCATTTCAAATGGATTTTGGATGGACGTTTTTGACATTCACGATAAGTTTTTGATAGACGTCCACGCCATTTGGATTGATGAATGCATCATCAGTGGGGCAAATTAGGGTTTTTATTATTTAATAAAAATATACGACATTTTATTTAAAACTTCGGAATAAAATTTTAAATCTATATTATTATTATAAAGCTGAAGAGTTTGTTTGTTTGGTTGAACGCGATAATGTCAAGAAGCAGTTAATATACCATAGTTTGAATTCAAAAATTCGAAAGTGTTAGATATCCCGTGTATCGAGGAAGGCTACATAACATCACGCTACGACCAATAGGAGCTAGGTGTCAATGAAAAATTTGAACAAAGTTGCGCGGGTAAGCTAGTTGAATCCTAATTGTTTCAAAAGTAACTCCAGTTGATGACATGTCAGTTTTCATGTATGCTGAGTTTCATAAAAGCAGCCTTTTTTAAAAACTATACACATAAAAACTATTCTCTATTGGTAGATGAAGTAAAGAGTAATTTATGTAAGTAGATACTTACCCGCTATTTGTTTATGCAAAAGTGAAAGAAAAAGATAAAAAAGTAGCGCATTTAGACAGCCCTACTTTGTACAGTTCGGGTGACGTTTCGTCTCGCGTTTCGGACGGACAGACGGACAGAGCGCACCTGTACCGACTTCCTCTTGAACTTTTTATATCACCATCGTTTCCTGGCACGAAGTACCAATTTAATGCGAAACTTTTTGCTGAATTGAATTTATTGTGCAATAATTGTTACTGATGGAGGTATGTCTTAACTGGTCTTTCTGAAATACCTTTACGATTTAATTTTCACACATCTGTACACAGAATTGGGCGCACAGGATGTCTTATATTTTTTTGTAGATATTTAAAGACATCAAAACAACATTAATTAATTCAACTTTACTGTTATTTTATGTTGTTACTTTTTTAACTAAATTCGAGTTATTAATTTAGGAGTTTTCTGTGGAAAATAAAACTAACATAATAACAATAGACTTATTTTATGTACAGGGTCCTTATTTACGATCTTTTTTCTTTATCTATAGCAAGCCCGCGCTTGTTAATGCATCAGCGTACATGCGCGGCACATATGCATTTACCATTATGAAACAAGTTTGACAGTTCCGCATGGGCTTACCGTGGATACGGTAATACATAGTAAGTACAACAAAATAAATGCTTGAGACTTTGTGAATATTAATTATAGTTAATTCTAAATATAGAAAACTGTACATTTATTAAACACGACACGCAGCCCAAGTGCGCAAGTACACGGAAAGTCACTTAAGTTTCATTAAATAATTAACTTGTTCGCTTACAAGTCAGACAATATGTTGTTGTAATTTATGATGAACTTTACATACCTATAATAACCTAAGCATAATAAAAGTATAATAAAACTCGAAAGGCCTGTAAATATTACGACTAATAATATAATATTAATTTGTAAGTAAAAAAAAAGTATTACATATTGTCTATTGATAAACTTACGCGATTTGTACACATTATAAAATTATATATATCACGGGTCTTAATCGCGTCCTTGTTTATTGCCCGAAGTTTCGACCGTATTGCAACGATGTAGTATATAAAATTGTATAACATATTATCGTGAATTTATTGATAAATTAAATTTTAGCTGTATTATTATTTTAGGCATTAGTATTATAATTTATTATTAAGACATTCAATTCAACAAATATCGTATTTTTAAATGTTGTGACACATTATTAATGTTTGTTCAATTTATTGTTTTGTTATTTAATGGCTGACATGCTAATTTATTACTATTTGTACACCTAACGGTAAGACATAAGGCACAATTATATTTGTTTATAATTGTAATTGTATAAAAAAGCCTTTCAACTTAGCTGGAGGGGTTAACAAGATTGCTAGTAATGGACTCAATCCCACATTGCACAAAAACACACAGAAATGTAATTTTGCCTACGGCTGACAAATAAATAATTAGTATTCTTATCTGTTTGTTTGTTACTTAATCATAAAAAAATGGCAAAATGGATTTCGAGAAAAGAAGCCGTTTAATTTCAAAATGAAACTACTTCTCAGTATCTGTACAGTAGAAGTTTCATTTTGACATTCTGCTTAAAACATTCTGCTTCATAATTAGGCAGACCTAATTATGAAGCAGAATGTTTTAAGCTGTTTTAGGCAGAATGTTTTATCATTACGGAACACCCACCAAACACTTAAGTTCTGAGTAGATCTCAGTAGATTTACCAATAATCTAAATGAAATTTGAACTATCCAACGTGTTTTCTTGTTGTCATTTCTAAGCAGGCAGACGCATTACGTAATCACGTTGGTTTTTTTTTTAATTTATAAAAAGTATTTTGCTGAACCCTGGTAATTTTTCTACGGAACCCAGTTTGGGAAACGCTTTTTTATGAAGTCAGGCTCTGCAAGGGCAACATTAGGCCTTATCATAAGCGCAGCCACAAAGCATCGTAGTAGTTTGTCAATATAAATCTCCTCCCATGTATTTTGTGGGATTTTGTCCTAAATCCTGTTACAATTTAAAAATAAAATTAAAAATGTATTCACAACATACAAGTACACTTTTGTTACAATCCAACAAACTGCACAGCAGTTTGTTGGCAGAAAGTTCACTCCCTTTTTACACTGCATTGTAGTTAAATTACTAATTAGTAGGTAGGTACAATATAGCTTAAACTATTCTATTACTTAATCTACTATTTTTGAATTAAATCTATTCATATAAAATTCTCTACACTTACGTTTAAATACATTTTTGGAACAGCTTTCATTTATTAAACAGACTTGATAATTACAGATTGGTAATTCATTAAAGCTGTATTGTTGTGTGAAACCCCTCCTAACTAAGCAAAATTACTTGTGTTAAGAGTGTATTCACGTTCAGTAGTATAATGGGTAGGATTCGAATCCAACATCAGACATCATGATTGCGAGTCTGACGCCATGCTCATCAGTGGCCTCAACCTCTTTAAAAAAATAAATACTGGATGGACCACAGAAGCTGTGTGTGCTGACCCCACAACCACCACGAAAGAACGGATGACATAAATACGGTCATAAACGATCGTCACGCTCCGTTTCACGTGACATAATGTCCACCAAACATATCCGCTCTTTTGTTTAATGTTCACATTAAAATAATATTATTATGAGTGCGGTACAGTAATGGGATGCGATGTAATGCCCGTTAGGCAATGTTTATGGTACCGTTTTACGATAATATTACCAGAGTTTCAGTCCACGTTCATGTTGGTTTTTAGGGTTCTTACAGATAAATAAATTCGGCTGCCTCTGTGGCGTGTACGACTGCTGCGCAAGAGGTCGAGTTTGATTCTTACACGGGACACAATTTTGTGTGATCCTCAACATGTTTTTCCCAGTCTAAGTGTACTTTATGTGCGTGAATTGAATGTTTGTAAAGTCCCCCGCGAAGCAGGGTTTATAACCTACTGCGACAGTGACCATTTTCTAAATAAAGAACCATGCTATGACGTTCCCTCAATACAGGTTAGAGATGGAGCCGTGAAAACTAAACGGTTAGTTAATATTTTTCTAGCGATTCATCATCAATAATTTTTGCCAACGCCAAATACCTAATTACTTTAGTTCCCCAATTTGATTCCTTGGTCTGTTACAACAGTAAAACATTTTTTTTTTTTTTTAATATACAAATTATGCAGGTTAAAAAAAAACACGGAAAGAGAGTGGGGTGGCACTATTCTTAAGCCAGTAGCACACAGCAAATAGACGGTAATCTTTTCTCATTTTAATACACTAGCTGACCCGCGCAACTTCGTCTGCCTTCCTCGATAAATGGGCTATCCAACAGTAAAATATTTTTTCAATTCGGACGACCCGTAGGTAGTTCCTGAGATTATCGCGTTCAAACATACACACAAATAAACAAACTCTTCAGCTTTATAATATTAGTACAATAGGTATAAAATTCTCATGTCACGGTGTTTATGGTCGAACTCCTACAGAACGGCTTGACCGATTTTAATATTTATTTGAATATTGAGAATAAGTCGCAAAGTATTTTTTGTGTATTTTTAAAATCGCGATTTTACTATTTATGTATAAATTACACACACAATTGTAAATTGACGCAGTTTAAGTTGCGAGAGTCAGCTAGCATAATCTATATGTATAATGTTATTCTGATCTGTCACTCACTCAGTTAAACGAGAAAAAAAACTTATTCACAAAAGTATAAAGAGGCAAAATGGCACACTAAACAATCAAACAATCAATCTCACCTACTTCTCCGTTATTATAAAACTTCGCAATCAATGTCCAGTCACAGTTTACCTAGCAACCATGAAGAAACACTAGTATCGATCCAAGATTTGTACCGAGGACTGTCGTACCTGTAACAAAGGAAATATGACACGTTATTATTAGGAAATCAATAGTTTATTATCGTGGGAAGTGTTTAACAAGGTGTTTATAAACTAGGGCTTGATACTTTAACAGAATACTTAATTGTATATTAATAATGTTCTCCTTAACGATTTCGGTCATGGAGTCAAGTGATGGATAAGAAATTCCAATTTTGTAAAAATGTCACACGCAAAAAAGTAACACGCCTTTGTTTAGTTAAATCTAATTTGTACTAATATTATAAAGCTGAAGGGTTTGTTTTTTTGTTTGAGCGCGGTAATCTCAGGAACTACTGATTTTGACTGCCTCTGTGGCGCGGTGGGAGTGTATCCGACTGCTACGCAAGAGGTCTTGGGTTCGATCCCCACCCAGGATAAAACTTTGTGTGATGAGCACGATGGTTTATTCTGTGTCTGGGTGTTATTCATCTATAATATGTATGTATTTAGAAATATATAAGTATGTTTCTCAGTTGGCTGGTTTCCATAGTACAAGCTTTGCTAAGTTTGGCATAAGATAGCGTTGTGTGAGTTGTCCCAAGATATTATTATTCGAATTATTTTACTGTTGGACGCTTTAACCATTAGGCTACCGCCGCTTTAGATATTTATTGTAATCAGTTTCATTCATTCAGCAGGCAGATGAAAATTTAACTGAAAGATTTCAACACATTAATTTTTCAATTTTTAATCATTAAAACTGAACCAAAGCCAACAAATTGATTGAAAAAAAAACGGGCAATCGCATGTCGGGCCACGCACAATGTAGGGTTCCGTAGTCCCCCCATTTAAATATTGTGGCTTAAGAAGTGGATTTCCTGTTGTTTTTGTTTCGTACAACGTTATATCTACTTAATAATATTTTTCAATGGAATTTGTAAGAAAATTGTATTACTTCTCATTTGATCAGCTGTTACTCGTAAACATGCAAAATTACAGCCTCCTAGCACTAACAGTCTCTGAGCAAAGGTGCGGACGGACGGACGGACGGACGGACATGGCGAAACTTTAAGGTTTTGTTTTGCCATTTTGGCTACGAGACCCTTAAAACATTATACATTTTTGCCCATTCCACTTTTCTACCACAGGTTTTGAATTTCTGCACCTCAACATGAACTTTACAATTTATTCAGAGTTATTTTAGAATGTTATCGGAACACACGCGGAGAACAAAAACCTTCTTTAAAAAGCTTTTGTTCCCTTGTCCCATAAATAGTTATCGTGTCCGAATGACCGGCATAAATCATTCGTACGCCAGAGTCGGACTAGGTGCTCATACGCACGACTTGGTGCGATATGGGAGGTGTCATGTGGTGCATAATAAAGTGAGTGTCTCACTTTACTGTTAAAAGACTTTTGCGTTATATGTTTACAAATATTATGACGGCTTATGACTAGGATCGGTGGAATATAACTAAAGATGGTGCATGATTGTTTCGTGTTGATCTAAGTGTGTTGTTTTACAGTGATGTAGTAATTTATTTATTTATTTGGCTAACCTACAATTATTTACACAATACATACAAAATATAACAAACTATAAATTACATATAAGTCTTAGTGTAACCATTAATTAAAGGTTAACGGCACATGCATACCTAAGTAACGAATACAAATATAAATACTAGCTGTCCCCCCAACCCGTTTTTGCAACATTTCTCATTGCTGCTCCATTCCTATTGGTTGTAGCGTGATGTTATATAGTCTTCCTCGATAAATGGGCTAACCAACAGTGAAATATTTTTTAATTCAGATCAGTAAAAGTCAAATAAGGACCCTGTTCATATTAAAGTAACAGCGACAATATTGAGGCAAGATACTGATACCCCATTAAATCATTGCTTAGTATCTATACTAATATTATAAAGCTAAAGGTTTGTTTGTTTGTTTGTTTGAACGCGGCAATCTCAGGAACTAAAGGTCCAAATTAAAAAAAATCTTTTTCTGTTGGGTAGCCCATTTATCGAGGAAGGCTATAGGCTATATAACATCACGCTACGACCAATAGGAGCGGAACAGTAATGAAAAATGTTGCAAAAACGGGGAAAATGTACACATACGAGGTTGCGCGGGACAGCTAGTGTTAAATAAATACAAAACATTCGCTAAATAAAACGTACCTATAACTTTCACCAAAGGGTGAAAGCGAAACACTGTTCAAAGTCAAAGTCAAAATACTTTATTCATTTAGGTTACAAATGCAACGCTTATGAACGTCAGACAAAATTTGGAATAGAATGATTCTACATTTAATGCCAAGTTCGCACGAGTAAAGCCGTGAGAAAAGAACTTGGCAATAAAAACTCATGTTCAATGATAAGGCACCATCCTTTAGGCGCGATTGGTCCAATTCGCGATTGGTCCAATACACCTTATTCGCGATTGGTCTAATTCGCAGTTGGTCCAATTCGCGATTGGTCCAATTCGCGGTTGGTCCAATTCGCGGTTGGTCCAATTCGCGGTTGGTCAAATTCGCGATTGGTCCATTTTGCGATTGGTCCAATTCGCGATTGGTCCAATTCGCAGTTGGTCCAATATTCATTATTTTCAAATTTAAACAAAATAATAACACACTTTTATGTAAGTACATATTGTACTGTACTTATTCATAATCATATTACAAATCAAATCCGATGCGATACAACCTCTTGGAAATAATTAATAGTTATGTACTTTCGTAAAAATTAATCAATCGAGTTATTAAATAAATTTAAGTTATAAAGAATTTTATAAGCTACGGGTCTTAAACGCGTAAATATTTTATTTTAAGGTTAAATAATATGTTTTTTGCCCGATGTTTCGACCGTATTGCAACGGCCGTGGTCACGGGTAGACTGTAAATTTGAGTACCTCCACAACGAAGTTCTATTTTTATTATTAATATTTAGGTTATACCGATATCTTTTATAAATCAGTGTTATCAGTGTATCATTACCACGTTATTTTTTTACAATTTCGAACTGTTGATGAGCAATTTTTCAAGAACAGAGCTCAAATACAACGACTAACGTAACAAATCAAAACGATACAATACATGACAGATTTGTTGTGAAAAACATCACTTTTTTAACTACGTACCCTCAATTTTGGTGATGGGTACAATTATGCCCTTTTCGTTACCATACTCGTCCGAAACAGCTTGACCGATTTTGTTAGAATTCAGTAGGTCTGAGAATAGCAGGAAGGGTACTTTTAACCCCCCCTCCCCTCAAAACCTCCTATTATAAAAGTTACTATACTCCTCAGAAAACGCTTTACCGATTTTGATGAAATATTATATACCTATATATATATGTATATATTCAGTAGGTATGACAATATGTGGCAGAGTACTGTTCACCTCCATACGGCTCCACCCCCTAATTTAAAAAGTTACCATCCTCCTCCGATACGGCTTATTTTGATGAAATTTTATATATATGTAATACTGTCCATTCTTTCATTCATTTCATTTAAATTCACAGTTTTCCAGAAATATTTTCCATTTTGGACCAACCGCGAATTGGACCAAGTGCGAATTGGACCAACCGCGAATTGGACCAAGTGCGAATTGGACCAACCGCGAATTGGACAAACCCCGTATTGGAGCAACCGCGAATTGGACCAACCGCGAATTGGACAAACCGCGAATTGGACCAATCGCGAATTGGACCAACCCCGAATTGGATATTTTTTTTAACATTGGACCAATCGCGAATTGGACCAATCGCGCCTAAAGGATCACCATCACACAACTTTTTTTACAGTAGGTACTTTTGTGAAAGATAAATTTATGAATTTATTATTAAAACATGGTTTTCTACCAAAATGTGATGAAGGGGAATACAAGCAATGTTGGATAATACTATAATTAGTTACGTTGGATAATATATATTTTCCTCTTCACCACAAAAATACCAATCAGGGTTAATTAGAATGAATATGACAAGATCAGAATGTGATCAGAAACTCCATGTATATTAATTCTTTGTGACGATATCGGAATTTTATGATATTTTTATAGTATCCTTGAATATTAATTGTCTTTGTTAAACAAGTTTTTTCATCGAGTGACTATCTACAGGACACGATTAAATCTCATCTTATTAAAACTTTGTTTTTTTTAGAGGATTGTTAACGTTGTTATCAATTACAGACAGACAAGGTAATGTTATTTATATGTAGATGTGATGTATAATCAGTATTTATATGTAGATGCTCCTACTATGTTGTACCCTGCTGATTTTTTTTATCTCATGTTCCAACTTTTTAATAATATAATTTGCATCAGTCAACATGGTGTATAGTATATTAGTGGCAGCACCTTACCCCCATATCAAGTTTATAAACATTCAAACATTATAAAATTGGTAATTTGAAAAGATTGTTTATTGTTTGTGAACTTGGCGTTACAGTACATGTAGAATCCCGACGTATCACAAGTCTTGTTTAGCATCGTAAGTGAATAAAGAATTTTGAATTTTAATATAATCTCGAACATGACATTAAAATTTCAAAGCGACTGAACGTATTTACATGAAAGGAAGCTCCCTAGCCTTTTAATCTAGAATCCGCATAAAACAGTTTATTCGTCGACAGACGGAATACCGTCTGTCATTGGTACCACAATACCACAGACAGACATACAGATACATACATAGATACACACCTACACAGATACACATTTGAAACTTATAACACCCATCTTTCTCCGGCTTTACCTATTGTTTGCGAACTTGGCATTACATGTAGGTACATGTAGAATCCCGACGTATCACAAGAGTTGTTTTGCATCCTAAGTGAATAAAGAATTTCGACTTGAATTCTTGTTGGGGGTTACAAAATGGAATAATACCAGCGTTTAAACATAGTTTACTTATTTATTGATGTAGAATTGGCTGTAATGAAACAAAACTGATACCCCTCTTTCAACTAAACTAAATAATAAAAGCTACTTGATAGAAATGTATGACGACAAAATACATATTGCGCCGACTACAAATTAATTGGAATAAAGGGCAGGATGATGTTTTAACTACACACATCAAAAGTGTCTAGGGATCAACATATATTTTTGCAATAACTTTTCTCCTGATTGATTTTTTTTTTTTTTATTTCTTTAAGGATTCATCAAATAAAGTGTTTTCGTTTGTCACAGTAACGATAAACCAAGTCACCTTTGCATTAATAAAGAAATTTGCCATTTTCCTAATAAAGGGATTTTTGACATTTGAACCACTAACATTAAAGTTCGAAAAAAAGACTGAAATAACAGTTTTCTTTAAAATTTTATTGGGTAACTTAAACAATTAATAATCCGTGTTTCTACCGCGAACACTAACAACACAAGAACATCGGTTTGGCATACTCAAAATGAGTTCATCCAAATCACGCTGTGGAATGGCCGCCCATGTTCGTTGCAACAACAAAAAAAGGTCTTCTTGCGACTGGATACCCTCCATATTCGGCAGAGCTCTTCTCTGTAGCATATCCCATGCATGCTCAATCGGGTTCAAGTCTGGCGACTGAGCAGGCCAGGGCAGGACATTGATGTTAGCTGCGGCGAGAGTCTGTCTTACAACTCTTGCGGTGTGCGGTCGTGCATTATCATGCATTAACTGAAATAAGGGACCGATTTGCACTTGTAGAGGAACGATGACGTCTGATACAATCGTCTCAGCATAAATTTGAGCGTTGAGGTTGCCTCTGATCCAAATCAACTCAGTTCTTCCGCCGATCCAAATACCCGCCCATACCATGATGGTTCCACCACTATAAGGATGGACTTCCTGGCAGGATTTTAATCGCTGTTGGCGTCCAGGGGTTCTCCAGTGTCGTATACGTCTTGTATCCGGTCTCATACCAAAACGAGACTCATCAGAAAAGCACACGAAACGCCATTGTTCTTCTGCCCAATTTCTGTGTTCAAGAGCCCATTGATATCGAATCCTACGATTGTGCATTGCTATAGGTGGTACCCGTAGCGGTCTTCGGGAATGAAGGTTCACTTCATGCAAGCGGTTTCTGACTGTTTGGTCGCTAATTAAGTTCCCTGAAGAGTGATGAAGCCTCACGGCTAACATCATGGCGGTTATTGTTGGACCTCTTCGAGTTAAGATTTGAATGTATCGGTCTTGTCTCCGTGTGGTGCAGCGATACCGTCCTCCATGGCGCTCAGCCACGGTACCAGTGCTTCGGTAACGTGTCCAAAGTCGACTGATAACACTCTGACTTGTATTCAGAGCTAAAGCCACAGTACGTTGCCGGGAACCAGCTTCTATCATTCCCACGGCTTTGAGCATTTCTTCCCTGCTTAAATGACGTCGCCGCTCCATAATAACGTTGGTTTTAATCAGTAGTAGGGAAACAGTAGCACTAATAATGTCTTCAATGCGTTGTATGTTTTTATAGGGAAAATATTGACAGCTGATTTTCATCTTTTACTCGAATTTGATTCACAGTTCCTGATTCAAATTATGAAATGCACCAAAAAGGATCCATATAAATTTATAAAATCATAAATTTATTACAAAGCCACATCTCAATCTCAAGAAATCCGCATAAAAATGCTTGATCCCTAGACACTTTTGATGTGTGTATGTGATGTTAACTGTTTTTCACACCTCTTTATTTTGACATTTCACAGCCGCTGTTTGTTTTTATCAAACGTCACATATCTAAGAACACTTGGGCGATCAAGACGAATCTAACGACATCTTAATTTTATAAATCCGTTCAGTGGATTGTGATGTATCAGGTAATAAAGAATATTACCTACATACATACACACAAGATACGCGCGAAAAACATAACCCTTCCTTACAGTCGGGTAAAAATAACTTCTTTGATCATGATTCTGACTTGATCAGACCTTAATCCTCACTTGAATCTCAGTGTGACGTCATTAGTCTTTCTTGTTTCTCGTCTCAACACGACATCTGATCCTGGTGCGGTGGCGCCCCGTAGCGAACGGTCCCGGTGACCTCCGGGCCATTTGACCCCAAGCTACCTCGACCAACTCCACTTTTGTTCATTTTACCAACAAAATTGTCCTTTTTGGATGGTGTTCCTCGAAAGCATTGCAGTTTATGTTTTGTTTTCAGTATGGGATTTATGGGTTTTAGTTTGACATTACAAATCAAGAACATAAAAGACAATATTTTAAAGGTATGAACCTAACGATGCGGTTTCTATTATATTTCTATTTTTTTATAAAGATAACTAGCAATGTGATTTATCTATACTAATATTATAAAGCGGAAGAGTTTGTTTGTTTAAACGCGCTAATCTCAGGAACTACTGGTCCGATTTGCAAAATTCTTTTTTTTGTTGGATATTTAAGTGCCATCCAGTCCAAGTGTTCTTTGGTAACGTTTTCGAATCGACACTACTTTCTAAAACATATTATGATACATCTACCTATTTCTTTAGTTTAAGAGCAGAGTTGATAAAACAAAACTAACCTAACTAAGCCACATTATTGTTCAAACAAACAAACAAACTGTTCAGCTTTATAATATTAGTATAGATAAAAAGTAATAGCTAAATCAAATGTTTGTCTGATAAAATTCTAAATTCAGTTTACCTAAATAAACAGTACACAACAACTTTGTTTTGTAATGAGTAGGCACGCAAACACTTCCTATTATTTAGTATTACTTCACTTCAGCTAGGGCCCCGTTCTAACCAGATTGCCTGCATTTATCAGCTCAAGTAACAGCTTGTGATAAATAACTAAAATTGTCTGCATTGCACGACTTTATAATGTTAGATAGGGCCGTTGCGAAATTGATATTAATAATTTGTACCTAGTGAGACTGCGTTAAGCCGTCCTGCGCCCAATCTCTCTACAGTCGTGTCAGATTTCCATCCCATAGGACTAATACAGTAAGAGAATAGAGAGAGGACTTGTGTCTGTGCACTATCATACCTATCTCCTGAGTAATTGGCTAGTTGCTGATGAGATGAATTTGTAACTGACATCGGATTAGCTAGGAGACCATCAATAGGTATACGCGTTAATTTTTCCCGTTTTTGTAACATTTTTCATTGCTGCTCCCCTCCTATTGGTCGTAGCGTGACGTTATTTAGTCTATAGCCTTCTTCGATCAATGGGCTATCAAACAGTAAAAGACTTTTTCAATTTGGACCCACAGTTCCTGAGATTATCGCGTTCAAAAAAACAAACTCTTAAGCTTTAAATTATTAGTATCGCTTATTATCATTAATTTATTCAACGTTTTGTCGATTAACTTAGAGCCATAGCTAATATGGACAATTGGTTACGATATAAGAATTTTTAAACTTTTAGAAAATCAACCGCCAAGGGGGGAACCCTTTGATTTTCAAAGATTAAGGGATAAAGGTTTGTTGTGAAAGTGCTACAATTTTTATTTAAACTAATTACAATATATAACTATAAAAAACGGGCAAGTGCATGTCGGCCCACGCACAACGTGGGGTTCCGTAGTCATCCCCCCCCCTCCTACCTCCCCACTTTACATATAGGGGAGCTACCCCTACCCTTTTCCTTCACTCTGTCGGCGTAATTAATATGTGCATGCATGGAAAATTACAGCTTTTTAGCATTAATAGTCTGAGCAAAGCTGCGGACGAACGGACGGACGGACATGGCGAAATTATAAGTTACGTCCAATGTATTAAAAAATCCATATTCGTTTCCTTTGAGGTTGAAAATCGATACCATTTAGGGGTTGAATATGGACTAATCAGTTGAAGCCGCACCTGCAATGTAATATCAGTTATCTCTTGAAAAAATATCTTATTAACAGGGCTTTTGTAGATTTTTTTCCGAATGGGTTCTCATTAAATATACCCAAGTCTATTTTATTTATAAAAGTAACTACAATATTTAGTATGCATGTGTAGTGATAGATACAAATCAGTTTAACACAGTAAATTTAGGTCAGCCCCACAGCGCGTGTGAGGTGTGGCCCAATGTAGCCCAGTGCGGCCCGGTGTGGCCCGACCACTCGGCACGAACCACTCACGGCCGTCACTCTTCGTAATCAAATTCGATACAGCCTGCAGTAAATCATAACGCACGTATAATCACTGAATAAAAATTACTTACGTTACGTGCAACAACTACTAATGACAATTAAAGTCAAAGTCAAATATCTTTATTTCGTAAAATCAGGTTAATGATTATTTGAAAACGTCAAATTAAAACATACTAAAAATTTTATAAAATTATGAATGTTTGAAAAAAAAAAACAAAATGAGGTTAGGTGGCAGTTCCAAGTGTAAAGCTCATGAGAAGAAGCTGCCAAGAAACTCATGTGCCACTCTTTTAAAATCATCAAGTTTTTCTTTACAAAAATAAATTTTATTGAATGAACCATTGTGTTTGGTGAGTGTAATCGTTTATAAAATAAGGATAACTAAATAATAATACTATTTGTAACTCTAAAATGAGTATATATAAACGTATTCAGCAAACACAATACTTCACTTCTTACAAAGTAAATATGTATATATACATATAATCTTAAAGTACGTTTTAATAGCCTGTGAGAGAAAGCAGTTCAATCCCAAGCGTTTTTGTCTTCCATATAATCAATTATTGAGTAGTAACTTTTCATACACAATTTTTTCTTAATGGTACACTTAAATTTATTACGACTCAATTTTTGAATATCGCTAGGGATTTTATTGTAGAAACGTATACATTGGCCCTGAAATGATTTGTTTATTTTTTGTAACCTTGACGCTGGTACAACAAGTTTATGTTTGTTCCGCGTGTTAATATTATGTATATCACATTTCTTACAGAAACTATCAATATTTTTGTGAACATTATATAAGGTTTTCATAGATATACTGACATGCAACAGTCATGATATTGATTTCCTTAAATTTTTCTCTAAGTGAGTGTCTATTACTAAGATCGTAAATTGATCGAATAGCCCTCTTCTGCAGAACAAAAATGGTTTGAATGTCGGCAGCATTCCCCCACAGTAGAATACCGTACGACATTAAACTATGAAAGTAACTAAAATAAACTAATCGCGCTGTTTCAACGTCTGTTAGCTGACGAATTTTTCTAACTGCGTACGCTGCAGAACTGAGTCTATTAGACAATTCACTTATATGTGGGCCCCACTGAAGCTTAGAATCTAGAGTAATTCCTAAAAACTTTGTGGTCTCTACAGGGTTCAACTCATCTTCTTTTATTTTTATAGTGGTTTTTACTGGTTTCACGTTAGGTGTTATAAATCGAATACATTTAGTCTTGCCCTCGTTTAAGAGTAAATTGTTAACATCAAACCAGTTAACCACTTTTGACATAGCCATATTTACATCTTCAAAGTCTTTTTGCTGGCGTTTTAATTTAAATAAGAGTGATGTATCATCTGCAAACAGGACTATCTCATGATTATTATTTACTAAATATGGTCAGTCGTTTATGTAAATTAAAAACAATAACGGCCCGAGAATAGAACCCTGTGGGACTCCCATTTTGACCACAGACCCCGGGGAGCGTTTACCATTAACATCAACTTTCTGAATTCTGTTACTCAGATAGGACGTAAGAAGATTCAGAGCTGTGTTTTTAATACCATAATGTTGCAATTTCCTGATTAATGTTTCATGCAGAACACAGTCAAATGCCTTTTAGACAAATCACAGAAGACGCCTAAAGCATCTTGCGATTCCTCCCAGGCGTCAAAAATATGTTTTAAAAGCTCCACACCAGCATCGGTTGTAGAGCGACCCCTAGTGAAACCAAATTGTTTAAAGTGTGATAATTTATTTTTGTAAAAGAAGTTCTGCATCTGATCATATATTATTTTTTCAAAGATTTTACTAAATGTTGGTAGTACTGATATGGGTCTAAAATTAGTGGGGTCAGACATACTACCTGATTTATACAATGGTATTACTTTACTATATTTCATTAAATCAGGAAATACACCACAATCTATACATTTATTAAATATAAAAGCCAAGTCCTGCGCAATAAAAGAAATTATAGACTTAGTAATCACAACTGAGTTACTCCAGAGGTCGGTAGTCTTCTTAACATTAATAGAATTAAAAGCTTTTATGACATATATATGTGTAACATAATCAAATTGAAAAGTGATGTCACATTTATTAACATTTTTAATCAAGATAGACTCAGCTGCAATAGGTGAGGAATTCAATGACTTTGTAGTGGAGACTGGAATGTCAGTAAAGAATTTTTCAAATGCAGTGGATACATCTATGTCCGATGTGATGGTTTTACTATCTATTTTAAGACAGTAATCATTATTCTGACTTCTAACTCTTCCGGTCTCACTATTTATAATATCCCAAGTCATTTTAATTCTATTATCACTGTTTTTAATTTGTGAACTAAGGTAGCAAGCTTTTGCTGTTTTGCAAGTCTGCCTAAATGCTTGAGCATAATTTCTTACATAAGCTTGAAATCTTTCACAACAGTTATAATTTCGTTCATCATACAGCTCATATAATCTTTTCCTACTTTTATGTAGGCCGACAGTAGCCCACTCACTAAAAGTTGCATTCCCCTTAACCATAATCGTTTTGGGAGTGAAAACCGAATCGAAATTATGACAAAATTTATTAAAGAATGTTTTATATAAATTGTAAGGATCTCTGTCTATTTAATGCCATGCTATCAATAAAGAATTTGTGTTTACTAATTAATTTTTTTGTTTTTGTAATATATTTCTTAATTTTTATATACTTTTTAAGCTTATTTCTGCTGCATTTAATAACCTTGACAGATTTATTAGACTTTTTAAATTGCACGGGCCCATCCTCTCCGGTAAGATCGATAATAACTGAGGAATGTAAGTTACCAACTGCAGCATCATTTATGACCGGGCCAACCAATTCACTGAACAAGCTATTGTTACACTTTACAATATGATTATGTTTATCTGACTCAAGTTCTGATATTTTGTTGTGCGCTTGAAGTAGTTGTCGTTTCAAGGAGGTTATGTGGTTAAGAGTCTGTGTGTATTCATCCATACAAGCATCAAAGCTGTCTACTGTGCGTTGGAGTTTGTCCCGGTCATTTAGGATATTGTTATATTCAGAGTGCAACTTTGCCAGTTCATCTCTCAACCGTTCATTCATGTTTAAAACGTCTAACAGTTCTTTTTCATTGCCCTCTCTTTCCCTATTAAGTTGATCACATCTTTCTTTGGATGCCTGTAGTTCCCTCAAAGTCAGTTGTAGTTTAGTTTGTTCCTGACGAGCCAAGGCTTTGCGAGTCATCATTTTCACTTTAATAACAAGTTAAACAGTCTATTAAATTAATGCCAATAAAGGTGAGATCAAACAATAGGAGGTTAAGTATGGTATTTGGCATAAAAACAAAACTTAAAATCCTTAAAATCGTTACTAAAACAGTTTGTAATGCAAATAAAACATAAATAAATACCGTACCTTGTAAGAGAGACAATAATACACAAATAATCCTTTAAAAAACCTTTGGCGGTGTCCAACCGTCACTTCACAAGATAAAACTTTTAATTTTTTTTGTACACTTATAAACCTGTTAAACTTTTGTACGCTTACTTGAAGTTAATCAAAACGTGTGAAATTGGTTTAATAAACAAGATTACTATTAGATTTTCAATAAATTCAATTAATTTAATCGGGACAAATTTTTATCAGCTGTTACCTCGAGGGTTGCCACAGGAAAAAAAAAGCTTTAAAAAAAAGCATTAGCTACATTTGATACGAGAGACATTGAACAACTTCACAAATTTGATAACCAGATTTGGTATAATTTTTATCAAATTTAATTGAAAGTGTTCTTGGCTATATTTTTTTAACATGGCAATAATATTCCAATAACGGTTTTTTGCCTATATGATAAATTAGCTTAGTTTTGATTCCAATTTTTATAAGATGTTAGATAGGTGTAGCTACTTATATTGACTTACCTGTTCACACCTTTCCAGGTAGCCATTAACAGATATAAGTAGGCAAGCCTATACATATTCTCTATGGTAAAAACGATTAGTGGAAACTAATCAAGAAGAGCATAGAAATATTTTTATTTAATACACAGAAAACACATAGACATTAATATAATTTAACAGGGAAAGTCATGCAGAAGATAAACAAAAACAGAAAATAAAAAATGAAAATAATAAAAATAACAATAGACAAAAAATAACAGGGAACAGAAGAAATAAATAAACAGAAACAATACACAGTCAAACATATCAAGAAGCAGAAGGTTTAAAAAAAAATAGCCATGAACACTTTTCGATAGGCAGGCTACAATAAAATTTGAAAAAAAATATGTTTCATCTCAACCAGATGAGACATATTTTTTATCTTTTGAGCAAAGATCGATTTGATTGATTCAGCGTCTCTTAGGCCAATTGCTATGATTGTTTTAAGTAGTTTAAAACCTTTTACGCGGTGTTCGGCAGATGCGGTAGGTATAAGGCAGAAACTTGTTTAGGCAGAGTCTGGATTTGGCAGAATCGCGTAATGACAGAAATAGTATCTACCTAAATAGAATAGAAATCACCGACCTAATTATTTTGTCCTGAGAGTTTTCATTTTGCAATTGTTCCAAAGGTCTAAGTTAGAGGTGTATGATAAATCATGTTAAATATATATTTAATTTAAACGTTTAACTCACTCTACGTTTCGATCGAATCACACCAATAGTAGTGACCGGTCGACTGATCTCTGATTACCTGGCCAAGCTATCATAAGTCTACCTATGATTCTTATTTTTTTTGTGTTTTTAATGATAATGCGCTTATTACACTAAACTGAATCAGGGACCCTAAATCCTTAAAAAGAGCGGTTTAATGAGAGTTAGAGCCTTAATTCTCTAACAAATTTTCAAGGCCACCTCGATTTAGGGCCCTGATTCAGGGTAGTGTAATAGCCGTTTTACTGTTTGCAATTCATCTTCGCTTTGATTCATTCCCAGATTTCCAATATCGTGGTGGCCGTTTTTTGTCTATTCAAAACAAAATACCTAATAGGTACCTACCTTCCTATTTACTCTGAATTTACTATGGGATTTTTGTGTAAAGCTGCCAGGCCCATAACAGTTACTGTATCAATAAATTAAAATGTATATTCAAACAATCCCCAGATGTCTAAATCCCATTCAAGATTCGTCGCACGCGCACCCGATCACGACGCGATCGAATAAATCACAATTTAATTAGTAAAAGAGAAAGTCTAACAATGGGTAATAATTAGCAATAGCAATGCAAACTTGCCTTGTTTACTGTTATGGCTACCTCACGATTCGATTTTGTATTCTTTTTTAATCGATGATTGATTTCTATCGTTTTCTTTTTATGGCTTTCTTACGATCTATTGCCGTTTGTTAAAGCAGAAGAAATGGCGATAAAAGCCTAATAGCTAAGTCATCGGACACGAAATCCTGAGGCCATGTGTTCAAATTTTGAAAATACTAGCCGCGCAACTTCGTCTGCGTAAATTTTCCCGTTTTAGCAACTTTTCTCATTGCTGCTCATATTCTATTGGTTGTAGCGTGATGTTATATAGCCTATAGCCTTCCACAATAAATAGGCTATCCAACAGTAAAACAATTTTTCAATTCGGATCAGTAGTTCCTGAAATTACCGCGTTCAAACAAACTCTTCCGCTTTATAATATTAGTATAGATTATTCTTGGTATACCTGCAAACCTGAAAGTAGTTTGCTCAGATTCAGTAGTACCTACATTCCATCCAATGTTCAGCTAAGTGTCCCCCCCCCCCGCCTGGCAGCTAAATGGTTGATGTTGGGTATGTGAAAAATTCACGGTAAATGTAGTGAAATTAAAAGAAAAATTATCACAGCTAAGTAGGCTTTACGAGTAACAGCTGAACAAAATTTTCGTAAAAATTCCGTTGAAAATATGAAAATTATTATTAACTAAGTACGTATAACGTCGTAAGTATGAAACAAAAACAACAGAAAACCCATTTCTTAAGCCGCATTATTTGAATGAGGACTAAGGAACCCTACATTGTGCGTGGCCCGACACACTTGCCCGATTTTGTAGTTTTTGCAGATCAATTCCAAAACTTCTTCAGAAAAAATCTAAAAAATATTGCCTATACAAGACTGGTTACATGTTTCTTTGTAAGTAAAATGATGTCATATAGTATGAATCACAACGACAGGGATGTCCCTAGATGACAATGACACTCCTGACCACAGACTATCTAAAACCACAAGGGCTTGTATGGTTTCGTGGTCAGGGACTATAAGCCAACATAAAACATTGTGTAAGATAATGCCTTTGAATAGGCATTAGGTACCATTGAGCCACGGAATAGGCATATAGACTTTGTAATATATTGCTTTGCTTTAGCAAAGCATGATTGTTTGCGCTTTTTTGTTACTTCTACAACCTGGAGGCCAATTCACGTATTTAAAGCAGTGCAGTTAAGTTTCGATTAAAACGGCCATTTTCGTATTCTTGTAACTTTGGGATCGGTCTAAAAACGCTTACGCACCGTACTAGAATGTCGTTATTGCGCTCTCGAGACGCATACTTGACGCAAGCAATTTGGGATCGATCCCAAAGTTACAAGAATACAAAAATGGCCGTTTTAATCAAAACTTTACTGCAACTGAACTGCAACTGCACTGCTTAATACGTGAATTGACCTCCTGAACACACCTTTTAATCAGCATACTAAGGTCTTCTGGATGGAAAACGTACTACAGCATCTGGTTTGCTTAACAATCAGAGTCAGCTATCACTAACAACTAGTATTCTCCTCTAATCTTTATTCAGGTTTATCCTTCGCGTGGTAGCCAAAACTTCACCAGAAAGACTTCTCATAATTTTCTCACAATAACCCCTCACATTTTTCCTACCCATTTTACTACTGACGTGAACCAACTCCTAACATAAGCCTTTGAGCTTAGCTGGAGGGGTTAACTTAAAAAAAAAGATGTAGAGGGTGGGTTGGGAGTGAATTGATGCATATATCAATAAACTAAATTCTAACTTATGTATTTACGAGTATCAGATTTCTTTTATTTTACCCGTTTATGCAACAGTTTTAGTACACCCAGATTCGGGACAACAAAGTGTGGTAATTGAACCCAGGAGGCCTACTCTATTTCAATGAAAACTAAGTTTCGATCAAAAATGAGGTGGTGATATACAGAGCCAGGAACATCTATTTAATCCACTCGTTCCTGAAAATCGTCCATGGGTTCGAACTACTTGTGCTTATCCAACAATTAATTTGAATACTCCCCGTAATCTGAAGAAATTTAAGTAAACGAAAATTCATGAATTTCGTTATAAAGAAAGAGAGTAGGCCTGCAGGACCTTTTGCATAGCAGTCGGAAACACTCCCACCGCCCACAGAGTCGTCGTACATTTTTTGTAATTTTTTTGTATTCAAGTAATTGTATCTGTGACAAATATACGATTTTTCTTCTTCTTCTTCTTCTTCTTCAGGACAACAAAGTGATCTAATAAGGGTTCCGTTTTTTCCTTTAGAGTTTCGAAACCATAAAAACAACATTAAACCTCCATTTCCAAAGCTATTTCAAAACACAATCAATCAGTTACAAAGCCGTGCTCACAATTAGGCACCAGTGATCGTTTCCTACAATAAATTGGCCGCTATTGGCCGTATTGGCCAGTATCGGGGCACGAACTACGATCGTGCCGGCAGATCGAGATACACGGCTTTTCTTTTTGTGGTAGTGATTGCAGGCGGCTTTGTCCATGGTAGTTTTATGGGAGAAAGATTATCTGGACAATATCGGGTCGAGATATCTGGAAGGTACGGCTTTAAGTGTGAAGGATATCGCTTTGTTTTGTTGGAAATAAAATGGTTTTGGTTAAAATTAAAGGGTTAGGAGTAAGGAGTACTTAATTCTGTGTTGTATTCGTTTTTTTCAACGGCTTCACTCGCGTGAATGTCGGTTATCGCGATAAAAACTATCCAATGTTCATTGCTAGGACTTAAACTATCTCTATACGAATTTCAGTGGTTTAAGAGTGAAAAAGTGACAGACAGAGTTACTTTTACATCGTAAAGATGTTTCTTTTTTTTTCTCTTTATTTTAAGGAACTGGTCCATGGACATGTCAGTTCAACTCTGTCTGTCACAATTCAACATTTTTCATTACTATGAGTATCAGATTTTTTTTATTTTCCCCGTTTTTGCAACATTTTTCATTGCTGCTTCGCTCCTATTGGTCATAGCGTGATGTTATATAGCCTATAGCCTTCCTCGATAAATGGGCGATCCAACAGCATAATAATTTTTCAATTTGAACCATTGGTTTCTTAGATTATCTCGTTTAAACAAACCAACAAACTCTTTATAGGTATAGATTGGTATCCGCGGCCTTTCTCATACGGTTTATTTTGGTTTGGCTATAGGTATAAAATGTAGTACTTTATCAAGTTTTAATGTTCCAAAATTGTTTAAAATCGATGCAGTAGTTTTTAAGAGGACAAACAAACAAACATCTCATCTTAAACCCATTGATAACAAGGAACTAAAACAAAGCAATATATAGTACTCTTCCCATATCCCCACAGTTTTTCCCTCTAAACCGGCTAGCAACATGATCTATCTTTCCCAGGCCTGCGCGCGCGCATTCCCACGACTGTTAATCATCCGCTAACGATCTACGGATCTGATTTAGCACTGCACTGCACTTGTTTGTTCGTAAGGCAGTGATAAACTAATGAATAAACTGTAATATGGTTAAGATCACGATGTTGGTTTTGTAACTGATTGGTATACAAGTTTGTATCATGAAAGCTGTTTGTTTCTTAATATAGAGAAGGGATTGTGGTCATCTCATTTATGTCTGATTCTAGGTTTCCTATTACCCCCCCCCCCCCCATGATCCAATGGTCCACCCCTAACATAGATAACTCCTCCTCTTTCCACAAATTACAAAAACATGTTTTTAAATACACAGGAGTTTAAAAAAAAACAGTTTCACTTCACCCCTCTGTTGAAATTTACAAAAAGAAAACGCTATAAATTGATTATGCGAGGCAATCATGTTTTAAGTAAAAAAGTGTAGATAGGTTATAACAACATTTGATGTTAAAAAAAGGCAAACTATAGTATATTGCAATGTCACACTAATAATAGTGTGACATTGCAATATACTATAGTTTGCCATTTTTTATATATACACTTTGACAACTTTTTTATATATAATACTTATATAAAAAAGTTGTCAAAGTAGGAAAGCACCATTTAATTATAACGAGTGAAAAATAGAAAAATGCAATCCGCTGCTTTCATCTGTGACCTCGGCAATGCTACACTGACTTATAAAAACAAGTCAATTTTGTTGTAATATAAGGTGCCGCTTTCTGAGCGCTTGTAAACCTATCTACACCTTTTTACTTATAACATAATTGATGCAGCACTTATGTCATCTGTCCTCTGCTGAAAGACTATGACCGCATATTTCTGTTCCTGTTATAAAATAACACGCCGTACGCTTAATACAACAAAAAACATAAACAAGAAGTGTTTGCAAGCACTTTTAGACAAACTGTCATTAGTAGCGACTTCACCTCCTAGGCTACATAGACCACTGCCGGGTGCCTTATACGGTATAAGGCGCGAATGGTGTAGCCTGTAGGTCATATACGTTAGATAATGGTAGTAACAAGCTGTAGTATTACTTTATGTGGTAGATTTCAGAATGATTCGAATTTCGTTATTTTCAACCGTATTTAAAAAGGACGAGGTTCTCAATTTGACTGTATTTTTTTTTAAAGTATGTTACCTGATTACTCGAAGACGGCTGGACCGCTTTTTTCGAAAAATTATTTTTGTGTTTGAAATTGTATACTTTCAGATTGATTCCATTGTCATCAAAGTTAGGATCTGATCATGAGATCTTGAAGAAATCGAAGGAGCTCTTTAAATATTAAAGCACACCTATAGTTTTTTGGTATATTTTGTTTTTGGTATACTTTGGGTATATTTTGTTGTAATTTGTTCATTTACTCTCAAAAAGCACCATTAAGTGAAATGGAACTGATGACGAGACCACAGATGACTAGCGAAACTATTAAATAATAAATATTGCGGGTTGCGATCTGAGTAGCGTGTTCGATACCTGATACTTCGCCTTCATCAAATCATGTAATGGAACTGATAGTCTAGTATCAGGTGAACTCCCTAAAACTTTAAACTACATTTCCTGGCACCAATATTTTTTGTCGTTGTACCTATATATTATTTTTTAATATTTTTATTAAATTAAATTACTTGGTATACCACAAAGAAGCGACCATGTCGTCCTCGAAGGTACATCTAAACCATGGGAGATATAAGAATACTTAAGTATTACATATATAAATACTTCTCATTATGAAAAATGAAAGAATTAGAATTTCGTGCCTGATGTAAAACCTACTGACTACTAACTTAATCTAGTATACTTATACTTAGCCTCCTCCTGATTCGGCCATTGTGCGTGTTGTACTCATCCTATCTGTCACTCCAGCCAATCGATGCACTCCCAGAAGCATCCTGAATTGCTAAAGGCTTCATAAAGGGATGTTAGGATGCTATGAGTCGTACCCGTTCGTCCGCTACACTCTCCGATCTGCAGGTCCACTCTCTTTGTTTAAAATTCATGCATTTTCGTTTACTTATATTTCTTAAGTTCACGTGAACTATTCTTATTACTTTTTTAATAAGTATAACATAATCGAATCCATGGATGATTTTCTGGAACGAGTGTATTAAATAAATGTTCCTGGTGCTGTTTATTTGTAATCGAAACTTCGTTTTCATTGAATTAGAGTAGGCCTCCTGGTTTAAGATTAATCTCGAACGCCAACTGTCAAGAAGGTTCAGTTAAGTTTCTATTAAAACGGCCATTTTTGTATTCTTGTAATTTTGGGATCGATCTTAAAAACGCTTGCGCACCGTACCTACTAGAAAGTCGTTATTGCGCTCTCGAATTGCATACTTGACACATGCGTATTTAAGACCGATCCCAAAGGTAAAAGAATACAAAAATGGCTCTTTTAATCAAAACTTAACTGCAATTGCACTGCTTAAATACGTGAATTCGCCCAGGATAAATGCCCAGGGGGTTCCTGGGCGTTTATCCTGGGCGAGAATCGGACCCACGCCCTCTGGCTCGATCAGTCAGTGGTTAGTGAGGGTCACTAACTAGACGAACAGACCATTCAAATATATTTAAAGGCAAACAAAATGAGACCAAAAACCTAGTGAATTTATAATATAAATGTCAAGTTATCAATAAGGAAGCTTTTATAACTGTCAATTGGATCGTTTCACGGTGTTTACATGTTGTACCGGAAGGCGTGAACTCAAATTGGTTCGACCTTCGACGGACACTCATTATTGTAAGTTGTAAGTGCATTTTTAACTCGGACACATAACGCCGGCAATAACGAATTAGCCTCAAGACGAATGACTCATGCTAGGGTTGGCACGTTGAGGGACAATTGAGGATTTTTCTTAACACGCTTTTATTAATTATGGTATGAAATCTGTCAATTTTAATATCATTCATTTTTGTTTTATTTTAATTTATTTTTAAAACATGAAGTGTTAAAAGCTTAAAGTTTTATAAAACGCACTTTAAGCACATGAATGCAGTTCTTTTTAAACACGTGGGATTGTCAATGACAATGACAATGTTGGATTTTGGGCCCACTTTACTAGCAATCTTGTTAACCCCTCCAGCTAACCTTTATGTCTTTTCTTGGAGTGGGTTCACGTCAGCAGTATAATGGGTAGGGTTTGAACCCGCGACCTTACGATTACGACCTCCATAAACAGACATCAATATCGATATAATACTAGAATAGATAAGTGCAAATTCATACACACCTTTTAAAAATAAAGTAATTGTAAAAAGGGTACAAAGTTCCATAACGTAGACAGTTTTAAAAATCACAGCAAAGTCTAAGCTGAGAAGTAAACAATTTAACGTGTGAAAATACAAGGTTTATTATTTAAGAGATCAGGTACGCGCGTACGCGTAAAATTGATGGGAACTGGTCTATGTTACTACATAAACAGACAGTTATAGAATAATAAACCAATTACAGAAAATTGCCTTTATAATTAACAAAAAAGAAAAACATAACATGACACAAGTAGCTGTAAGCCATAGACACACATTTACAATACTAATACTCTCTTTTTAAGTCGGCCTTAAAAATAATCCTTTCTCCACCGACAAAGCGTCAAATTGTCACCACATTACGACAAAGCCTAGCCAACACAATGACATTAGCTCGCACAAACAAGGCTCAATCTACTTGCGTCCAAAGCCAGCGTAATCTCGGACTATCCCGCTGTACGCCTGACATACTGTCACAATACACTCACACAGGATATTAAAGTGTCCACCTTACATTCCGGTTTTTGCTAGGGCTGTCCCGATTAACTTGGAAAGTAAATGCTTTAAAATGGTTTTAAAAGCAGCAGTTTACTGCGTTTAGAAAAAAATACGGCTTTCGCTTTATAACTCTGTTCGTCGGGTTAGTAGATGTTAGTGGTTTTCGTTCTATCTCTGGTTATCGTGTTTATGCTAGAATATTTATAACCCCCCATGCAATTATGCAAAATATAGGTAGGTGCTTATTACTATGTCAAAATGGTAAAAATCCGTAGATTCTTATTGTATTAAAAAATATTCCAGCGCAGACAATCAAAGTGAGCAATTAATAAGAAAATAAACATTTTCAGAATAATTTTTTAAGGCTTAGAAAATGTGGTTCTCTGTTTGACCCATAAGTATGTATGTATATGCGCGATTTTCTCGATGTTCGTGATCGATTTAAATGGGGTTTTCGCTATTCGACCGCATATTTTTCTGGTGTAGTGTATAAAACGTTGTCCTAGCATATAAATCACCCGAGATATAGACTAAAACATAAGAATGAGTCAGCAACATTGGATTCGGTTATGTGCTTGATAGCTTATTTTCTTTGAAGGTAATTCATGTTTAATTTTAAAATATAACAAATCATAATAACATTTATATGAACTGTGTCCTAACAAGACCAAATTCGTTTAACCCCAGTTACCTTCGCATTTTTAATGAAAGTATAAATTCAGACACAAGGCCCACTTTATCTTACCCACTTCAACGAGCTATAGTATTAAAATGATACGGTCTTTATTATCACCGAACAGTGGACAGACGGGTCAGTGATCGCCACAAGATTTTTGTTACAAGAGTAATAAAGAAAACCTTCATATCAACATTCCCTTTGCATGGCCCAACAGATACAATCTTAAATGAATCATTGCACTGGACTTAAATATTACAAACGTAAAAAAAGCAAGTTTAAATTTCTTGACAACCCTGCTTTCGGCCATCAGGATTAATAATCACATTATATTTTTTTATGTCAACTTTTTTTTTCTTTTACCGCGTCGGTGGCGCCAGAGAGTTGCCTTTGCTTTTTATAAAGTTTTTACGAACGTGTTTAATTAAAAAATATAATTTCGCGCTATTCACGTTCTATATTTAAATTTTGATGGATGGCCGATTTGTTTTTTTAATTGTGCCGTTTATTATAATGGTTATTTACATTTTGGTTTATTGACCGGTGCTAGTAAAAACGTTAATTTCCGCACTGTGGGGTCAAATCGACCATTGCCGCGAATAATTTCGTAAGGCAACAACACCACAGAAATGCAGTGGTTTGAAAATTATGTGGCCTGTTAATAGAAACATATATAATAGTTTGTATTCCGTTCGTATTTGTGCTGATATAAAAGTAATTACATATTGGGAACGGTGCAACCGATGCAGCAGATTGTTTGCATATAGTAAAATACAGAAATCAGGATGGAAATTTTCCCAATAGTTTTAAAGTCACAACTATAATAACAAAACGCAATATCCTCTTTGAAAATTCGTCACATCAGCCTTTGGTTAATCTATACTTATACATATTATAAAGCTGAAGAGTTTGTTTGTTTGTTGTAACGCGGTAATCTCAGAAACTACTGATGCGAATTGAAAAAATATTTTACTTTTGGATAGCCCATTTATCGAGAAAGGCTATAGGCTATATAACATCACGCTACGACCAATAGGAGCGGAGCAGCAATGAGAAATGTTGCATAAACGGGAAAAATTTAGGCAGACGAAGTTGCGCGGGACAGCTAATGTTTAAATATCTGGGCTTGTTACCTACATTAATATCTACTGATTTTCAATTTCTAATTTCATGCAAACGTTTTGGCACAAAATCTATAAAAAAATAAAGCTTAAAAACGTTAATTAAAATTAAAAAAAACATGTCTCGACATGCTAATCAAGCAAGTTATTAACTTGTTCAATAGAAAGTTACACCTATTTTTCTGCCTACATTAATTAATTTAGCTGCCATCATACTACCAGTATAATGAGATCTTTCAACACAAATATAATCTTTGTTTACATAGGTCTTACTATTACTCGTTAACTAATATTAGTTGAAATATCTTGACGTAACATTGGTATGATATGGGAGGTCTTTTCTGAATGGTGCTTTAAGTAGGCCGTAGCAAAGGTAAATGTTTAGATAATTCTGTTGGGAAAAGTAGATTGAGAAGCAAACAGATAAAATTTGATATGAAGAACGAGTCGTGTTGGGTTTAATGTCCTAGTAATTGATATGTTTGCTCGATTGTGTGTTCTTGTGCCATAATTGCTATGCAGTATGCAAACAATGAATCTATGACGGCGGAAAATTTTGTTGGATAAATTTAGAACCGATGACAGGTTTCAATATAAAGGTGTGGTTTCATTTAAAAAAATAGTGTTGTATCATCAGGAAAAGATTCAGCCATCAATCTATACTAATATTATGAAGCTGAAGAGTTAGTTTGTTTGTTTTAACGCGATATTCTCAGGAACTACTGGTCGGAATTGAAAAAATATTTTCCTGTTGGATAGTCCATTTATCGAGATACACGCTACGGCTGATAGGAGCGGAGCAGCAATGAAAAATGTTGCAAAGACAGGCAAACGTAGACGAAGTTGCATGATGAATAATGATGCAATTGCAAACTGCACCGGAATGCAAAATTCACACGTTAAAGAGATGCATGTGTAGATCACCCTATGTAAAATGACAGTATACTATACGAACCGCTAGTTTGTGGTCATTCGCCATAAGACCCTATAAGTATACTCTTACAACTAACATTATCTTGTGGTTATTATTCGAAAGAAATCGCCTTCACGCCAGTAATAGCCTTACCTATAACTGCTCATGTATAACATAATTATAAAATAACTCTAATTATTACGTTTTCACGCTTAACCGCTAAACCGATTTAGATGAAATTTGGTATGGAGATAGTTTAAGCCGCGAGAAAGGACATAGGATAGTTTTTATCGCGATAACTGACATCCACAGGGGCGGAGCCGCTGGCGAACGCTAGTTAATTATAAATGCAATAACTTTTTTTAAGATAAATGAACCAACTTCAAGGAGAAAAACCGGGCAAGTGCATGTCGGGCCGCGCACAATGTAGGGTTCCGTACTCCCCCCTCCCCCTTTTGAATATTGCAGCTTAAGAAGTGGGTTTTGTGTTGTTTTTGTTTCACACTTATAACGTTACTAGCTGTGCCCCGCGGTGTTACCCGCCGTTTATTAGCCTATGTGTTAATCCAGGGGGTCAGCTAACTCCATACCAAATTTTATTTAAATCGCTTCAGCCGTTTAGACGTGAAGAAGTAACAAACATGCACACTCACAAATTTTCGCCTTTATAATATTAGTGTGATACCTACCTACATAATGATAATTCAATGGAATTTATACGAAAATTTTGTTACTTATCATTTGATCAGCTGTTACTCGTAAACTTGTAAAGCCTACTTAGCTGTGATAGTTTTCCTTTTCATTTTACTATATATACTACTACCGTGATTTTTTTCACATAACCAACATCAACCATTTAGCTGGCAGGGACACTTGACTCTAACAAAATATTTCACTTATAAGCTTAATATTTCACAAACGGATCTCTAAATTTAAAGTGGCCTTCACAAGCCCTAAACGTTTTTAAAAGACCTATCTAATAATACACCACACACCACCACAAATAATATGTGTATCCATGCAAAATTAGCACTAACAGTCTCTGAGCTAAGCTGCGGACACGGACATAGCGAAGCTGTAAGGTTTCCGTTCTGTCATTTTGGCTACGGAACCCTAAAAATGACCCTGTTTGTCCGTCTGTCTGTTTGTTTGCGGTAGCCTAACGGTCGCGAATTCAAAGCCTACCCATTATACTCGCACTACCTATGGTAACAACAGTCCCACATTGCTTGTTATTTTTATTAAAAAAAAACACGGATAATATAGCTATGGCAAAATCATAGTGTGAAGGTTAAGGAGTCCCAAAACAGCGAGCCGTACTCCTTAACCCATATTTTTCTTCAGAGGTTATTAAACAAAGCATAATGTTTTATGTGAAACAATCACGGAACACTTGTAAGGTAAGGTACGACTGCGGTACATTATCTCACGCATCGCCTTACTGTCATACAATGCTATGGGAACTGACCAAGTTATGAGATTAACGCGTATTGTCACTGTTAAGTGTGCAAAAGTATGGTAAATAAAACATACAAATCACAACAGTCCCTATAATGGATCAATAACATTTTTCAAAAGGAAAAAAACGGAATGAACTGTTATAATCACTTTGGTACGTCCGTCTGACTCATATCTCGGGAACGCGTGGAGGTATAGATTTCATTAATACCGTATACTCAGGTAATCATAATTTAAGTAAAAACTGCGAGGTTCGATTCCTGAACTATTTATTTTATAATTTTTCAACTTTATTGCATACTAGCTGTCCCGCGCAACATTGTTTGCGTAAATTTTCCCCTTTTTGCAACATCTCATTGCTGCTCCGCTCCTATTGGACGTAGCGTGATGTTATATAGCCTATAGCCTTCCTCGATAAATGGGCTATCTAACAGTGAAAGAATTTTTAAATTCGGATTAGTAGTTCCTGAGATTACCGCGTTCAAACAAACAAACAAACTCTGCAGCTTTATAATATTAGTATAGATAACGATATAAACCCACTGCTATGCCTGTGATCCCAAACAGGCATACATCATCCTCATCATAATTATTAGCTTTATAAATCACACTACAACAAAGTTTCATCTAAATCGGTCAAGTATTTTTTGCGTAATAGTGCAAAACAAACATCCATCCTCTTAAACTTTCTGATCTATACTAATATTATAAAGCGGAAGAGTTTGTTTGTTTGCTTTGTTTGTTTGTTTGTTTGTTTAAACGCGCTAATCTCAGAAACTACCAATCCGATATGAAAAATTCTTTTTTTGTTGGATAGCCCATTTATCGAGGAAGGCTATAGGCTATATAACATCGCGCTACGACTAATAGGAGCAGAGTAGCGACGAGAAATGTTGTAAAAACGGGGAAAATTTACGCATACGAAGTTGCGCGGGACACCTAGTTTATAATATTAGTAGGATCAATGTGCTTGATTCTCTAAAAGAGTGATATTCTTAACAAAAAAAACTAGCTGTCTGAGGCTACCTACACTTATGGGCCGTGGGAGGAAGTAGGGTAGACTGGGTACGGTTGTGCCAGGGTACGGTAGTGACAGTCGTTATAACCGCGAATCTATACGGAATTCGGGAAAGAGTGTAAGGGAAAAAAGAAGCGTAATGCATGTTTACACATGTTGCTCCATATTGCATTAGCCGGTGCGCGACGGAAATAAAAGCAGGAGGCCACATTGCTTTTTAACAGCCAAAAGTAAGTTTTCTTGTTCGGATTTTTTTGATATTTACTTCTATTGATATACAGATATGCTATGGCAAATATTTTTTTGTTCTAAATTGAATATTAGTAGTTAATTACAAATGATTACTTTTTATGTAGATAATTTAGGTTAGTCGTGGTGTTTTATTGTTTTCAGAAGTATGCGTTGGGTACGGTTGTGACAAATGTATTGGGTACGGTTGTGACGTATATTTTCTTATGGTTTTGCATTTAGATACCCAGATAACACTTGCGGAAGACTGAAAGAGCACGGTCTGATATTTGTCAATACAAGGATGCTTATGATGAAGTAATGATTTTATGATTTTAAAGAAGATGGTTATAATAACAGATTATGTTGCAGTGCCTTATTAATTATAAGAGTAGACTTAATTTAATTTGATATATAAATGTAAACTTTATATAGAACAAAAGAATTTTGTGTCATGTTAAATATTTTTAACAATATAAATCATTATAAACAATTTCTGTAAATGTTTATATACCTGTCACTACTGACCCCAACCACTGTCACAACCGTCCTTAGGGTGGGGTCGGTTGTGACATTTTCTTTTTTTTTTTTAATTTGATGCTATAACTAATACAGCGTATTTTGAGACAAAATTTCAGTATTTTTATGTGAACAAATGTACAAGCTACGATTTAAGTAATTTTTGTCTCAACTAACTAATAAATTAACAAAATAATTGACGGTCAAACCTAAATTGTCACAACCGTACCCAGTCTACCCTACTCTTATTTCGTCTTATTTAGCGAACGGTATCCGTTAGCCATCGGTCAGCCGCTCGTATTTCATCCATTACATCTAGGTACTACCGACGACGTGAACTCACTCCTAACACAAGCAGTTTAGCTTAATGCAGGAGCTAAGTAGATTGCAAGTAACGTACCCATATTGCTAGTTATAAAAAAAAAATGTTGTCTGTAAAGTCAGTTATCGGACGATAATTTTACGTAATAATGTCTCAAGAAACATTGATGAAATTGTAATAAACAACCACGCCTGACAGATTTAGTGGATACCGGCGCATGCGCGCGACAGCCACAACACTTTAACCAATCAGCAGGCGGAATCACAATACGCTTTGCTTAGCAACCAGTCAATAACGTGACTGCTTAGCAACCAATCAATAACGTAACCGTTGTTACGTGACACTTTCTCGTGCATGCACCCCGTCATCGATTTTTTAAGACATTATCACATTAAAAATACTAACTGTAAACGTAAATTAGTATCAAGTCCTAAATCGGTACCTAAATAGCAACACCGCTACCTCTTATAATCTAGAACCTATTATGAGATTTCTCAGAAGACTTTCTCATAAAACAGCTACATTTCTTTTACTGACTTATGGTTTTCTCTATCTACTACTACATATACTCGTAACTAAAAGGATGTTAAAAACCTGATCGCTACTGATGTGGAACTTACTACAGACAGACTCGTCATACTGGCTACAGAATCACACTATAAATAAAATAGAGATGCTTTCTACTACAAAATAAAAAAAAACACGCTTAGAAAACGCATCGCTTGCATGACGGGTAGGGGGGCGGTGCATTTGTTTTAACATCGGTACACCAGCTACTTGCAATCAAATTTCTCAATTTTCCCCCTAAAAAAGGTATTTGCCGGTCAAAACACATCGGTCTAGTCTCAAACTTCTCAAATCCCCCCCAAAAAAGGTATTTGCCAGTCAAAACATATCGGTCTAGAGTCAAACTTGTCAAATTTTCCCCCCAAAAAAAGGTATTTGTCGGTCAAAATATACCGGTCTAGTGTCAAATTTCTCAAATTCCCAAAACAAGGTATTTGCCGGTCAAAACACACCGGTGTAGTGTCAAATTTCTCAAATTCCCCCCTCAAAAAAAGGCATTTGCCGGTCAATACACACCGGTGTAGTGTCCAATTTCTCAAATCCCCCCCCCCCAAGGTATTTCAGTCGAGTCTGGAGGTCCCCCCTGACTCGACTGAAATACCTTTTGCCCTGTAAATACTGTCCCTGTTGCCACGCCCTCCCACTTGGATCCGCGCCTGGTAGTAGCACACCTTATCTTAATGAAAGGATAGCTTTTGCGTCGTAGGCTAAAAACATTATAACAGTCACACTTAAGTTACAGCAGCGATCAAAACCAGTTCATCACGTCTAATTTCATAATTTTTAAGGATTTGTCATTATAGACTTCGTCATGCAGCAGCTTAGGTACACTCACTTGACCTGTGTTCAATCAAATCACCTCCGTCGTGCAATCGACTCATTTTTTACCGATCTTCTGATGTTAAATCAAAGACAAAGACATTTATTCGCTTAAAATATGCTACAGGGTTCGAATCCTGGCCATTATACTACCGACGTGAACCCACTTCTAACACAAGCAATTGAGCTTTGCAAGAGGGATTTACAGGATTGCTAGTAATATGTAGTATCTTTAAAAAATAAAAAAAAGAAGAGTGCGAAGCGCCCGCATCAAATACTGAAGCCACGCCTAAGAACTCCAGCTACCAGTCTTTCGAGATAAAAATATCTATATTTAATATATTTATAACGGTATCTAGCATGTCCTGAAACCGGCTCTCCTCATTGACTACTGATAAGAGAGATAATCTAATTGCTACTAGAACCTGTACATGTTAATTAAGTAACTAATAACTAACTTGTTTTAATCACAGTGATTCATAGAATGCTATTTAGCTTCGAGGTATTTAGATACGCGAAGATATTACATTATGAAAATATATATATTACGGGTCTTAATCGCGTGAATATTTTAAGGTGAAAACCCGTGACCACCGGTCGAAACTTGGGGCAATAAACAAGGTATTTTAATTTAAATTAAGACCCGAAATATATATATTTTCATAGTGTGTAGAAATCGCGAAAGTTTACCACCATTATAAGCTTTAATATTACCTTAATTATAAGTTATGTTTGATTTTTAGCATTTTTTATAGCCTATATTACTATGCTATTTTGATAAGGATGTCTAAGCATTACGATTTAGTAGCAAATGAAAAAACTACAGTAAGAAAGTTAGTGATAGTCATAGTCGGTTTCAGTTAGTAGGTACGACATGCCCTAAATCAATCTATACAATTAAATAGAGTGGATCGATCGAAAACTTCAGCCAAAGTGTATCAAGAGACAGTTACCCTGACTATATAACAATAAGAATGAGAAACAATTTATTTCGACATAACTACCATTTTACACAAAAATACAAGAAAACAGAAACTACATCATAAAATGACAGCACATTAACAATATAAAAATAATAAAAAAACATGTGCTTATATTTATTTAACTATGTCGAAAATAGGACCTAGTTCAGCATATACCAGGCTGACGCCTGATGCCGATTTTCAACTAGGCCCTTCAGAAAGTAGTAAAAAACAACATTAGTAAGTACTTATAATGTTTTCAACAAAGCGGTTTCAGTTTTCCAAATTATGAACACTTTTTGTTCTGTTCTAAGATGTACATATATCTATATTATTTTTGAATGTCTATAATATATAATTATGAATGAACTTATCCACGATATATTTAACGAATTCTTTACTCGTTAACGATTTATACAGCACAAAAACCAAGCAATAAAAATGCAACTTCGATTAACCAATCCAGAAATAGCTCACAGCTGCATATCAGCGTATCTGGTATACATTAGTCTAAATATATCCAACTAATGCACCATGTACATTTAACGACATACAAATTACTATCGAAAGCACCTAGATAGTTACTCATTAATAAAAGAAACAACGGTTGTAGTCAACGAACACAATTCCTTGTTAAACATTGACCATCTAAATCTGGAGTCGAGTCGCCATAAAATTAACTGCATCCCCCCTCCTTAAGTCATTACGTTCAACAATCGATTTTGTGATTAATGTCCTACATAGATTTATTGAGCAAGTTTTCACTGGAAGGCTATTATTTCTCGTAATGTCTTGGAACTACTGAGGGAAAAATTGATGGCAAATATAGTAGATGGGCCCGGATTGGTAAGTTAGAAGTGATATATTACGCAGAACAACACTGATAATGTCTTTAATTCTGTATGATTGAGTATAGAATATATGTGCTACTAGCTTTCACCTGCGGCTTTGCCCGCGTGGATGTCGGTTATCGCGATAAAAACTATTCTATGTCCTTCCCTCCCGAGACTCAAACTATCTCCATACCAAATTTCATCTAAATCGGTTAAGCTGTTTGAGCGTGAAAGCGTAACAGACAGAGTTACTTTCACATTTATAATATTACTAGCTGTCCCGCGCAACTTTGTCTGCGTAAATTTTCCCCCTTATTTTTCCTATGTTACTTCTCATACCTCCAAGAATATGTGTACAAACTTTCATGATGATCGGTTGAGTAGTTTTCGCGTGAAAGCGTAACAAACGAACTTACATTCACATTTATATATTAGTAGGGATAGGAAGGATGGATGAGCTTTTGTATACGTAATCGGTCAAATCAATAAACACACTGCCTGCCCATTGATCAACAATTTTATCATCATAATCATCAGCCCGTTTCGGTCCACGGCTGGGTCCTTAATGACGTTTTATTCGTTTTCGCGGCAAGCCAGCGCGGTCTGTCAGAATCTTGTCACTATGGTTTAAAAAGAGCTGCACTTAGAAATGCTTCAAAGCGCATGCGCGGCGGACATCATTGAGCGAACCGCGCATGCCCCAGTAGGCGCGGGCTTGCCGCGAAAACGAAAAAAAAAGAACGGAAGTAAGGAATCTCTCCTAATCTACGTCACGTTTAACAGATATTAAAGAAATAAATAGGTACACAAATAGTTTATGCTCTTTTAACTGACTTATGTTACAATAACACATTTTATGATGCTGCATAAATCAGTTAATTTACTGAAATTTTACTCATTCGCAAACACTTAAAACTAAGTCGGCTGTAGTTTTAGTTCAACTATTTAGAAATTTGCTGTCACCTAGAAAGCAAAATCTGTAATAAATCGTTAACAGATTTGGCATGACTCCATATTAAAGTACGTCAAGTACGAAGCCTGTGAAAAAACAATAGGACTTTTCAGTCTTTTTTTATAAAGTTTTATTTTTTAACAAATGCTTTCTGCGCCCTTCATGTCTAAAAATCCACAATACATTTTTAAACTACCTAACTTTCAAAACTTTTATACCTCCATTAAGAACTTCAACTGCAACTGAAGTGCTTATTCATGAAGTTACTCATATAAAAATCAAAAATTCTTTACGATCAAACTAAAAACTGGGACGAACAAAAACCGTTGCATTATTCACAGCTGACTTGCACTTGTTTGCAATTCGCGAGCCCTCCAAAGCTCTTGGCTCAGCGTTTGATCGGCATGGATTTTGCTGAGGCTTTTGATTAACTTTGCTGTATTTTTATGTATAGATGCATTGAGGTTAATAGGATTGTTGGATTATATCTGGGCTGTTTGGCAATAAACAAGTTCAAAAGATGACAGGATTACGTTAGTATTTTAATGGCAAATAATAGTTTTTACAAGTTTGTTTGTTTGTTTGAACGCTGTAATCTCAGAAACTACTGTTCAAAATTGAAATTCTTTAACTGTTAGATAGCCCATTTATCGAGGAAGGCTATAGGCTATATAACATCACGCTACGATCAATAGGAGCGCAATGAGAAAGGTAGCAAAAACGAGGAAAATTTACGCAGACGTAGTTGCGCGGGGACTAGTGAATGATATGGGTCCTTATTCACTATCTTTATTTCGTTGTCGTGAGAAGCCCGTGCGAACTGGCGCATGCGAATAAGGACATATTTTCATCGGCTGCCCAAAACGCGCGTCATTATATAAAGAGCTTATATTTAGCAGAGGTACTCAATAGGGTACGACCCGTTATGTAATCTACCGGGCTCTAGTTAATCCAAAAATCTCCTATTATCAACTCCAATCCTAACTTTTAGCTAGTCATTTTCCACTTGAAATACCTTGAGACATCCTATTTAACTTACTAACATGCTTCTTATATAACCGGGTGTATTAAGTCTACTCAAAATGTATTATTTCGAGGTAGACTTAATCTAGGATTAGGTAAATTAAGTCAAAGTCAAAGTGTAAAATTACCGTTAATAAATATTACAAACTAGTTGACCCATGCAATTTTGCCTGCGTAATTCTTCCCGTTTTTGCAACATTTTTCATTGATGCTCCGCTCCTATTGCTCGCAGAGTAATGTTAGTAGCATATAGCCTTCCTGAATAAATATTCTATCCAACACAAAAATAATTTTCCAATTCGAACCAGTGAGATTATCGCGTTCAACCAAACAAACTCTTTAGCTTTATAATATATTATCTATATCTATACTTATATTATAAAGAGGAAAGATTTGATTGTTTGTTTGTAATTAATAGGCTCCGAAACTACTGGACGGATTGGAAAAATTCTTTCAACGTTGTGAAGCTACACTAACCCCGGGTGACACAGGCTATTTTGTATCCCTGTATTCCCACGGGAACGGGAACTACGCGGGTGAATAGGTAGATTATAAGAAAATAACAAAACAATCAATAAAGTGTTCAAAAGAAATTCTTATTAAGAAAACCAGTAACATAGTGGGTAAGTAGAGTAATATATATGATAACTGTGATAAAGAAAGCTTTGAAGAAATTATATAAATGCTACTAGCTTTCGCCCGCGGCTCCGCCCGCGTGGATGTCGGTTATCGCGATAAAAACTATCCTATGTCCTTCCCCGGGACTTAAACTATCTCCATACCAAATTTCACCTAAATCGGTTTAGCTGTTTGAGTGTGAAAGCGTAACAGACAGACAGACAGAGTTACTTTCACATTTATAATATTAGTATGGATTTCTTAAAATTACAAATTACTTCTAAGATATTATTCATGTCTTCAATCAAGTGTTGACACCGTGGACACTGTTGTTTGATATTTAAATAATTCTCAAACATTTCATTTAAACAATTCCAATCCTAATTGCAGTCAAAGTAATAGAATTAAATGTATGAATCAAAGTTCAAATCTTGCTGCAAACAATACGGACCAATGTTGCTCGGCTGATCGTAAATTTTATTGTTAATTGGACTCTGGCGGTAGAAGTTAAGATTGCTGATGATGAAGAAGCTAAAATAGACTCTATCAAAGACTTAGAAGGTGGAGATTCAAGTGTAGTGAACAAGGATGACCATAGAGATCAGTTAAGTATAAACATGTAACGTAGATCAGAGGTCTAAGGCCTACAGCCAGTTGGCATAAATGTTAATTTAATCGGTTTTAATTTTAAATTTATAACTGGCGGCAAGTAAATTGGATGTGACGATGCTACTGGTTTTGCATGCAGATGCGAGTCAGTTTAAAATATGATCTTGAATTATAGTGGTTGGATGTTCAGCTGTCTGGCTAAGAGTTAGGATAGGTCTGCGGACATGTTGGTAATACATTCTGACTTAAAGATATATTTATCATTCTTATTCACTGTCATCGTTGTATTTAATAAAACGGTTTCTATGGCAAGATATTTCTTTTTTTAAACTTACACGTTGCATTATGTAAACAATTTGAGGGGAATAAACGCGTTTAAACTAGGTAAATATTTACCTTATACTTGACGTTTCGACCGGGTTACACCGACGATCCGACTGCTACGCAAGAGGTGAGAGGTCGTGGGTTCGATTCCCAGTCCCCCGCGACACAGGGCTTATAACCTTACTGCGAGAGTCGTTTTTTTGGGCTTGCCTTTATTTACTTAATGCAACACGTAAGTTTAAAAGTTATAATTAAATGTCAGTCTACCCGTGACCACGGCCGTTGCGATACGGTCGAAACGTCGGGCAATAAACAAAGGTATTTAGCCTTAAAATAAAATATTTACGCGATTAAGACCCGTAGCTTATAAAATTCTATAATGTGTACAAATCGTGAAAGTTTACGAACATATACATATAGTAAAATGGTTGTCTGTAAAGTCGGTTTACGGACAATAATTTTACGTGACAACGTCATAAGAAAACATTGATGACATTGAATAAACAACCATGCATGTGACCTATTTTTTTTATTTTCAACTAGCTGTGCCCGCGACTTCGTTCGCGTGGAAGTTGGGTTTATATGAAGGTAGTTTATATTACAATTCAACTTCTGTGTAAAACATATTGTAAACATGCTCCACAATGCTCTGTGGCATCTATGGATATTTGGGCCTAGCTTTAATCAGGGCCCAACATATGGCAGGGCAAGCCAAGCAAATGCCCAGTGCAGCAAAATGGAGGGCGACAAAGTTTATGGCGCCAGACGGTTAGAAGACAAATTATTAAAATTCCCACGACCACACCTCGACAAAAAAGTGATTTGCATCACATCAAATACTATTTATATTGAAAAATTCCCCCACCACGCGAGTACTGGGGCGGTTTCGAGTTAAATGAAGCTCGAAACCGCCCAATTACTCGTGCGAAATTTTGAGTTAAGGAGCTTCGATTCTGACTCCGATAGGTCGAAAATTCCGATTGATTTTAAACCTCCGACTCCAACTTCGGCTCCGACACTTTTAAATCGGACCTTTTAATCGGAGGTACCTAGCCGCTCCTTCAAGATAATTTATACATAGGTAATAAAGGTATGATGGAAAAAACTCCCACAGATTCCCTATGATCGCAGGTTATGTCCTGCCCGAGCGATCTTTTCCGAGTCTAAAGTATACCTACTTTGTGTCCGTGTTTGTACCGCGGGAATGCAATGTTTAAACAAACAAACAACATTCAAACGTTTCTAAAAGATATACTCAGATATCTTTTTTTGTGTTTAAATACTATTGCTAAACTTATTTCAATATTTTTTTTCACTCATTAAAAATTTTAATCTTCTTAAGTGAGTGAAAAAAAATATTGAAATAAGTTTAGCAATATTATTTTATAATGTCTACATTGGTGAACTTAAAAATAGGTGTGTCAACCTGTCGCAAATTAAGATCATCATATACCCTCTACGTAAGAATTTCAGTTTTTTTTTTTAAATCAATTTTCCTGATTCTTTTAAATTTGTATTTAAACGCCATCTATTTTCAAAACTGGATAAGTTTATTTTTATACTTGATGATTTTATATTAAACTATCATGCATATTAAACGTAGGTAAGCAAGGTATTTAACCTTAAATTATTCACGCGATCAAGACCCGTAATACATATATTTTCATAATGTGTACAAATCGCGAAAGTTTATTAACATTTGTAGGTAAGCAATTTTGGCACTCAGAAGAAATCGAATCACAGATGGCGCCACGTGTTTTATTTTGATGTAACGCGGACTTCATCTTTCATTTTTTTTTAGCAATTAACATTTATAAATTCTAGAAAATATCAAGTAATTACTGTTTATTTGTAATGTAATATTGTTTTTCATTTCTACATTTATAACATAATCACTATTCATGCAAAACAATGATAACGGTGCCTATTGGAAGTGATTATTAATATGAAAATTTGTTAAACAAAGTAAACATGTTAAAGTCGAAAATTAAAGCTTGTATAAATAAGTATACATTTAGTAAAATACTTAAAAAAGAGTAAAAATAATTTTAACACAACACAAAAAGAGACTCGCAATTAGGGAGTCGATCCTCCGACCTCGCTCGTTTAATACCGCTACTTGTGCCAATAGACCACCTAAGCTGATGCAATCACGGTTAAAATAGCTGATCTTAAGAAAATTGAAAATGTTGTGTTTAGCTACTTATAGTTTTAGCGTGAAGTTATTGTTTCCATGGGTTACAATTGTAAATAATGTCTTATTGTGGAAAAAATTGTGAAAAACCATAATGGTTCGACAAAACATACGTTGCTGCTCACTCCCCATAGACGATAGCATAATGATTTATAGCGCAAGTAATGACCTATAGTATTTACAATAAAACTGCAAATTTTCATGAAGATCCGTCAAGTAGTTATTGTTTTATAACGATAAATAGCTACAGACATTATCCGTCATTGCTTAGCTCCTATTGGAAATAGCGTGATAAATTATAGCCTATATGTTAATCCAGACTACACATACAAAATTTCAACCGAATCTGTCCAATAGTTATTGCGTGATGCGTGTTCAAACAAACAGACAGACAGACAGACATTTCTAAAAATGTAGGAATGTGTTTAAATACTCTTTTCGAACATTTCCCAATTTTTTTTTTTCACTATGTTCGGCCATGTATAGACACGTGAAATTTTCAATTTTATTATATCTATACTAATGTTATAAAGCGGAAGAGTTTGTTTGTTTGTTTGCTTTGTTTGTTTGTTTAAACGTGCTATTCTCAGGAACCACTGGTCCGATTTGAAAAAATCTTTTTTTGTTGGATAGCCCTTTTATCGAGAAAGGCTATTAATAGGCTATATAACATCGCGCTACGACTAATAGGAGCGAAGTAGCGACGTGAAATGTTTCAAAAACGGGGAAAATTTACGCATACGAAGTTGCGCGGGAAAGCTAGTGTATAGATATAGATAGATAGCATGATTCAGTATTCACGCACGATGGCTTATTATATTAGCGTATTTCATGTATAACTTTGGTGTTTCTATACCGATTTCTATTAGTATTTTTTATGGAATAGTTAATTATGTTAACTTTTTTAATAATAGGGATGACTGAGAGTGTTATAAACGTAAGAGTAGACAAATATAATCAGAAAGCTTCGAACTACTAAGCTATCGGGAGTTACACGTGATATTGTGAGTCAACCATAAAAGATAGACATATGCTGTCGTGGGATATTTTTTATATAATTTTAAGGAGAACATTTCCGTCATACATGATTTCTGTGTAGCTTTAACCAGTACGGTTGCACACGCGACGAAAGCTTAAAAAATGGAGTAACTTCTCCCGTTTTCCTTCACTGCTCTGCTCCTATTGATTGTAGCGTGATGAAAAGTATACTATAACCTACTCAGGAGTATGAAAAATAATTGTACCAAGTTTCGTTAAAATCCGTCGAGTAGTTTTTGTTTCTATAACGGTTATACAGACAGACAGACAGACAGACAAAAATTTTACTGATTGCATTTTTGGCATCAGTATCGATCCCTAATCACCCCCTGATAGTTATTTTGGAAATATATTTCATGTACAGAATTGACCTCTCTACAGATTTATTATAAGTATAGATTATATCGCATGTCGCTGCAATCCCCAAAACATTGATGACATTGTAGTAAAGTACCATGCCTGTGACAGCTTTAGTGGACCCGATACTTCAGTCTATCAGCAAGCGGAATCGTCATTCGTGTTGATTAGCAACGTGAGCTGTGACGTCATACTTTTTCGGGAGTGCAGACCGTCATCGATTTATAAGACGTTGACAAGTCAAAAATGGTAAAGTAGCATAAATATGTGAAAAATAAAGATATTTAAAAAAAATAACTAGCCTTCAACCTCAAATGAAAAGGTTTCTTATTTCGAAATATGTTTTGTTTTTTAAGTCCATTTGTTTTTTTGGAGTCGATACAAAAGTCTGTGAGAAAAAATACCTAGTTGCAATTTCAAAATCGTTTATGCTAATGGCAGATACAGTTTTAATCTTTAATCTTTTTTTAGCCGCTCCGTACATAACAAAGTTTAAGTAGAATATTGGCATTCAGGCAGGCAAAATAGCGTGGATATCGTTATTAACTGTAACAACCTTCAAGTCTGCCTACCAAGTTTTGCTTTATTCAGTCCAGTATTTTCAGAGTTTAGCGGTTTCTCACAAAGTCTTTAACTTTATTAGTATACCAGCTGCCCAGCGCAACTTTGTCTGCGTAATTTTCCTCGTTTTTTTTTTATATTTTTAATTGTTGCTCCGCTCCTATTGGTCGTAGCGTGATGTTATATAGCTTATAGCCTTCCTCGATAAATGGGCTATCCAACAGTAAACTATATTTTCAATTAGGAACAGTAGTTCCTGAGATTACCGCGTTCAAACAAACAAGCAAATAATCTCTTTAGCTTTATATATATATATTTTTTTTATAGAAAGATAGTTTGACCTTTAGCAATATGGTTTTGACCACATTATTAGCAATCATGTTAACCCCTCCAGCAAAGCTCAAAGGCTTTAAGGAGTGGGTTCACGTCGATAGTATAATGGGTAGGATTCGAACCCGCGACCTCACGATTGCGAGTCCGATGACTTAGCTAGATATATAGGTCGATTTCGATCGGATAATATCTGTCAGTTTTAATATTCAGCGCCATAACAACTGTATGTTTGCTTGCCACATTCACAACATTGTTAGAATTAGGGTTCCCACCTCAACAAGCACACACAACCGTTTTGAAGTGTTTGTACTAAGTACAAGGAGTAAAGAGGGGAATCACAGAGTTCAACCCCCATTCCTTCCCCACCTATTGAAGTTGTATAGGTACAGTACATTATAGTAAGTAAATTTGGTCGGCGCCGACTCAATATTTGCACCCCTACTTGTCCGATTCACACCAACTTGGCCGATGTTGATCTTTGTCAAATTCGAGGAAGCGGTTAGCACGAATCTGCTGCCCGAAACTCGCTGTGATCGATGAGGAAATTATCGTCTCCTCATCGATAATCGGAGATATTTGTCTATGGCAAAGGCCGAAATATCGTACGGTTGGGAACCCTGGCTAGTATTAAGGCGGAAGTGTATGCAATGCCGTGATGCTTGACGGTAACTCTAGCTGGCGTGTTGCGTTACTACACCGTTAGACCTGGGGGCTAGGCGGAAGGATCGTGTGTAGACGCCTTTCAAAACTACACGCTCTACGATGTTCACTGGAAAATTATGTTTAGATTTTTTGTAATATTAGATGACGAGCCCGTTTCGTTGATGACGACAGTAGCTAGAGTTCTTCGTGGTTCTACTAGTAGACAAAATGTAGGGTAGTGTAATAGCCGTTTAAATTAAATCAAAGTGTTTTTTTAATTTAGTTAGGATGCAAAACACCTCTTGTGATTCGTCAGGATTCTACATGTACCTAATGCCAAGTTCGCAAATAATAGGTAAAGCCTCTTTTCAAATCGATTTTTTTTTCTACACAATTTTTGAATGTTTATAAAACTTAATAAGGGGGTAAGGTACCACTAATATACTATACACCATGTTAGAGGATTTATGACAATTATATTGATAAAAAAAGTTTTCTTCTTCCTAGATCAGCGAACTGGGAACGTTGTAGGCAATAAATATTATTTTGTTAAGGCCTAGTAACCACGTCAACTGTAGGTATTGTCGGAGGCAGTCATCAAGAAAAGGTAAAGGTATAAAGAAGCGGCAGTAGCCTAATGGCTAAGGCATCGGTCTCGCAATCGTGAGGTCGCGGATTCGAGTCCTACCTATTATACTACCGACGTGAACCCACTCCTAACACAAGCCTTTGAGCTTAGCAGGAGGGGTTAACAAGATTGCTAGTAATGTGCTAGTTATCTTTCTATTTTAAAAAAAAAGGGAAAATGGTGTCCCATACACAGATCGAACCCGAACCACTTTCCCAGATCCAAAACACTTACTCCCGCTACGCATCGAGTCAGTCAAATTCTTCGGCAATGTATTGTTATTGTTAATTTTTTTAGTAAATTTAAGCATTCCTCAAATAATCCATTGTTAATAATAATAATAATATCTTGGGACGACTCACACAACGCTATCTGATCCCAAAATAAACAGAACGTGTACTACGGAAACCAGACAACTGATAAATATATTTATATAATTCTAAATACATACATATTATAGATAAATAACACCCAGACACAGAATAAACCATCGTGCTCATCACACAAAGTTTTATCCTAGGTGGGGATCGAACCCACGACCTATTGCGTACGAGTAGCAGTCGGATACACTCCCACCGCGCCACAGAGGCAGTACCTTTTCTTATCCTTCATAAACCAGCGACTACTCAAAGTCAGGGTAACACTGGCTCCACACGTTGGCTCCAACATCGGTCTCAACGCCATCGCCACTCCTCCAACATGTGGATCAAGAATAACGTTTGTCCCAACGTTGGCGTCAATGTTATTTTTAAGATCCACACAATGTACGAGTGCCATTGAGACTGACGTTGGGGCCAACATGTGAAACCGGTGTCAGTATGTTTCAATTCCATACACCATAACCAAAATACAAAACAACCACTGACTTTCAAATGTCAAACAGATTCTTTAAAACTACTGAATACATACGCAAAAAGCGTCGCTTCCACTGTTCAAAGTTTACCTGCAACAAATAGTTTTAATTAATATTAAATTAAAACTAAGAATACTTAAATATGAACGTACAGTAGCATAAAACAAAAAGAACAGAAGGCAAGAATAAAGATCCATTTACACATTGCATGTTTGTGCCTGTTGCATAAATTGAAGCAATAAATGACTTGTGTAGTCTAAAATTCTAAACAAAACGTTGGCATCAATTATGTTTTAACTAAAGGGAAGATACTGTCAATAGTGCAACTTATTTACGCATCGACTTGGATTGTACTTGTACCTACTTTTCCATTAACGATATCGCTTTTCAAATGTGACCTTGACTAGGACCCCAGGAGGCATAGACAAATACCATACGATACTTTTTCCGCACACGCTTACGCGGGAAAATGTATGCATTTGACATATAGTTGACAATACGTCACGTAACTGCTGCTAGATTGGTGGACCAAAAACAACAGTAGCGTGTGCCAAAAAAGAAGCGTGTGGCATTTTGTCTAAGCCCCCAGGTCGTGCGCCTGATGGTGAGTGTCACTCTAGCCCATAACAGCATCAGTTCCACCCAAATCCTTGTTTGGCAAAGATCTGAATGTGACCGCACCGCACTCCTCATTGGAGACATTAGTTCATAAGTCTCATTCGCCCAGTAATTACACTTGATACCACGGAATAGTTAATATATATATAATTATAATAAAACGTATATTGATTGTTCTAAAATTAATTAAAACCCAATAAAGTACGCGAAATTTCTAGGACAATGCTACAATATCTAGACTGGTTTTATTGACCGCATTTTATTCATACAAACCGGATTTTAGATTATATACATTGGTCAGTAGAAATAATGGCGCTAAACTGTTTTGATACTGATCTCCAATCTTACAAATCGCTGTATAATTAAAATATGCATTAATATGACGACGCACAATATACAATGACTACAGAAAGCAACTTTCATACGAACACAGTGGTCCGAAGTGGTCTGAGATTCTTCGTCCAGAGAAACGTTCCGTGAACGATGGCTAAGTATATGTGCGTTGCCTGAGTGAAGTATTTTTTTTATTTTATAAATGCCAACTCCCGCATAGGATACATACAAGCCTTGTGTCGCAAAGGACTTTATAAACATTAGAATTTACGGAAACAAAGTTCAACCAGACTCGGAAAAATAATTTTTGGATCACACAAAGTGGTGTCCCGTGTGGGGATAGAACGGTCTACTGCGCCCCAACACGCCACCGAACTCTGTAGTAGTCCGGGATGTTTTGTTACACACATACCCAAGCAGGTCGGCACGTTCGATTCGGCAGTCTTTGCGAAACAACATAGCCGACCTGAAGCAATTACAAGCCCCGCAGACCCGACTTAGCAACCACGAGTCGGGTCTGTCGACCTGCGTCGTGCCCGGTTAAACCATCAGACGACTTTGTCGAAGGATTGTATTAGTTATAACGAAGGCTCCAGCGGCAATGTTGGCGCCAATGCTATTTTCTAGAATGACACGTTGGACAAGTGGCGTTGAACCAACGTTGGGGCCAACATGTGGGGCCGGACTGAGTGTCAGGCTGTGCAACTACTACACATGTTTGGGTTCATTAACGAATGCCGATCGGGTAGTTTATTTGGACCGGCATATCATTCGATTTTACTGCCGGCGGTGCTGATGCCAGCCGCTATGACCCGGTCTAGTGTACGTGTTCGGCAAAGCCGAGCCGCGTTTGAACATTCATCCACATAATATACCAGCTGACCCGCGCAACTTCATCTGCGTCAATTTGCCCCGTTTATGCAACATTTTTTATTGCTGCTCCGCTCTTATTGGTCGTAGGGTGATGTTATAAACCAATCGTAAAAGAATTTTTCAATTGGAACCAGTACTTTCTAAGGATATTGCGTTCTGTAGTGTATGTCTAACAAAGACGTACATACATTGTCTCGTGTGTTCGTGCCTAAATGTACAACTGTCAGTGTCACGTGAGCCGAGGGCGAGTGTGGACGTTGTGTCAGTTTATGTGCGTGCATTGTCGAGCCAGTGATCTACGGGTGAAACTGCAATCTCCACACGTTCAAACAAACTCTCCAGCCAGATTCGATTTTACCGCTCGGCCTGTGCCGAATGATGCCGCCTTGTGTGTAGCAAACTCTTAAAGGGTTTCCTTCTGTACTCTCGGTATATTGTGTTAATATCAATGACAAGATAATGAAATCGTATCATACCCATGATTTGGAACTTCAGAACTTTGGATAATAATATGATACAGAAATTATACGTTGGCCTGCTTAAGTTTTCGATATGAATGCAGATCGCTATGTGCCTACCCACTCTAGGTTTAAATTTGCTATCTGATGTTGCTTCTATACCTCCCCCCTCCTCCCAGCCCCCAAAGTATCCGAGGATCAAAGTGAAGGGATCGAGGATCTAAGTACTAAAACGGCTATTACACTACCCTGAATCAAGGCCCTAAATCGAGGTGACCTTGAAAATGTGTTAGACAATTAGGGCCCTAATTTTTATTACGCCGCTCTTTTTAAGGATTTAGGGTTCCCAAATATTGAGTTGTCTTGTGTACGTGTACTGATTGTTGTTCACTTTGGTTCATAAACGTGCCCTAAGGATTTGTCGGTAATTTACACAGCCTCTTAACATGTGAAAATACAGGAGGGTAAGTACATATTTGAAAAATCCATAAGATTGTTTTTTTTTATGCAATTGAAATATAAGACAGTGGCGAACCTGGCGGGGGTACTACCCTGGCAAAAATTGACTAGATTGCCGTCAGCTTAAAAATAAGAAGACAAAAGTACTTAACAGGGAAAAAATCTATAAATAGAAAGTCTATTACAGAAGCCCATTTGCAATCTAGTCCCAGCGTAGTCTTGAAGCGCGTCGAATTGGTAATGATAATGACTAAACTTCTTACCATGTCTTGTAGTCACCATGATTGTCCCATTTGCAGTAAATCAAGCTGATTTTATTATATTTTGCAATTTTGCACCATCTTATTTAATATCTTCGGTAGTATGTTAAATTGCTAACTTATATTGCTAATGGCGTTCTCGTATCGTTTGGCCATATTAAGTAACTTCGTCTGCGTAAATTTTCCCCGTTTTTGCTACATTTGTCTTTGTTGTTTCGCTCCTATTGGTCGCAGCGTGATGTTATATAGCTTATAGCCTTCCTTGATAAATGGGCTTTTAAACAGTAAAATATTTTTTCAATTCGGACCAGTATTTACTGAGATTATCGCGTTTCTTATTTAATTCTTTCATTTTTGGATAGCCCATTTATTGAGGAAGGCTATAGGCTATATAACATTACACTATAATTAATAGGAGCGGAGCAGCAATGAAAAATGTTGCAAAAACGGGGAAAATTTACGCAGACGAAGTTGCGCGGGACAGCTAGTATAGTAGGTATATATATTAAAGATATATTAAACTAGTTTATTGGCTATACTATATTACAACCTGAATCAGTGTTAGGGACCCTAAATAAGAGATATGTAATAAGAGTAAGATCCCTAATTTTCGAACTAATGGCCAAGGCATTCTTGATACAAGGCCCTGATTCATTGTAATGTAATAGGTACCCGTTTAAGCCCTCGGCTCTGACCGCGTGTATAACGGTTATTCTGACCATTCAACTTTAGCTCATTAATGTATAGAAGGTTTTGTTTAAAGTAACAAATTTTGGTTGCTGTTGCGCGCTTGGCCGCATCCTCTTCACAATCAGATGATAAAAAATGAAAGAAAAGTACATAAATGGAAAGTAATGTTGCGGCTACCAAAACTTTTCAAACTCTTCATATTACCTATATTAATGGATACATATACATATATACGATGTCCCAATGCTGGGCACGGGTCTCCCCTGTAGAACCTACATATTGTACCTATATCCTGGGGGCAATTGCCATAATCGCCGCGCTTGGCGAGCGGGTTGGTCATCGCAGTAAGGATATAAAATACGCAGAAGACGCTGCTGCCCGTCCTTCTAAAAAAAATGATTTTATTCCAAAAAAACATTATTTTACTACCTACTAAAAGCCATATTCAGATAAGCCCCCATGAAAAAATATTACGCCCATTCGTTTGTCCGTTTGTTTGTTTTAACAGGGCCGCAATGTCGCACTTAGCCTCTTGATTGGGCCATTGTGCGTACGTTGTAATGTGTCCGTTCTTTTCACTCCAGCCAGCCCAAACACTCCCAGAAGCCCAGCATTCCCCGCAGGTTGCAGCAGGCTTCAGGGAGGGATGACGGTGTTTTTAGGAACTGTGCCCGGTGTTCGGCCACACTGGTACATTCCATGATTACATGCTTGAGCGTTTCCTCATGTTACATGCACCCTCTGCACAGTCCCGCCTATTCGTAATCATGCATAAAATCTACAAATATATATATATTTTTTTAATTGCAGCAGAATCTCTTACTATTAGCAAAAAGATCTTGACTGACACATCTTTCTTTTGAGTTACGGAACCCAAAAAACTACTGCAAATTCTCATTTTGACAGTCTGTTAAGACAAATTCGTAATAAAAGTTAAACATAACTTCCACCCGCCACCTCGTCTCAGCTAAATTTGATTTCTAACTTCCTTAATTGAGATTGATGAAAGAAAAGGAAAATTGCGTGAATCCAATGAAAAACTGATTAGGTACATTTGGTTACATTTAACATGTTACGCCTACAAGTTATATTATGATGTTATCGGCAAAAATGGCAGAAAAAAACCAATGAAAACATGGATTTTAAATAATGACAGATTCAGGTTTTATTTTCGGGAAATGCTAAGCAATGGGGGATTGTTTGTCCCACATTGCTAGCAATCCTGTTAACCTCTCAGCTAAGCTCAGTAGTTTGTGTTAGGAGTGGGTTCACGTCGGTAGTTTATTGGGTAGGATTCGTACCCGCGACCTCACGATTGCGAGACCGATGCCTTAACCATTAGGCTACCGCCGCTTCAAACAAAAAATTGAACACTTTCTTATATTTTTGCCTAATTTGTTTAATGAATTTGATGAGCTTCGGTAAATTAGAAAAATACATATTATAAAAAATATTTGATTGAATATAACCATCCTGCTCCTATTTAGGGCAGGACCATTTACAATTGAAAATACGATCCACAGATAAAATGCATTGATGCACAGCCCATCACTGCTAAACATTCAATTATCCACAAAATTGCATTGAGAGTTCGTTACAAATATCGATTTATTGAAGTGGGCTCACTGGGGTAACCTATTGTTAGAAGTGGGGTAGGAGTGGGCAAAGAGGGATGTTCTATTGTGACGTGAACCCCTACCAGACACGTGCATCCGATTGGCTTTAGATAATTGGTAATGATGGTGTTTCTTTGTCATCGAATATTGACTATGGATATTCAGCGTTAGAGGGTGATCGGTTACTGTTTTACATACACAACACGAAATATACTATAAACTTAAAAAGGTAAGTACGGGCACAGATAAACAACATTAAAAAACGGCAAACTAACGCACACAGAGGTAAACTACCTATACAGCTGATTTTTAATCTATATTATAATTGCAGCATTGAACGCGATAATCTCAGGAACTACTTGTCCGAATTGAAAAAATATTTTGCTGTTGGATAGCCCATTTATTGAGGAAGGCTATATGCTATATAACATCACGCTACGACCAATAGGAGCGGAACAGCAATGAAAAATGTTGCAAAAAAAGGGAAAATTTACGCAGCCGAAGTTGCGCGGGACAGCTATTACTATTATAAAAAGTCGTAAAAGTAGGAAACCATGATTTAATTATTACGAGGGAAAAAGAGAAAGAGAATGTGATCCGCTGCTTTCATCTGTTGATGCCGGCAAAGCTACTCTGACATAATTTAAAAGAGGTGAAGTTTGGGAGTTTCTGATATTAGATCTCTCTTACAAGTAGAGATACTCCCATTTGACTAGTTTTTTAATGCATACGTAGAATGAACTCTAAAAACTTGCTAATTATTAAATACATAACATTAATCAACATTATTATTCTTTACATAATTTTGCAATATCAGCCAACCATAACGAGGCCGCTTAAAATGAAGACGTAGGTCATTTAAAATTCACCATTGTATTAATTCTTTTGTTCTTTAGTGTTACCGCTTATTACTTGACAGTGTATTGTGTCACAAAACAATGAAAGTATAGAAGGTAAGCTTTATACAACGCGCGCTTTAGCAACACACAGATATATATCGCTCATGTATATGGAAGCTTGGACCGCTTAGGGGGCATATAAACAAGCGGCTTACCTGATGGTAAGTGATTACCGCTGCCCATGGACTGCAGGCACGGATCCAAGGCAATTGCCCCTGTTGCACCCCCCTAGACCCCCAGAGTCCACGTTGAGGGGCAAATCTACTCACACTTGGCCGCTGTTGGGTCAACGTGATAGTGATAGTTCGATCAATTTTTCTGAAAACTTTCTACAGGGAATAGAAAGTGATGCAAGGAGAAATGACATCTCTTCTTAAAGCTAATAAAGCAAGCAATTAGAAAGAGCTTGGTCGTCGGAGGTATAAAAGATCATTTGTTCCAAGAAGGACTGTTGAAAAAGTGTTCGCGAAAACCTATATTTTGTGAACATGAATAACTTTTTTACGGCAATAGGATCGATAGGTATTTTTGGGCTTTTGTTTAGAACTTCAGATGCATTCAGTTTATGCAAAATTCGACCTATCGCTTAATAGATCTGTAGTGAAGTTTTTATTATCCGAACTTAGTTCCAGAATCTGAGTGATGTGAGCGTTGCTTGAGCGCGCGTTGTATCTAACCTACCTTCTTACCTTCTCTACTCTCGGTATTCTGTGACTTTATAATGAACCTACCTATTACAACACGCATTAAAACGCTTATCAATAACTCAATTTCGTGGCACAGGTCATTGGCTTCGATGCATACGGGCACAGATAAAAAATGACGTTAAAAAGGTTCATCAATATGTTTAGTTTCCAATTACGCGTGCGTTATACGGTTTTATGATAAAACGTGTTTAAATAGGTGAGGGATTTCTTATTGAATTTTTTCGTGACTTCGATCCCCACCCAGGATAAAACTTTGTGTGATGAGCACGATGGTTTATTCTGTGTCTGGGTGTTATTTATCTATAATATGAATGTATTTAGAAATATATAAGTATGTTTATCAGTTGTCTGGTTTCCATGGTACAAGCTCTGCTTAGTTTGGGATCAGATAGCGTTGTGTGAGTTGTCCCAAGATATTATAATTCCATAATTGAGCAAAAAGAGAGTGTAATGTTTGGAGGGTAACAAGAACACATTAATGTCTATGAGTTTTTAATCCATCATAACTTTTAAAAACCTGAACGAATTTAGATGAATTAGTGATTCTGGAACCAAAATGTTGGTGACATTTATTCCATGAGTACTCTGCTGTGACAATATGGTGTTAGTTGTCCTACTATGGGAGCCGTGACTCCACTCGCCAGGATTTTGGTTGCCATGATAAAAAGTACCTACCTATTTCATTCCCCATACTTCTCTAATTACCTCTACACCAATTTCATGAAAATCGGTGAAGAAGTTTACGCTAAAAACGCATTAGACTCAGAGTCAGAGTCATTTCACATTTATAAGCAGATATGTTAAACGGCTTTAACACTACCCTAAATTAGGGCCCTAAATCGGGGTGGCCTTGAAAATTTGTTAGAAAATTAGGGCCCTAACTCTTTACATACTCACTCTATTTTTGTAGTGTCATGAGCGCAATAGCAATAAAGTCAAATTTACGCTGTACCTAATTTCGCCTGTATCAGCCTAGTATCTTCGGAGATAAGCGCATAAAAACAAACAAACTCTTCAGCTTTATATTATAACTATAGATATAGATATTCAATACCGAGTATACAAAATAGAAAAAGGTTTTAGTAATTTAGATACGGAGGTGTCAATTAAAATGATAATAAGTAATGTGGGTTGTCTTAGTTTGTGGATCATTAATTTTGATATAGGGACTAAGATTAGTTAACGGTATTTGATACCCACATACCGATAAATAAATAAATAAATCTTTATTCACTTACGAAGCAAAATACTACACTTGTGAAATGTTGATTCTACATTTACATGTAATGCCTGTTCGCAAACAATAGGTAAAGCCCGAGAAAAGAACAGGCAATAAAAACTCGCGGCCACTCTTTTCAAATTGAAAATGCTTACAATATTTCTTTGTTTATAAACCGTATATGCAGGTAAGGTGCTGCCACTATTATATTATGCACCATATTAGAGAACCGATGCAAAAACAATAGGTCAAAAAAATTAAAAGAAGAGTACACGAGATTGGATACATCAGCCTCAATGGGCACAACATAGTAGGATCATCCACTGGATACTTTATAAACATACTGGTTATTGGCTTATTTTGCAGAGAATACTTCTTTAGCGGCGTTGTGCACTGGGATGGGTAAAAAAAAATTTTAACTCGCGTCAGGACACGTGACCTGATCGAAAATTCGTAAGACGGGAGAGCAATGAATAACTGCTACAATATCATTAGAATACGAAGATAAATTTCACTACCATCTACAATGTTATTATAGCTCAGGTGGGAAATCGGGCGATCCAGAAACCAGAAGACCCCAGTTCGAGTCCGAGTAACGATTATTTTTCCCTTCTTTTTTTTTATTGTAATTAATAAATCACAATAAAAAAAAAAATTACAATAATAATTATAAAGTGTATTTTTAATATTATGTCAGTAAGATCAAAAAAAAAATATTCAAATTACATCAGTATGCAATATAATGTTTCAAGATTTCACTTCTGCCGGCACTCCCGGAGTGCAAGGCGTTATTGTAGTAGTCATTACTTTGCGAACTAAGCATTAAATGTACCTACCTCTCTGTTGCATTGCGTTATAGAGTTGCATTTTGTAAACTTAGCAAAGTTTTAGGCCATCGCAAGCAAATTTCAATTCAACTATGTTATGAATATGGCAAAAAAGGAACTAATTATCAAAATTATTATACCAGTTTTCATCAAACATATCCTAAATACTATCCATGATTGAACTGTTGCTCTAGTGGTTAGTGACCACAATGCGAAGCTGAAGGTCGTGGGTTCGATCTACAAATTGTAGTTCTGAGTCTGATTGTACTTTGTATCCATGATTTGTGTGTTTGTAAAGTCCCCCGTGACAAAGAGTACCAATATTCTATCAAATAAAAACAGACTATAAATTCTTCCCTACATAATAGGGTAGATGACTGTCAAGTCAAATCAGTATCTTTTTAAGAAACGTCAAAATGATGCGCCTCGTACTAATTCATATGAAATACAAAACAATGACGTCATTCTTTTGTATGGTCAAATCATCTAGTTATTTATAAATTCATGAGAACGTAAAATTGTAGAGAAATATTGTTTTTCAGAATATTTTTGCAAATGCTATTTCAAGTATAGTGTAAATAATTTATTGTTATTGTAGTCATCTACCCAATTGTGAACTAGGAAGAAGCAAGAAGCAAGACAGATGACAAAAGCATGTTTCTAACCCACCCACAAAAGGATTTGACGCCAGTTTAAGAAGGTACCTTTTGCAAAACATTGTAACATAAATTTTCTCGCAGACAAGCCCTAAGTAGTTCGCCGCAATATACACTATACTTATATATAGTACTTACATCCTTTTTGCTGACAATGTAGGTGCCACTTCTCGAGTTATGTAAGGGAAATAATTACAGGCACACGAGCTAAAATACACCCTATGCCTTAACAAAAAGGTTTCAATCGGAATGCAGAGAGATTTCATTTTCTAGACCCGTCTAGTGTTCATACAATAAGAGCTATAAAAAGCTGTATGTAAGTACCATGTTGCTGTCAATGTGTGAGTTTGTTGATGAAGTGTGTGATGATGAGGGAAGCTGTGTAAAATGCTTGTGTTGTTATATGATATAGGGGTAAGGGACGCATCTTGTATCATCCTAATATATATACCTACGTATAGCTTTCTTGTAGCTGAAAAAGATTTATATCTACAAGATGTAACAGAAAGGTGTGGTCATATTCAAGGGTTGGTATGTGGCCATGATACTGAGTGCACATACCTAGTTTTATCAAAATCGGAGTACCCTAAAAAAAATATTATTTATCGTCGTTTATATCAGAGTGAAAAAATTATTAATTAAAAAAAAGTATGACTTAAAAAGTTCTATGCCATTCGAATTTTGTACCAGGGGAGGTAGGTATAATTCTTATGCCATACGCCTTTCACTACTGAATTTTGACAAAATCTATGTAATAATAAAGCAACCAGCTATGGCACCATGGTAGGTGCAATACTGATAACATACCCTATCCGCTGCTGAAATTTGAACACACCTTTCTGTAACACCCTGTATACACATTACTAGATTTTTTTTATACTTAGATAAAAAAATACACCTTTCTGTAACACCCTGTATACACATTACTAGATTTTTTTTATACTTAGATAAAAAATAAGATGTTCGGAAATTTGCCGATCAATCATGACTGAAAGGTTTTGGGAAATTGGCTCACATATTTATCATGAAAGGTTGCTAAATATAGGGACCTAAGTAGCTAGTTGGGTAGGGACATATTGTAGGATAGGGGATGACCTAGATATATGTTCGTAAACTTTCGCGATTTGTGCACATTATAGAACTTTATAAGCTTGTAATCGCTTTAATAATTTATTTTTATGAATAACTTTGTTTTATTGCCGGCGTTTCGACCGTATTGCAATGGTCACGGGTAGACTAGGGTAGACTGGTTCAGCTCAGCGTCGCCTCCGTGAAGCGCAGGTTTCGGAAACTACCCTCGCTTGATTTTTACGACACTGGCGTATAAAGTTTGTTCGGCGATCAGTACACTTGCTGAATACGGGATTCCACGATGTTGACAAACAGTATCCATCTTCACGTCTAAAATTGACGTGTTGTTTTATTTCAATCCCTTCCCGCGCCATCCTGGAGTAATAGTGATGGTCAGGGCAGATATCCTTAATGTTGTATGTCGAAGTACTGACAGCTCCGTAATAGTGTTACCGAAACCCGCGCTTCACGGAGGCGACGTTGAGCTGAACCAGTCTATTCCTGACCACGGCTGTTGTAATACGGTCGAAACGTCGGGCAATAAGCAAAGGTATTTAGCCTTAAAATAAAATATTTCCGCGATTAAGACCCGTAGTTTTAACATTATATGATGACCTAGATGTCTGGTTGAAAGGCGTATGTATGAGAATTATATCAAAACTAGACATAGGTGCTGCTCTTCTTCAAGACTTCTGGGTCCTTATTCACTATCTTTTTTTTCGTTTTCGCGTCAAGCCCGTGCTTTTAACTGTCAAAATCTGAAAGAAGTACTTAAACTTCTTTCCTAAGAGAGAATAAAAAAAAAATATAGAGAGCAGCGTTTAGAAATGTATCGCGCATGCGCACGGACATCTTTGAGCGCACCGAAAACGAAAAAAAACGTAATGAATACGGACCCTGGTCAAAATAGGATCACTTGAGCTTGACTTATACATAAAAAGTATTGTTTGAATTTAGCATTGTTTTTGTTTGAAACACATCTGTTACCTAACATAAGCTAACTCTGATAGTACCACAGCCTAAGTCGTTCCGGCAATCTCATTAGCCAGAGCTCATTATGTCAAACCAAGTTTTTCCTCGAGATAATTTGTCACTGTAGGACAAAGAAAAAAGCAGGAAAGTAAAGATAAGGATATTATTCAAATAAAGGAAGAATCCCGTCGTTTGGTAAACTTGGCAGGTCGGTAATCTGGCAACGAGAGAACCTGACACTTATTTCCTTTTTTAAGCGATTAATCTTTATAAATCGTGATGGCTACCTTAGTACCGCATTGTAAAGACCTTGTACGAAATATTATAGGTACCTAGATAATGTGAAAATATGAATTTATGATAACAGAGTAAGATTAAGTCTGGGACTGCCTCTGTGGTTCGGTGGGAGTGTGTCTGACTGCTACGCAAAAGGGTTCAATTCCCACACGGGATACCTCTTTGTGTGATCCATAAATTGTTGTTCCGAGTCTACTAGTACTTTGTGTCTGTGACTTGTATGTTTGTAAAGTCACCCGCGACACAGGGCTTGTACGGGAGTCGTATTAAAAAAAAGTTATATGATCCGCAATTAGTGGCAGTATATCTATAGGTAAGAAAACTGACTAGTCGGTTACTCAAACGATACTTAAATTTGAGTCGTGCCAAGGAGTCACCTGTTAATGATCGACTTTCGATCGAAATATCCGTCGGGTAAAGAAATATTTGGCAAAAATAAACTAGCTTTGCTGTAGGACTACATTTTCTTTTTAGAGATAACTCCCTCACTAGGGTACTAGCCCTGTGTAGCGAACAGGGCCGGATTTTGAGCTGTGGACACCCTGGGGCAACAAAGGAGAAGCCCCCAATTATTTTTCAAATAAAAAATCAAAATCGTTTATTGCGAACAGTGGTTATTCAATAATATTGTTATATAATAACAGTGGTTATATAGTTGTTATGTTATAACAACTGTAGTAGGTAGTACTGTGTATAACAATGCTTAAAGCTCTTCTCTATTCTACCATCTGGTATGTGTTAATTGTATCAACAATTTCCATGCCACAGAATATTATTCAGTGTTGTAAATTATTCTCAGTTATAGAGAAACCTTTTACGATTGATTTTCAGATATATCGATGTTTTACGAATTGAAGCGAACAAATATGAATATACCTACTGTTTTAATCAAGAACAAAATTATTATATTTACGCAAGTATTATCGCCAAAAATACGAAAAAAAACCTAACGTCCACTCTAGTGGAGGCCCCAGAACTGTAGCCTCGCCTGCCCTGCCCTAAAACCGGCCCTGGTAGCGAATGCTTTATAAAAAACGTACAATTAAAGGACACAGAGTACGCCCAGACCCGGGACAACAATTTGTGTACCTATCACAAGGTTTACTAAGTGGTGTCCCAAGTGCGAATCGAACCCACGATCTCTCGCACTGCCGTAAACACTTCACCGAGGCAGTCATGTGAACATACAGGTAATTCTCCTACTACACATGCGTACATCAACAAAAGTAGGTACAGTCATTACCAATTACATTCACATCAGGTACAGCGAACATAGACAGATCAATCAGATTCAAACCTGTGACTGCACTTAGCAATTCTGACAAGGAAGTCGCATTATGTGATGTGAATTGTAAGTGTTATATAAGTTTATAGTAGAAACGATTTGCTTTTGAGGAAATTTGTTATTAAAGTAAGTGACTGCCTTTGTGGCGCGGTGGGAGTGTGTCTGACTGATACGCAAGAGGTCGTGGGTTCGATTCCCACACGGGACACCACTTTTTGTGGTCTACAAATTGTTGTTCCGGGTCTGGGTGTACTTGGTAAAGTCCTCCGTGACACAGGGCTTGGACCATACAGCGGAATTCGTCTTTTAAAAACAAAATCTATTACAAAAAGCTACAATTCTTAATACACAAACATACACTCGAAAGTTCCTCACATCATCATCTTTATTATCAACATATTCCAATCAACATATGCCTCTTGCGTAGCAGTCGGATACACTCCCACTGCGCCACAGAGGATTGAATGGGCATGTGTATTATGTCAATGCTTTGGGTTCTATATCAGTTGACGACAAAACAATTGGGACTATGTTGTACTATGTGCGCTTTCCATTGGGTTTTGAGTTTATTTTTATGTGACTTTTGAGCTTGTTCACGCGAAATAATTCGCGGACCGTTTTTTGATTCCTGTGGCCCATTGGTTGAGAACCACTGCCCTCACAAAATACCACAAGCTTATACGCACACACAGACATCTTGCGCGAAGATAGAATTTAGGACCACTTCGGAATACAATGTTCCAAAGGTGTTCCTATATTAAGTGTCTGTCGATGACGTATCTATGTCTGCATTGATTTGAAATAACAATAAAGCTTGTTAATGATATAATCGTGAAAATTGATCAATATTCATGAAGTGGAAACAAAGCCAACAATGTGGCAAACGCTTCATTGTTCTGGTGAAGAAACTATGAGGAAATAAGGATTGTTTACTACAGGGAACCATGGGTAGTTAGCAATCATGGGAGCGTACGAGTAAGGTTTGGTAGATTTTACTTTAGTAAATGGCTGAAGACAATTTAAAAAGCGATTTGACAGCTTTGTGTCCATTTGTATGTTTGTTAGATACCCCGCGACACAAGGCTTGTAACTCTAAAGAATCCTGACTGACGACAGAACATTTCTTTACTCCTATTTGAAGTAATATAAAAAAAATCTGACCTTAGAAAATGCTTGCGTTTTTGTCGTTCCCACTCGGAGTATAAGGTGCTGTTAATTTTTTTAAATATAACTAGATACTACTAGGTGTTAAAATAAATAGCAGACTACAGACTTGAGTTTTTCAGTTTTTCCCACAGCTCTTTTGTAGTTTTGACGGTTTTAATCATCATCATCATCATCATCAGAGAGAATAAAAAAAAAAAAAAAAAAAAAAAAAAAAACAGCCTATCGCAGTCCACTGCTGGACATAGGCCTCTTCAATTGCACGCCACTTTGTTCTATCTTCGGCTTCTCGCATCTAGCTCCTGCCAGCCGTTTTGCGTAAATCATCACTCCAACTGGCCTGAGGGCGTCCTATACTACGTTTGCCGAGCCGCGGTCTCCACTCAAGAACTCGTTTACACCAACGGTTGTCGGTTCTTCGGCTAATATGGCAAGCCCACTGCCACTTCAGCTTGCTAATCCGGTGGGCTATGTTGACGGTTTTAATATGAACATATAATGATGAATCTATAGTGAGTATAAGCTTCGCTTTCGTTTTCGCGTCATCTGCAGCCGATACAATTACTTCTGTACCACTCTTCTATTGGAACGCAAACGTGTTGTTTTATTTTAACACTAGGTTTATATTCGGTGCAAATCCTGTGTTGTGGGCCGTGTATTTTACAGACATTTTGACAGACACAAAATACTTCGAGACTCAGACTCAACATTTTTAAACACAACGTATCGCCGAGCAACAGTCGTAGATACCCGCTGCGTCACCAAGGCAGTCTTCAACTTTAATATTTCTACTTATGTAAATACATATATCTACCTGAATAAATCGACACACCCTTCTAAAATCTACTAAACAATATACAAAATTAAAAGTAATTCATAATTTAATTCAAGGAGATAAGTAATGGACTTTCTCGTCCGTTTCGGACCCCCGATTGTTCAAAATAAGCCATACAAAGCTAGAATACGCTGTGAAATCCAATAATTTACTTCTAAACGTAGGCGTTAAGATTAATAGGCCATAAATACGTCCAAGTAACACAGGGAAGTGTATTTCATCGATATTTTATTTATCGATACGATATCGATGGTGATCGGATTGACCGCAATTGGATTTCTTTACTTCTTTATCGATATGGACTTGGAGTCATATAACGGGAAAACGGTTCTAATGTTATAAGTAGATACATGTTTGGGGGCGGGCGTCAATTACGTAAGGCGTTTAGGGAGGGGGGGGGGCAAATTCCCCGTCAGAGAGAGAGGGAGTCTTGGCAAGTCTCACGCAATTTTTTTTTCAAAAGAAACCATTTTAAATCGGACGGGTTTTGGCATTCATATCCCCCCTCCCCCCACCGTCATGCGAGCGACTCACTCTAGACCAGTGTTGAGTCAAATGTGAGTTTTTTTCGTCTCGCATCGTCTAAACACAGCCTAATGCGAGTCCCTCGCACGAATTTGCTATTGACAGCACCGGGCCCCGTATAATTGATACGACTAATATGTCAGTAGCAACGCCCCTGTATTTGTTGTTCTTTAGTATATAACACACATCTACGTTGCTGAAAATCCTGAAAGATGTAACATACGAATTCTCAAACGCAACTCATCAGGTCTTTGTCCATCAGTGGCGGAGGGTCCTTAGTACACCATTACTTACGACTTCCCTTTCGATTGTAGTTACCAGTATTATAGGTACAAAAATTTTAAACCTTCGCTACTGTTTCCCCATAGCATCAAATTATGATCGTAAAACCGTAAACATTTCATTACATGTTTTTACAGTAAAAATTTGTTCAAACGTTTTGTTGACTGTCGTAATCTTGGATTTGTTTAAAAAACACACTGGTCACAGTATTAAATATACATTTAAAATGTGACTGAATTGTAGTGCTGACATGTTTTGATACTTTATGAACGTAAATTGTAACAGAAAATATTGACGAGTAAAAATAGCTTTGAATAGACAAGCAATGTCTTCGTCATCCATTTAAATTATCTACAAATATTACTTGTATTACAAATAATGGAAAATGAGCAACTACTGGACCAAAATAAATAATAACTACAATATTTACCGACAAGCTTGTTAGTTGCTTCCCACGTATTTTGTATGTGTTGATAAAAATCTTCTACGTTAACAGAATTTACAGATCTTGCTTCTATAATGCGATCTCTTGATGTACCAAAAAGTAGAAGGGTTAAGGGTTACGCCATAATAATAAAATGTGAAGCATTTACACTCCGTGAACATTTGAATTGCATATCTGTTACTTTTAAATAGATACAGTCCTGTGACAGAAGGGGGGACGGACAGACAGCAAAGTCTTGCTAATAGAAGTCCTTGTCACCAGGAACTTTCGAAGACTGCTGTGCAAGAGGTCATCGGTTCATCCGATTCCCACACGGGACACCACTTTGCGTGATCCACAAATTGTTTTTCTAAGTTTTGGTGTAGGTACTGTATGTTCCCTATATGTAAAGTCCCCATGTAACAAGTCTTGTACCCTATGGGCGAGATTTTTCTTTTTAAAAAAACAATTATCAAGAGGTCAGCCGTAAGTTATTTGCATCTACAGGGTCTTTGCGAAGACTCCGCAACTTTCTCCCCATTACCACTAAAATTGCGCTGGCACAGTCTCTTCTTCTACCTATTCTTGACTATGCTGATGCCAGCTATCTCGACCTCACTGAGGAGCAACTTGACAGACTTGAGCGTCTCCAAAATGTATGTATTATAATTTATATTTGGCTTGCGCAAATATGATCACGTTTCAGAATTCCGTAACGAGCTCAAGTGGCTCCCAATTCGTCTTCGTCGGAATACTCACATTCTTTCATTGCTGTACAGTATACTTTTTAATCCTTTCACTCCATTGTACCTCAAAGAACGTTTCAAGTTCCTGCATGACACACATTCGAGGTCCCTGAGGTCATCGGAGGATTTGAGAATGGAAATTCCAGTGCATTCCACACGATTTTATGACAAATCATTTACAGTTGAGGCAGCAAGACTTTGGAATGCATTGCCTTTGCCTATTAGACGTGCTCAGTCGTTGGTATCGTTTAAAAGGATGTTGAAGGCTCATTATCTGACTACTTAAAACTATAAATATCTATTTTGTTCTAATTTCTTGATAAGTTTAGATTATTATACTTAAATATACGAGTATGTATATAGCTAAATGTAATAATATACCTATATTATTTATTCATGCTGTACACTACCGCTATTAGCGATAAGGCTGCCCATTGTACCTACATATAAGTTATACAATGTATACCACCTTGTTCTTGTATATTTAGTGTACAATAAAGAGTATTATTATTATTATTAACTTATGCTCGCGGCTCCGCCCGCTTTATAAAGACACGTTATTACTCTGGTCCTAAGGAAAGTAGCGTGATAATATATAGCCTATAATTTAATCCGGACATAGGAGATTATGCTCCCAAAATTTGAATACAATTTGTTCAGAAGTTTTGGCTTCAAGCCCAAACAAACCAACAAACAGACACGATAAAAACTAAGGATTGGTTTGGATTCAGAATTTTATTTAATTAGTCAATCTAGGCTAGGTAGGTAGACACGCCTACTTTACAATTTTATAATAGTAATAAAATAAATAACAAATAAAAAATATTTTAAATGAATAAATATGTTGCATCACGAATGACAATTTATTCCGTCAATCAACTTTATCTTCCAAAAACAACTATTATTTACCTCCAATATTTTTATATTCCAATAAATTAAGCTCACAATGGCGCGATGATGTGGTAACCCTGTAATGTTTACTATCATAACAGCGCGTGACGCCCACACCGCTCTCAATGGACCCGAACGGTGTCGCAAGCCGATGCGTGTGCGCAGACCGACGCTACTACGACTCACTGCTTTGATACTTTTGGCAATAACGTCAAGAAAATGACGATTTAAATGTCATGTGGTTTTCCTACAAAACGTCTTAATTATTATTCAAGCCTATCTGTCATTTAAAACGTAACCAGGTGTAATTTATGCAATAGTGGCCTCTATGTAAAACAGTAGAATGGTTGCGTCTCGCGTTGAGCTCTAGAATTTCCAATTCTGTAATTTATAATAATTTAGTACACAACGCTTCAAAAATAAGAAAAGATTATATTTTTAATCAAAAATATAGTCAACAAATATATTTACGAACTATTGCTGATCACTTTCCCTAACGAAACAAAGATTGTTTCGTTAAACCAAGTCAATGATTGTTTGTAAACGTTAAATTTATATACTAATATTATAAAGGGGAAAGATTTCATTTATTTTTTTAAAGACGACTTCCGCAGACAAGCCCTGTGTTGCGGGGGACTTTACAAACGTACAAATCACGGACACAAAGTACACCCAGACTCGGAACAACAATTTGTGAATCACACAAAGTGGTGTTCCGTGTGGGAATCCAACCCACGACCTCTTGCGTAGCAGTCAGATACACTCCCACCGCGCCACAGAGGCAGTGTTTGTTTGCTTTGAATAGGCTCAGAAACTACTGGATCGATTTGAAAAAATCTTTTACCATTAGAAAGCTACATTATCGGGGAGTATCATAAGCTATATTTTGTTGTCAAAAAAATAGACCTACGAAAATTGCAATTATGTAACTCGAGATATATAAAAAACTACGATATGGTACCCGTGCGAAGACGAGGTAGGCAGCTAGTACTTAGTAAAATAATGATTTGTTTGAAAAAAAAAAAACAAAATGAATTTAGGCGGCAGTTTCAAGTGTAAAACGTTCATGAGAAGAAGCTGCCAAGAAACTCATGGGCCATTCTTTTAACTTAGCCTTATTGTTATTAATATCAGTTATCTAGGTCTCATGTCAAATTCTGCAACTGATTTACTGGTAGTAGTTTTTCCAGCTTTATCTCGCGGCTGTCTCACATCATCACCTTAAAGCTCACATATAATGAAATCCTTTTCAATCTCTTGTTACGATTTAGATACATAATTATGTTTGTTGCAATACATGTATAGGAAACACACAAACACACACAAACAACCGCATTCTAGTACAACAGACAACCACATTCTAGCATAGCACACAACCGCATTCTAACACAACACACAACTGAATTCTAGGACGCTGGCTAGCACGGTCGAACACTGTCTCTCAAGATACAGGCATATCAGCCCAGTTTGAGTAACAGGGTTTATACATAGTAAATTTAAATTTTGTACTTCAAATTAATGCTGGTTGTATTCAATAAAAGTTTTTATTATTATATTATGTGATTTATGTATTCGCAAGCCGACGCATATTATTCTCAAACGTTTGCAACAAGTGTCAAGACTACTTCATCGCTGTATATAGGCCGCGCCAGCCAGTCTAGGGAAGTGATTGTTGTTTTAACGACCACCATAATATTATATATGACCAGTAGATGTAACAAACGTTAGATATATCAACTTTATGGTGATAACCGCTTTGATTTTTATTTGTGGTTTTTATTTATTATGGCAATAATTTATATAAGAGTGAAACAGACTGACAAAATAATACAAATGGTTTTGAAAATGCTTAAACTTGATATTTAATAAGTGAAAAATATTAGTCTACATAACATGTAATTAATTATATTAACAAGTAGCTATACCGCAATTTCGTTTTTGGAACGTTTCTCATTGCTGCTCCGCTCCTATTGGTCGTAGCGTGATGTTATACAGCCTAAAGCCTTCCATAATGAATGTGCTATCTAACTGTGAAAGAATTTTTCAATTCGGATCAGTATTTTCTGAGATTATTGCGTTCAAACAAACAAACTCTTCAGCTTTATCATTTTAGTATAGATATTGCAAAAACAGCCTATTACTTTATCCACATAATAGAAAATACATAATACAAAATTAATGACAATAAGACATGAAAACAATTAAATATAAGAATAATACTAAAATTGTACACGAAACCTATTGATTACTAACTACCTACCAAGTGGTTTCCCAAAATTTTGTTAGATTACTAGTGGTCACACCAGAGAGTGTGACTACGAGGAAACAAAATTCCTCGTGGTCACACCAATGTGACAAACTGGTGTGACGACGAGTCCGCCACCCTAAAATTAACTAACAACTGTCAAATCTATTGTTCTCATGCCAATTTAACAGAATATGTGTGTCAGCTGTTTTTTGATTTTTTGTTTCAGAAATAGTATATCAACACACGTAGATATTTTAAATAAGATATGTATTTTACATAATATCTTAGGTAATAATTTATGTTATTCAAAACATGGTTAATATGTAATATGGTTATCAAATCCATTACGCATTATAAATAATGATTCAGTGTGTCGTTTCAACTTCTGACCTCAAATGTCAGCCATGTTACTGACGCATTTTATTAATTATTTATTTGTAAATATATATCGTACGATTGCAATTATATCTTAAAATAATAATAGTAATTATCATTAATTATATCAAAGAGATCGCTTGTTACTTGTTATTGTATAAACATATTGGATAAAGAAATGGATTATTATTAGCGGTTAGTCTAATAGGTAGGTAGTATACAAAGTGTAAATCAATCGCTGTCCAACCCGGAAGGGGTGTCCTACACACTCATTTCGGGTCGCACAGGGATTATTATTAGGGATATTATTCTGATAACAATGCTAAAAAAATTAGAAAAAAAATGATGTCCGTCAAAGTGTTTTTTTATTGAATATTTAAGATTCACGATTTAAGTAGGTACCCAATTTCGTCGAAATGTATAAAATTTCAAGACTTTTATCAACATTGTTTTCAGAAAGCCTCTTAACAATCAAAACAATCTTTTCTGTCTCCATATTTTTTCCCATATGACATCTATCAAGAAAAAAAAATATCCGTCATTATTTAAAAAAAAAAATTACAAGTCGAATGGGAACATAATACCTAACAACACATTAACAATGGACAGGGATTAAATATACATACTGTATATTATTTTTTAATTATAATGATTCTTCTGTACATTTGCACATGTCACTGATCTAGATCGCTGGACCTATTTCGATGATATTTTTATACCTAAACAAAATATTTTTTTCTCGTAATCAATATTTAATGGTTACTTTAGATCCTGAATTTTACGGGTGTAAGTACCCACAGGCTACTTACTCTTTATGGGTAAATAAGATGGTATGTCGTAACCATGCCCCATCGTGCGAGCGGTCATGACAACTCACACTTGACCGATATTTGGAGTAAAATATACTAGATAGAGAAGGACCAAAATTGTTAGATCGTACTATTAAAAGTCAATAAATCATAGTCATTATGACACATTCTTAAAAAAATATTTAAAATTGCATAGCAACGCTGTGATTGGCATGCCTGGCATCGCATGTTACACGTGCTAAATTAGCATGCCAATAGTACAATACTTAAGGTACAGATGGTCGGCTCATTACAACGAGCGATAATAGCCTCATGCGTATGCACGCTCTTGTACACAGATCTGGGTCGAATGACAACCGACAGTGCTCGGTTGTCATTCGACCCAGATCCACCTCGTAGTATGTCGTACACTGGACTGGCTGTTCCGTACAAAGTGACAGCAATTTCAAATTTCGAACCGAATGACCGTCCTGTGAACTTTTTGACACATAACCCTGTGGAGGGCAAGGTATTAAGTCCCTCCAACACAAAGGGAGGATCCTCCGACCAGGCGAGGTGTTCATGCCTGGCGGGCCGCGGCCCAACGGTTAACGTCGAGAACTTGTATTTATAGTTAGCAGCTGTGAAAACTTCTATATCGCGATTCAGGATTTGACGCGAGCTGTCAAGTGTCAATTTATTTTATATTATTATATGTGGGTACCGCCACATCACTCCCCTCCGAGACCGGAGGTTGATTGATTGTTTTTTTGATGAGTCAGCTGTCGTTGCTTCTTGAAGAGCGTGCCAGTGCCAGTGGAGAGTGGTTCCAGTGAGTCGGAACTTGATTTCGCTAGTTTGACATTTGGACGGTCATAGACAAAATGAAATGGAAGTTTATAATTGTGTAACAAACATGGGCGGACCCAGGATTTCATTTAGAGGGGCACGAGAGGCTAATAGCAGTGCCGGATCAAAACTAAAATCCTTAGGGTGGGGGGGGCAAGGCATGCAAAGAAATTTAGTACACAAAACAACCGTGCCCCCACCCTGGATCCGCCGCCTATTGTGGGTGCCCCAAAAAAAAAAGGTTCTGGAAGTCAAATATAAGATATTCAGTACACTAAACAACCGTCTGGGGGGCACGTGCCCCCATGCTTCCTCGATTCGTATATGTCGCTGTACTAGCTTTCTATGTATGTGTGAATTTTTGTTGAGCTGTAAGCCGGCCTTCGTACATAACCAGACATTAGACATGCCTGTGGCAGCCATAATGTCGCCAATACATCTGTTTTGTACAAAAATAGCGGTGATTAATGTGATTTGTGTGTTTGTGCGGTTGCAGAGTGTCATCAATGCGAAATTACTTCGTAGTTGGATTAATGAGTGTAATTTAATTGTGTTTATTGAACGGTAAGGGTTATTATATGTTAGAGAACTTTTGTTGATAATTTAGGTAATGGAAAGTAATGTTTGTCATTGTAGTAAGGGATGTAAGGGGGCGCATCACCATCTTTCGCTCCAAGCCAACCTCACCTGCACGTGGTACATCCTGCTGTACAACGAACGAGGCTCTGGCGACCGGCTGGTGGCGGTATAACCATCCCAATTTAAGGCGTAGCTGAAGTAATAGGTCAGTGACGGGCAGCAGCGTCACTGATGCGAGAGCTACGCCCTGCGATCGCCAACCCGCCTGCCCAGCGTGGCGATTATGGGCATTACCCCAAATGCACAAAGCACTAAGGCCACGGCCCCCAGTTCCCGGCAGTCACGCTATTCCTGGACATGGTGGCGTCCACGGTAACGGCGTGGCGGGGGGTGCTAAGAATCTCCGGGCTACGGAAGGCCACCACAACCGACTGACCCTGGCGACGTATAACGGACGCACGCTACGGCTAGACTCGCATCTGGCACAACTTGAGGTGGAACTTGGGAAGATTAGGTGGCATATCCTCGGGTTAAGTGAAGTCCGAAGAGAGGGAGAGGACACCATAACCCTCGAGTCAGGCCACCTTATGTACTTCCGCGAGGGAGACCAAAAATCTCAAGGTGGTGTTGGGTTTCTGGTAAATAAGTCCCTTTCTGACAACGTTGTGGAAATGTCTAGCGTGTCGAACAGGGTAGCGTACCTCATTATCAAGCTCACCGAGAGGTATAGCCTCAAGGTAGTGCAAGTGTACGCACCGACCTCGGCACATCCAGACGACGAAGTGGAGGATATGTTCGATGACATATCGAGGGCCCTCCACTCAACCACTAAGACCCACTACAACGTTGTTATGGGGGACTTCAACGCTAAAGTGGGAGTACAAAATTGCAGCGAATTGGTAGTAGGATCCCATGGATTTGGAAGCAGAAATCATAGGGGGCAAATGCTAGTCAACTTCCTCGAACGGGAGGGGCTCTTCTTGATGAACTCCTTTTTCAAGAAACGGCCCCAAAGGAAGTGGACGTGGCAAAGCCCCGACACTATGACGAAAAACGAGATCGACTTCATCATGACGGACAAAAAGCATATATTCAGAGACGTCACCGTGATCAACAGGTTTAATACCGGTAGTGATCACCGACTTGTCCGAGGCTCTCTGAATATCGACTTCAAGGCGGAACGTGCCCGTCTGATGAGGTCCAGGCTCCGACCTACTTTGCTCCAAACCATGATAGGATCCGAAGCGTTCCAGTCAAACCTGGATAACCGATTTGCTGCCATGGAAACCACAACAGACGTAAACCAGAAGCTCGTAAATGTGGTTCGGATACTCAGGGAAGAAGGTACGAGATTTTGTGAAATGCAGCGTAAGGGCAAGAAGTCAAAGCTTTCGGAAAAGACTTTAGGGCTAATGAAGGAACGACGTGAAAACCCACCCGTCACTTCGTCGGAAAAGCGCGCTCTAAACCAAGAGATCAACAGGCTTATACGACACGACCTTCGGTGCTCCAACACTCTTTTGATTAAAAGAGCGATCGAGCAGAACCGGGGGTCAAAAGTGTTCGTACAATCTCTTGGAAGAAGTCACCTGACGAAGTTGACCACAGCAAGTGGAGAAGTCGTTTCTTCGAAGCCGGCAGTCATCTCCGAAGTGGAAGGCTTCTATGGCCGGTTATACGCTTCGCATGCATCTCGACCTGATCCTGAAAATGAGGGTCCTAGAGCCACTCTAACACGCCACTACACCGAAGACCTGCCAGAAGTCAACATTGACGAAATCGTGCTGGCTCTTAAACAGCTGAAAAATGGAAAAGCCCCTGGAGAGGATGGCGTTACAACAGAGCTGTTAAAAGCTGGAGGTAAACCCGTACTGAGGGAGCTCCAAAAGCTTTTTAATGCTGTCCTGTTTGAAGGGAGAACTCCGGAGGCGTGGAGTAGAAGTGTAGTCGTCTTGTTCTTAAAAAAAGGAGATAAGACCCGGCTGAAGAACTACCGACCTATTTCTCTTCTAAGCCACGTCTATAAGCTGTTTTCAAGAGTCATCACGAACCGTCTTGCGCGAAGACTTGACGAATTCCAACCACCGGAACAGGCTGGATTTCGGAGCGGATATGGCACCATAGACCACATCCACACAGTGCGGCAGATTATACAAAAGACCCAGGAGTATAATCAGCCCCTGTGTCTAGCATTCGTGGACTATGAGAAGGCCTTTGACTCGATTGAAATCTGGTCCGTTCTGGAGTCTCTGCAGCGATGCCAAGTAGATTGGCGATATATCCAAGTGATGAGATGTCTCTACGAAGCCGCCACCATGTCCGTCCAAGTACAGAATCAGCAAACAAAACCTATACCATTGCATCGAGGAGTGAGGCAAGGGGACGTTATTTCCCCGAAACTGTTCACAAATGCAATGGAGGATATGTTCAAGACGCTGCACTGGAAAGGGCGGGGCATCAACATCAATGGTGAATACATTTCTCACTTGCGATTTGCAGATGACATTGTCATAATGGCGGAAACGCTGCAGGACCTGCAACGGATGCTGAATGACCTGGCTGACTCCTCTGTACGCATCGGCCTACGGATGAACTTGGATAAAACCAAGGTCATGTTCAATGAACATGTACTACCGGAACCGATAGCGGTGCACGGCGCCGTTCTCGAAGTTGTTCAAAAATATGTGTACCTCGGGCAGTTTTTGCAGTTGGGTAGAAACAACTTCGAGGACGAGGTGAACAGGAGAATTCGGTTGGGTTGGGCAGCGTTTGGTAAGCTACGTCAAGTCTTCTCATCGTCGATCCCACAATGTCTAAAGACTAAAGTCTTTAATCAGTGCGTCCTACCCGTCATGACATATGGAGCCGAAACGTGGACACTGACGGTACGGCTGGTCCACAAGTTCAAAGTCGCTCAGCGGGCTATGGAAAGGGCTATGCTCGGAGTTTCTCTTAGGGACAAAATCAGAAATGAGGTGATCCGGCAGAGAACCAAAGTTATCGACATAGCCCACCGGATTAGCAAGTTGAAGTGGCAGTGGGCTGGCCATATTAGCCGAAGAACCGACAACCGTTGGGGTAAACGAGTTCTTGAGTGGAGACCGCGGCTTGGCAAACGTAGTGTAGGACGCCCTCAAGCCAGGTGGAGTGATGATATACGCAAAACGGCTGGCAGGAGCTGGATGCGAGAAGCCGAAGATAGAACAAAGTGGCGTGCAATTGGAGAGGCCTATGTCCAGCAGTGGACTGCGATAGGCTGATGATGATTGTAGTAAGTGACCCTGTCCTGACTTTTAACTTATCAATACTAATCAATACTAATATTATAAAGCTGTAGAGTTTGTTTGGACGCTATAATCTAAGGAACTACTGGTCCGAATTGAAAAATCATTTTACTGTTGGATAACCCATTTTTTGAGGAAGGGTATAACATCACGCTACGACCAATAGGAGCGGAGCAGCAACGAAAAAAACTGAGAAAAATTACGCAGACGAAATTGCGCCGTTCGGCTAGTTAGGACATAAAATGTGGTGGATGACAAATTTAAAAAATCTAATTCAAAATGTCTCTATTCACTTAAAAAGCGAAATGGTTCTATTCTAGGAAGGAACAACAGATCAGCTATATCCTGATGTATAAGCAAGCATAGTTTACGAGCCGATGAGTCTCAAAAGTATACATTTACGGTTTTATCCTGTGGGAAATCAACGCGAAAGAATCTGCGGGCGAGATCTAGTCGTCCAACAAATTTAAAAATATCATTTTTTGGGTTTTTGTTACTAAATATCACAGGGAATTAAGTAATATTTCCTCTTCAGACAAAGTCCTATTTGTCGCAAAACGCGTAGTATATGACAGCCTAACTGATCCGTGCAACTTCGTCTGCGTAATTTTTCCCCGTTTTTACAAACATTTTTCATTGCTGCTCCGCTCCTATTGGTCGTAGTGTTTTGTTATATAGCATATAGCCTTCCTCGATAAATAGGCAATCTAACAGTAAAATATTTTTTCAATTTGAACCAGTAGTTCCTGAGATTATCGCGTTCAAACAAACAAACTCTTCAGCTTTATAATATTAGTATAGATTAAATAAACCACCGTTCTATGAAACATAAATTGATTCCTATTACGACCGACTAATACCCTGTCGAATCCACTTTATAAGGAAAATGTCCAGCTCAGTCTTTCATCAGGAATACAATCCTAGCGGTGACCACAGAATCAATCGGGGCTTCGAACCATTAAACATCGAGAGTACAGAAGACAAAATTAATACAACGAACTCAGACAAATAAACAAACTCCACTCAAGCAACGCACGTAGACATCGCTGCATAATAAAAAATAATAATTTTCTAATCGATCTCGGTCACGGCGGCTAAACTCATTATAGATGAGTCATCTACGCGATATCTAGGAGATATTATAGTACACAACGGTGTGCGTAGACACGTGCTCTCTTTCTCTCCATAATCCCTCCCTCTCATAGTCCGATGAGACGGAAATCCTAAACGAACGGAGCTCGTGGAGAAAGGTTGAGGTTGAGCGCAGGACAAATAGTTTAACGTGCCCACAGAGGCACGAAGAGATGTGATATGTTTCGAAAACCTTCAGTCATCTATGAACCGATAGTGGTAACGTAGCTTAATCTCGTAGATCTCAATCTGCTCAGTCACTATCCTCACGCTCTCGAACACGGTCTCGGGGCATATTTAGTTCTGAAGACGTCTCGAAACTCGATGTGTGCGCTACTCGAACTCACTCCGCATTGTTTTATAGACGAAATGAATATTCGAAAATAAAAGATAAAAGAAATGTTAAACAATATTTTTATTTTCTACTATTCTATTTAACTTATATTCTTTTTAACTGTCAAAATCTTGTCATAATGATAAATAGAGAGCTGCGCTTAGAAATGCATTAACGCGTGTGCGCGGCGTACATTTTGAGGGCACCGCGCATGGACCCGTTCGCGCGGGCTTGCCGCGTAATTCATGTGTGCGTTACTCGAGCTGTTCTATAAAGGTTACCTTCTGTTCTCTCGGTGTTTAGTGTTGGAACAATCCGCATTGTTTTATTGACGAAACGAATATTGGAAAATAAAAGGTAAAAGAAATGTTGAACAATATTTTCTTTTGTAACTTTTGTTTTGCGATGCGGTTGTGAAGATATTGACAGTTCGGGCTTGCCGGGAAAACGAATAAAAGATCGTGAATAAGGACCTAGTAACATAGCTTAACTTTATAGTAGAATAGCACATAGGTTGAAAGGTTACATTTAATTGCGATATCTGTTATCCACGTTGGCGGAGTCACGTACAAAATAGTGTAGTACACAAAGTACCTATACTTACCTATAATACAACTAGCTGTCGCCCACGGATTCGCCCGCGTAGATGATTTTGCTTCTATAAGGGTTGATTTTCACTTTCGATCAAAACACTGATGAAACAAAGAATGCGTGTTTCTTTATTTTAAAACGAAAAGCTAAATACTAAATTTCATTGATCTAACTTCAAAACTGACGGAGTTTCATACTTGCAACCCCTATTTTATCCTTTTAGGGGTTAATTTTCTAAAAACTCTGAAATACGTGTTTCTTTATTTTAAACCAAAAAGCCAAATACAAAATTTCATTGATCTTACTTCAAAACTGACGGAGTTTCATACAAACTTTCAAACCCTATTTTACCCCCTAGGAGACGAATTTTTAAAAATACTTTCTTAGTGGATGCCTACAACATAAAATGCATCAACTGCCAAATCAAATTTTAGGTTTGTAACCCTAGCGGTTTAGGCTCTGTGTTGATGAATCAGTCAGTCAGTCAGGGCAAGTGATTATACCTTTATGTATAGACTAGCGGACGCCTCGCGGTTTCACCCGCGTAGTTCCCGTTCCCGTGGGAATACAGGGATAAAAAAAGCCAATGTCACCCGGAGTTAGTGTAGCTTCACAACGATGAAAGATTTTTTCTAATCCGTCCAGTAGTTTCAGAGCCTATTTAATACAAACAAACAATCAAATATTTCCTCTTTATAATATTAGTATAGATAACTAGTACGAAATGAAAAACATAATAAAGTGCAGTGCAGACGTGCATTTTGCTTCAAATTAGACACAATAAGCTGCAACCTCTTATTTGTTAAATGATTCTAAATGCACACTAATTGGCGTAACTATGCTTGCCTTGCTTGAATTCTTGTTCAGATTTAATTGTTACCTAGTTTCGTTCGACTACGTACTTACGTCGGCATACACACATTTTAAGCTGTTTAAATAATATTATAGGTGTAACAATCGGTCCAGGGAAGACAGGCTATACCTGGAACCAATTTGTGCTGCCGACTTGTACTACCGGTCCGTACTTTCTCTCAGGGGGAAGCATGCTTAATTGGAACAATAAACATAATTAATAAAAATAATGCGTTTTTGTCGTTTGTTATTACAAAACTACGTAGCTACTATTACAGACGGTTCATAAAGTGACAAATGATACAACATAATATAGTACAATTTAAAATAAAGTTTATTAAATAGCTCTTTCTTATTGGTGAGGGATTCCGTGTGCTGAGATTTTTAATCATAATAGTTTTAGCGAATTAAATTATAGTTTTAGTATTAAAATAACTAATACTTTATCAAGGCAGGAGTTTAAGCTTTACAGAAAATATCTATAACTTGAACAATTACGTTTACAGTCGAATATTCATTAGCAAATCTATTGTAGCTAAAACGTTGTTAAGTGCCGTGCTCTCACTCTGTATCTTAAAGCATTTTGACGTGATAACGTCTTAAATATCGATGACTGGCTGCACTCACGGAAAAGTTTCATGTTATTGATTGGTTGCTAAGCAGTCACGTTATTCATTGGTCGCTAAGCAGGGAATGGCGATTGCAGCGACATGGCGATTGCAGCGACATGGCATACGATACAATTGGAACTAACGTTATTGATTGGTTGCTAAGAAATGCGAATGGCGATATTTCATCAATGTTTTCTTATAACGTTATCATGTAAAATAATCGTCCGTAAACCGACTTACAGACAACCATTTTTAAGCTATTGCATAGCTTTTATCGCGGGTTTGGGCTTTGAGCGCGGCGACCGAATCAAGAAATTCCATAACGAAAATAAAACCTAACACCCCCACTCCGCCTTACATAGTAGATACGCTCGGCCGAGCGTTCGCTTAACGTATATGTATATGGTACGACTGTACGAAGCTCGCACGGATCGAGACGAGCTGCTCCGAAATGTAATGGATTGTTTTGTTTTAATTGCATAAGTTGATAAAAAATGCTATGCAATGGCTTTACCGCGGCAGTCCCCGAGTGCCACATTTTTTTTTAAAATTATTATTTAAGAACTTAGTGTCACCAGCTAAACTGGCATGCTTAAGCTTTTTTGGGAGCGTACGCTTAAAATTGACCGTGTATTAGTCGTCTTTATATTACAAGAGTTACTTTGCAATACTTTGTTTACATTCACGATAACACGGTAAACATTTATTTAGTTTGTAGTATTCAAAAGCGATGACATAATTGTTTCTTCATGCATTATGTATGAAGTATGTGACGTGATGACGTCTAGCCCTTGAAGTTAAGTGTTTATGCTTTATAACTTTGTCATGTGTGACCTGCTTATGAAATTTTGTTGCTTTTCAAGGTTTTTGAGAGGCGAAGAATATTAAAATTAGTTATCTCGTTTCATTTTTTCTAACTTAACAATGCCGTAGCTTAATGAAACTCAACACTTGAACCTGCATCATGACTACATTCTAGACTCAGTGGCGACCGAGCAGATTGAGATATCTGCGAGGTTAAACAACATTACCACTGTCTATCCATAGATGGGTGACCACTTTCAAACATTGTAACACCCCTTCGTACCTCGGAGAGCACGTTAAGACGTTGGTCCTGCGCCTAATCTCTTTCCACTCGTGTTTGATTTCCGTCCCATCGGACTATGAGAGTAAGGGAATAGAGCCACTTGTGTTTGTGCATACACCTGCGTAGTTAGCTAGTCTCTTATAAGATTAGCCGCCGTGACCGAAATCGCTTAATATAGACTATTATATGAAACATAGCCCCAGATCCCCACCCAAAAGCTTTGATACATGCCACCCACGGCATATTGCAGAAGCTTTAAATGAAGCAACTATGAACTATAGGTATATACCTAGTCTAGCCATAAATATTGTTACGAAGAAAAAACATTTTTTTTTATTGCAAATAATATTTATTACTTTTACAGTGTGTTAGTTTAATACATAAATAGAAAACAATTCAAAATATAAAAAGCTTATTCGAAGTGGTCTCCATTGGCTGCAACACAGTCCTTTAAACGTTGAGGCCAGTTATCAATAGAAGCACGCACTCTTTCCATGGGAAAATTCTTCACTGCCAATCGTATGGATTGTTTTAGGGACTCCAAATTATCATGGCGTTTAGAGCAAGCCATACTCTCTAAAACTGACCATAAATCATAATCCAGCGGATTAAGATCGGGACTAGACGACGGCCAGTCTTCAGCTCTGATGAAGTCCGAAACGTTCACTTCCAACCAAGACTGCGTGGACCGAGCTTTATGACCCGGCGCTGAGTCTTGTTGGAAGGACCATACTTGGTTATTGAACATGGTGTTGTTAAGGGGTTTAACTACCTTCTCAAGAATGGTATCTTGATACACTTGTGCCGATGTTTTGATACCTTTTTCACAAAAATATGGCTCAGTCACTCCTTCATAGCTAACACCCCACCAAACAATCACTGAAGTCGGATAATGCCCACGTTGCACTCTGTCGACTAATTGGGAAGCTTCCTTAGAGCTTTGAGCATAAATACGGTCATTTTGTTTGTTAAAATGTTGCTCAACTGTAAAGATTTTCTCATCCGTAAACAAAATTTTTCTGTGACCTCCCTTTGCGTACCGCTTCAGTAGTTGCTTCGATTTTACCACCCTATTCTTTTTTAAATTATCAGTTAAAAAATGACCAGTGCGTCTCTTATAGGCTGCAAGTCCTAAGTCATCTTTTAAAATGCGTGACATGGTTCTGGGTGCTATCTTCATCTCCCGAGATAAAATCTTTTGCTTTCGGACAGGATTTCTTCGAATTCTTTCCCTTACTGCTTTGACCACCATTTTCGTACGAACACTACGTGGACGGCCAGATCTTTTTCTGTCACAAACAGAGAAGGTCTCATTGTACCTATTAATAGCCCGGTACACAAACATTTGACTAATACCAAGCGTATGGAGAGTTTTAAAAATTACATTCGGCTCCATACCAACTTTGTGTAATGCAATCACAGCGATTCGGTTTTCTTTATCACCCCACTCCATTTTAATATAGCAAAATATTGTACAATGTATTGGCGCCAAAATTAGAAAATACAATGAACAATCGTATAAAAATGACAGATTCCAAATTCAAATGTAATAACTTTCTTATTTTTAATTGTAACAGTATTTATGGCCAGACTAGGTATTTATGGTTATAGGTATAGGTATATATATATATAGAAAGTGAGTAAAAATGTGAACACACGACATGTACGCCGCTAAAAAATAGACCGTGGCCACCACAACAAACAATCCTCAGAACAGCCCATTGTTTTGCTAATTCTAAAGTTGAATAAGTCAAGTATATGTTAATGAATTCGCTAATCAGCAAGGTTGTGGGCATTACCGCTGGTATTTGGCACAGACACACAACTAATCCTATGAATATTGATAGGTCAGATTCATGTTCTTTATTTCCGTTGCCCGTGCGAACTGTCAAAATCTTGTCAGAGAGCTGCGCTTAGAAATGCATCAACGCGCTTGCGCGGCGGACATCTTTGAGCGCACCGCGCATGCGTCAGATCGTACGGGCTTGACAATGAAATAAAGATCGTAAATAAGGAGCGATATAATATCTTGTGAGTCACTAAATAGTTCTGTTGTTTCTGCTTGATTTACTTATACCCATTTGTATGACTCTATGGCCGCGAAAACAAAAAAAAACAGTCCTCTATTCCAAAAATATACTACAAGTAACTTTTCTCTTTTGAACATGTATAAATATTTTACGTAGGGACTATTAATAATACTATTTATTATACGGGAATTAACGCGCATTGTTTACCTTAAAATTGCTTGACGTTTCGACAAGGTTGCACCGGCCGTTGTCACAAGCGGACTTAACATTTAATTAAAAGAAAATTTGATTTAGCAGTCCAATTGTCTATTGAAAACGCAATGGTCTTTGATCTTATTCCTTCCATGTCATGAGTGAGTTTTGACCAACCACTGCTCACATCTTCCAGACGGTTGGAAACAAACGTTCCCGCCAAGGTGACCTTGCTTGTTTCCAACAGTGTAGACGGCTGTTGTGAACCTAATTACTTAGTAAGTACTTGGTTTACAACATCCGTCGACACTGTTGGAAACAACCAAGGTCACCTTGGATTGTACGTTTGTTTCCAACCGTCTGGAAGACGCTTTAAGATTGAGCTTGTACCGAAGCGACTCAATAAACAAGAGATTTTCATACAAAGACCATAAAATACATTACTATTTTGTTTTAAATGGCTCGAGTTGATGCAGTGATTCATCCCCTTGCTAGTTGAATTGTGCCTATATCTACTGCGTCGTTTTCTCTCTAGTCAAAACATTAACGTAGAAGTAGGGACACACTATTATAGACTACTAGCTGACCCACGCATTTTCGTATGCGTCAATTTTCCCCGTTTTTCCAACATTTTTTATTGCTCGGCTCCTATTAGTCGTAGCGTTATGTTATATAGTCTATAGCCTTCCTCGATAAATGGGCTATTCAACACAAAACTATTTTTTCAATTCGAACCAGTAGTTCCTGAGATAATCGTGTTCAAACAAACAAACTCTTCAGCTTTATAATATTAGTATAGACTAGCTGTCCCGCGCTACTTCGTACATTTTCCCCGTTTTTGCCACATTTTTCATTGTTGTTCCGCTCCTATTGATCGTATCGTGATGGTATACCTATAGCCTATAGCCTTCCTCGATAAATGGGCTATTCAACACAAAAATAATTTTCAATTCGAACCATTAGTGCCTGAGATTATCGCTTTCAAACAAACAAACTCTTCAGCTTTATAATATCAGTATAAATTAAATAGGAGCCAAAACACTTCTATTCCATAAAATTCCATTATGTAGGTATATCGTATTCTAATCTGTTGTTTGACGTAAAACCCTTCCTGTATTCACACCGTTCTATGCGCAGTATATTAGTGCACGCGGCTAGTTATTCGAAAACATGTAATAAATCAGGCGCGCGCGCAATATGACGAGTGACGTCACAGACGAGGAACGTACAAGTATTTATAGAATATTTCTCTTTGTCATTGTCTTGTATTTATAATCCATACTAATATTATAAATGTGAAAGTAACTCTGTCTGTTTGTTACCTTTTTACGCTTAAAATGATTTAGATAAAATTTGGTTTGGAGATAGTTTGAGATAACCGACATCCACGAGGGCGGAGCCGCGCGCCTATGTTAAAAGATCTATATCTATGATCAATACAATATAATATTTTAAAGAGAAAATTATTGATCGTTTGTTTGCATCGAATAGGATCAATTTGAAAAAATCATTCAGCATTAGAAAGCTACATTATCGGTGAGTAACATAGGCTATATTTGTTGTCAATAAAATTAGAGATCCCTATGAAAATTACAATAATGTAAGTCAAGGTATGAAAATCTACGATATGTCACCCATGCGAAGCCGGGACAGGTAGCTAGTATAATATAAGTTCCGAGAGAGATTAGGTACAGGAGTAGCTTAGTTTTGCTTCGGCATTTTTGGAAAATGTTTACCCATCTCAGACCTGCAATAGTAACGTTACTTAACCTCTCTGGTCTACTAATAGTAAAACTAATCACAGAGTCACGGACCTCCCTCCTTTGTCGTTATTAAGTAGTAATAAAAAAGTAATTACAGATGGGCCCACTATGGGTTTGGGTATGGCCCGTCCGCTAGTCAGTCGAGCTGACTGATCGACAAATACCCCGATTAGTTGGCCAACTAATCAAGATCATCAAGCTTTCTTTACGACTGGGTTTTTAGCAACATTGTTGTCTCCTATGTTCTAGGTTAATTTTGATTGTTAACTGCAAGGGAAGAGTTCCAATCCGTAAGTTAAGTCTAATTTCAGTTGTTTATTAAATAATCACTTTAATCCCGAATACTCAAATGATACTTTTTTAGGTGATAACGTCTTCTAAATCGATGATCATCATATGCAGGGTGCGTACACGAAAAAGTGTCTCCTAGCAAGTTATGATTGGTTGCTAAGCAGTCACGTTATTGATTGGTTGCTAAGCAACAGCGAATGGCGATATGTCATCAATGTTTTCTTATGACGTTATCACGTAAAAGACTTGGAACAACAATTTGTGGATCACAAAAAATGGCAATCGAACCTACGACCTCTTGCGCAGCAGCTGTACATACTCCCACCTCGCCACCGAGGCAGTCAATACTTAACTCTGGGTCGTGCTCAGAAGTATTCCTTCCACTATTCACCTTAAAGGGACAGAGATGCCATGATAGTACAGAGACTGCCATTTGTGCCACAGACATAAATAAAAGTCAAGAAAAGAGGCCTGAACATGTAACACTGTAAAGTTTTAACCCTTACTTTATGGTTAATGGAGATTTAAGTATCGCATTGCAATTTGCTTTAAATTACAGTTATTTTTTCAAATATTACATAGGGTAAGGCGATTATAACTGCATTAGGGCATTTCGCTACAATATCGTGTACAAGTATAATTTTCATTTTGACAAATTATAAAAACGAACTAAAAAACTACCTACCTCCTAAAAATGGTACTGCGATCAAATTAGTTCTTATTTCTTATTGTCGCGACAAATGAAATAAAATAATCTATTTTATCAGATTACGAAACTAGATAGATCTAGAATTCTAGAATCTAGATTAGGCAGATTTTATAAGGTGCGCCAAATTGGGTAGATGACTACAATAACTAAAAATTATTTTTCACTATAAAGGAAATAGCATTTGCCAAAATATTCTGGAAAACAATGTTTCTCTACAATTTTACGTTATTTGACCACATGATTTGACCATACAAAAGAATGACGTCATTGTTTTGTATTTCGTACTTATAAATTATTACGGGGCGCATCATTTTGACGTTTCTTAAAAAGATACTGATTTGACTTGACAGACATCTAATCGAATGACGATACAATAGGTTGTATCGTCAAATAAAATCAACTTGCAAAGAGATTCTTAAAACATGAAAGTTTCTCCTTTCAAATCAGATGAGAAATTGTTAAGACATGTGAGATTTCTTAGTCTGCCTTTATGGTTTTTACGGCGAAACCACTAGAATGATTTTGTAGAAATTTGGCACGTTGGTAACTTAAGGCCTGGGGAGTGACATAGAGTACTGTTCATCGCCATAACTAACATACAAGCAGACGGAGCCACGGTCAAAAGCTAGCAAATAATAATTTAACCCCTTAAACTCAATCAAAGTCGTAGTCGTTACAAATGTACACAAATACTGGATCAAACAAACACCAGCTTGTTACATTTGTATATGCAATTGCGCAATACTGATCTGGACTCAGTGAAGTTTCTGTTTGGCGTCTGTAAATCAGCTTGTGAAATGTTCACGGTATTTTAGGATGGATGGTGTTTGGGCCCGTTGTTTGGTACGATACGGCACGGTACACTCACAAAATGCTGAAGCCCGATTTCCACAATAGCAGAAATTAACCGATTAGTTCTAGAGAGCGTCTACTTCTGAATTAGTGTAATGAACTCTTTGTTAGTGGAAATGCAATGGAAGCGAAATAAAAGGAATCCTTTTTCTTTAGCTGTTTCCCGCTTATTGCCTTTTTGCGGTGGAATCCGGACTTGAGGGTACAGAAGACTGGAAGGAAGAAGGAAGGTGGCGAATTGTTATTATATGCAGAGCTACTATACACTCTGAAATTAGCTGGGCGCTGTCCTCTTTGTGCAATTAGGCACATTAAAACTACGAAACGGATTTCCATAAGAATTTCACTATAATTTAGAGGTTTTCTTATCGGAAGATACACGAGACATTATAACGTGATAAAAGTCCGCGAAATAATCGGAGCGGATTACTCTTTAGTAGAGCAAAGGGATTTTTGAAGAGCTCCAGCTAAGCTACTTCCTCTTTCCTCCCAATATCGTGAGACAAAGGAAACAATCCCCAGGGAACTTCCACGTGCCGTTTCGTTTTACAACTTTTTAATTTACGTCACACGCGGTGCTTGCTGCCTTAATTTATGATATGCTCAAAGAACCACTTAACTATTTTATGGGGGTACCACAAACGTATAGAGTTATATAATGTAGGACTTACTGGAACTCAAGTGTTAAAATATAACGTGTAAAACTGTTGAGAACCCCAGGTGGTCGTTAATTAAAAGTGTTTGCGTATTTTAGGAAAGGATATATTACCTTTTGGTGTAGTATTTTACAATGTTTTGCGTTAAGATTTATTTCAAAACATTAATTATTGCATAGAAAAAGCCTGTGAAAACTTATTTGTAAAATAAAAATATCTTAGGACAACTTACACAACGCTATCTGATCCCAAACTAAGCAGAGCTTGTACTATGGAAACCAGACAACTGATACATACATATTATAGATAAAGAATAAACCTTATGAAAAAATATATATATATATATATATTACGGTTCTTAATCGTGTGAATAATTTAAGGTAATATACCTTGTTTATTGCGCGATTAAGACCCGTAATATATATATTTTCATAATGTGTACAAGTCGCGAAAGTTTATCAACATTTACAGAATAAACCATCGTGTTCATCACACAAAGTTTTATCCTGGGTGGGGATCACACCTATGACGTCTTGCGTAGCAGTCGGATAAACTCCCACCGCGCTACAGAGGCATTTTTTTCAAGTTTTCACAGTCAATAGGCAGAACATTCTATCTATTCCGTCTTAGATTATTCCTAAATACATAAATGAACGGCAGAAGTGACGATAGGAACTGATTCGATGCATGACCGACGACGACCTGAGATATTTTGATGACCATCCATCCACAGTCCGACCTGGCAGATCTCTTATCTATTTTGCCACTGAGTCACAGACCTCTATAATACTTAGTTACTAATAATGTAACACTTTCAACCCTATAACCGACTTTTAGGGTTCCGTAGCCAAAATGGAAAAAACGGAACCCTTATAGTATCGTCATGTCCGCCTGTCTGTCTGTCTGTCTATCCGTCCGTATGTCACAGGCCTTTTACTCAGAGACTACTCAATGAATATTAATGAAATTTAATGAAAAGGTATCTTATAGTAACCGCCAGTTTGGTAGCTAAAAAATAAAAATAAATATTTTTAGGGGGGGCACTCCATACATGTTAAGCTGATTGTTTTTTCGGCTAACATCAACGTGTGGCACGTCATTCGAAAGGTCTTTTAAAAACATTATAGGGCTCCTAATAAACTTTTTTGATTGAGTGAATATTTTTGGACAACTTAACTTTTGAACCGTGTGACCAAAAAATGTGAAAACAATCACAAAGGTAGCGCTCAATAAATACTTTAAACTAAAATTATTTCGGACATAATCGGAAATACCATCAGCAGTAAAAAAGCAGTTTTTCGGCTTTAACTTAAAAAGCTGAAAAACTGCTTTTCTCAAAAAAAAGGGCGTAAGTGCCATGAACATACGCTCTTCTGCTGATGCAATTATTTAAGGCTGCGGAACCCTACACAAAGCATGGTCCGACATGCTCTTGCCCCGTTTTTTAGCTTACGATTTGGCAAGAATAAACAACAGCAGTCAACGCAGACCTGCTTTGTTAAAACCAGGGTGTGATGATATCGCTAAAATGATGTAGAAATCAAACTCTTACAGTCACTAGTCAAACAACTATCTTAAAACCTTTAACGATTAATAAGCTCGTCGCATTATGATCGATTGAGTTGCGTTAAACTGGTTGTATTAAAGCAAATATTATGTAAGGTAAAGGCTTGGCGATGACGATATGTTTAGCCTATTCGATCATGGTATCATATGATTTGACAAAATCGATGTAATCTCTTATTTAAATCTAGGTGTGGTTGTTAAAGCATAATTTTGTTAGTCATTTGGATCGGTGGAAGCTCATAATCACCAGTCTCTATCCATTCACTGCTGACCAATTTACGCCTCGATTATTATGATAGACCTGTCTTAATTTTTGTTTTTTGTAAAAAAGGTAACTATGGCAATGTGGGTTTTTTTTCCACATTTCTAGCAATCCTGTTAACCACTCCAGCTAAGCTCAATGGCTTGTGTTAGGAGTGGGTTCACGTCGGTGGTATAATGGGTAGGATTCGACCGATGCCTTAGCCATTACGCCCTCCGCATTTAGTCCACCACGGCCTCCAACCTTCTTTGGGTATGTCAAAGTAGCAACGAACAAATCCTCAAGTGAAGACCGCAAATCAGCAAGTACCAAAACATAGAAGAAATATGATATTCCTTACGTAGCTACATAGATCTCCTCCTCTTCCTAAAGATCTGCTTCTGATACAGCTGACCATCATTGAGATAGTAGAAGAAACGCTCTTGCAACAGAAGCACAACAAACTGCCTCTGTGGCGCCGTGGGAGTGTGTTCGACTGCTACGCAAGAGATCAGTTTCGATTCCCACACGGGACACCACTTTGTGTGATCCACAATTTGTTGTTCCGAGTTTGTGTCCGTGACTTGTATGTTTGTAAAGTCCCCCGCGGCACAGGGCTTGTATTGCGGGAGTCGTCTTAAAAAAAAAAGATTCAATAAATTCTCGTGTATTGTTATACAACAGAACAAAGTATTATTGTACTGCAATGATTTAGAATTAGTACATGTATCAACCTTGGCATTGGTTTGGCTTCGAACTTGAACTAGAGAGGATGCCAAAACTGTATATTGACTGTAGCCACTATTAGTCATGTAGTTGTATGTAAGTAAATGGAGTAGCTACACACATTGTACATTTTCTTGAATCTTGGAGCTATGTCTCTTTCATACTTTCTACATGTGTTCTTCATCGATCTCGTAGAATGAGATAGAACATTTGTTGGCTCTAAAGACAAGTTATATAAAGCAAATTTTTTCGTTCTGCTCTACAAATGTAAAGTCGCACAGTGGGCTATGCTATAGACCGAGTTATTCTTGTATTTACCGAAATGACGGCATACCACAAAGAATCAAAGTTAACATCAAGCTAAGTTCTCCTGAAGTGGAAATTGTCCGGTCATATATTTCTTTTTTTTTTTGTTAAAGAGGCGACTGCCGTAGAAGGGTACAAGCCCTGTGTCGCTGGGGACTTTACAAACATACAAGTCACGGACAGAAAGTACACCCAGACATGGAACAACAATTTGTGGATGGTGTTCCGTATGGGAATCGAACCCACGACGTCTTGTGTAGCAGTCGGACACACTCCCACCGTGGCACACAGTACCGAAGGATCGATTGTCGCTGGGAAAAACGCGTCCTAGAGTGGAGACCAGCAAGACGACATAACGAAGGGTCGCGCGAGATGGGCTGGTTGTTGAATGTCGCAGGATGAGGACCGGGTGTTGTGGCGAAAATAAGGGGAGATCTACGTCCAGCAGCAGGCCGATACAGGTTGATGATATTCTTATAAAGTCTTTGCTTCCGTCGTCTTACACATCCAAAAAAATGTTTTTTTCTTTTTTTTTAAATAGTTTCTTTCTAATAATTTTCTTTAAAATAAATAATAATATCTTGAGACAACTCACACAACGCTATCTGATCCTAAACTAAGCAGACAAGCTCTGCTTAGTTTACGACGACAAAGACGAGAAATAATAATAAAAATAATATCTTGGGACAACTCACACAACGCTATCTGATCCCAAACTAAGCAGAGCTTGTACTGACCAGACAACTGATAAACATACTTACATATTTCTAAATACATACATATTATAGATAAATAACACCCAGACACAGAATAAACCATCGTGTTCATCACAAAAAGTTTTATCCTGGGTGGGGATCGAACCCACGACCTCTTGCGTAGCAGTCGGAAACACTCCCACCAAGCCATAGAGGCAGTTTTTAAGTTTTTACAGTCAATAGACAAAACATTATATCTATTCAATCTTAGATTATTCCTAAATACATAAATTTAAATTAAAAAAAAAAAAACTAAAATGGAAATACTCGTCTTCAAGTAGGTACTCCTTGTGTGGTCGCCATTTATCTATAAGTACGCATTTATCGTTTGCAAATCGTTCTGCGGACATTGGTTCACTTACACAGTTATACTTTACAACAATCAATGTTCTGTTCGGTCCAGTTTCGCGATTGTCCGCCATTGTTCAGGGTATCTAAAGATGTATCAATTGAAATGGTACAATCAATTTTATATACAAAATGTCGGTCATGTTCTTGATTATTGTTGATTCGACTGTGAAATTGAATACAGGGCATGTGTTTTGTAGTCTGATTGAAAAAATGCTTCCCTTCTGCATGTAAGGCCTGTCCTCGACAGGTTGAGATGTCAATGGAGACCAAGATGGTACGCGTCCTACACCAGTTCCCGTGCCCCTTCCACTTTGTCACCTTAGTCATAAAACTACTGTAATAGAATTTCAGAAGATGTCTTCTTCTTTCATATTTAAAAACAAAACACAACCATAAACGAAGACAACATTCGCTAGTTAAAATGCTAAAGTATTGATTAATATTAACGTTTGCTAGTGAAAATTCTGTACGCGAATGTTGTCTTTGTTTATGGTTCTATTTTTAAAATATGATAGAAGAAAACATATTCTATCATATTTTAAAAATGGAACCATAAACAAAGACAACATGCGCTAGTTAAAATGCTAAAGTATTGATTACCTAATATTAATAAATAAATCCGACGGGAACTGGTGCAGACTGGGTTAGTCTTTACTGACCCGTGCAACTTCGTCTGCGTTTTATATTGATGCTCAGCTCCTATTGGTCGTAGCGTGATGGTATATAGCCTATAGGTTTCCTCGATAAATGGGCTACCCAACAGATTTTTTTTCAATTTGGACCTGTAGTTCCTGAGATTACCGCGTTCAAACAAACAAACTTTTCAGCTTCATAAAATTGATATAGATATGTAGGTACTACTGCGTACAAAACAAAATTGCCCATTAAAATGACGTAATTAAAAGTGAACGTGGTATTAAACAGTATTTATATAATTATAGTAAGTTACATAGTACGGTATATGCAAATTTGTGTAAATCTAGGCTAGATTATTAAGTTTTGATATTGCCCCATTAGTTCGTTTAGTAACATCGATAACTTTCCAAATGATTAACTGCTATGAATACACACTTTGATAATGTTTTGAAATTTTTAAGTGCTTACTGATGATCCTTATTTGGTAATACTGATGGAATTGACCAATAGCGTTCGTGCATCGTTTTCAATGATGGGAGGCCCTGGGTAACTTATTCAGGAACTCTCCTATTAAATATCTAATAAATAGCATTCTTTCGAATGCATGCAAAAGTCACAGCGTTTTTACTATCTGATAGATCTGAGTCCACGCGGACTCGACAAAGAAATGAAAAAAAAAAAAACTTTGGTGTTCTGCGCTCGGTTTTTGAGTTCTGGGGCTCCTGGGTAACATATTTAGGAACTGTCCTATAAAATTTCAAGCCATTTTTCCAATGCTTGCAAAAGTTACAACGGTTTAATCATCTAGATCTGAGATTATGTGCTCGGCGAAAAGGTCAGCTAGTTTCAGCGACGTAAAACCTCTCTCTGAATTTTACTAAAGAAAGAAATAAAATTGAACAATGAAAGAAATGGATTCTCAATGATTTTGACTGGCCTGTTGGTATAGTAGTTAGTGACTTTGACTGCTAAATCAGAGGTCGTAGGTTTACTAAATCTTGTACATTTTGTACTTACCCTAGTGCGGGAGATGTCTTTAAAAAAACTTTTTAAAACAAAAGGTGTACCTTCACCTTTTGTTTTAAAAAGTTCTTTACCCAAATTTTGTTCTTCGTGCAATTACTTAGAGCGTGTGGTACCGGCTTAAGAATAGTACCACCCCATCTCTTCCCGTGGGTGTCGTCAAGGCGACTAAGGGATGTCACACCGGAGGATGGGCAGCAGCGTCCTCTGCGTACTTTAAAGCCTAACTGCGATCGCCAACCCGCTCGCCAAGCGTGGCGATTCTGGCAATTACCGCCAGGATTTATAAGTAGATTCTACTGGGGAGATCCTTGCCCGTGGAGCATCATATGAGTTAATATGTATTATAGAATTATTCTGTAAATTTCTTTTAACTCGACTTATCACAAAATACAACAAAATTATAGGTAAATCCTGACTCACTCCACTTAATGCTAATTCTGAGAATTGTAAGTAGTGAATCCGCCAACAATCCTACTCCGCACGTAGCCACTTCAAGCATTTTGAGCCAAAGATAACAGCAGTAGTCGGAACACATCGTCAATAACACCAAGAGATTTATCGACAGCTCACAAGAGATAAAGTCTTTGATAGGGCTGCCAAAGATGTATAATTTTCCTTTCCCTGCGGCTTCGGTCTCGTCATGTTTTGTTATTTTTTACTTAATATTTTAATCGGCTGCCTAAGACGCGCGTCATTATAAAGAGCTAATAATTTAGTAGAGATACTCAACAGGGTACGACGTATCCCCCTTAAGTTAAGCTGTCGCGTTCGAATGAATCCAAGTTAGCTAATTGGGCCTCTTATCTATTATGTGCAATTCTGATGTAGGTATAACGCTACATAAATAACTAAAAGTTTATATAAAAAAATATTCTATAGTTTTTGCATAAAGGAGCAGGAAACATTCATTATATACTTTCGGATTTATAAGTAAATATTAGGATTAAAAGAACTCATTCTAAAAAAGATTATCTAAAAAAGAAATCTAGAATATTTATCTATAGGATCTACTATAGGAACAACATGATTGGGTGGTTATTATAAGAATACAAGTGTCTGCCTAACAATAACATTTCTTATGGGTAAATAAATAATGTTTATAGTAATTGTAATAATAAGTTATAAACTTTTGCATTTCTTCAATAGAGCACACCTATATTCGAAATCCACTTACAACAACATTTATTTTTATTATGAAGCAGCATGGTTGGCAACCCTAGTCGCTAAATAAAATGAACCCAACAAACCAACATACTCTCAATCTAGATCAATTTATAACCAAGCTAACATGAACTCCAACAAATCTTTCGCTTCAATAAAATTTAAACGACTCGTTAGAAGTGCGGAGGTCATTGTAAATTGGTAAATGCTACATTGAAGTTTAAATTTGGCGGGAATCCAAGGTGCATGTTATGCCATTTTATTGCTATATTTTATTATTACAATGTTTTAGTGAATAAATGTAATATGAGCATAATTATAAGTGAATTAATATGCTTGTACAATCGTGAGAGAAAGTGAATCAGGAGAATAAACACAGTTATTAGAGTAAAATAGATGTGTTGACTGTTGAAGCTGTATGTGTGTCACTGTGTCACAGAATATTTTAATGGAATAGAATACATTTCTTTATTTAGCTAGGAATTAGTCCGTGACAAGTCGATGTGGCGGCCACGACTCTGCAGACGCAGTGTGGGCCGACCTCCCATTCTAGATGGACCGACGATCTGAACGAAGCAGCCGGGACCAAATAAATGACTGTGGCCTAGGATTATCAGGAGTGGAAAAGGTTGGGGGAGGCCTTAGCTCAACAATGGGCGTCTGTAGTTTGAAGAAAAATATTGGAATAAGAAGTTTTTCGGCATTTTATATCCCATTGCTCTGGTATCAAATGAATAAACCGATACCATAAGATAAGAGTCCAAGGAATAAAATCGACTAATGCGTTTATTTTCCTAGCGTTTGACTTACACCCGAACATTATGTCGTGTCGTGTCTATCATAGGTATATCATGACTATATAGACGCGACACTCCTAACCGATTTCAGTCAGAGGCTAGTCAACTACGCAGGACATATTATAGTACCCAAGTGTATGAGGAGACACAAAATCAGCTATTACTTCACTCTCATAATCCTATAGGAAGGAAATCCAATACAATCGAAGAGGGATTAGGCGCAAGACCGACGGCTTAACGTGGTTTCCGATGCACCGATGGTCACGTCTTTTGGTTGTATAATACATAAACCTTGAATTTTCTATTCGCACTCTCAAAACGCTGGCTATAAGTACAACAACTTCTCAAAAACAAAGTTTAAAGTAAGTTAAAAAGTATCTCCCAATTAAGCTGAAGTATTCACTAAAGAAAATAGTTCTTCCAGTTATGTAACGTCTCTTATCCAACTAATTGGTAGTTTCTAGAAACCGCATAATTTCCCGTTACAACTTTCCACCAAGTGTAACGCCAGCTGTGCTCGACAGTACCTCATTTAATGAAAATGAACAATTGAAAATGCAAAGCCGAAATGGGCTTGTAATAATTTTATTCATTAGGTTCTGTTTTAATAAAACGAGATGGAAATTGTAGAATTATGGAGGTGGAACCACAAACTAGAGTACCTACTTACAGAACGTAAAGTAGCCTTCATACTAAAACGGCTATTACACTACCCTGAATCAGGGCCCCAAATCAAGGTGGCCTTGAAAATTTGTTAGAGAATTAGGGCCCTAACTCTTATTACACCGCTCTTTTTAAGGATTTAGGGTCCCTGATTTAGTGTAATGTAATAAGCGCATAAGCACTACGGGGATCGTGTACCCATTCAGGGCAGTGCAAGATAGGTTTCGGGGAACCCCAAAACTTCCAAACTACATGGAGCCCTACATGGGCTACGTTGCTTTACGTCTACGTTTGGTTATTTGCAGCGGGCTAATAGGCGCCAAATTTCCTAATCGTTTCGATCTCATTAACATAAAACAAACTCACACTAAGCACAAAGAACAATGTGGTCCGCAGTGGTTTTAAATTCAGTGTACGTGAACGATGACTCTGTGTGAGTTACTCAACCGAGGTACAATGTATTGTACGTAGTATGAAGATTACTTTCTGTAGTCTCGGTGTTTTGTGGTAGAAGCTGGCTGGTAATGATACCGGAAAATGAATTACCAAGCACTTTATTTTATTTTAAAGCACTTTGTACGGTTGTCGCCAGCGGTGACAAGAAAATAGTGTTGTCAATGCTATTATACATTTTTATGTATATAGTTTTATTAATATGCAGATGCTTGGGGAGCTTGGATTTGTAATAAAGCTACATCTTACGGTACAGAATTAAAAAGAATTATTTTATCATTTCATAGTTTATAAACTTCTATCGTCTATTGGAAGACCGATTATGACTTTGGCTGACTAATTGTTTGTCAAGTTACCGATCAATCGGCCGACGAGTCGACCAATGCGATCAGATTTCTTTAGAACTTATCATTAACTCTATGGGTTGGACTGACATTGACCACAAAATGGCAGCCCTGTTAAAACGTAAAGCAATTGTTAAGGTAAATTATAGCTGCTAATACTGAGCTGATATCACTACAGTTGTAACAATATAATTATAAATTCTTAAGAAAGCCATTCAGCTAGTTGGTTTAAATCACAGTCTGATCATCTCAAGTTAGCAACAGTAATCAAAGATTATGACTTCTCCATGACCTAAAAAGCGTCCTACAAAATCTGTTACAGGTATTAAACTACCAACTGAATGGGGCATAACGAATTGTACAAATAACAGTAACGGATAACCGTTATTTGCGACTAGTTATTAGCAGGCGAATTTTCGCACGACGCGCTTTTTTATGTCCATTTTGTTTAGGTACGCGGTTCTTTATTTCTTGTATTGAAAGCGAGAGCTTTTTATGTTGGTGGTTGATGACTCATGCTTACAGCTATTATTTTCTTCAGTATTCGTTTTAGAGATCCGTAGTGAAATGATGTTCTGGTTTCGTTGCTATATAGAAAAAGTTGTAAGCAATGAAATAATTATTTCTTCTTCTAAAAAACAATTGTTGCTTGACTTAGAATTTCGATTATGGCAATTACCCCCAGGATCTACATACTAGTAGGTTCTGCTGGGGAGACCCGTGCCCAGCAGTGGGCCATCTTATGGGTTGATATGTATGTATTAAGCACCATATTTTAATACAGAGCTAGACCTAGGCTATGGCTAGAAGGATATAGGGCATGGGCGTCCCCAAGATCGGCGAGGGGGGATCACAATTTCGTTGGTGTCAAAACACCTGCCAAATGGGTACTTTGGACCTACCTTTTATAAATTTCAAGGGGGGGGGGGTGTCAACCTCCAAATCCCCCCCCCCCCCCACGGGTACGCCCATGATATAGGCTATCTTTTATCACGATAATCAACGTCCACACTCCACACGGACTGAACCGCGGACAAATTCCACTCATAGTATAAGATAAATGAGTCACTGATTGTCGTAAATCGTAAAGAGGCGGAACCAAAGAAATAAATACAAAAGTAAGCTCTCTATTCTATATTTTTTACAATACCGACAATAGTAGGTAGTGTATCAATAAGCCATTGACGCTGAACCTGCCCTAGTTTTGAATAGAGTAACCATATTATTATCTACGAAATGAGACAATCCTAAACCTTTTTTAAACTTCATTTAAAGAACCTACCTCCTATAATTCGAAGTTTAAAAAAAGGTTGTGAGCTTACTAATCTTTAATGTGGTGTGTGGCATTGACGTATAGACCTGGACCGCGCCATCCCTTTCAATTAAAAAGTAAATATTGACTGCAAAGCGTGAAAGAGAGAAAATCTCGTGCGGCCCTGTATCTTTAACAGGTCCTTGTCCACAAAGTAGCGTTGTCTCTTTCAAGAGAGTGATCAATTTTGTGAGGTCATGGCGCAGTCCAGGTCTATACGTCAATGGTGTGTGGTGAGCGACGAGTGTGTGCGTGTGTTCGCTGCATTTACTTAAATAGATGAATACTCAGCTAGCTGCGCGCTATAGCATTTAATGTGTGAATCTGGCATTCACACATTAAATGCTATGCCGTATCAATGATACGGGGCCACCAGGCTAGAGGAGCCTGAACGCGGGTTAGCAATTCTAACACCCCTCCTCTCTTCTGTGCCAACGACACTCATTGAAGAATCAATTACAAATTAGTGCAGGCGACAAATGCAGAGAATAAGTCTTATTAACGTCACAACGACATGGATATTTTCTATATGACTTGTAATTGTGATATTAAGTAAACAAACAATAAAACAAAGGCTGTCTGTCAACACCCACGCACTAGCTAGGTACCTATCTATCTATGAAACTTATTATGTTCATATAATGCGAAATGGATATTTTTTACACAACATCGTGTAATTATTGCCCTGTTTAGTAAACAATCGATGACATAAAAACCTATATTATTACTTAGTTCTTACCTATTACTATTTGTAACTACATATAACATTTTTTATTATCATTATTTTTTTATTCATAGAGCCAAGGCATACGTTTTAGTTTATCACAGGCGACCAACTGAAATATCCAAAGACTGCTGATTTTATGTTTTGTTATGGAAGATTTTACGACTACATTTTCAAAAAGCATTTGGACGCGACATTGAGTCATGATTCAAAGTGGACAAAATATATATAAAAAATATACAAAAATATTTTTTTTCAACCGACTTCAAAAAGGAGGAGGTTATAAATTCAAATGCGATTGTATGTTTTTTTTGTATGTGTTTGTTCAGCAATTAGGCAAAGACGACTGGACCAATTTGCAAAATTATTTTTATGTTTTATAGGGTTATACTTCCAAGTTGGTTCCGTGTCATTAGATCAGGACCTGATGAAGGGATTTTGGAGAAATCGAGAGAACTCTTTAAATATTACTTTCATAAATATTACTATAATGATTTAGGTATTTATATTTTATAGAGATTCGTGCATTTACTCTTAAAAAGCACCAATTGGTGACGTGGATTTGATGATGATTGACAAGCTGAATTATTCAATATTTCACGGTTTGCCATTCAATTACTTCAGTACGGTATTGAGTAGCACTTTATTCTCGTTATAAAACTATTACACAACTTACTGATGGTGAACTATGATGTAAATTTCTCAACAAAACGCCCTTGCATCAGAAAAAGAAATATTTTGTAACAGGTTTTGAGCAAATGACATAAACCTATTGTAACTTAGGTGAATCACAAACCAACCCACTAAAAAGCGAGATTTTTTTAAATATTATTTGTTGTTCAATATTATTTTTTGCTTTTTAGTTGCCTTGAATTTATTTTTGAAGTATGTAGGTAGATAATATTTTTTTCTAAAAATGTTTTTTATTCGTAGAAATGTTACACAAATAGAAAATCAAACTGAGTTTGCGTCTGCATCAATACTGCTTTAGAATGGAGTGTTTGGACTCCTACAGTTTTAGAAAAGCGAATAAAGGCAAAAAAAAGCTGGCGCACTTGCAAAATAACTTGTATGCAACAAAAACTTGCATGCCAGTAGATTAAAGTATGCATACGACAATTAGCTAGCACGTGCCAAAAACTGTTATACAGAAGCGTGCCAGCTACATGCACGTGTAATTTACCTCTTAATCGCAAGTTTGACGATACAAAAACTGAAAAAATATGTTGTACTTATTTGTTATCGACTTAACAAATACAAGAACATAACTCTTTTTCTTGTGCAGTCGGGTAACTACCTACACAAAGACAGTCACCACGACACGCTAGCTGTTACATCTCACGCACTAATTACCACCGCAAGGTCAGCGCCGGCGATTGTAACACCGCTATTGATTTATAAGACAATGTAAATGAGTCCACTCCTATTACCGGTTTGCAACATAATCGTTATATAATGGTTTTAAATATAGGTAAATTGTATATTAAATAACGGTTTACGGTAAAATAGGTAATATACAAAAACTTTTTCTTCCCATGAGCTTTACATTTGGAATAACCGCCAACCTCGATATTCTTTTAAAATTGATGTTTTCAAACATTCATCGATTTGATTTTACGAACTAAAGACTTTTGTTTTTAACTTGCTTTTCCTCGAAGTTTTTAGGGCTATATTATGTTACTTTAGTGACAAAAGAGAAACCGTTGTGAAATAGCAAGTAATAAAAGTTTGTTTAAGGCCTGTAATCTCCAAAGCTATCGATTAAATTTGGGTACCTTGTGGAACAAAGTGACCAAAATACACCCGGACGACGGTCAATAGCAAGTGTATTGTTGTGTTAGAGGTTCGATAATGTAAAGCCGTATCCACTAGTTTCTGTGATACCATTTGTTATTACAAGTTTGGGTCCACTTTGCATGTTTGTTAAGTATTACACCGTCCAGTAGGTGTCTTTAAAAAAAAGGAGATGTCCCAAAATCTATGCAAAATGTATGGCTACCCTATTCGCAAGTAATAGTGCCGATCAATAAATACGTTTCAAAGATGATAGTTACAGCATTACAAAGAGATTTTTTCGCAGACTATAATAATGTTACTCCAATAAAAAACTTTACAATAGTGATAGATATAAAAACTTTATTGATTCAGCTTTAAATAGTATGTAGGCTTTGTGGTTTGGACAATTTATTGATAAGTTTGAAGATGTTATTGTGTTAAATTAACCCCTAATATTATAAATCCGAAATTCTGGAAGCCTAGAGGTAGGCTAACCAGTCCTACGTAGGTAGTATCCCTACCTACGTAGGACTGGTTACCCTGTACAAAGTGACAACAATTTCAAATGTCAAATCGAATGACTGTCTTGTCAACTTTTTTGACACATATGACAAAATGGCCGTTGCGCAGTAGACTCTATTTTACTACATCCTATTTTATTGTAAAATCGGATAGGTCTCATCATTTACAAGCAAGTTTATTTAAGCCCTATTTATCTATCACTAGCAGACCCGCGCAACTTCGTTTGCGTAAATTTTCCCCGCTTTTGCAACATTTTTCATTGCTGCTCCGCCTCTATTGGTCGTAGCGTGATGATATATAGCCTGTAGCCTCCTCCATAAATGGGCTATCCAACAGTCAGTTATTTTTTTCAATTCGGACTCATAGTTCCTGAGATTATCGCGTTTAAACAAAGAAACAAGCTCTTCTCTGTTAGTTTTATTATCTTGAGAAATTAAGAAATATATTTTTGGAATTCATAATACTAACGTATGTACTACAGAAAGTTAATGTTCATTATAAATGTTCGGGGTATTAGAAGATGATCCGTGTCCCCATCACCACGACTTAGCCAAATGCATGAAACTTTCTACGTACGAGTATTTCCGATGAATGTCTGTAATTTTGTACAGAAACGTCCATTTAAGAGTCACAAGTGATTGATGTGTATAGGTATATTATATAGCATTATGGTAAAAGCAGTAAATGGCAGTCGGTACCCAATTCAAAGAAGGAATACATTGTTGCTGATTGGCTTCAGCACAGAATTACAATACAGAACGAAAACTACGTACAAAATGCTTTTAACGCACACGTAGATATCGTCACAGACGTGGAGAATCGGAACAAGACGGACCGGAGACAGAGCGAGTGTCACACTCATGCGCAAAGGTAGTTTTGAGCGCATGTGTGAATGTAGGTATTAATGTCGCGGTACATACATATTATGAGCGTTTCTTCTGTACTCTCTTTATTTTGTGCTGCAACGGGATTCATGTGCTAAAAGTTGCATGTTCGATTCCCACACTGGACAAAGCTTTGTAAGATACAAGTTGGTTTCCCCCACCCCTGCGACCGAAATGAAAAAGAAAAAAACCTTTTTTATAAGTAGGTACTTATCATTTATTTCTGGCGAAATAAAAAAAAAACGCTTTTTAACGCTTTTTTAAGTGAGCCTTCTTCTAGAGTAAACTCCCGGAATAGTGTACAAACTATTCGAAATGCAATTTGTAGGTAGGTACACTATTCCAGGAGTTACCAATACCTAAATATTAAACATAAAGAAACGTTTTGGTATACCAAACTCAAAACCAATAATTCATATACTAATATTATAAACTAATAAACTAATATTATAAATGTGAAAGTAACTCTGTCTGTCTTTTACGCTTTCACGCTCAAACAGCTAAACCGATTTAGATGAAATTTGGTATGAAGATAGTTGAATCCCGGAGAAGGACATAAGATAATTTTTAACGCGATAACTGACATCCACGCGGGCGGAGCCGCGGGCGAAAGCTAGAACCTCTATAAACATTGTCGAAGATACAAGCCTATGCTATACTTAAACATTTTGCATATTCCATCTTTATCTTAAAGAATAGACTAACAATACCAGAGTTTAATAACAGGTCCGCCGCTAGATTTAACGAGCGATATAACAGTTTATCGATACCGATGTCGATAAATCTTATCGATACGTATCTATCGACAAAACGTGCGCCAAATGATCGGTCGCCATTCAAAGTCAAATTAATGACCAACGTATACAAAATTAAGGAGTATAAGAAGTATCTCTTATAAAGTGACGATTTGTAAAAGGCCGAGAAATGTATTTTAAAGAATTCGTGTTGTATTTTGTCGAGCGGTGTTCGATAATGTGTAATGTATTTTTTTATGTCGTGGTTTCGGAGAACTTAAAGGGAAAATTAAAAACGGTTAAAAGAAGGCTTTTTTTGTTTTTTAAAGAGCCGTATTGGTCATTAGGTACCGAGCACGAATCAATGTGGTGCACGGGAGACATTAATACTCTCGCTACTAAAACTAATTTACTACCTACTAATACTAATACCTAAACTAACTAACTACTAATATTAATAATTTTGAATTTAATGGCTATCTAAACGATTTTTGTTACTATTTTCCGACTGTATCATGTATTTATTCTGTTTTATGCAAGGATGGTGGCGCACGCAATACTTTGGTTGGTATTCAATCATTCGTTGGCCTACTGCACCTAATTGAATCGGACATGATCATGCTCAGTTTTTTTTTTTTAAAGACGACTCCCGCATTAGGTTGTAACCTAAAGCGGGAGTCGTCTTTAAAAAAAAAAAAACCTGTGTCGCGGGGGACTTTTACAAACATACAAGTCACGGACACAAAGTACACCCAGACTCAAAGTGGTGTCCCGTGTGGGAATCGAACCCAAGACCTCTTGCGTAGCAGTCGGAGACACTTCCACCGCGCCACAGAGGCAGCCAAGTTTTTAAATTGTAAACAAAGAACAAAAAAAACGTGTTGGAAAAAATGTGATTTTGAAATGACCGATTCAATTCATAATTTCTCAATTCACAAATTCTCAAAAAATAGTCAAAACACTGACACGAAATCTCGGACCACTTTGTTCCGAAGGTGTTCGATGTTTTTGTGTGCGCCCAGAGTGCCCGTATGATTACGATCGAGTTACTTTCAACCTGTGTGGTCGGTACCGACGGCCATGTCAGATTGATTACCTATTTAGTTCATTTGGGATTGATTGTGAAGAGGAAATTAATGTCTGTTTGTTTGTCGGTACGGTATTCTTTAGTTATAGTTATTGAGAACTGTGGTTGTGTCAGAATAGTGGAATGTGAGCTGGCATCGGCACATCTAAACTAATATTATAAAGCTGAAAAGTTTGTTTATTTGGTTGAACGCGATAATCACAGTAACTACTGATTCGAATTTAAAAAAATCTTTTAGTACTGGATAGCCCTTTTATTGCGAAAGGCTATAGTCTATATAACATCACGCTACGGCCAATAGAAAAATATTGCAAAATCGGGTAAATTGACGCAGACGAAGTTGCACGTCATTTTGTAATCGTCTTTTTACAAAACACCGAAAGTACCTACCAGTGGTAGATCTAAGGTCTAATGCGCTTATTATACTACACTGAATCAGGGACCCTAAACCCTTAAAAAGAGAGGTGTAATATGAGTTAGGGCCCCAATTCTGTAACATATTTTCAAGGCCATCTCGATTTAGGGCCCTGATTCAGGGTAGTGTAATAGCCGTTTAAAACGGGTATGACGTTACACTGACCCAGGCCCTTGAATCAAGGGTGACCGTGGTCATTAGTAACACCTTACTCATATTACACTTCTCTTATAGGGGTTTAGGGGCTCTGATTCAGTGTGCTTTAATACAGCCATAATGCGCTTATTACACTACACTGAATTAGGGACTCTAAATCCTTAAAAAGAGCGGTGTAATAATAGTTAGGGCCCTAATTCTCTTGCACATTTTCAAGGCGACCTCGATTTAGGGCCCTGATTCAGGGTAGTGTAATAGCCGTTTAAGCCCTAGGCCAGGAATGGTGAACCTTTATGTTTCAATGTGACATATTTTCTAAAGAAATAATAATAAGACCATAGACGTGGTGTCTAATAATTTGGAAGACTTGTCTATCCATATTAATATTATAAATGTAAAAGTAACTCTGTCTGTCTGTTATGCTTTCACGCTCAAACAGCTAAACCGGTTTAGATGAAATTTAGTATGGAGATAGTTTGAGACCCGGGGAAGGACTTAAGATAGTTTTTTATCGCGATAACCGAAATCCACGCGGGCGGAGCCGCGGGCGAAAGCTAGTATTTTATAAAACCTTACCACTCAAACTATTTTTCTTTTTATAAAGATTACTGGCAATGTGGAATTGTAGGTCCCATAGTAAAGGAGGGCTTAGCAGTAACAGTAATAATACTGTTATCCCTTCCAGCTAAGCTTAATCGCTTGTGTTAGGAGTGGGTTCACGTCGGTAGTATAATAGGATAAATAAATGATTAACGAATTAGACTTCAGTATCGCCGTACATTTTTGAGCGAAATAAATAACTTAAAAAAAATGAACCGCCTTCAAATGAATATAAGAAAGAAAGAAAATATTTTTTATTTGTGAAATAAACAGAACACACACACACAAATAAACAAAAATAAAAGAAAAACATCCCCGAATGCAAATTTTCCTGAATTACTCCTATGTTTAAGACTATATTTCTGGTAAATCGGATACTAGCTTTCGAGAATCATACATGCATACCGGTCAAAGAACCATCTTTTTCGAATGGGTAATATCTTCATTCTTCATAGTGAACTTGGTGATCGGTGGTGTGCCCAAAATATTGTATTGCGTGCCCTAAATGGCAAGCGTGCCCTAAATGACACGCGTGCTATTGGTTTCCGATCCCTGTCCTAGGTCATCTTGGTGTACACACACACACTGCAGTTATTCTTCAGAAATAGTGATGTAAACACATTATTGTTTCGGCTGAAGGGTACTGTAAGTAAGTAATAATAATTACTAGACAAAATAAATGTTTCAAATTAGAAGCGTGGTGCGGTTTTAGTCACTGGAAGAATATAAACTCTATTTTGTTTAAGTTTGTGAAGTTCAAACCTTCAGAACACCCTATGAACTTCACAAACTAGTGTCGAATAGAATAGCTATAGTTCTAACTAGGTCATATTCATGTATATTTAAATAGATAACCGATAACGTACCTATGTGATAAAAGATTATTTTACTAGATAACAGTATCAATATGGGAGGCACAATCAAGAAGTGCGTGCAGTGGGATTAATAAAATAGTTTTATTCTACTAGAATTTAGATTATTTCAACAACAAAGATTATCAATTACCCTGTTTCGGTCCACTGCTGGACTAAGGCCTCTCCTAACTTACGCCACAAAATCCGGTTCTCCTCTTGCGGAAGGCGGAGGACTAGACGTTGTGTGTGTGTTGTGCCCTAACACATTGGAATTTTGCCACAATTGCTGTTCAATCTATCTTTCAAAATATTAATTTATTTTTAATTATGTTTGTCTACAGACCTAGTGTAAGATAAAACTAATTGATATTAATTTTAAGCTTTTACTTACGACCTCATACAGAGGAATAATCACTTATGCGCGTTTGTGTGGTACAATCATCGACTAGGGTGCCCTTAAGTTTAACATACGAATAAGTAGTTTACGTCTCACAAAAACGATATATTAATTGTCGTAGAAAACACTTTATAAGTACCACAGTCATTAAAATATAAACCATTCAAGACCAACTTAGATTAAACAATATTAAATTAAACATTACAAGTATTACACTATTTATATCACATTATTACACCACAAATCTTCGAATAAACACCGAAGTACCGAACATTAGTCATACTATCGTATCGAAACGACAATTCGACGATCGAGCGCATTTGTCGGACACCCGCCCACATTCCCACCACAAAATATACCAAGAATCAGAAGGTAACTTACACAGTATTACGAGTACTTTTTAAAAAAATTTACGCATTTTTATTGGAACAAAGTTTCTTATCGCGCGTTGTGAAAGGGGGCTAGACGGAAAAAAATTCACGAAAAGTTGTAACGACACTTTTTGACACACACACAAGCCGTGCGGCGTGCGCGTAAGATATGAACATCTAATTTGACAAAGAAGTTACCTGTCGATTTGGTCTAGAGGCATAAATTCGGTACACTGTATTGGTGACAATTGAAGGGTTGTAATTCTAAAGGGTCTAAGTACCAATTTTATGTTTTAGAGATATAACAAAAAAAGGTTGTGAAATAGACAAATTAATGAAATAATTATTTATTTTTACTTAAATCAATTTAACACATATCTTTTAGTTATACAATGTGAAAAATATTAAAAAAAAATAGACAATAAAGAAAGTAATACAACATAAACATTTAGTAATTTAAAATGTTTTAAGTGCCTCAGGAAATAATATTGAAAATGGGCTAAGTGCCTTAATAAAAGATATTAAAAAAGTTCTTAGGCTTCGGTTTGATTAATCAAATGTTCGTAAAAAGGTTTATTTTCGGGGGGTATGTATGGTAGCATTTCCTTTAAATCCTTTAATTTTTCTTTTGAAATATTATTTCGAGCTTCTAGCACTGGCAAAACGTAGTTTTCCAGTTGACGTGGTGACTTGCCTTTTTTAAAAATGTTTATACTGTCCCACGGCATTGAATCACTGTGTGATTCCATTAAATCAACATAAGGTAACTTTTCTTTATCGATGCGGATCCAAGAAATGGTTGAGATTTTTAACTTAGCAGTATTTAAAAAGGTGGCCGATGCCTGATTGAAGACTTTAAAATCCATTTGGTCTAAATTAACTACGGTGAATGGATTTTTGTGACACGACTCTCGAATCATTTTTGCGACATCCTTTGGTTCAAAACATTTAACGACTTTCTTTCTTTTTTCAATTTGAGCGAAATCTCGATCGCAGGACATAAAAGAATGACCACTGACCAAGTATTTATGATCAATAGTATCATAAATACCATTAGCTACCAAACAGATTAAGGCAAACAGAACCATTCGGTTTTTGTTCTGTCCAATACAGTTATCACTCCAAATAACTGCATTCTTTTTTACAGTTTTAGTTGACATCATGTTCAGTACTTGTGTCACGTAATTTGGTCAACTAACAACACAAAACAATAACATTCTGCAACCTACCCCGCACGCACAAAATCACAGTCCCTTTCGAGCGAAAGTGCGTTGGCACTTAGACCGCGCCACAACTTCGTCCGTGTGTGAGTGAAAAATTCAAAGACAGAGGCACTTGGATCCATTTGGATATTATTAGGCTTGGCACATCGATCATATTTTTGTAATAATATCGATTTTTGTTTTTTGGCACTTAGACCCATTAGAATTACAACCCTTCAATTGTGTAGTTGTGGGTTCGAGCCTTCGGTATACAATCGTCTTTTTGTAAGTTATTTTCGTTTCGTCTTTCTATTTCGCATTGATCTATGTAGATATATCGCGATAACCGACATCCACGCGGGCGGAGCCGCGGGCGAAAGCTAGTACTTATATAATTTCATTATACTTACAGACGTCTCCCAATACAAACAAAGTGTTCAGTGTTTGCGTGTGTGTGTGTATTGTTTTGTGTGTGAATATGTTTGTGAGTGCGTGCGTGCGTGTGTGTGTGTGTGTGTGTGTGTGTGTGTGTAAACGATGTCTTTATGCCATGCGTTGCTCGAGGTACGAACGAAAAAGTTACCTTCTGCCCTCTCCATATTTTGTGTCCGTAGCCTTCAATAATTATTACATAAACAACAGCCATGACCGATCGTAAATAATATTTATTACAAATCAAAACGTGCCTACGCATCTACAGTTTTGTAGCAACTGTGCCATAACTGTGACATGATATATTTTAGTATCACACAAAATACGACATTCGGAAACTTTAATTGCAGCAAAAATATATGACCATAACAATGACATATTTTATAAACCATATAATTTATTTAACTAATAAAATATTATAAGTCGTGAAGTTTATTTGATTGTTCACCGCTCTATAACTTTCAAAATTATTGGATCGATTTTGATGAAAAACTTAAACTATTAAATCGGCGGTAGCCTAATGGCTAAGGTATCGGTCTCGCAATCATGAGGTCGCGGGTACAAACCCACTCCAAACGCAAGTCTTAGCTGGAAGGGTTAACAAGATTGCTAGTAATGTGGGACTCAATCCCACATTGCTAATTATCTTTTTCTAAAAAGATGAATCTACAAATCCGAATTGAAAAATTATACTTACTGTTGGATAGCCCATTTATTGAGGAAGGCAATAGGCTATATAACATCACGCTACGACCAATAGGTGCGGAGCAGCAATGATAAATGTTGCAAAAACAGGAAAATTGACGCAGACGAAGTTGCTAGTATAGAATATAGATTACCACTGTTTCAGTACTCGGTTAGGGCCTTTGTTGTGAATGTAAAGTCATATATGTAGGTAAGTAAGTAATAAAATTTCATTAAAACCATAAGAGCGGTTTAATTATGAAAGCGTAAAAATTAAACAGCGTTACTTTTGCTTTTATTGTTAAATACTTAAATAAAAGCAAAACATGCAAGTAATGTTACACATCTTCCAAAAAACGAATTTCTCCAAACATCGAATCGAATGCGACTGTAATTTTGTTTCAATATTAAATCTAAAGTAATTCAATATTCTGTTTCATATGTCAGCAAAAGTAAATAATCAAAATGACGGTGACAGAAACTTGTAACACCAGCTCCACACGTTGGCTCCAACGTCGGTCTCAACCAGGGACGTTACTGAGCTTCGACTCCGACTCCGAAAGGTCCGAACATCCGATTGATTTTACACGTCCGACTCCGACACTTTTAAATCGGACGTTTTAATCGGAGGTAGGTACCTAGCGTGCGGCGGCCGCTCCTTCAAGCCAATTCATACAGGTTAAAGGTATGAAAGAAAAAATCTCACGGATTCCCTATGATGGCCGGTTCAGTCTCGCCCGAGCGAAATTTTCTGTCACATCTATACTAATATTATAAAGTTGAAGAGTTTGTTTGTTTGAACGCGGTAATCTCAGGAACTACTAATCCGAATTGAAAAATTATTTCACTGTTGGATAGCTCATTTATCGAGGAAGGCGACCAACAGGAGACCACGCTACGACCAACAGGAGCGAAGCAACAATGAGAAATGTTTTAAAAACGGGGAAATTTATACTGACAAAGTTGCGCGGGACAGCTAGTATTTAATAATGTTTCTTTGTACTATTTTATCTTCATTTCTTATTCTTTATTTCAACATGTTTGTCTTTTCCCACCACCTTCGACTCCGATTCTGACTCCGACAAACCAAATTTTAAAACTCCGACTCCGACTTTGGTTCCAATAAAACCACCTCCGTTACGGAGGTGGTTTTATTGGAACCCTAGTCCTAACGCCACTCGTCCCAACATGTTAATCTAGTAAATAGAATTTTCGTCAATGTTGGGACGAGCGTTATTCTAGATCCACATGCTGGACGAGTTGCGTTGGGACCAACATGTGGAGCCGGCAAAATAATTGTAACCAAAATAAATAGATAAAAATTACTTGTTTTTAAAGAATGGGGAAAAGGTGACATTCGTTTTTGTTACTTTGGAAAGTACCAGTTGTCTTTTGTGTGAAATTTTCACAACAAAGTATCACAATCACTTATCTATGCGCATTATGTGCAATACAATAGCAATTCTAGATATAATGAACATTCTCTTTTGTATCTTTCACTTATGTGTAATTACAAACTGAATGTCACAAAGAAAACAATTTTAAGATAAGGCTAAGCGCGCAACCCGAGTTTTTTTGCCGCGCGGAGAAAGATAGCCATAAAGTAACCTACACACTGACCTTTAAAAGTATATCGTACACTGGACTGGTTATCCTGTACAAAGTGATTGCAATTTCAAATGCCGAATCGAATAACCGTCTTTTGAACTTTTTGACGTAGCTACCTACGTCAAAAAGTTCAAAAGTACGAAGTAAGATACGTATCATTGACGTACAGACCTGGACTGCGCCATAACCTCACAAAATTTACCACTGTATATAAAGAGACAAAGAGACAACGTTACTTTGTGGACAATACCTGTCAAAGAGACTGGGCCGCACGATTTTTTTTCTCTCTTTTAAGCTTTGCAGTCAATATTTACTTTTTAATTGAAAGGGATGGCGCGGTCCATGTCTATACGTCAATGGTAGATATAGAGTACAATTTGATTTTGTCAAATTAGTTTTGTTGTTGTTGATACTAGCACTATAGAGGACTGACCTCTACGTTCATGCGTAGCAATGCTCCAGCAATGCTTATTGCAGATATATACACTGTTTATTCACACTGAATTGAAGACCACTTTGGACCACTTTGTACAGAAGGCGTTTCGTTTCACTGCCCCGCGCAACTTCGTTTGCGTAAATTTTCCCCGTTTTTGCAACATTTTTCGTTGCTGCTCCGCTCCTATTGGTCGTAGCGTGATGTTATATAGCCTATAGCCTTCCTCGATAAATGGGCTATGCAATAGTAAAATATTTTTTCAATTCGGACCAATAGTTCCGGAGATGATCGCGTTCAAACAAAGAAACTCTTCAGCTTTATAATATAAGTATAGATATCCTTTTAAGAATAACCCTCTGCCGACCCTCGCTGCTAGTATATAGTTAGTCTTGCTTCGTATCGAGTTATCTCGTGACTTTTAAACAATAAATCAATTATAACCAAAATACATCCGTGTACATTGGGTCGAACAATGGTCACTTTCGGTTAAAACACGTTGCGTCGATCACATCCGGAATGTCCGCCACGTGACAAAAATTAATTACCTACTCCCAAATAAGAAAGTCTGGGATAAAGCCAAACATTGGACTTTATTGAGTGAGGTTTTAAAATAAATTTAACATTTTATAAAGAGGTATTACACCGCGTTTTGTTCATTCAAATTAAGCATATCTGATCGCAGTAAAACAAATTAAAATTGTGTTTTTGTAAATCAAAAAAGTCTTCCAGGGTCCTTATTCACATTCTTTTTTTTCTGCTCCCTTGTGGGCCATAGTTTCAAAAAGGTCAGTCAAAAGGTAAAAATGATGGTAGCAAGGTCTAAACGCAAAATGCCGAGGTGTTGACATGTTACCGTCACTGGCATTTAAATCTAGAATTAAAAGCTAATGGGAAGTTTTCTCTAATTCAAAGAAATACGAAGTTTCGATTGAAAACAAGATGGTAAAATCCAGAACATTGCAACAGTAATTCAGACCATACACGTCTACAAACTTTGTCTAAATTATTTCATTAAATGGTGTTCGTAAACGAACATAAATCACTAAAGATGTATTGTTATCAAAAGTACGGTTGAAAATACGGTACGGTATAACCTTACCTTACCGTATTTTACTAACAAAGACTGTACCTAATCAGAATAGTAGCAAAGAAAAATAAATTAGAACTTATATTACTTTCAACTGTTCATTAGTAATAACGAGAAAGAACAGTAAATAGTCAAATAAATGCAAAAACTTAAGAAAAACTGTAGGTCATTCGCATAATGCAAGGATACTCTTAACTTTTGTTTCCAAGTTTAACATCCACATTCTCAGAAATAATTTTATAAAATGTCGTTTCACCTCTACTTTTATGAGAATAAAACACTCAACTAAGTTTAAGGCTAATTACATTAATTCACCCCAGTAAGCTGACTTTTAATGAATAAAAACAATGTAGCTCGACTGTACTTCTCAAGCCACTGACTGGCGAGTCATAAAAATTTTAAAATGCGAACATTGGTAGACCCTCTGTTATATCTTTTTTTTAATTTAAACGAATAGTGTAGCCCGTCCTTTCTTTTGTCTGTTGTCGTCGGCAAAGGAATCTAATTTATTCAGCCATCTGTCACTGGGTTAGCAGGTGGGGTGAATTAAAATTACTAAATTACCAATTTCGTTCCTTTTATTTGGTAGAATAGTAAGATTTTTGTTGTTAAAGTATAACTGTGATTATATTAATTATTATTGGTTACTTATTATTGAATCTGTTTTGGTTGTACGAGAAGCAAGCAACTGAAAGTAATAACTGTATCAAGCTGGTTTTCAAATTGATCTTCTATAATGAGTAACCTATCAGCTAGCTAGCAAAGAGATAGCCATTACTTTCTACGATAAATTATGATAAAGTCATGCTCTTATCATAATAAAAAGTTCAATAGATATACAGGACAATAACCTCATATTCATACACCACACACATCAAATATAACGCATTATAATTTAAAAAAAGAAGAAAATAAAACCATAACCTATTTTCATACTCTACGAGTGGCAAAGGAAATTCTTTTTTCATTCCCGCGCGAACTGGTTCATTGCAAAAAACAAAATGGCGGGTAAAATTAACACAATAATGTGACTGCGGACTCGTGCTGTAAAAACTTTACGCTTTGAAATAGCTAGAGGAAACGCGAGAACATGTGCTATTTAATTTTATTTTTAATATTCTCCATTGGACACGATCTTTGCTTCTTTCTTTTGATGTCAATGAATTTTATGATCGACATGATTTATTTGCTCATTGTTTTGAGTGATTTACGTATTATTGACCAAAGATCTTTTGTGTTGTATGCGTAGTATATCTACGTTAATAAACAGTAAGTTGGTATTTACCAACCCATCTATACTAATATTATAAAG